>OY992891.1:73360002-73545002 GCA_963921405.1 Cepaea hortensis | reverse complement strand
TAATGTGTTACTGGCTAAATAGATATGTGGGAGATTCACCAAAATATACAATGTGTGGGGTCATAAATTAGTTTATAGTAAAGACTGAAATAATGCCACATGGTGCCATGCAGGCCATGTTGGCATGGAAGGGAGTAAGTGCTTGTGAGGTTGCTAGAAATGAAGGTTACTTAACAACAGAGTGGTGAGAATCATATGTGTATGTGTATACAGCAGCAAGATATGTTTACAGGATTATTCTGTGACAATGGTGAGCATCACATTGGATGTTTGGTCAAGAGTTGGGTATGAACACTCCAAAGCATCATGAGTAGGGGAAAATAACCATAATATATGTGTAATATTTATAACATGTGTAAAGCAGGGAAGGGTACTTACATGTTATATGTGGCAATGATGGGTTAATGGTTAAGCTATGTAGTTAGAACATGTAGGTAATAAATAGAAGTGTAGGACATAATGTGTTGAATTGTAGGGATGCCATGCAGATTGATAGCCACTAGGCGTAGGAAATAATGCATCTTAATACGCGGGGTGCGTATCAGCAATCATTGTGTAATCGTAACTGCGGATGAAGTGTGGCTTTACTGAGGGAGAACAGGCAGGTGCATCTGGAACTGATATTGGTAAAGGGGTTTCTCATTTAGCATTGAAGTCTGGTGTCACATCTGTTACCAGAATGCAGTAGTGTTTGTGCTAGTGTATCAAACTGGGAGTTTTATGTGTAGTAAAACAGGGTGATTGTTTTACCAGGGGAAGAATGTGATTTAGTGCTGCGTACCACCCTTCGCAGAGATATTAATATGTAGTTGTCATGTGGCATGGAGCGTAAGATAGCAAAGTTTATAACCGGGGTATCATAGGAAGAATGATGGGGAACAGAGCGCACAACTGTACATTTGCTGTCCACTCACAAATAATATTACACTGATTGTGTTGGGCCTTGAATAACACTTATTGGTCATTAGTGTGTAATAGTGACATAATATATATAGTACACTGTTTATTATATTAGAACTAATGTTCTGTATCCTGCCATGGACATTGTTGTTCTTGGATCCTGCCTCATATGAATGAGGCACTGTGGCCACTATTTGGTGTACTTTCACTTAGTAATATTGTGTGTTTATTTTATGAGCTATCTTAGGGGCATCAGAGAGTCCCTAAATGAGTTCCTGTGTAATAAATGTTTATCTTTATCTTTAACTTTCTGTGAATGTTGTGATTCTTCTATGTGTAAGGTTACATTGTCACATTCTACAGATATGGTGGTTCCACATTGTATGTATGTCTGTTGCTTTTCATAGTTAGACATGTTTTGCTTGCTGGTTGTTAGTTTGTAATGCTAATCAGATGCTGTAACTTGCACAGTATCATATTAGTGCTGGTACTCTTCATGCAAACTGGGACATTGTTGAGGTAGTTGTCCAGTGAAGTCCCTATGTTGAGGTAACTTAGGGTCTGATGGTGGCAGAGTTCATAATGTTGTGTATTGTTGCATAGGAGTAAAGTGTACTATCAGATGTGGAGCACAGGAGTTCAACCTGTCAATATATGTTTTATATTAGGGAAAAGAGTACGGTGTGTTAGCAAAACAGTTGCCGGTGTGCGTAACAGTGGATAGGGAATTGTTGAGCATTAGGCTGAGAATATAGTAGGTAGTGTTTAGTTGTGACAATATCTTGGGTTGAACATTGATAGTGTTCCATGAACTTGTGGTTTATAGGGAATATTGTGTTGTCTGGTGTTGGTACAAACTTGGTACAAATTAATGTATAAAATATTCTAGAAGGTGTAGACAGGGAACTGATTATGGGTTCCTTGGCAAATGTAGCCACTTTGGTAGGTAGGAATGACAGCCTAATTTACCAGAACAAAGATGTCATTCTTATGCCTGTTAACTGAATCAATGCTGATATGTTGTTTGTGTGCAATGTCTGTTATATGTTAACCAAATGTGTTGAGATGTTGTGGCTGTTTGCAACGGCTGATGTATGTACTCTGTTGTTTGTAGCTATGTGTTTACAGCTGGACAAATTAGATCAATCTTCCACGGCTTGTGTATGTAGGAGCTGTGTGGTGTAGTTACATTGAGCTGAGAAGGTGGAGCAGATTGACATTGTTGCATTAGGTGGTCCATTCTAGCAATATCAAGTGTAATCTCATGATAGCAGTGGCACAACTGGAGAAGATAATAAAGTGGGTGATCTGATGATGCAACATTGATTGTTGTATTTAACAATTAGATATGTAGTCACCTTTAAGAAGAATGAGGCAACACAAGAATGATCATGCCAGTCACCAAGGGTTACCTCAGAATAACAGTAGTACAACTAGAGGGGCAAGGTGGATAATTTGATGGAAGACATTTATGACCTATGGGTTAATTCAAATGTTATATTGCATGTGCTCATTGCTTCATGTGTTTAATATGTTGTCTTTACCATGATAATCATAGATTGTGTTTTCCATTGTTACAGGAGTGGCTGACTAGTTAGTGTCAGCAGGCCTGGGTTCTTGGTGGGATAGTAAATTGTGTCATAACTCTTGTTTATGTCGCGTCTTGGGGTTTATGTTGTGTAACCTATGTTTTTGTAGTGCCTTATTGTCTGTGCAGTGTTGCTTGTGTCAAAGTTCTTTATAGTGTCAGTCTAACCAGCTATTGTTTGGAGCACCTGTGTTGTGGTACTTGGTGTACCCTGTTGTCTTAAGTGGTGTTGATTGGTTGGGTGTTACCCACTGTTGTTGTTTGATATATACAGTTGTCTGTTGTATCTGTAATTGAACATCCCTTATTGAATGCGTTATTCAATGTGTTTGAACACAAATTGTCACCAGAATTTGTAGCAGTTGATAAATAAAGAGCTATTTTTGTACTGTTTTTGATTCGTTTGTTTAGTCTCTTTTAGTTTTTACAGTCACTATTTCTGCCACAATCTAACACCTTAATCCAATGTCTGGGTCTCAAATATGACAGTCAGTCCAGAGTTGAGGCCCCTGCCTGAGATCTCGTATATCTTCTTATCTAATTACTATCCTCTTTTTTTGTTGGTTGAGGCGGTGTGAGGTTCTCTCTCTTTTCACTATTTTTCTTCTTTGGCCATAACGAAGTCAGAACTACTCTTTACCTCTTAGCACCGTAGTGAAGGAAGCATCAGTCTTATGATTGTCTCCCTTTGTCTTTTACCATCGACTACACTACCTCTAGCTAGTGAGTTATTTGTACAATCTCTGTATGACTCCTCTAGCTGGTGAGTTAGTTGTACAATCTCTGTATGATTCCTCTAGCTAGTGAGTTATTTGTACAATCTCTGTATGACTCCTCTAGCTAGTGAGTTAGTTGTACAATCTCTGTATGATTCCTCTAGCTAGTGAGTTATTTGTACAATCTCTGTATTATTCCTCTAGCTAGTGAGTTATTTGTACAATCTCTGTATGATTCCTCTAGCTAGTGAGTTATTTGTACAATCTCTGTATGCTACCTCTAGCTAGTGAGTTATTTGTACAATCTCTGTATGACTCCTCTAGCTAGTGAGTTAGTTGTACAATCTCTGTATGATTCCTCTAGCTAGTGAGTTATTTGTACAATCTCTGTATGACTCCTCTAGCTAGTGAGTTATTTGTACAATCTCTGTATTATTCCTCTAGCTAGTGAGTTATTTGTACAATCTCTGTATTATTCCTCTAGCTAGTGAGTTATTTGTACAATCTCTGTATGACTCCTCTAGCTAGTGAGTTATTTGTACAATCTCTGTATTATTCCTCTAGCTAGTGAGTTATTTGTACAATCTCTGTATTATTCCTCTAGCTAGTGAGCTATTTCTACAATCTCTGTATGATTCCTCTAGCTAGTGAGTTATTTGTACAATCTCTGTATGACTCCTCTAGCTAGTGAGTTATTTGTACAATCTCTGTATTATTCCTCTAGCTAGTGAGTTATTTGTACAATCTCTGTATGACTCCTCTAACTAGTGAGTTATTTGTACAATCTCTGTATGACTCCTCTAGCTAGTGAGTTATTTGTACAATCTCTGTATGACTCCTCTAGCTAGTGAGTTATTTGTACAATCTCTGTATGACTCCTCTAGCTAGTGAGTTATTTGTACAATCTCTGTATGACTCCTCTAGCTAGTGAGTTATTTGTACAATCTCTGTATGACTCCTCTAGCTAGTGAGTTATTTGTACAATCTCTGTATGACTCCTCTAGCTAGTGAGTTATTTGTATAATCTCTGTATTATTCCTCTAGCTAGTGAGTTATTTGTACAATCTCTGTATTATTCCTCTAGCTAGTGAGTTATTTGTACAATCTCTGTATGACTACTCTAGCTAGTGAGTTATTTGTACAATCTCTGTATTATTCCTCTACCTAGTGAGTTATTTGTACAATCTCTGTATTATTCCTCTAACTAGTGAGTTATTTGTACAATCTCTGTATTATTCCTCTAGCTAGTGAGTTATTTGTACAATCTCTGTATGACTACTCTAGCTAGTGAGTTATTTGTACAATCTCTGTATGACTCCTCTAACTAGTGAGTTAGTTATAGGATCTCTGTATATTTCTTCTAGCTAGCGGGTTAGTTGGTTAGTGTTTTCGTGTTAATTCCCCCGTTAATCAATATTACTACATACGCGATGTCGAAATATTCTTTCAGGAACAATATTCTCCACATGTTACAGATCCTTGCTTGTCATGCTCCAGGTTTCTGCTCTGCTGCCACATAATTGTTTGATTGCACATTTTTACAGTAAACGAAAGTCAGTAACTAGATGAGACCCTAATCATATTATATTCATCATCTGCCTACTATTGTAATGTTAATCATCAATGCAGAAATAATGAATACCCATGATACTAGAGTGGGTCCACCCTAATGCTGAACACGGTCGGAAAACGAATCAAGCCTGTGGAGGTTATTGAAGGCTATACTCTGTGCTCATAAAACAGTTCCTTGACATCAGATGAAGTGCCACCTCAACCCTGTTCACGTCCACATTTGACAAAATGGATCTCCAACATTGCCTCGTGTCTTGACGGTGTCATCTGATACATCTTTTCCTGCATTTTCTCTATGTTGTTTTCTCATTCAAACTATTATCTTTCTCTTTATTAGTTAGTTAGTTAGTTAGTTAGTTAGTTAGTTGGTTGGTTGGTTGGTTCGGTGGGTGGGTGGGTTGATTGGTTAGTTAGTTAGTTAGTTAGTTAGTTAGTTAGTTAGTTAGTTAGTTAGTTAGTTAGTTAGTTAGTTAGTTAGTTAGTTAGTTAGTTAGCCGACAAACGAGCGTATATCCACTACGTTACGAGGCTCTCCCTTTAGTCGTCTTATCACCCATTAACTCTATTTATTATCCCAGTTCCTTTAGGACTTCTCTTTAATCAATGTGTCTAATGTTAACATTATTCATAATCGTCGTTACATTTCTTGGGAGGGAAATGTTATGACAGAATCACCAAAAAAGAATTCACGGAGTTAACTAAACAAAAGAGAAAAGAAAAATCACAACAACAGAAATGAGGTTCCTGAGAATAATACTCAAGGTATCAAGAAGAGATAAGATCAGAAATGAAGAAATCAGGACTAAAGTGGGGGTTAAAGCAACACTAGATTTTATTAGAAAGCAGCAAGTCAAATGGTTTGGCCATGCAAGTAGGTTACCAGTCAACAGCATACCACAACAAGCGATGATGTACAGACCAGATGGAAACAGAGGAAGAGACCGACCACGTAAACGTTGGACGGAGGGAATAGCAGAGTCCATGGGAATATCGATATATGAAGCCCATAATCGGGCGCTCTCACGATGTTTATACTTCACCTCGACACCGCAAGGTACAAGAGAAACATGATGAGATGAGATGAGATGAGAACCAAACAAATTCCAGTGAATCAAGAACTGAGGAAAACAAGATGGCACTAGATAGAACAAACATTGAGAAACCCTGAGAATAGTATTACTTGACACTCCCTTGATTAGAACCTACAAGGGGAACGAAAAAAAAGGAGACCTTAAAGCACATGGAGAAGAGAATTACAGACAGAATTGAATAATTTGGGGAGGACTTTAAGGTAGAAGCAATTGACGGCAAGAGATAGGACGGCGTGTTATGAGCAGGTCAAGGACATATGCCCCAACGGTGAAACGAAAAAGAATATTTCTATTTCTAGTTTGTTAACTAAAGATGTTGTCTTCCCATGCTGCTGCTGGCACCTTGTCTTGACAGACGATAGTTTATTACATTGTGCTTCAAAACGGTCATAATAACTATACAGGTAGGCCCCGGTTAACGTCGGGGTTACGTTCTTGGCAAATGCGACGTTAAGTGAAACGACGTATAGCGAAACACTATTTCCCATAGAATTAAATGAAATACAGTGTATTGTGTACCACAGTAATGTTTATTTTGATGGTTGTTCATATTTATTGGCTAAATAGAGGTGGGTTGGAAGGCGATTGATAGAGTTTATTGTGACGTAGAGGCATTAAATTCTGCCTCTTCATCTGAGGATAAAACTGTAACCTCTTCCTGTCTCTTTTCCTGGCTCTTCTCTGCTTGAATAAAAAATGTGTCCAATGCCTGCTGCACAGTAACCACTCTCCTCAGTATCAGCACTCACCGCTTCACCTGTTGTCTGATTGTTGTGCAGGTGTGAACGCTTATTAGAGCGTTCAAACCAACCACGACTTGCTCCAAAACTATCATCGGCACTACTAGTACTGCTCTCACCCGCTTTCTTAGCTAGATCTTCGTAGAGAGACTTTGCTTTCTCTTGGATAACCATCTTGCTCACAGGCATATTCCGTTGGTTCTGGTCTTCAATCCAGACGGCCAATAGTGCTTCCATGTTCTTCATAAGAATACTTCTGGTACAAGTGATCTTGGAAGCACTCAAAGGGGTTACGTGTTTAGCACCCTCTTTGATTTTGTCAGCACCTGCATGAATTGTCCTTACCGTCGTTAGAGGTAAACCATGGACTTTACCGATATCAACAACCCGATCGCCAGCCTCAAAACGATGTTATGGCGAAACGTAGCGACGTAATTGAACTTTGTCCCCTATGTGACAACGACGTTATAGCGAAACGATGTATACCGAGGCGACGTATAGCGGGGCCTAACTGTATTCCATTGTGGTAGCGAATGTGGCTGAACAGACCAATTCGCGCAGTAAATTTTCGTCTGCAATGCATGCATGTGAACACATGGTCATTTCCACCATCAGTCATCATGAGACGTCTCATACGCCCGGTGTGTGACCCAAATTTATTCCCATCCTCGTTATCCAGATCTTCTACATCTAAAGTGCAACAAAACGTCTAATGTTGACAACTATTCTGCTCAATTTTGCAGGTGCTCGCTTAGACATTCTCATTTTTAAATACACAGATCTGTGGATTAGCCTCTCGAAATGGGATAGCTTTATAACAGCAATCTTTCTAAGATTATCAAAAATATTTGAGAATCAAATAGGAACGCTCGAATTTCAACGCCTACCTTCTTTCGTTCAAGAAATTTCCAAATTAAACTGGTTTACTTGGGATTTACAAAATTTATGAAAACCGTATTTCCCAGCTAACGGATTTTTACGTAGATATCTGGGGGGAAAAAACACGCAGGTGACCCTCTTAAAGACGAATGCCAGTTATAATCTGAATGATGTGATTTTTGCAATGAAGCAAGAAACATTCCGTTGATGAGAAAAGTACACAGGAAGGTAATAGTTACCAGTACAGCAAGAATAACAGAGTAGGTTTGGACAAAACATGACACACGATTAAATGAAAAAGTGTTGTACTGTAAATTTCTATTCACTGAGCATAGAAATTGCCTAAGATACTACAAATAAAACAAATAACACGATGATCCTAGTATGGCGATATGTCGTCCTTCTTTCCTAACCGGAGGTGGCATTAGGCGGTATATTATCCTTCTGCACTGGATCAGATAAATATCAGAGATGCAGGGATAAATTCTCTGTGGCAAGAAGAGTGTGTGCAGTCGGTGAACATGATTTTTAAACACCCCGGATTTTGCTAATCCATCTCAAAATAAAACTAGAACTACAAGTTGTGCTGTAAACAGGACGGTAAATTAACCACCGTTTATGTTTATTAGTCTTTTACGCATGTCTTTTACAGGACGTGGCAGTCAACCACATCATGCATGGGTTGTTTGTGATTCTCTATGCTATTGTCCGTTCTGTAGTTTGCTATTGGTCAACGTTGCCGAATGTTGAGAGTGCTCGCTCTCAGCAGCAGCAGCAGCAGTAGTAGTAGTAGTAGTAGTAGTAGTAGTAGTAGTAGTAGTAGTAGTAGTAGTAGTAGTAGTAGTAGTAGTAGTAGTAGTAGTAGTAGTAGTAGTAGTAGTAGTAGTAGTAGTAGTAGTAGTAGTAGTGGCGTAAGAGGAAGAAGGAGGAGGAGAAGGGGGTAAAGAAGGAGGAGAAAAAAGTAAGAAGAAGAATCCATATTGAAGTGAACAGATAATCGCCCGTACTGATTGATTGATATGTCTGGCGTCAAATGAGGGAAATTTTACACCTCTGGGGATCCTCTTGTGGTTGCTTGGGTATCTATAATTGCGTGCCACAGACATGGAGAGGTAATGTCCCATCATTGAGGGAGTCAACTGAGAGAACATTGCTGGCCGCCCAAGGATGGATACTTTGCTGTATCGTAAACTACCGTCTTTTGACTGCTGGAAATCAAACATCGATGAATCAACGCGAGGAGGCGAGCCCAGACATCACATGCAATAATGTGTTATGTTACACTGCTGGCCGAGTGGTTAGAATGTCGGATTCTCCTTCTGGAGACCCGGGTTCGAATCCTCGGTAAGGTGTGGATATTTTTCTGAGAGGGGCAAAAATAAAACCCTAATCTGCACAGTTCGTGGCGACTGCGCTAGCCAGGCGGCCATAATTCTTCAGGCTCAAGACCCCCCTGCCAAACACCGCAAGGTTCTATATAGGCAGTACATGACAGTTTTTGACAATTACACGGAAGTGGGCACAGGAGAAGAGGCATGGGGTTACAAGCACGAAGATAGAAACCGTACATTGCAGACACGTTGGACAAGAGTGTGCATGAGGCAGAGGAGATGGCAAGAGATCGAGAAGCTTCTTGGCGGTTCGTGTTGAGCGTGACGTTCTGCAATGGTCCCGCTACATGAGGGTGAGATTTTATTAGGGAAAGTAAAGTACTTTGACATCTAATAAGTGACGTGAAACACGCTTGTGTAGGACAGTGATGAGTTACGCATTCGGGACACGAGGTCGTTAGATGCTGATGTGAGATAGCCAGTTCCCTTCCTCCTTCATTCTGAAGTCTGTGGACAATGAAATTCGTACATCCACGGAAATATACATTACCAACCAAAGTCCTATCGCAATCAGTCCGTTTTTGCTGTGCTAAACCATAACATAACTACATCCTAGTATGGCACTCCACGGATGTGAAGCTCAGATGCTGATCTTGCATATCCCACCACTTTCTTGGCTTGGAGAGTGGAATAAGAGCTCGACCTCACAGCCCTTCTAGAGATGATACTACAGTATAAGGTGTAATTTTAATGACTGTGGGGTTTCTTAAGATATTGCCGTTCCAAGTTTTATATGCACCCTTTGTTAACTTATGCAAAATAAAAGGAAAATACAAAACTTGGAACGGCAATATTTTCAAAAATCCCACAATCATTAAAAAATACACCCTGTACCTGGTGGCTAGGAAATTATCTGCACTAACCTCACCTCGATATATACTGGCCTCTCTCAGAGTTTAGACCACCTTATCCACACTGCATCGGACTTTGAAGTTAAAACTCAGTCTCCCAAAGGATTCACAACCAACCAACTAATCTCACGGTAAGAAGTAGTTTTGTCAGTTTCCCTTATGGCTTGTGCTTCGTCTGTGACTTTATGAAGCAATGTTTTCATTTTTCTCTCTTCCACAGTGACTGGATATTTGGAGAGGTCTTCTGCAAAGTGACTCCCTTCCTTCAGAGTACCGCAGTTGCTGTCAGCGTCTTTTCCATGTTATCCATATCCATCAATCGATACTTCGCCATCCACATTCCCCTTCGAGCCAAAATTCTCTTCTCCAAATCAAGAGTACACATCATGCTGGCTGTCATTTGGATACTCAGCTTCGGAACCTCCAGCCCTTTGCTCTTGGTCAGAACCGTGACATCGTTTGGCGTTCCAGAAGTTTACATGGCCAGATCGTGTGTGGAGAATTGGGGCAGTGAGCTTCTTAGACACATGTACAGCGTCATTATATTCCTCATGCTCTTTTTGTGCCCACTAATCCTCATATCCATTCTCTATCTAAAGATCTCAATGGCACTGTGGTCGAAAAATACTGATCTTTTTGACAGCCATCGCAAACAGACATTCATGTCCCCACAAGTTGACAGGTTGTTGCTCCAAAGGCGGAAAACTGTTCGGACATTAGTCCTGCTGGTGTTTCTGTTCGCTTGCTCCTGGCTACCATACTACGTGGTGAACGCCTGGCTGGATTTCAACGTTAAAGGCGACCATGTCAGTTTGGTTATTGATATGGTGTATCCCTTGGTACAGCTGGTGGGGCTGTCCAATTCCAGTGTGAACCCTATTCTGTACTGTTTCCTCAGCAAAGGGTTCAGAAGGGCGTTCAAGAACATGTGCTGCAGGCGGACTGCACGAACTAGGAATAGTATAGTTATGACAGTCAGGTACCGGTGTAGCGAGGACAGCGGGGTAGGCAGTGTGGAAACGGTCTTGGTGTAGCGAGGACAGCGGGGTAGGCAGTGTGGAAACGGTCTTGGTGTAGCGAGGACAGCGGGGTAGGCAGTGTGGAAACAGTCTTGGTGTAGCGAGGACAGCGGGGTGGGCAGTGTGGAGACAGTCTTGGTGTAGCGAGGACAGCGGGGTGGGCAGTGTAGAGACAGTACTGGTGTAGCGAGGACAGCGGGGTGGGCAGTGTAGAGACAGTACTGGTGTAGCGAGGTGGGCAGTGTAGAGACAGTACTGGTGTAGCGAGGTGGGCAGTGTAGAGACAGTACTGGTGTAGCGAGGACAGTGGGGTAGGCAGTGTGGAAACGGTCTTGGTGTAGCGAGGGCAGCGGAGTGGGAAGCGGGGTGGGCAGTGTGGAGACAGTCTTGGTGTAGCGAAGACAGCGGGGTGGGCAGTGTGGAGACAGTCTTGGTGTAAGTGGGGCAGCAGGGTGGGCAGTGTGGAGACAGTCTTGGTGTAGGTGGGGCAGCGGGGTGGGCAGTGTGGAGACAGTCTTGGTGTAGGTGGGGCAGCGGGGTGGGCAGTGTGGAGACAGTCTTGGTGTAGGTGGGGCAGCGGGGTGGGCAGTGTGGAGACAGTCTTGGTGTAGGTGGGGCAGCGGGGTGGGCAGTGTGGAGACAGTCTTGGTGTAGCGAGGACAGCGGAGTGGGCAGTGTGGAGACAGTCTTGGTGTAGCGAGGACAGTGGGCTGGGCAGTGTGGAGACAGTCTTGGTGTAGCGAGGACAGTGGGGTGGGCAGTGTGGAGACAGTCTTGGTGTAGCGAGGTGGGCAGTGTAGAGACAGTACTGGTGTAGCGAGGTGGGCAGTGTAGAGACAGTACTGGTGTAGCGAGGACAGTGGGGTAGGCAGTGTGGAGACAGTCTTGGTGTAGCGAGGACAGTGGGGTGGGCAGTGTGGAGACAGTCTTGGTGTAGCGAAGACAGCGGGGTGGGCAGTGTGGAGACAGTCTTGGTGTAGCGAGGACAGTGGGGTAGGCAGTGTGGAGACAGTCTTGGTGTAGGTGGGGCAGTGGGGTGGGCAGTGTGGAGACAGTCTTGGTGTAGCGAAGACAGCGGGGTGGGCAGTGTGGAGACAGTCTTGGTGTAGTGAGGACAGTGGGGTGGGCAGTGTGGAGACAGTCTTGGTGTAGCGAAGACAGCGGGATGGGCAGTGTGGAGACAGTCTTGGTGTAGCGAAGACAGCGGGGTGGGCAGTGTGGAGACAGTCTTGGTGTAGCGAAGACAGCGGGGTGGGCAGTGTGGAGACAGTCTTGGTGTAGCGAAGACAGCGGGGTGGGCAGTGTGGAGACAGTCTTGGTGTAGCGAGGACAGTGGGGTGGGCAGTGTGGAGACAGTCTTGGTGTAGGTGGGGCAGCGGGGTGGGCAGTGTGGAGACAGTCTTGGTGTAGGTGGGGCAGTGGGGTGGGCAGTGTGGAGACAGTCTTGGTGTAGGTGGGGCAGTGGGGTGGGCAGTGTGGAGACAGTCTTGGTGTAGGTGGGGCAGCGGGGTGGGCAGTGTGGAGACAGTCTTGGTGTAGGTGGGACAGCGGGGTGGGCAGTGTGGAGACAATCTTGGTGTAGCGAGGACAGCGGGGTGGGCAGTGTGGAGACAGTCTTGGTGTAGCGAGGACAGCGGGGTGGGCAGTGTAGAGACAGTACTGGTGTAGCGAGGTGGGCAGTGTAGAGACAGTACTGGTGTTGCGAGGACAGTGGGGTAGGCAGTGTGGAGACGGTCCTGGTGTAGCGAGGGCAGCGGGGTGGGCAGTGTGGAGACAGTCTTGATGTAGCGAAGACAGCGGGGTGGGCAGTGTGGAGACAGTCTTGGTGTCGGTGGGGCAGCGGGGTGGGCAGTGTGGAGACAGTCTTTGTGTAGGTGGGGCACCGGGGTGGGCAGTGTGGAGACAGTCTTGGTGTAGGTGGGGCAGCGGGGTGGGCAGTGTGGAGACAGTCTTGGTGTAGGTGGGGCAGCGGGGTGGGCAGTGTGGAGACAGTCTTGGTGTAGCGAGGACAGCGGAGTGGGCAGTGTGGAGACAGTCTTGGTGTAGCGAGGACAGCGGAGTGGGCAGTGTGGAGACAGTCTTCGTGTAGCGAGGACAGTGGGGTGGGCAGTGTGGAGACAGTCTTGGTGTAGCGAGGACAGCGGAGTGGGCAGTGTGGAGACAGTCTTGGTGTAGCGAGGACAGCGGAGTGGGCAGTGTGGAGACAGTCTTGGTGTAGCGAGGACAGCGGAGTGGGCAGTGTGGAGACAGTCTTGGTGTAGCGAGGACAGCGGAGTGGGCAGTGTGGAGACAGTCTTGGTGTAGCGAGGACAGCGGGGTGGGCAGTGTGGAGACAGTCTTGGTGTAGCGAGGACAGTGGGGTGGGCAGTGTGGAGACAGTCTTGGTGTAGCGAAGACAGCGGGGTGGGTAGTGTGGAGACAGTCTTGGTGTAGCGAGGACAGTGGGGTGGGCAGTGTGGAGACAGTCTTGGTGTAGCGAGGACAGTGGGGTGGGTAGTGTGGAGACAGTCTTGGTGTAGCGAGGACAGTGGGGTGGGTAGTGTGGAGACAGTCTTGGTGTAGCGAGGACAGTGGGGTGGGCAGTGTGGAGACAGTCTTGGTGTAGGTGGGGCAGCGGGGTGGGCAGTGTGGAGACAGTCTTGGTGTAGGTGGGGCAGTGGGGTGGGCAGTGTGGAGACAGTCTTGGTGTAGCGAAGACAGCGGGGTATGCAGTGTGGAGACAGTCTTGGTGTAGCGAGGACAGTGGGGGGGGGGGCAGTGTGGAGACAGTCTTGGTGTAGCGAGGACAGTGGGGGGGGGCAGTGTGGAGACAGTCTTGGTGTAGCGAAGACAGCGGGGTGGGCAGTGTGGAGACAGTCTTGGTGTAGCGAAGACAGCGGGGTGGGCAGTGTGGAGACAGTCTTGGTGTAGCGAGGACAGTGGGGTGGGCAGTGTGGAGACAGTCTTGGTGTAGGTGGGGCAGCGGGGTGGGTAGTGTGGAGACAGTCTTGGTGTAGCGAGGACAGTGGGGTGGGCAGTGTGGAGACAGTCTTGGTGTAGTGAGGACAGCGGGGTGGGTAGTGTGGAGACAGTCTTGGTGTAGCGAGGACAGTGGGGTGGGCAGTGTGGAGACAGTCTTGGTGTAGCGAGGACAGTGGGGGGGGGCAGTGTGGAGACAGTCTTGGTGTAGCGAGGACAGTGGGGGGGGGCAGTGTGGAGACAGTCTTGGTGTAGCGAAGACAGCGGGGTGGGCAGTGTGGAGACAGTCTTGGTGTAGCGAGGACAGTGGGGGGGGGGGCAGTGTGGAGACAGTCTTGGTGTAGCGAGGACAGTGGGGGGGGGGGGGCAGTGTGGAGACAGTCTTGGTGTAGCGAAGACAGCGGGGTGGGCAGTGTGGAGACAGTCTTGGTGTAGCGAGGACAGTGGGGTGGGCAGTGTGGAGACAGTCTTGGTGTAGGTGGGGCAGCGGGGTGGGCAGTGTGGAGACAGTCTTGGTGTAGGTGGGGCAGTGGGGTGGGCAGTGTGGAGACAGTCTTGGTGTAGGTGGGGCAGTGGGGTGGGCAGTGTGGAGACAGTCTTGGTGTAGGTGGGGCAGCGGTGTGGGCAGTGTGGAGACAGTCTTGGTGTAGCGAGGACAGCGGGGTGGGCAGTGTGGAGACAGTCTTGGTGTAGCGAGGACAGTGGGGGGGGCAGTGTGGAGACAGTCTTGGTGTAGCGAGGACAGTGGGGGGGCAGTGTGGAGACAGTCTTGGTGTAGCGAGGACAGTGGGGTGGGCAGTGTGGAGACAGTCTTGGTGTAGCGAGGACAGTGGGGTGGGCAGTGTGGAGACAGTCTTGGTGTAGGTGGGGCAGCGGGGTGGGCAGTGTGGAGACAGTCTTGGTGTAGGTGGGGCAGTGGGGTGGGCAGTGTGGAGACAGTCTTGGTGTAGGTGGGGCAGTGGGGTGGGCAGTGTGGAGACAGTCTTGGTGTAGGTGGGGCAGCGGTGTGGGCAGTGTGGAGACAGTCTTGGTGTAGCGAGGACAGCGGAGTTGGCAGTGTGGAGACAGTCTTGGTGTAGCGAAGACAGTGGGGTGGGCAGTGTGGCGACAGTCTTGGTGTAGCGAGGACAGCGGAGTGGGCAGTGTGGAGACAGTCTTGGTGTAGCGAGGACAGCGGAGTGGGCAGTGTGGAGACAGTCTTGTTGTAGCGAGGACAGCGGGGTGGGCAGTGTGGAGACAGTCTTGGTGTAGCGAGGACAGCGGAGTGGGCAGTGTGGAGACAGTCTTGGTGTAGCGAGGACAGCGGGGTGGGCAGTGTGGAGACAGTCTTGGTGTAGGTGGGGCAGCGGGGTGGGCAGTGTGGAGACAGTTTTGGTGTAGGTGGGGTAGCGGGGTGGGCAGTGTGGAGACAGTCCTGGTGTAGTGAGGACAGCGGGGTTGGCAGTGTGGAGACAGTCCTGGTGTAGTGAGGACAGCGGGGTGGGCAGTGTGGAGACAGTCCTGGTGTAGCGAGGACAGCGGGGTGGGCAGTGTGGAGACAGTCCTGGTGTAGTGAGGACAGTGGGGTGGGCAGTGTGGAGACAGTTTTGGTGTAGGTGGGGCAGCGGGGTGGGCAGTGTGGAGACAGTCCTGGTGTAGTGAGGACAGCGGGGTGGGCAGTGTGGAGACAGTCTTGGTGTAGCGAGGACAGCGGGGTGGGCAGTGTGGAGACAGTCTTGGTGTAGGTGGGGCAGCGGGGTGGGCAGTGTGGAGACAGTCTTGGTGTAGCGAAGACAGTGGGGTGGGCAGTGTGGCGACAGTCTTGGTGTAGCGAGGACAGCGGAGTGGGCAGTGTGGAGACAGTCTTGGTGTAGCGAGGACAGCGGAGTGGGCAGTGTGGAGACAGTCTTGTTGTAGCGAGGACAGCGGGGTGGGCAGTGTGGAGACAGTCTTGGTGTAGGTGGGGCAGCGGGGTGGGCAGTGTGGAGACAGTTTTGGTGTAGGTGGGGTAGCGGGGTGGGCAGTGTGGAGACAGTCCTGGTGTAGGTGGGGTAGCGGGGTGGGCAGTGTGGAGACAGTCCTGGTGTAGTGAGGACAGCGGGGTTGGCAGTGTGGAGACAGTCCTGGTGTAGTGAGGACAGCGGGGTGGGCAGTGTGGAGACAGTCTTGGTGTAGTGAGGACAGCGGGGTGGGCAGTGTGGAGACAGTCCTGGTGTAGTGAGGACAGCGGGGTGGGCAGTGTGGAGACAGTCTTGGTGTAGTGAGGACAGCGGGGTGGGCAGTGTGGAGACAGTCTTGGTGTAGCGAGGACAGCGGGGTGGGCAGTGTGGAGACAGTTTTGGTGTAGGTGGGGCAGCGGGGTGGGCAGTGTGGAGACAGTCCTGGTGTAGTGAGGACAGCGGGGTGGGCAGTGTGGAGACAGTCTTGGTGTAGCGAGGACAGCGGGGTGGGCAGTGTGGAGACAGTCTTGGTGTAGGTGGGGCAGCGGGGTGGGCAGTGTGGAGACAGTCTTGGTGTAGCGAAGACAGTGGGGTGGGCAGTGTGGCGACAGTCTTGGTGTAGCGAGGACAGCGGAGTGGGCAGTGTGGAGACAGTCTTGGTGTAGCGAGGACAGCGGAGTGGGCAGTGTGGAGACAGTCTTGTTGTAGCGAGGACAGCGGGGTGGGCAGTGTGGAGACAGTCTTGGTGTAGGTGGGGCAGCGGGGTGGGCAGTGTGGAGACAGTTTTGGTGTAGGTGGGGCAGCGGGGTGGGCAGTGTGGAGACAGTTTTGGTGTAGGTGGGGTAGCGGGGTGGGCAGTGTGGAGACAGTCCTGGTGTAGTGAGGACAGCGGGGTTGGCAGTGTGGAGACAGTCCTGGTGTAGTGAGGACAGCGGGGTGGGCAGTGTGGAGACAGTCCTGGTGTAGTGAGGACAGCGGGGTGGGCAGTGTGGAGACAGTCTTGGTGTAGTGAGGACAGCGGGGTGGGCAGTGTGGAGACAGTCTTGGTGTAGCGAGGACAGCGGGGTGGGCAGTGTGGAGACAGTCTTGGTGTAGCGAGGACAGCGGGGTGGGCAGTGTGGAGACAGTCTTGGTGTAGTGAGGACAGCGGGGTGGGCAGTGTGGAGACAGTCTTGGTGTAGCGAGGACAGTGGGGTGGGCAGTGTGGAGACAGTCTTGGTGTAGCGAGGACAGCGGGGTGGGCAGTGTGGAGACAGTCTTGGTGTAGTGAGGACAGTGGGGTGGGCAGTGTGGAGACAGTCCTGGTGTAGGTGGGGCAGCGGGGTGGGCAGTGTGGAGACAGTTTTGGTGTAGGTGGGGTAGCGGGGTGGGCAGTGTGGAGACAGTCCTGGTGTAGTGAGGACAGCGGAGTGGGCAGTGTGGAGACAGTCCTGGTGTAGTGAGGACAGCGGGGTGGGCAGTGTGGAGACAGTCTTGGTGTAGTGAGGACAGCGGGGTGGGCAGTGTGGAGACAGTCTTGGTGTAGCGAGGACAGCGGGGTGGGCAGTGTGGAGACAGTCTTGGTGTAGTGAGGACAGCGGGGTGGGCAGTGTGGAGACAGTCTTGGTGTAGCGAGGACAGTGGGGTGGGCAGTGTGGAGACAGTCCTGGTGTAGCGAGGACAGCGGGGTGGGCAGTGTGGAGACAGTCTTGGTGTAGTGAGGACAGCGGGGTGGGCAGTGTGGAGACAGTCTTGGTGTAGCGAGGACAGTGGGGTGGGCAGTGTGGAGACAGTCCTGGTGTAGCGAGGACAGCGGGGTGGGCAGTGTGGAGACAGTTTTGGTGTAGTGAGGACAGTGGGGTGGGCAGTGTGGAGACAGTCCTGGTGTAGTGAGGACAGCGGGGTGGGCAGTGTGGAGACAGTCCTGGTGTAGTGAGGACAGCGGGGTGGGCAGTGTGGAGACAGTCTTGGTGTAGCGAGGACAGCGGGGTGGGCAGTGTGGAGACAGTCTTGGTGTAGGTGGGGCAGCGGGGTGGGCAGTGTGGAGACAGTCTTGGTGTAGCGAGGACAGCGGAGTGGGCAGTGTGGAGACAGTCCTGGTGTAGGTGGGGCAGCGGGGTGGGCAGTGTGGAGACAGTCCTGGTGTAGTGAGGACAGTGGGGTGGGCAGTGTGGAGACAGTTTTGGTGTAGTGAGGACAGCGGGGTGGGCAGTGTGGAGACAGTCTTGGTGTAGCGAGGACAGTGGGGTGGGCAGTGTGGAGACAGTTTTGGTGTAGTGAGGACAGTGGGGTGGGCAGTGTGGAGACAGTCCTGGTGTAGTGAGGACAGCGGGGTGGGCAGTGTGGAGACAGTTTTGGTGTAGTGAGGACAGTGGGGTGGGCAGTGTGGAGACAGTCCTGGTGTAGTGAGGACAGTGGGGTGGGCAGTGTGGAGACAGTTTTGGTGTAGTGAGGACAGTGGGGTGGGCAGTGTGGAGACAGTCCTGGTGTAGTGAGGACAGCGGGGTGGGCAGTGTGGAGACAGTCCTGGTGTAGGTGGGACAGCGGGGTGGGCAGTGTGGAGACAGTCCTGGTGTAGTGAGGACAGTGGGGTGGGCAGTGTGGAGACAGTTTTGGTGTAGTGAGGACAGTGGGGTGGGCAGTGTGGAGACAGTTTTGGTGTAGCGAGGACAGTGGGGGGGGGCAGTGTGGAGACAGTCTTGGTGTAGGTGGGGCAGCGGGGTGGGCAGTGTGGAGACAGTCTTGGTGTAGGTGGGGCAGCGGGGTGGGCAGTGTGGAGACAGTCTTGGTGTAGGTGGGGCAGCGGGGTGGGCAGTGTGGAGACAGTTTTGGTGCAGGCACATGCTTAGCTTAATGTATTCAGTACCAAGTAACACCTTATGCGTGTATTGTTTATTATGATTATGATGATTATTGTTATTATTGTTATTATTATTATTATTAACATTATTATAATTATCACCCTCTTCTTTTTATCCTCCTTTTCACCTTCTACGTATGCCAAGTCTGATGCAGGCATCGGCGATCACGACTCTCCAACTTTCTCTGTTGTCTTAGATGTCAATGAATTTGGTTTTGCTTATATTATCATTTGCCGGTCTCTCTGGCTGAGGGGTTACACCACTTTCTCCGTAATCCCGTTTATCACGCAGAGTCTCGTAGCGGGAGAGAACTGGGAGCGGTTCGACCCCCGCTGGTGATATGCGGGATAACTGAGCCGGCCGCTCAGAAAGCAATGGCAAACTACTGAGCGTAATCTTGCCAAGAAATCAACAGACAGTTGAAAGATGCTGCTGTTGCCAGCGATGTCCTGTAAAGGATATGCAAAAAAAATATATATATATATTATCATTTGTTGTCCAGCAAGTTAATCTTTCCAAGTGCACCTGTCTCTGTCTGCCTCTGCCTCACTTGCCTACTATCCCCCCCCCCCCAAACCACGTAAGGATAACTTAAAGACATTTAGTCTTTAGGTTGCGTTTCCTCGCACCAGGATAAGTCCTGTACCCTCCCAGTTGTGCTCCTCCGCCCGCAGCCGTTGGCACAATGTAGAGTGTCGGGTTTGGTGAACGCCGCCCAACATTCGGCGCTAACAGAAAGTATGTAGTACCGTCTACTGTCATACGGTAGCTCGATCATATTCGATATATAATTATTTAAATCCCAGAGACCCAGTCATTTGTTACATTATCCCTCCATTACCAGAATTCTAACATTAACTATTTAAGTTTTAGAAGATTTGGTGCACACACACAAAATTTATTGTTTCTTTTTCATTACAAAACGCACGAAAACAGTCTACTGAACGCTACCAATGTTGTAGAGTGTATAAAACATATATTTCCACTAGCGTATGTCTTTGGTCTATCGCAGTCGTAATCGTACGATTCCAACTTCGTAGCAACGGGGTCAACCATAATTGCTCAGTTCCGGTGCCAGCGAAAACCACACGAAAGGCTCCTCGACATCTTCAGTCTGCTGTGATCAAGCGTTAAAATAAGAACACAGATGGCGCAATGTTTAAGACACACGGGCTAGAGTCATTCACACATCACACGTTACTCAGCACTGAACGGGTTAACTCCTTCTATCCCATGTGATTACTAGCTTAATTTGTTCATATCCCTTTATGTATTACTTGAAGACAAAAATGTTTGGGAAAGGAAGAGTTAAATTAGTGTATGTCTGGAGTGAAAGATCATGTTCTGAACTTTACAAAATGTCCAACGACAAAGCTATATGTTACTTACAATCACAATCAACAATGTAAAAATTGAAAATATCACAAACATTGAACATCTTGGTTACGTAATCAACAACAGTGAAGATTGCTCACATGAAGTCAAAAGGAGACTGCCCATAGCCATATAGAGACCACGGGACGACGAAGAATAAGAAGAGGCGGAAGACAAATCAGAAACACAAACAGTATTTAATGAATCACACATTCACGTGTGATAATTTCTTCCTGTAAATGTGTGTTGTAGTATGTGAAAATGCCTTCAGTCTTTTAAATTGCTGTCTTGATATCCGTGTAAAGTGTGTCACTTGTAGCTGGCCTGAGGCAGGCGCGGCTAGAGGCTTATTGGGGTTCATTTCTAGAGGATATTGTTGACTTGTGGTATTTATAACATGAGACTCATGCCATTGATGTGAGCTCTGTGTCTTTATGGTTATCGTTTTGGTTATCTATGATTGTATACATGTGTGTGTATGTGTATGTATCTGTGTGTGTGTTTGTGTGTGTGTGTGTGTGTGTGTGTGTGTGTGTGTGTGTGTGTGTGTGTGTGACTGCGTGGGCGATCATGTCTCTCCACAAATTACGATCTCCGTCGTCATAGATCAATTCGTGTGTTGACTCCCTTCAGTGCCATGGGTCAAGACTGTCAATATTGTTTTCACGCTGTCTTCCTCTATATCTCTTTCCGGAAATCTTTCCGGTTGTCACAAAATGTTCCAGTTTTTGTCTTCTTATAACGCGGCCAAGAAACGATGATTGCCTCTTTCTGATGTTTGTGATAAGTTGTCTTTGCGACTCAGCTTCCCTTAAAACGTCCTGATTGCTCTTTTTGGCTGTCCAATTAATTATTATATTATGAATATATGAATATTGGGCGGCGCTTACCAAACCTGACATTCCACATTGTGGCAATGACGCCTTCGGGCGGAGGAGCGCCACTAAAATGGTACAAACCTATCCTGGTGCGAGGAAATGCAACCTGAAGAATAAATTCAGTAACAGGGCAGACGAGGTCCTAAGCTGGCAACTGGTCTAGGACCGAAGCTCCTAGCGGCGGACAGTTAGAGCATTGCTTTGCTGATCCGGCAGATTCTGGTGCTTTTATTGTTCCGGATGTATTGTTGTTACCTTTACTCTGGGGTAAACTAGCCAGGCCGAGAGAGGGATCATACTACATCGGAAACACATGATCTCTGCAATTCAGCCCAGGATTTGTGTTATTTTATTAAAGGACACTGTAACAAACTATCGTCTGTCAAGATGGCAAGGTGCCAGTATGCAGTATATATATTAGGGCTGCGGAAGTTAACGATTAATTAATCGATTAATCGCTAATGTTTTTAACGATTAATATTTTTAAACGATTAATCGAAAACTTTTCTCCCATTACTTATACAAATGAACCGGATGTCGAAAAATTGTCGGACATTTTAAACGTAGTGCTGCAAACACAACCGAGTTGCAAAATTGTACTGAGTCACCATTGTGTAAGCTGCAGCAAGATGTTCCAACAAGATGAAACAGTATGTTTTTTATGCTACAGAGTCTTCTACAGGTCAGAGAAGCATTAACTGTCTACATGTGAGATGAAAAGAAGCAATACAAAGGTCCAAAATTGTCGGATTCAGATTTGGAGAAGATTTTGAAATATGTCAAAGTTTTGGACTTATTCTGTCAGACCACGGTCCTGCTTGGCGGTCAAGATTATGTTTCACGTAGCTGTGTATTGCCAGTGCTATCTTCGTTGACAAAGCATATAACTGTACACGATGATGATCCGGGCTACATAGCTATATTTAAGGCAGCATCTATTAATGACTTCAGTGAACGTAAAGCTAATATGACAAGAATATAAATACTACAGATTGCAGCAGCACTTGATCCACGCTACAAATACCTGAAATGTTTGTCAAAAGTTGCAAGAGAACGAACTTGGTCACGTATTGAACAACAAATGGCAGTTAATGTTCATGATGAGCAGGCGGAGACTGTTGCAACGAATGATACTGACATTGACAATGAAAATATATGTGAACCAAATGAGGAGAGTATTAAGCTAATTGAGTCTGAAATGGAGAAGAAAGTTGCTGAATCGGTTGACCCTGTACAATGGTGGAAACTTAATGACACCGATACTCAAAATTGGCATTCCTTGCAAAGACCATTCTGTGCATACCGGCTACCTCAGTTCCATGTGGACGATTGTTCAGCTCAGCTGGGTATATTGTTAATAAGACGCGCTCGTCACTTGAACCAAATACTGTCAACATATTCGTCTGTTTGCATAGTTGGTTATTAGATGACATATGAACAAGACAATCCAGTGTTTTTTTTTCGATTTTTGACAAATACGACTATAATGTGAGTTATGTGACTATAAATATTTTGCTTTAATCGAAATTAACAATTAATTAATCGTTAATTTTACAAAAGTTAACTATTAAATTTAAATTAATCGGTCGCAGCCCTAATATATATATATATATATATATATATATATATATATATATATATATATATATATATGTATATATATATATATATATATATATATATATATATATATATATATATATATATATATATTATATCTGCAGCAAAGAACCTCAATGGCTCGGGACGCTGAAGAAGAAGAATATATATATATATATATATATATATATATATATATATATATATATATATATATATATATACACAGAGAGAGAGAGAGAGAGAGAGAGAGAGAGAGAGAGAGAGAGAGAGAGAGAGAGAGAGAGAGAGAGAGAGAGAGATTGTTCATGCGTTAATATTAATAAATAAATTATACTTGATGCTTGGTGTGCAGATTTGGTTGGTTGGTCGGTTGAAGAGTCCTCTGAAAGTCTGAGTTGTAACGCCTCAGCCCGAACCTGGTGTGTTGAAGTTCAGGTCGTTTGAGCCATGAAAGCGACTGTGTTGCAGATCTCTCTTTCCCCACTCAAAGTGGGGTATTTTTATTATTAATTGCACATCCTTTACATGACGTCGCAGTCAACGGCAACATTTCTTGCAGTTTGTGATTTCTTGGAAAATTTATATTCAGTAGTTTGCTTGTTGTCTGAACGACCGGCACTCACACAATTGTATGAAAACCAACGCACGGCTGACATATGCGAATACATCGAGTTCATGATGCAGAACAGCATATAGTCTTGCTAGGATTAGATCTAGTCTGACAACACTCTTTCACGGTTTATAGGTAAGTTTTTGTCAAAAGGCTAGAACCGAAAGTCAAGAAGGAATCGCCGTCTTCTTCTTTTTCTTCTTCTTCTTCTTCTTCTTCTTCTTCTTCTTCTTCTTCTTCTTCTTCTTCTTCTTCTTCTTCTTCTTCTTCTTCTTCTTCTTCTTCTCCTTCTTCTTCTTCATTCGGGACATCCCGATACGAGCTCCGTCCTCATCTGCAACAACCTGCGAAGAGTGCCAATACTAATGGTACCAGTAGCAGTCTGATTATGTGACTGTCTGGCCTTTCCTTTGAGCTTTGAACGTCGGGCAGATCCCCTGGTATTCCTGGCAGCATCATTCTCTCCAAACAGTGATGATCTATTTGTTCTTCTGTACTATACACACAATTTCAGAAGGCCCCGACCGCATCTGCCTTCTCGTGAACCACTACCTCAACAAGGAGTGGAAACCCAGCCAATCTGTCCGCCTCCTCGTAACCCATCACACCAGCATATCCTAGGGGGTAGAATCCAACAGATGCTCTCTATTTTTGAATGTTGAATGGAAGCCTGCCACCATGTCTGTCTTGGACCTTTCTCATCATACTCTGTGAGTCCATTACAATCACGACGCGCGTGTGCTGTTTGTCAGCGGAACGCCGTCGTAACGTCCTTTACCTCGATTCTCTGTTGTCTGTTGTGGTATCACTTGCCATCATTAAAACTAAGGATAAGTGGCCTGTATTACAAATGTCGTTGTTGATATAAATCGTAAATATTTACGTATGTTGTAAATAAATTTGTTGAGGAATAATAAAACAAAATAACCCAGATTGTTGTTTGTCGTGTTATTCCAATGCGTGACGTCATCATAAAGCGAACTTCGTGGTACTTTTTAGTCAATTATGTGACTTCAGTCTGATGTCAGCCAGAGTTATGTGGTACTGTTTAATCGAGTCTGAGATGATTTCCATAAGAATTGCGTGGCACTGTTCATTCAATAATGTACCCCAAATCTGATTTTAATGGTTTTTTATTTTTTATATTTACATCGCACTGTTTAGTGAAGTCTGTGGCCTACTTAAGATTTCATCAAGAGGTACGTGACACTGTTTAGTCAAGACTGTGACCCGAGTCTGATTTCAGCAGAAGCAACGTGGTATTGTTTAGTCAAGCTGTGACCCGAGTCTGATTTCAGCAGAAGCAACGTGATATTGCTTTGTCAAGACTGATTCAGGTCTGATTTAGTCAAGACTGTGACCCGAGTCTGATTTCAGCAGAAGCAACGTGGTATTGTTTAGTCAAGCTGTGACCCGAGTCTGATTTCAACAGAAGCAACGTGATATTGTTTAGTCAAGACTGATTCAGGTCTGATTTCAACGAGAGTTATGTGGCACGATTTAGTCACAAATGTGGCCTTCGTGTCATTTCAACAAACATTACGTGGCACTGTTCAGTCAAGTCTGTGGATCAAGTTTGGTTTCACAGCAATTCGAACTACGAAGCCGAGAAAAATATCGTTACCATATTTAAAAAAGAGAAAAACAGACTACAAACACATAGACGAAAAGGTAATCCTGGGAGAATCTAGGAACGACAAGATCTGGGTAGGAGAGGCAAATCCAACAGCCCTGCCAGCGGACAAATACAAGTCAATCTGGAGAATTAGACAGCCATGTTCATTCACTTTTCACATCCGCTCGATAGTTAAAAAGTTATTTGCATGTTCTTTGCCGGAAGTAGCAATCAACTCCATCAAATTTGAGGCTATTTGTGATTTTCTAGGTATTTATACTTAACTAAATTTAGTTTGTAATTGCTCTCTGAAGGGCCGACGCTCATCCCCCCCCCCCCCCTCATATCCTTTTTATATGACATTGCAGTCAACGCAGCATTTTTCAGCTGTTGTTAATGTCTTGGCAAGTTTTACGTTTAGTAGTTTGCAGAGGCTCATACCATTTTGAAAATCAACACAAAGAGATCTTCTCTAGCTCAATAGTAGTGACTCGTATTTCTCCTACTCGGTTTGATTTTTCCTTCGACTTCGTCCATGTGTTTGAATGTCCCGTAGACACCTTTTATTCTCGTCATTGTTTCAGTTTATTTGCTTCACTGTAATGTTTGGATAACTTCTTCTTCTTCAGCTTTCCGAGCCATTGAGGTTCTTTGCTGCAAATACAATCCGTCTCCATTCGTCTCTCTGGTGGACCTTCTCTTGCCAGTCGTTGATTCCAAATGCTTGTAGGTCTGTACATGTATTATCTCTCCACCGTCTTCTTGGGTAACTGCCTAGAATTAATTTTGGTGCTTCTGTTTCCTCCTACTTGTAAGTATGCGTGTTCTTTTAGTTGAAGGAGAATGGTCGAAGTGTCAGCTTTTTTTGCTTTATTTTTCAAACTCGAAACAATAAAAAAACTGCCCTGTGGTTACCTTGTAGAAGATGGAGATGAAATCATCAGACTCAAAGATATCAAGACATGGAAGGGGATCAGCTACCACGTGACAAAACAAGGATGGCTGCAATTTGTTTTCAAATCTATCAAAAGATGGGTTACCAACAGTCTATGCCCATCTCTCCGTTGCTAAGACCACGGGGAAGCTTCGAAGAGAAAATCCTCGTATAGAGTTTACAGAAGGAGATAGGAGGACGAGCAAACTCAACATTGCCAACACCGTCGTGGTGATCACGGTGGAGTGTCAGGACATGCCGAGCACAATAACTGAGTATACACTACAGCAGCAATACGAGCACTGTAGTCTTCTAGTTATCATAACTTTCGGCAGCTCCGATAAAAGTCACATGGTAATGTTAGCATCTTCAGGTACTGGTCGAAATAGTATGACGTCACTCACTGAACACGTGCCAAAACTGACACCGACTTCGGGAGCCGAAACCCAGACACGCGCTGCACAAATTTCCTTGGCAACAAACTGGCTAGATGTCTCGAATATATTGGTGCCTTTGAGACTAGCAAGGAGACGTCGAAAATAACTATCACACCGAACATGCCACACAACGAGACCGCAAGACAGTATTACGTCGCCAAAAGGATGATAAAACCAAGAAAGTGTCTGAGATATGGCCAACTGAAGCATGTGGCATTACGGGTGAATGACGAGTCGGGCGGGGATCAGCAAAGCAACGAACGTCGACAACCTGCAATCGGTGCAGCAACACACTCTCACTCTGGAAGAAGTAAAAATCCATCCATCCATCATCCATCGTGTGCCATGCCGATAAGCGTGAGCGGTCATATTTTGCCATCTCACTCGATCACCAGAGTCGTGGATCAGCTCCGTGTTCCTGTCTCGACCATGCCACGTGGTCAAACCATCCAGGTATTTACTTCACGGTCTTCCCCTTGGTCTCTTCCCTTCGATCTTGCCAGTTGTCACCAAGTTCTCCAAGTCATTTCTTTTCATAACATGCCCAAATAATTTTGACTGTCTACGTCTAATGACTCTAATCAGTTTACGATCTTCATTTGTTTCTTGAAGGACTTGTTCATTGGTTTTTCTGTCTGTCCATGGTATTCTTTGCATTTTCCTCAGAAACCACATTTCCACAGCCATCATATGTTTTTCAGCTTGACTGCTCGTTGTCCACGCTTCACATCCATACAAACGCACAGGTTCTATGTAGCACTTCGACATAAACATAAACCAGAGCAGCATGTGGTTCACATGGCGGAGACAAAACTGTAGCTAAACATCACCCGGACAATAATTCGGGAAGAGAGACGAAAACTGTAGCTAAACATCACCCGGACAATAATTCGGGAAGAGAGACGAAAACTGTAGCTAAACATCACCCGGACAATAATTCGGGAAGAGAGACAAAAACTGTAGCTAAACATCACCCGGACAATAATTCGGGAAGAGAGACGAAAACTAACTGAAAACCACCCTGACAATAATTCAGAAAGAGAGACGAAAACTGTAGCTAAAAACCATCCGGACAATAATTCAGGCAGAGAGACTAAAACTGTGGCTAGAAACCAGCCGGACAATAATTCAGGCAGAGAGACTAAAACTGTGGCTAGAAACCAGCCGGACAATAATTCAGGCAGAGAGACTAAAACTGTGGCTAGAAACCAGCCGGACAATAATTCAGGCAGAGAGACTAAAACTGTGGCTAGAAACCAGCCGGACAATAATTCAGGCAGAGAGACTAAAACTGTGGCTAGAAACCAGCCGGACAATAATTCAGGCAGAGAGACTAAAACTGTGGCTAGAAACCAGCCGGACAATAATTCAGGCAGAGAGACTAAAACTGTGGCTAGAAACCAGCCGGACAATAATTCAGGCAGAGAGACTAAAACTGTGGCTAGAAACCAGCCGGACAATAATTCAGGCAGAGAGACTAAAACTGTGGCTAGAAACCAGCCGGACAATAATTCAGGCAGAGAGACTAAAACTGTGGCTAGAAACCAGCCGGACAATAATTCAGGCAGAGAGACTAAAACTGTGGCTAGAAACCAGCCGGACAATAATTCAGGCAGAGAGACTAAAACTGTGGCTAGAAACCAGCCGGACAATAATTCAGGCAGAGAGACTAAAACTGTGGCTAGAAACCAGCCGGACAATAATTCAGGCAGAGAGACTAAAACTGTGGCTAGAAACCAGCCGGACAATAATTCAGGCAGAGAGACTAAAACTGTGGCTAGAAACCAGCCGGACAATAATTCAGGCAGAGAGACTAAAACTGTGGCTAGAAACCAGCCGGACAATAATACAGGCAGAGAGACTAAAACTGTGGCTAGAAACCAGCCGGACAATAATTCAGGCAGAGAGACTAAAACTGTGGCTAGAAACCAGCCGGACAATAATACCGGTAGGGAGATGAAACATTTATTACACAGGATACAGTGCCTTGTGCAGCCCAACAGTAAGCTGGGTCCCTTGCACTTTACCTTCACACGGAATCATCATACACCATGCACTCCATCCACAACATGCGCATTGGCCACAGTTCTTGCCTTCAAGGCCACTTCTTGCTGGAGCTTCGCTGTGGGTCGCTACCGCTTACAGTTGGATCGTACAATGCACACTTCATAAAACTGCTGGTTTTCTAGTGGCTGCAGCTTCCATCGACGATGAACTGTAATTTTAGTGGCGGACTGTTGTGTTGGCATTCTGGCAGATATCTTATGCATGTACTTGCCTGTGTGTGCTGTTGGTTTGTTGAGACTGCTGTATGTTTCACTTTTCACATGGGACAGTGAGGAGCATTTTGTGTGATATAAACTGGCACGGGAATGGAACATGATAGGGTGACCCTTTGCTGTGAAGGTGGAGCCGCGACTAACGACTAACACTTCACAACATAACACGTTCCCTTTTAACAACGTACCTTGGAAATCTCAGCTCAAGACAATGGCAACAACACATAACCTCAAACGATGTAGGTTGTTGGCGTGGAATATATTCTCTAGTGACTATAATGTCTAATTATTAAACACAGGTGTCTGTCATTGATGAAACGGAATGTAGCTGCCGTAATTTGTCATCCTCAAGTTTCTTGTTCCCCTGTCCCAAAACATGATGACATCTTTTCATCCGATTCGGTTTGTTAACTATCTACTCCGGGAATTCTATTCCGACACTCTGCTTTCTGTTATTCTTTATGTCATTTCTGTTCCCCGCTATCGCGAACTTGGCTGACCAGTTTTCATAGTTTTACTATTGGTTGTCTTCTAACTAGTGAGTGACTAATTAACCCTTTACGCTCCTTTAACTTATATGCTACTATCTTTAACCTGACAATCATCTTGTGGGATATCACGAGCCCTTTATTGGTGCATTTCTGGGACAGTGGTGAAACTGTGATCAGTGCTCGATCAGTGACATGCTAGTGAATAAACTGAAGCCCGTCACACGATTTGGACATCATGGCCTTCTCTCAAAGGGAGTACTGTTACTGCACGACAACGCCAGCCCTCATGCGGCTTCGTATACAGTGGATACTCTACGTGCTCTGAAATGTGAGGTATTGAAACATCCAGCAAACAGTCCAGACTTTGGACGCTTGCAAAATCGCATACGGGGTCAAAGGTTTGCAGATGACAAGGTAATGCAGACGATGCAAAATTGGTTTAAACAAAAACAAAAACATTTTCCTAGAAGGCATCAACAAGCTAGTGCACAGGTGGACCAGTGCCTTGCCAGGCGGGAGGGAATATTAATTTGAGACGTAACAAATACACAATTTCTGGTTCGCACTATTGTAAAAAGAAGTTATTTGTAGAATTCCTGTTACTTAATTACTTCCCGTCGTACAAGCCTTCCCAGACACACAGCTCTAGATACGAGATACATCAATTCTAACAAAACGTAGCCACCTCTGCCTTACTGCAAAGAACGGCTGCAAATGGCTGCTTCTGTGTGTAATATAAAATGTTCTAAGCATGACCATTGCAAACAACAGGAAACCAAATCTCAATAAATTTCTGGCATAATTTTCAGATATAAAACGCCCCAAGGGACATTTCCGGGTGTTACAGCAGAGAACGGGAAGTGGCCCAGACACATTTTGTCCCAATAAAATGACTTCAGTTCAGGAGGACATAATTTCCGTCGCGCCGAGGATAGAAGGGAGGCAACGGTGATAAAACAATAGTTGGCTTTTATACAAGTAAATGTCATATTAAATTCTCATGAAATATACATACGCAAATAATAAATGCGTAGAGACAAACGGAAATATATAGCCCCATCATACACCTTGCTAATAAGTGGTTATAAGTAATCTTCTCACACGATGAGCAGAATATCCCCAATGCAGCCTACTTTACAGTCTCTCTATTTCTCTCCTCCCCTCTCTCTCAAACGCTGTTTCTCTCTCTCTCTCTCCTATCTCTCCTCTCTCTCTTCTCTCTCTCTCTCTCTCTCTCTCTCTCTCGCAAACGCAACATATACCTGTTTTCAAATTACTTTGTAAAACGGATCACTTATTGCAATGCTTAATATATTATATGATCCATTCAGTGATGCCTTTAAATGTGTTTAAATCCGAAGATTTCCCATTTTTCTTTACGTTAAATTTTAAGAAACAATCATCCCTGATCATACGATCCTTTATGGAATGGATATGCGCGCTCGTTCTTAAATATCCGGTGTGCTGATGCCGAGGTCAACCTCTACACCGGTCATTTGGACTAAAATGTTGACTTCTCCTCCTTGACATGGGGACATAAATTACAAGTGCCTCTGAAGTCGGAGTTGGTTCGCCTGGTGACGAGGGACACTGGTCATAGGGAAAGCTAATCCACACGCAAAAATTAGTCCGGTGCACCAGAAATAGTCGCACGTGTTTAGATTACGCATGTAGGTCAGCTTGGATGAATGGATAAGAACGCACGTTCTTAAACATCCGGTGTGCTGATGCCGAGGTAATCGGTTCAACCCCTACACCGGACAGTTGGACTAAAATGTTGACCTGTCATCCTGGACATCGGGACGTAAATTACAAGTTCCTCTGAAGTCAGAGTGGGTTTGCCTAATGGCGAGGGACACTGTTAATAGGTAAAGCTAATCCACTTGCAAAATTCAGTCCAGCATTACTAGTAGTGTTTAAGGACTACGCTTGGGTTCAAAGTGAGCGAGTGAGCGCAAAAGAAGAGAAAGACTACGCATGAATTCAAAGCAAACCAACGAAAAATATACGCTTTAGGTGTGCATGAGAATATTTGGAGAATGAAATAATTTATATTAAAAGATTCTAGTATGTATGAGAGCAGATGCTTACTTCACCACCAAGTAATGTGCAGGTAATTGCACCATGCCATGCATGTGATATTATCATGTGTATGTGAATGTATTTGTTGTATTCACAAATGTAAAGGAAAACACACAATGCACCTGGTAAATCAACACTCGACTTTTAAGACTTTTTTTTATCCAGTTTTGAATAGAATAAAAGGTTTTAACAAAGACAAAGATCACCTGAATATTGGATCAAACCTGTTTTCTTGTCCCAACTGTGCCATGTGGCCAACCACTCACGAATTTATCTCTTTATTTTAACATTGCCAGTTGTTATTAACTTTTCAAGCTTATTTCTCCACATAACGCACCCAGTAAGATGAGACTGGCAATGCCTAATTTCTCTAATAACTTACGGTTATCATTTATTTCTGAAGGAGTGACACAAAAGTGTTTCTGTCCATTCATGGTCAATCAATCAAGTGCCGTCTACACGGGATGCAGAGGTGTTTCCAAGGCACCAGGGCCGGGTTACATACTGGCCAAGACCTATTGACGCGTCCTCGTCGAGCGTCCTGGGCAACAGGTCCTTTCGGGGTCCTGGCTAAAGTCAGTAGGATCGCCGATTCCTCCGAAGTCGGAGAGTGTCTGCCTGTACGGCGAGGAACCACCAGTCTGCACACCAATAAGCCAGACATGGGACAACGGATATTCACGCAAAACTCAGGTCCTGTATGACATCACACTGATGTTGGACAATAGGATGCCTTCATCCGACATACAGGACTTCGCGTTGGAGCTCAAGCCAACGAACACAAGCAAGCAAGTGCCGTCTACACAATGAAGCGTGGCTGCAATGGATTTCCAACACTGTCTGTCTCTCACCATTGATTGTACATTCTGCCTGACTACTGTTCATCCATGGTTTTCTTCCCACTTGTATCGTTTTCTACCTCTTTCTCGCTTGCCTTCAACCTTACAATCCAGTATGGTTTTTATAAGAGTGTTATGTCTTTCGACGTGGCCAAAATATTTCCCTTGCTCCCGTTTTATTTCTTTCACCAACTCTCTTTTCATTCTCAGTTTTTTTTTCTAAAACCTAGCTATTTGGTTATTTTCGTTTCCATGAAATAGTACAAATTCTTCCGTATATCCACATTTCCAGGGCTACTATTCATTAAACTTTCTAATTGCGTATTCATTGTGCACGACATAGTGTGTTGAATATACATACCATTTGTCAATTCTCAGTTTTTTAATGCATTGTTAATCTCTCTAGATGTTAGTGATTTCATGTTGTTGAAAGCATTCGTGGCCATTCCTACAAAGTTTTCTTTTTGATTTCTATTTCACTTCTGCCATCATCTGTTATTACATGTCTAAGACAGGAGAAACATGTTACTTGTTCTGTACATGTTATTCTCTGTATTTCCGTCATACACTACATTTGCACCACTTTAAAATATTTCCAGCTTGTCTGGTTATTGTCCGTGTTTCACGTGCACATATAGATACATATTCTATGTATCACTCCAACACTTTCTCACTGCATTTGGCCACTTTTATTGGTATATTTTCCACCCTGCATAAAGGTACATTTGCAATGGCGATTCTTGCTCTAGACAAGACTAACTTTTGATGGTGAGTTGCTGATGTCTGTTAATGATAAAGTACTGTAGTTTTTGGAACTTGTGTGCTTTCACTTGTTTAAAAATGTTCCCCTTAACTCGGATGTTACGTTGTGGTAGTTGTTTGTCCTGGGGATGACCATAACTTATGCTTTCTTATAATTTAATCATAACCTAAACTGCTCACTGTGAACAATAACTGCATCTACTAAACGCTGCAGATCCTATTCGTTGTCCGCCATCAATACTGTATTATCTGTATATCTCCGATGGCAATTCCTCTCACGTCAAACAACAGAAATAAACTCATATACTGTATCTCACAGTGCTCAGTGAATAGAAAGCACATTAACATTAATCCCACTTGTAAATAAATTAAACCATACAAGGTCCAAAACTACAGGCACAACAGAACTTCCTCATCAATAGACATCAACATCAATCCCACTTGTAAATCAATAAAACCACACAAGTTCCAAAACTACAGGCACAGCGGAACTTCAAATTCATCATCATGAGACTAATCAGTCGGAAACCTGGTGTTGAAGTCATCTGATCTGTTCCCAGAAACTGTCCAGCTCAGCACACATCTGTCTCAATATTCATGCATGATGTGGCTCCTTCTTGGACACTCATTTCTCTCGTCCTCCACTAGTTTCAGTAATAAACTCCAGTCTCATATTGTGACCAACTCCACTTTCTAAAATATCTTTCAATAAATGTAACCTGCTGTAAAGCTTCGGAAGTGCAAGCAACTGAAAAACATGAAGTATTTTATATCTGGAGCCTGTGGGTTAAGTGCCAAACATTTTATTTCATTCTGCTGAGTTTTATTCCACGTTTCCATTGGATTACACTTTAACCGATTAATTGCCGTGAGATGATCATCCCAAGCGACTTTCCATATCTGCCATGGGGTTATATACAGTAGTTTTCATTAAGCAACCCTCTTTAAATCGGTATATAAAACATGTCTGTTACCATATTAACAACTTTTAAGTCATAGTTGTGACACACCGCTACTTCCCATTTTCCGCCATCCATCTTTGTTTGGTACAAATGTACTGTTTGTTTGGTACAAATGTACTGTTTGTTTGGTACAAATGTACTGTTTGTTTGGCACTGAATCTGTTAATGTAGTAACTGTAGTGTCATTTCCATTGTTTGTATGTTGTTTTCTTGACTTTGATTGTTGTGATTGTTGATGAAGGTTTGTCGCTGTAGCGTCCTTTTTTTGGAGGGGGGTGGGGGGGGGGGGGGGGGGGTGAGCATTCGCTCGCTTTGAACTCAAGTGTAGTCCATTCATGTGCTCCTACTCCTAGAGGCACTAGATTGATTTTTGCGTGTGGATTAGCTTTCCCTATTGCCAGTGTCCATTACCATCAGGCAAACCTACTCTACTTCTGAGGTACTTGTAATTTACATCCCCAAGTCAACATTTTAATCCAATTTACAGGCACAGAGGTTGAAACCGCTACCTCTGCATCAGCCAACCAGAATAAGCACTCTGATCTATTTGTCCCTGCTAAGATCCTGTTTTTTAACTGTATTTTGTAAAGCTGTCTTAATGGTCATTTGAGTCATACCTCAGCCACACCAACCACTGGGTGCGAATCCTACATATCTAGCCACACCGCCCACCTCATCTATCACAGATCCATCCTGCTAGCCATTCCGCCCTATAACAGTTCCACCTCGCTAGCCACTTCGCCACCTAGTCTCATAACAAGGAAAATCCGTTTCACAACCACTCCGCCACTCAACCCGCCCACCTTACACTTGGTGTTACTTGTTTAAAACACCTATACCCTATTAAGCAGACAACAAATAACTAAGCAGGGCATATAAATCTGTTTTATTTGTAAACTTGATCGTTTGAATTTTACTTCACAATTCCTGATTTTCTTTAACAGAAAATATCAGATTTTAAGAGGCAACATCAAACAAAGGGAAAGGATTCAACCTGTGGGTACGTGAGAGAATTGAACCTATCACATACCCTGCAGAAGGAAAAGAAATAGGCCAACACTAGTCCCTGAGATGACCTGCCACTTCAGTGAGCACCATGTTTCCCTCCGGCAGTCACTGCAGTCATAGCACTTCACATACCCACAGTTGGAGGTCAGCATGGCCGAATGAAAAGAGCACTAGTTCTTAAACTTCCGGTGTGCTGATGCCGAGGTAGCGGGTTCAACCCCTACACGGGTCAGTTGCATTAAAATGTTGACTTCTCGTCCTTGACTCAGGGATGTAAATTACAAATACCTCTGAAGTCAGAGTAGGTTTGCCTGATGGCGAGAGTCACTGGCAATAGGGAAAGCTAATCCATATGCCAAAAATGAGTCAAGTGTACTATAAGTAGTAGCATATAATGGACTACACTTGATTTCAAAGCGAGCGAGCGCAATGTCAAAAACATACAGTAGGTTCCTGGTAAGGAACTGTTGTTGTGGTTTATTCTGAATTTCCCCATAAGGGGTAAAACCCAGTGCAATGAAGTCGACCCTGTCAACTTTTAAGCGACTTTTTTATTCTTAATTTCTGATGGAAGAGACAGTATATGACACATCTATGAACTCTTTCTGCCTTGAGGGGGTTCAAACTGGCCACAGAGTCCACCCCAGCATTTTTTTTTGCTGTTTGTCATTTCATAGTAAGTTTACGTTCAGTAGTTTGCCATTGTTTTCTGAACAACCAGCACACATACCATCATATGAAAACCAATGCAAGGTAATCGCCCACAGCTATGCTTCGAACATGGTATGCGGAATTATGAATTGTGTCCATAACCCCTTCGACATGGAGTCAATTACAGAAGAGTACTACAAATTAATTGGATGAAACAGGGAACAAACAGATCTATCCAATATGAACTAATACTGAAGCAGATTGGTCATCAAAACAAATAAAATTGGGGATAATGAAATATTTTGGGCATGTAAAATTACATGAATGTTTGGGAAAGATTACTATGGAAGGAAGTGTACTGGAGAAGAGGACGGTCACTATGTAGATGGATAATGTACACATGACAGTATCAGACAGAGTCCAACTGGCTTATGATAGAGAGACATTTCTTAAGACTTATGGGGATAAAGATGTGCCAGCAAGCCACTGGATGGAAAGATGCCTCTTCCTGTGCCCACTCACGGTGTGTAGTAAATTTGCTAACTGGTTAGTTCCGGAAAATTGTGAAACTACAGCTTGGCTTCTGGTTTCTTGCAATCTAAACTGTGAACCAGCCTTACTGGGTGAATTAGGTCAATATCAATTACATAGAAAACCTTATTTTCTTACTTCCCCTCATAATAATAATAACAAAAAATATGATACTAAATCAAATATGACGTGTTAACTCTATACTCATCTCATCCCTCTTATACCTTACGGTGTCCAGGTGAAGCATTAACAGCAGGAGAGTGCCCATTTATGGGCTTCATATATCGAGATTTCCATGGACTCAGTTATTCTTTTTGTCCATTGTTTACATGGTCAGCCCCTTCTTCTGGTACCATTTTTTACTCTATACAACATATATATACAAAGAATATATTCTTCTTCTTCTGCTTGTCAACTTCCACTGGAGCATCGCCCTCAACCAACTCACACCAAGCCCTTTGTAGACATGTTCATGACTGGTTGGAGTGTGCAGCTCGAGTTACCTACAGGATAAAGCAGCCAGTCTCACGCCAACCTCCTGAGATGCCTCTTACACCATGCATGACAGGTTACAGTGTTATAATTCTAACCTTCCCTTATAGCCCCAGCAACACACAGATGGTATAAACAATAAGTCACCCATTATACACAGTGCTTGTAAAGTCTCACTAAACTTTGTATGTAGAACAAATTTGAAAAATTATTTCTTCTGTTGATTAACACCATTCTGTTTGGAGTGCAAAGAATTACTCCAGTAGATGACAGTGATTCGCTTCATGATGGACTGTGGAGCACTTTTTTTTTATAACATCATGTACTTCATTTTTCAAATTTGTTCTACATACAAAGTGTAATGAGACTTTACAAACACCTGTATTTTGCAACAAAACCAAACAGGCACATTATGTGTCAAACTAAAAATGTGCAAAATATATGAAACCATATACAAGGCCACCTCAATACAATACATATGTACAATTTACATGACTAGTCACCAGGCCAACATGTAGCTTAGTCCACATGATCGGAGCTGGCTCTGGCTCAACAGCCATGGTCTCCATGGCAAAGTGGTTAAGCCATCTGTCTCACGCATCGAAGGTTGTAGGTTCAATTCCAGACTTTATCGTTTGGTTCAAGAGGGCAGTTTTCTTTGAGACCCACGAAGGTCGCAGCTACGGAGTTCACGCCTTGTGTGGCGCAGTCAGCAGGCCACCTTGCGGAAACAGACCAAGTCATATGGGATCAAACCCAGTGCAATGAAGTCGATATCCTCTTGACTTTAAGCCATGTTTTGTTTCTTGTTGCTTCTCTTTAGTCCAGACTACAATGAAAAATTAGACCTGCATACTACTCTCTCTAATCTACACCGATGGGTCAGTGGTGAGAAACAATCATAGTGGTTGGGGTTTTATTGCGAAGGCTAATGGACAATGCTTGAAAAAGGAGTCTGGCATATGAGACTATGACCTCCAGCATGGGAATGGAGGTAAAAGCAGTAACAGCAGCATTCGGTTGGTTACAGGAGACTACTGTAACACACACTGCATTAATTACAGACTCAAGGAGTATGCTTAGTAAGGTGGAGAAAGGAATGTTTTGTGTAAAATGATTATTCTCAATTCAGAGGTCACAGATTGTGAGAATTGTATGGATATTTTTCCCTGGCCATGCAGGATTGCAGGGGAATGAACAGGTTAATAGGCTGGCAGGGAATGCACCTCTTAGTAGTAGATTACCTAAGGACAAGGGTGAGGTGGTCGAGCGACTGTGGGACCAGGTGGAGAAGGCGGGGGAACAGACTGAGAACCCGTGGAAAGAATTATATGGCGGGCGATCGGCAGGAGTTCTGGAAGAAACTCAAAACAGAGGGAAGACTTTCAATCAGATAGCAGTGGGAACAATTAGTAGTGTGACTCTTCGCTGGCTGTTGAACAAGGGGACTGAGCACATATGGGATTGTCCTGAGTGCAGTGATGTCGTTTCTTAGCTCAACTAAATTACTCTCTTGGACATGGAGCTGGAGTATGTTGACAATGAAATATCTAAGACCTACAGAGTAATCCTTGCTAACTTAAGGTCAAGAACAAAGCACTACTTGAGTTGACTTTTTATTCAACTTTATGAAAGTTTTTAATGGAAGTGTTTCCATGATAAAGGGTGGGAGGAAGGTGGTGTCTTCATGAAGAAGTGGTCAAGCAGCCTGCCTCATGCTTTGAAGTGTGGTGGTTCATTTCTGGACTGTCAATTGACCACGAGCAGAAGTTTTTCACAGGCCCCTAGGGGCCACCACTGGGGCTTACAAATGTCACACTTTATGTGAAGCTATTGGCAGGCAGCTGCCATTCTGCAGAGAGAGCGTGAGACAGAGACAGATGGGGTAAAACTAAAAGCAATAAAATTGTTACTTTTAGCTTTAACCTTTATAACAGAAGAGTAACCTTTATAACAGAAGAATGACAACTGTCTATGAAAGGATGGGTTCAGAAAGGTGTCTGACGAAGTAACTACTGAATGCATGGCTCTTTGTTTCAAATACATAGAGTTAAAGCTAGAGCACTACTGGGGTGGACTGTTTAGTTTTCAACATTACGTGGTGTGGCTTGGGTTATATCTTTTGTGTGAACCATTGCTCTCAGGCAAGTAAATTAGACACAAAGATGAGGACGGAGCACGTATGGGAATGTCGCAAGTGTTGATGTCGATTGTCGGCTCAGATCAACCCAGCACATGACGTACAGCCAATGCAGATATGAGTCTAGATTTACAGAATTTTAAACCATTTTATACATAATATCACACAGTGAATCACAGTTCGGCGCAGCAACACAGGTTGCAAGTTAAAACAAGATATTATTTCATGAACAAACTTACAGGTTTATGTTTCACTTATGAAATATCACAAACTGCAGGTGTGTAGAGAATAAGCAACAGAAACATAATGATATACATTATCTACTCGGGTGCAAGAAGAACAAACCACAAAGGCTAGCACTGTGGGCAGAACTAGCATGATTATATACCCTACACCAAATGAAACAACAAAAGATAACCATGACAATCCCACAAGGTGGAGAGGTAAAAGTTAACATCAAAGTGGCAGGGAAAACATGATTATGATTAAAGAAATTAACAATGCAGTATGTGAAATAACAATAAACGGCACTTCATTTTTAATTCACCGCAAGCAAAGGAAAAGCACTCAGGGAAATCATGTGACATCAGGGTGATTCCATAGTGGGTGTAGGGGTGTGTTGATATACTTCCAGTTGAGTGTGTGGTGAACTGATAGACCGGTCGATGGATGCAATAAATGTTTCTGGGCCCAGGGGCCCTCAATCGTCGGAGTGTATATCCATATCTTGTGCTACTTGTCTTATCTTGTGCAAGACCCTTCTGCCTACGCTCATCTTTGAAATATTGGGGAGCGAGGGGCAGGTTGCGAAGACAATGACATGCGGTTTTGGGTACATCTTGCTGCAAACACCCTTGTCTACCGACCACAAAGTGAATCCCGATATCCCCATTCTGAAAATCGACGATCCCAACAGATCTAAGTCAGTGCTAAAAATAACTACACGGTTTGCTTGCGATGAATTAAAAATGAAGTACCCAATAAACACTATACATCCCGATTATAACCCAGGAGGGTTGGAAAGGATTAAAAGAAACCCAAAATAAATAATAAGCGAGAAAATAACACAAAAAGTGAAAATAAAGGTTAGAGAACGAGGCTTGTAAGTAATAAAGTTAAGGACCCTTATACATGCCTTCAAGGTATTAGGTTTGTGGTGCTAGAGCCATGTTTGTAAATACCAACTGGCATGCAGTGGGTGATGTGGTCAGTTTTATGCCGACCATCTTTACTTCCCAAGACATTTCCTGTGACCTATTTTAGATTTGGTCAACCCGGTAGCCCAGGCCATTAAAAATAATTTTCAAATCCGCCCCGATGTGGTTCAAACCCATGAACTCTGGGTCAACAGTCAAGCATCTAGCCATGACACTACCACAGCTTCCATAGAAAATCCATTATGTAATCTATTCATTTGATTCTTGGTGTAGCTCAATAGCAGGATTTCTATGTTTGTCTAGGGAATAATTGATATATAATCTATTCATCATATCTATTCACCTGATTCTTGGTCAAGTCCTACAGCCAGATTTCTGTGTTTATCTACAAGATTAACGGTATAGTCTATTCATCTCATTCTTGGTCTAACATTATAGTTAGATTTCTGTTTGTCTAGATAATTAATGATATAATCTATTCATCATATCTATTCATCTTATTCTTGGTCTAACTCTATAACCAGATTTATGTGTTTGTCTAGAAAATTAATGGTTTATCTATTCACCTTATTCTTGGTCTAACTCATAGATTTCTGATTGTCTAGACAAATAATGATATAATCTATTCATCATATCTATTCATCTTATTCTTGGTCTAACTCATAGATTTCTGTGATTGTCTAGACAAATAATGATATAATATATTCATCATATCTATTCATCTTATTCTTGGTCTAACTCATAGGTTTCTGTGATTGTCTAGACAAATAATGATATAATCTATTCATCATATCTATTCACCTTATTCTTGGTCTAACTCATAGATTTCTGTGATTGTCTAGACAAATAATGATATAATCTATTCATCATATCTATTCACCTTATTCTTGGTCTAACTCATAGATTTCTGTGATTGTCTAGACAAATAATGATATAATCTACTCATTACAATTCATCTTATTCTTGGTCTAGCCCTATAACCAGATTTCTGGGTTTGTCTAGGGAATCCATGACAGAATCTATAATTTTGATTTATGGTCTAACTAGACAGCCAAATTTCTGTTTGTCTAGAAAACCCATGATGTAATCAGTTATCTATTCACTTTATTCTTGGTCTAATTAAATAGCCAGATTTCTGTGACTATAGGTACACATATCTAACTGATCTTCTTTCTTAAAAGATATCCATACCACTTTATTACTTCTCTCTATAAATTCAACGCAGGAAGTCTAAGAGTTCACAACTGGGTAAAATTTGTCTTTATTTGGGTTAACTAAAGAATGAGGAAAAACACAAGGTTTTGAACAAGCATTAAATTTCCTTCTTAGATGACGAGTAATGAAACAAATATATTCCTCCTATTATTTGCATCCTGAGAAAGAAAAAACAATATTCGGAGAAAACAAATAAACAGTATCCAAAATATAATTCTGTTGAAGGTTTATGCAGTTTTACACAGTCTGAATTTCCTCCAACTCCAGATCAAATCCATCCTGTTCTTCTTTAGTTGTGTACAAACTGGCATGTAGCATTATCACAAAGAAGGAGGCTCCTATGGAGAAAACATGCACAAATAATATAAGCATAAATATCCACATTGCTGTAATTCACACTTACTGTAGCAGTTATGACAACTGAATCCTAACTGGAAAAGTCTCATTTCATTCCTCTTATATCCTGCGGTGTTGAGGTGAAGCATAAACAGCGGGAGAGTGACCATATATCAAGATCCCCATGGACTCTGTTATTTCGGCTGTCCATTGTTTACATGGTCGGCCTCTTCTTCTGGTTCCATTTGGTCTGTATATCATTGCTTGTTGTGGTATAGTATCAGTTAGTAGCTAGTTATGTGGCCGAACCATTTCACTTGAAACCGAAAAAGTACCTTATCCATAGACATTTATGGATAACATTTACAAAATAAGTAGTACAAAGGAGTTTTTCTGTGTTCTGGAAGAATTATACTGATATTATTTATCCATCCATGCCACCATCTCAGTCAATCCAGCATCACTGATCTGGGCCTGCCTCTGCTTGAGCTAGCGTAAATATTTCCAGTCACCACGATGTTCTCCAACGATTCTCTTCCAATTATATAAAAGTACTGGAGAGTTTTGGTCATAGACCATAACTTTAGGAAGAGAAAATCCCAACTGCACCTCCCTGTGGTAGAGGATGGAAACACACCACGGTGTGGCTAACACAGCTCTAGGGACCGAGTATCCACCGGAATAAGTGGACAACTCTGCAACTGAGCAGAGCAAGGCACTCACTTGTCCTTACAGTCGGAAATGGCTGTCAAAGGCAGAGGTAAAAAGACCACCATGTGAATGTGGAAGGGAAGGGGAAACCACCACATTATCTTCCCAAGACTTCATGGCAAAACATATATCAGAGTTAGTGAACGACGTTAATGGCTGTCTTAGGACATCCTCGTCCGGTAGGGACAGTCATGAGCCACAGGTGACACCAGACCATCATCCAGCTACTGATGGCAAAATCATAACTAAAATAAATAAATTTAGAGTAGGAACATGGAATGTTAGGACATTAAATGAGCTAGGAAAGTTGACCAATGTTCTAAGAGAGATGGATAGCATGAAAATGAATATACTAGGCGTTAGTGAGATGAGATGGAAGGGATCGGGCAAAATTATAGCTGACAATCACACAATAATTTATTCTGGAGGGGATACACATGAAAAAGGTGTAGGAATAATATTAGACGAAAAAACAGCAATTAATGGATACTGGTGTATTTCAGATAGAGTAGTTATGGTAAAAATCAAAGGCAAACCAATAGATATAAATATTATACAGGTATATGCACCAACTACAAGCAGTAGTGATGAAGAAATACAACACTTACGACGAAATAGAAATGGTGATGGCTCAAATTGGATCACAAGAAATAAAAATAATACTTGGTGATTTTAATGCAAAAGTAGGAAAGGGGAAAATGGAGGATGTAGTGGGGAATTATGGTTTAGGTACAAGAAATGAAAGAGGGGAAAAGCTAATAGAATGGGCAAAAATCAATGATATGATAATTGGAAATACATGGTTTAAACACCATAAAAGACGACTGTACACATGGAAAAGCCCTGATAAGAAAATACGCAACCAAAATGCTTTAATTAATGTAAAGACAATGCCTGGTGCTGACTGTAATAGTGATCATGTACCACTATGTGGACAAATAAAAGTAAGATTAAAGAGAGGGGAAAAAATGGTTAAGAACATGAGATTTAATAAAGAGGTTCTGAAAATAGATAAAGAACTGCAAGAACAATACAGAGTGACTGAAAAATAGGTACAATGCGATAGCTAAAATACAGAATATAAATGAACAATGGGAAATGTTAAGGGACTCCATTCACCAAACTAGCAAAGAAGTATTACCGGAGAGAGGCAAAATAGCTAAGAAAAAATGGATGAATGAAGAAATCTTAAAACTGATGGACAAAAGAAAACAGAGTAAAAATGATAAACAAGAATATGCTAAGATAAATAAAGAAATAAAAGATAAATGTGGGAAGGCTAAAGAAAGTTGGTTAAACGAGCAATGCAAAAAAATTGAATTAAATTCCATTAATGATACAAAAAATATGTACAGACAAATCAGTGAGCTTACAGGAAGAAAAATAAGAATAAATACAGGGTTTTTTAAATCAAAAACAAGAAAGATATTACTAGAGGAAGGTGCTATAATGAAGAGGTGGAATGAGTATATAAGAGAATTATATGACGGAGCAAGGGAAGAATTAACAGAAGATAGTAACTTAGAAGGTCCACCTATTCTGAAAGAAGTCGCTGACGCTATGAAACGTATGAAGAAAGGAACAACAGCTGGGCCAGATGAAATCACAATAGAAGAATTAGAATTGATGGGAGAATTTGGAGTAGATATATTAACCAAAATGTTGAATGATATTTACAGCAGTGGATATTTACCCAGTGATATGCTGAAATCTGTATTTATAGCTATACCAAAAAGACCAGGAGCAGTTGATTGTGAAGATTTTCGTACAATTAACCTCATAAACCATATCACTAAGCTTCTACTCAGAATCATAATGAGAAGAAACAAAAAGAAAATAAAAATGGAAATTAGTGAAGAACAGTATGGATTTGTGGAAAGAAAGGGCACAAACAATGCAATTTATACATTACGGACACTAATAGAAAGGTCAATAGAGAAACAGAGAGACATATATTTGTGCTTCATAGATTATACTAAGGCATTTGATAAAGTAAAACATGATGAACTGATTAAAATGTTGGAAGATATCAACATTGATGGAAAAGATTTAAGAATAATAAAGAATTTTTACTGGAACCAAGTAGCAGCAATTAAAATGGGAAATAAAGAGGGTAGTTACGAACAGATAAAGCTAGGAGTATGACAGGGGTGTGTCTTGTCACCAGATCTTTTCTCCCTGTATAGCGAAGTAATAATGAGAGAGATCAAAGAGATGCCAGGAATACTAGTTGGAGGTTATAATATAAATAATATACGCTATGCAGATAACATAGTATTGGTGGCGGATAATTCAACAGACCTACAGCAATTATTAGATGTTGTAGTAACAGAGAGTGCAAGGAAAGGACTCTCCTTGAATATCAAGAAAACAGTAACAATGGTAATATCAAAGAAAATGGGGACACCAAAATGTGACATAGAAATAGAAGGAAAAATCCTTAACCAAGTGGATAATTTTAGATACCTAGGGGTATTTATAACATCAGATGGAAGATGTACAACAGAGATTAAGAGCAGAATAGGGCAGGCAAAAGCAGCATTTCAGAAAATGAACAGTATCTTGTGCAATAAGTCACTATCACTGAATGTAAGAAAGAGAGTGCTGAAATGCTATGTAGAACAGTTTTGCTGTAGTTTTGCTGTATGGCAGTGAATCTTGGAATGTAAATGAACAAAGTAAGAAGAAATTAGAAGCAACAGAGATATGGTTCCTGAGACGAATGTTGCGAATTCCTTGGACTGCCAGAGTAACTAACAACGATTGCCTGAAAGAGGCTAATGAAACTAGAACATTATATACAACAATAAGACAGAGACAAACATCCTTCTTCGGTCACGTGAGGAGAAGAGAGGCATTGGAGAACATCGTAACAACTGGAAAGATCGAGGGGAAGAGAGACAGAGGCAGACCAAGAGAAATGATGCTGGATGGACTGAGACGGTGGCATGGAGGAATATCATCAGCAGAGTTGATCCAGAAAACCAAAGACCGAGATCTGTGGAGAGCCATGAACGCCTACACCAGCCGGCACGGCACTTGATGATGAATGTTGAACAAAGTTTTTCTTCTTATTATAGTTGTATATAATGTTATACTTTCATTAGCCTCTTATAATAATGTTATCCTTCCACTGGCCCCTTACAAGCAATTATTTTATACTTCATTAACCTCTTACAAACATTTTATACTTTCATTTTTTTTGGGTGGGGGGGGGGGGGGGGGGGGGACCCTCGCTCGCTTTGAACTCATGCGTAGTCCATACACACTACTTCCAGTAATGCTGGACTGAATTTTGCTTGTGGATTAGCTTTCCCTATTAACAGTATCCCTCGCCATCAGGCGAACCCACCCTGACTTCAGAGGTACTTGTAATTTACGTCCCCAAGTCAATGACGACAGGTTAACATTTTAGTCCAACTGTCCGGTGTAGGGGTTGAACCCCAAATCTCGGCATCAGCACCCATTCAGCCATGCTGACCTGCATACTTTCATTTGATAATAATATATTACTTTCATTAGCCTCTTACAAGAATGTTATACTTTCATTTGATTCTTACAATAATGTTATACTTTCATTAGCCTCTTACAAGCAATAATGTTATAATTTAATTAGCCTCTTACAAGCAATAATGGTATATTTTCATTAGCCTCTTACAAGCATGTTATACTTCCATGTGACTTTTACAAAGTAATGTTATACTTCCATTAATCTCTTACAAGCAATCACTTTTAGATACTTTGGTATACTCTGGTACATATATACTTTGGTAATCCCAAGCTTTTTGCAAGATTCGTCTCAAGAACCACATCTCCATTGTCTTCAAGATGTTCCTTATTTTACCATTCACATTCCATTATGCCATACAGCAAAACAGATTCTATATAACATGTGAGTAAGTGAGTACTCTCATTCTCACATTCAATGATAGTGGCTTACTGCATGTGAAACTTTTCATTTTCGAAATGCGGCCTCTTCTTGACCTGTTCTGCTCTTATTCTGTCAAGAATTTTCCATATAACATGATTTCCCCTTTTATTTAAATTTATCATCATGATTAAGCATTTCCCTTATATGTTTATATAATATATCAAGAGATAGTCAGGTCTTAGTCAGATATGTCTGAGCTATATCATATAACAGTAGGCGGTACTACCTGCTTTCTGTTGGCGACGAACGTTGGGCGGTGCTAACCAAACCCGACACCCCACATTGTGCAAACGGCTTTGGGCGGAGGACCACAACTGGGAGGGTACAAGCCTTATCCTGTTGCAAGAAAATGCAACCTAACACTAAATGTCATGGCAGGGCAGAGCAGACCTTAAGACAACTGGTCTAGGATCAAAGCTCTAACAAACGGACAAAACTTGCTTTGCTGATCTGGCAGCTTCTGCAGTTTATCTTTTTCCAGATGCATTGGTGGTAACTTTCCTCTGGAGCAAATAAGGCAGGCTGAGAGAGGGATCATGCTCCATGGGCAATTCATGGTGTCTGCAATTCAGTCCAGGCTTATGGCTATAGAGAGGGATCATGCTGCATGGGCAATTCATGGTGTCTGCAATTCAGTCCAGGCTTATGGCTATAGAGAGGTATAACTCCATCTCTGGACTTATCGCCATATGTTGTAGATCAGTGGTTCTCAACCAGTGGGGAATTTTAGGGTTTCCAGGGGGAAATTAAGATTATTTCAAGATCGCTTTAATACAAGAACAGATTACTTGATATTGTTTTTCCCTTCATACTTTACAGTTCTGTACTTCTCGTCCTTCTGAAATTAATTTTATAACGTAAGCAGACCCACAAGTCACGTTTTATGTAGATGTTTCGACTTGTTCTAGTATGTGTTATTAAATTTAGCTTCCATTTTTTACATATACTGTGTAGGGAGGGGGGGGGGGGGGGGGGGGGGAGAATTTATAGGGAGGAAATACCAAATTAAAAAGAGGGGGGGGGGGGGGGTAATGACATTCTGAAAATATGGTGAAGGGGTGCATGGTCCAAAAAAGGTTGAGAACCACTGTTGTAGATGTTGTCTTTTTCTTTTTTAAAGCACAATGATATAAGCTATCATCTGTCAAGACATGCTGATGATATCCTGCACAAGGTATCAAAGGTCCAGATGAGTGCTAAGAGTTAATCATTACATCACGTGAACTCCACAAACCTTACCTATAACCCAAAAGACGACAGACCCGGCTCCGGCTAACCAGAAAATGGGGAATGACATAGCCCCAACAGCAGCATACTGCTGTGCCAAGGTGATTTCACGACCTGTGGGGGAAATAATGTTTGAAAACAGTTACTATAACACTGGAGCTGTGGTTTCATAATGGTTAGTGCACTTGCTTACCAAGCTAATGGTTTGAGTTCTTCTTCTTCTTCTGCGTTCATCCGGAGTTTTTTTTTCCGGACGTGATTGTGTTGTGCCTGTTTACAGCAGAGCTGCGTTCTTGCGCCGTTAGGCCGACACATTCGACTTCTGCGGGCATTTGTTGACCGGGTTAACCTTCCCGGAGGTTTGAGTTCAATCCCCAGCAGTGGTCAGATTCTTTTTGTTTTTACTGAGCAGTACAACAGTGAGTCAACTCGAGAGTCTCCTTGGCGAAGTAGTCAAGCCATCTGCCTTGCGCTTCGAAGGTTGTGGGTTCAATTCTGGGCTACGTCTTTCGGTTCAGGGGTGCATTTTTCTCGGAGACTCCTGGGGGTCGTCGCTGGAGCTATGGACTTTATGCTTCGTGCTTTCGGAAGGCCACCCAGCAGAAAGAGGTCGAGCCATATGAGACAAAACTCAACGCAATGAAGTAGATCTTCTCGATTTGTAAGTATTTTATTTTTAATTATTCGAAGACTTTAAGACAACTCTGAGGTGAGAGCTGAGCTGGCGCAGTGGCTAGTACTTTCCTGTAGGCCTGGTGGTCTGATGTTGAAATCCCCATCAAGGCAGACTTGTTGCCACTGACCTCGGGCTCTTAGATCAACTCAGCCTACAATGGCTACCAGGAAATGACCAGGGGAGTCAAGATGGCCGGTGTGACACTGACCACATCCCACATTAAGTGCCTGATTAATCTATGAAGACACAGGGACAGCACCATATGCCTAAGTGAAAGCCACGGTAGATGCTTACCCACCAGCCTGGTGGTCATGGATTTGAGTCTGCATTGAGCAGATTTTAAAAACTGACTCAATCCAAACTAAATGGGTATCAAGAAAGGTCTTAGGAAACAAAGGCTGGCCAGCATGATAATGACCGCATCAGCCTCCAACTGCCACATCCTTGTATTGTTCGTAATTCTGTTCTGTAAAGCTGCATTACTTCATGTTATTTTATATTGTTTACATTAGGTGTACTGAGACTTTCCATTAGATATATCAAGGACAATACTAGACTGTGCTGTCACAAAGAAACAAATAAATCTGGCCATATGTAGAAACTTCCAGTAGATTGAGACTTTCCATTAGATAATATCAAGGACATTACTAGACTGTGTAGATACAAAGAAACAAATAAATCTGGCTACATGTAGAAACGCCCAGTAGATTGAGACTTTCCATTAGATATATCAAGGACAATACTAGACTTTGCTGTCACAAAGAAACAAATAAATCTGGCCACATGTAGAAACTTCCAGAGGATAGAGACTTTCCATTAGATATATCAAGGACAATACTAGACTTTGCTGTCACAAAGAAACAAATAAATCTGGCCACATGTAGAAACTTCCAGTAGATTGAGACTTTCCATTAGATATATCAAGGACAATACTAGACTTTGCTGTCACAAAGAAACAAAGAAATCTGGCCACATGTAGAAACTTCCAGAGGATAGAGACTTTCCATTAGATATATCAAGGACAATACTAGACTGTACAGTCACAAAGAAAGAAGTAAAATGTAGAAACTTCCAGTGGATAGAGACTTCCCATTAGATGTATCAAGGACAATACTAGACTGTGCAGTCACAAAGAAACAAAGAAATCTGGCCACATGTAGAAACTTCCAGTAGATAGAGACTTCCAATTAGATATATCAAGGACAATACTAGACTTTGCTGTCACAAAGAAACAAATAAATCTGGCCACATGTAGAAACTTCCAGTAGATTGAGACTTTCCATTAGATATATCAAGGACAATACTAGACTTTGCTGTCACAAAGAAACAAAGAAATCTGGCCACATGTAGAAACTTCCAGAGGATAGAGACTTTCCATTAGATATATCAAGGACAATACTAGACTGTACAGTCACAAAGAAACAAAGAAATCTGGCCACATGTAGAAACTTCCAGTGGATAGAGACTTTCCATTAGATATATCAAGGACAATACTAGACTGTGCAGTCACAAAGAAAGAAGTAAAATGTAGAAACTTCCAGTGGATAGAGACTTCCCATTAGATGTATCAAGGACAATACTAGACTGTGCAGTCACAAAGAAACAAAGAAATCTGGCCACATGTAGAAACTTCCAGTAGATAGAGACTTCCCATTAGATATATCAAGGACAATACTAGACTGTGCAGTCACAAAGAAAGAAGTAAAATGTAGAAACTTCCAGTGGATAGAGACTTCCCATTAGATGTATCAAGGACAATACTAGACTGTGCAGTCACAAAGAAACAAAGAAATCTGGCCACATGTAGAAACTTCCAGTAGATAGAGACTTCCCATTAGATGTATCAAGGACAATACTAGACTGTGCTGTCACAAACAAAGAAATCTGGCCACATGTAGAAACTTCCAGTAGATAGAGACTTCCCATTAGATGTATCAAGGACAATACTAGACTGTGATGTCACAAAGAAACAAAGAAATCTGGCCACATGTAGAAACTTCCAGTGGATAGAGACTTCTCATTAGATGTATCAAGGACAATACTAGACTGTGCTGTCACAAAGAAACAAAGAAATCTGGCCACATGTAGAAACTTCCAGTGGATAGAGACTTCTCATTAGATGTATCAAGGACAAAAGTAGACTGTGCAGTCACAAAGAAAGAAGTAAAATGTAGAAACTTCCAGTGGATAGAGACTTCTCATTAGATGTATCAAGGACAATACTAGACTGTGCAGTCACAAAGAAAGAAGTAAAATGTAGAAACTTCCAGTGGATAGAGACTTTCCATTAGATGTATCAAGGACAATACTAGACTGTGCAGTCACAAAGAAAGAAGTAAAATGTAGAAACTTCCAGTACAACTTACCCATCACTGCCACCTTGTGCTCGTGGTTTTTAATACTGATGATGTAGCAGGCACCCAGGCATGCAGCGATTGCCACCAGCAGCAGCGGAGACGTCAAGCTGAAAGTGACCACAACATGTGCATCAATGTCAAGGTTGTTCCCACAGCAGACAATGCCCCTGGGGTGTTTTCACATATTCTAGGCTACATCATAATGAGGTGAGGTGGCTATGTCCTTTATCATCACTTTTCCTACCCAGAAAAACCAAAAATTTGTCTGGCACTCACTTTTATGAGTTCTCGGTCAACTCTAGAGCCATTTTATTTTTAAAATGTTGCTTATCCCTTACTGGGACGTTGCAGTCAACACTAGCATTTTTCAGCTGCTGTTGATGTACTAGGCAAGTTTTTACGTCAGTAGTTTGCCACTGCTTTCTGAACGACCGGCTCACATACCCCGTAAGTTACCAGTGCGGCGCGAACCGCTACCGATTCTCGCAGCTGCTGTTTTCCCCATGTGGATATACAGGATTACGAACAATGTCGTTAACCTCTTGGCCAGGGAGATCGGCTCTAGAGCTATACTGGGTCAAATAATAGCCTGTTTATGATGTTCTTGTTAAGCTGTGTATGTGACTTAACCTGATTCAAAACATTTATATGTTGGGGATTGAACCTGGATCACCACCTTGGCAGGCCAGTGCACTAACCACTATGCTATCATGACACTAGTATGTATAGGAAATGTGATATAATTTTGCATAAGCAACATCATAAGCCAGTCTCTGTGGCTAAGGGCTTGCGGACAATTTTCATAAGCCCGCTTACCTGCGTTCGAAACACAGCTGTGACCAATTTGGCTGCAGACCCCGTTGCGCCGGGTTTTAATGTGTTGGTATGATAGCCGGTTGTTCAGAAAGCAATGGCAAACTACTGAACGTAATCTTGCCGAGACATCAACAACAGCAGTAAAATACTGGTGCTGACAGCGATATCCTATAAATAGGATATGCCAAAAAAAAAAACATCTATATGATAAACAAGATTTTCAAAATTAATAAAATCAGTGTTTGTAAGATGCATGAAAATACCAATTTTTTTAAAATCACATTCTTTCTGTCCCAAGCAACTTTTATTTTGTACCAAATTCTGTTTTAGATATGACCACCACCATCATCATGTAGTGGGTGCCTTACAGAATGTCACCCTTATCATGACCCATTTAACTGTGTCCCATTCTTTAACCAGATCCTGTGTTTCGTGTACTCTCGTGCCTAAGGTGTCTACAGTGTCCCGTATCCATCCTTGTGGTGGTCGACTATTGTCTCTTCTTCCATGAACCATGCCTCCCAACACTGGCCTTTGTAAGCCATTGTGATATTTAATAAGGTCAGAATATTTCAGCTTTTGAGATATGACACTGTTCATTAGCCTTTTTTTTTTTTTTTGCACTCGTCTGCTTTAACTCAAGCATAGTCATTACACATGTTACTACTTCTAGTGCACTGGACTGAATTTTGCTTGTGGATTAACTTTCTCTCTTTGCCAATGTCACCGCTGCATAAATCTAGGATTGCTCACAAATATAAACAAAGAAAACAAATATTACTGCATTAATCATGCCAATGGCATGTAGATATATATATATAAATAAGTTTGAATGGGTATTGCATTCAAGGACCACCTTAACTGTATTATGTATTCCTGAATCACCAAACAAACATTAATATTCTGTTGGGAGTGTGTTTTATAGTTTTTAATTTGCAAGGGTTCTGGCTATATTACAATTTCCAATTGCCAAGAGCTAGGCATCCGATCCACTATGCAAACATCTGGTCCACTATGCAAACATTCAGTCCACTATGCAAAACATCTGATCCACTATGCACAACATCTGATCCACTACACAAACATCCTATCCACTATGCAAACATCCTATCCACCACGCAAACATCCGATCCACTACGCAAACATCCAGAGGAAATTGCCTGGAAAGTAAAGATGGCCGATGTGACACTGACCACACCATCCATCCAGTTCCAACTGGTCAATACAATTATGGGGCTGGTACCATAATCCATTACTTCTCAAGGCGCATAAAGAGGCCCTAATTTTTTTGGGGTGGTTTTTTTTATTTTTTTTAAATTTTAATTTGTATTTTCTTTATTACTACTGAAGCGAGAAGAGAGTGATACATCTCTCAGCCACTAAATTGAGGGTTTTGATGACAACTCCAACAAATCAGATACAGAAATTGCTTAGCTTTTAATCAACACTCAGGTCTAGACAGCGAGGCACATGATGGTGACATTGAATTGTGATGTCTTAGAAATTGAGTGGTTATGAGACTGAAGATTGTCCTGGAGGAGAAGAAGAAGAGAAAAAGAAGGCGGCAGAGAAGGAAGGAAGATATGGAGGAGGAAGAACAAGGAGGAGGAGGAGGAAGAACAAGGAGGAGGAGGAGGAGGAGGAGGAGGAGGAGGAGGAGGAGGAGGAGGAGGAGGAGGAGGAGGAGGAGGAGGAGGAGGAAGAAGAAGAAGAAGAAGAAGAAGAAGAAGAAGAAGAAGAAGAAGAAGAAGAAGAAGAAGAAGAAGAAGAAGAAGCAGGAGGAGGCGGTGAAGAAGAAATGATACTCACATACAGAACACGACCAGGCCCATAAAGACAAACAAATAGTTGCCCTGGAAGGCTTCGATGTTCTTCACAATCCTCTTGGGAAATGGGGCCATTGTCTTAGGCAGAGCAAACTTGCTGGTGTTCAGAAACTCGTGCCATGGCTTGACACTTTCCCTTGTCTTCGAGAACCATTCCCGGGCTGAGGCACTCGACAGTGACACCGACATGATTCTGAAGAGCACAAAACAACACAATGTCAATAAAGTTGTAAACCCCTTGTATAGAAGATATCCTGGGATGGTCAATGGTAGGTGCACAATTACTGTGGAACCCGGGGTAGTGCAGTGGCTACAATGCTTACCTACTGGAACAATGGGCATGTGTTCGAGTACATTAGAATATGAATTATAAGACATACAGGCAGATTTCAGAGAGGGCAGAAGTACCAGGGGTCATATCTTCAATATGATAATAATCTGTAATAAATGCAGAGAGTTGTGTGTTACTGGGGTCTACAAGAGAAGCAAACAACAATAACACTGTAACCTACAATGCATGTCATAAGAGGCATCTAAGGAGGGTTGGATACAGAGAGAGAGAGAGAGAGAGAGAGAGAGAGAGAGAGAGAGAGAGAGAGAGAGAGAGAGAGAGAGAGAGAGAGAGAGAGAGAGAGAGAGAGAGAGCATGTGTGTGTAAACACATGCAGAAGCGTGTTCAGCCACTTGATCCTGTTTATTTGTTTGGTTTTGTGTGTGTGCGTGAGTGTTTTTATATTGCTGAAAATAACAGAAATATCACTGACATGAATTCACATTTTTTTTTGTTACTGTGGCTAAATTTAATGTTAAATACCTAGAGGTAATTATAACATCAGATAGAGGATGTACTAATCTCATCTCATCTTGTTCCACATGTACCTTGCGGTGTCAAGGTGAAGTATAAACAGCGGGAGAGTGCCCCGCTTTATGTATCGATATTCCCATGGACTCTGTTATTCCCTGTGTCCATCGTTTACCTGGTCGGCCTCTTCCTCTGCTTCCACCTGGCCTGTACATCATTGCTTGTTGTGGTATACTGTTAGCTGGTAACCTAGTTACATGGCCAAACCATTTGACTTGCTGCTTTCTAATAAAAACTAGCGCTGCTATAACCCCCACTTTAGTCCTGATTTCTTCATTTCTGATCTTAACTCTTCTTGATACGTTGAGTATTCTTCTCAGGAATCTTATTTCTGTTGTGATTTTTCTTTTCTCTTTTTCTGTCAATGTCCAGGTTTCCCATTGGTAGCATAGAGTTAGTAAGAAGACTGTGTTGTAAAGTGCTTTCTTAGTGACTACTGATACATGTTTGTTCTTTACTATTGGTGCCATTTGTCCAATAAGTTGGTTTGCCTTATTGCATCTATTTTCAATCACATCTTCTGTTTTGCCATTTGATAATATTATTCTTCCTAGGTACTTGAAGCTCTTTACTAGTAAAGATGTACAACTGCGATTAATAGCAGAACAACTGCAAGCAACAATTGCATTTCAGAAAACGAAAAGTATCAGAGAAAAATATCAGAGAGTGCCGAAATGTTATATAATACAACCTGTTTAGCTGTATGGCACGAATCGTCTAACATGAACGAACAAATTAGGGAGATCTTAGAAGCAAAGGAAACGTGGTTCCTGGGACAAATAAAGCTAGTACCTTGAACAACCATGTAAACTAACGATTGTGGTTATGAAACTACAACATTATATACAACAATAAGAAAGAGACAAACAGCATTCTTTGGTCATATGCTGAGAAGTCATTGGAGACCATCGTGACAACTGGAAAGATCAATGGGAAAAGAGACAAGGGGCAGACCGAAAGAAATTATGCTGGATGGACTGAGACGGTGGTATGGAGGAATACCATCTGCAGAGTTGATCCAGAACATCAAGGACCGAGATCTGTGGAGAAACATGATTGCCTACGCCAGTTGCCAGGGCATATGATAATGGTGTTGCTGAATAAGTTAAATTTTTCTACACAAGTATGACAGCAAGCAATAACATATAACAAAACAGCTTTTTCTACACAAGTATGACTGTAAATAATAACATATTGTCACATGCCTGTGTTCAGTGGCATTAAGGTGAGTGGCCGTACAAGATAAACAGTTCACGAGATGAAATAGGGCGGATAGTAAGTCCCCCAGAGGGCGTAAATGAGAAGACAGTAATTGAAAGGGGGAGCTGAGAAGAAGTCAGCTGGTGAGGCAGACAGTTGGAGCAGTGAGGTTGTGTGTTATGTGGGAGGCAATGTGGGGGATAGAATTGTGGAAAAGAGAGGGACAAAGACTGACGGGGGCAGTTAATGTTTGGACTCCGAGCTGAGGGGAGTTGAGTCTAGACCGGACCAGGAGAAGGTCGTGGTCTGAGAAAGTGAAGAATTGTGACGGAGTTCGGAAGATAACTCCGCACTGTGGGTTCCAGGGATAGTGAGTGGAATTCGAGACCCAGAGTGGGTTACTTTGAGTCGGGCCTAGAGAGAGGCTAGTATACCTGTCGTGTGGGACGAGATTTTAGTAGCCGTGAGAGGCAGTGTTATTCGAAGTGTTCCATTGGGATGGAGATATATTCTTAGAGAATTATTGTTCCTGGATTTATATGCTACATGTGTCTGTGTTAATTCATAATTAAAGGAATATTATGTGCGCAAATTAACGCTTGTTCACTGACTGGTGTTTGGGTGTGATGCATCTTGGTTAATCTGTTGTTCAACATCACATTGTTACAAGGACATACCCTAGACACAACCATAGCCACTCTATCTGTCACTTAGTCAACATTCACTTTGTGTCAGAGTAGATTTCTGAGGGCTCTCCTGTCAAGAATAAACACCATTTTCAGTAGACAGCGCATTTCAAAAGTGTCGGAGAATTAATACAGAGTCCACGAGAAACCAGATAAAAATAACACTTCTCACTCAGAGAGAGAGAGAGGGTGGACAGCGGAGCGTGTCCACGGTATAAACACTGGGTTTTTTCCGTGCGGGAACTGGGTAGCACATAGGTCACGAGAAGGTCAGGACAGGTAAATTGGATACCAGGCAGTATTTCTTCAGCTATCAGGGACGTCAGAAAATTAACGCAATTAATAAATAAACGTGTGTTTATAGGTCAAGTGAACAGTACAAAAAGTCGGCGCCATGATACTGGCAAGATGATATCCTGACAGGTGCGTGTGGGTGTGACGAAGACAGGATTTAAGACAGTGAGCAATTTCGTTGGGAAGTCCTGGGCGTGGTGAGACATCTTGTGTGTGTGTTGAGGACAAAGCACAGTGTGGTTGCAGGGCGATAGGTTAAGAATTCACCACAGGTAAAACGACGGGTGAGGACGGTGGAAATTGTGAGTCGCCACGGACAAATTGGATTGACAAGAGGGTCAGTGCTGTTTACGAGGACAGCGAAGTATGTGTGGATAACGGAAAAGTTCCGGACATTACTTTGTTCGCAGTCAGTGAAGATTGTAGTACACTGAGGTACTAACTGAGATGACCGGCGGGTTCAAGGCCGTGGACAATGGAAAGTTACTGAAAAATTGTCCAGAGTAGAACGAGATAAACACGTTGTTTTTCTACTGAAACGAGGATTTATGTTTAACGTCTTTGTGTGTGTGTCATCATCGGCAAACAAACCACAACAGTCATTCAGGTGCCGTCTTCACAAGTATGAGCGCATTTCTTCACCAAAAAAGACTTGCAAAACGGATTTAAAGCGCGTGATCATTTTCTGCCATTCGTTGGTTTAAACTGGTCAGCAACAGTGAAACCATACCATCACTTCAAAGCTACAGTGACTACGCAGATAAACATTCATTGATTTTAAAGGTATTTCGGCTCCCCAAAACGCAACGAACACGCTATATTTCTGGCAAAACAAGAGCGTTCACATACATTATACAATCACAGGCCAACTCTACAGGGAGGGTTACCAAAACGTTACGAACTGTGAAGACACAAGGCGTTGGGATAATTACCATCATCTTAAACTTTTACGACAGTCGAAAATCGTGTCATCACGTCAACAAAAAGTGACAGTGCGTCAGAACATTAATTCATTGTGGGAATCTAACGTCGTAATCTTTTCAAAACAGTAACGGACAAACATTTCCAGGCGATTTTCGGACACTATTAAAAACAAACTAAGGACTTTTGTAAGATTCTACCATCACATTGGTGGCGGCAACCCTTGTTTGCTTCTGTTGTTCTCATCGTCCTAAGTATTGTTGTTGTTGTGCGTTACGTAAATATTTGTATGTGGTCCAGTGTTCGTTATAAGTAGGATATTTTTGCATTGTTTCTCGAAATGCGGGAGACAGCGCAAAAGTGAAATTGTCTAGGTACATATTGTATGTTGTTGAGAGGCAGCTGACGAGTCAGTTTGTTTTGTGCTGTGGCATTGGGTCGTCTCGACATTATACACGGTGTCCAAGTGTCTACGTCAGATCTATGTACATTATTCATTTTATATTTGTTCTTTTTACTGTTTTCTCTTTACTGTTACATATAATATTTGAGTTCTTTGGATACATGGTATTGGTGTAATTCTTATGTTAATATAGCTTCTATCTAGATGGTATTTGTCAGTTTATATTATGCGCACAGTATGGTCTTTCATGGGCATGTTTATGTCAGTGGTTTTTATTTCTATGTAATCATCCGTCTGCGTTTCACCGGCCTATGCGTTTAGCGTTTAATAGTTGGCATTTAGTGTGTATCATTCATTTGTGTATGTATATGTATGTTTACAACTATTTCCAGGAATTGTTCTACAGTTATTTTATATATATATATATATATATATATATATATATATATATATATATATATATATATACGAGGGAGTATAGTTAATATTCCCCCCTCACTACCTAGTGCTTATAGAGTGACTGGGTGAGTACAGAGTGATATTGTAGCACTACGGATCTACGTACACAGGGAGTGCGGGTGTACTTAGGGAAGTGACACAAAGACTAACAGCAGAGTCTGTACATTTATAGTTGGCTGATTCACAGCAACGTGTCCACAAGTACAAGATGCCTACTTTAATGGATTATATTGAAGCAGGTGAAAGAATAGGCCTGAAAGGTAAAGAGTTACAGGAGTATGCAGAAGCAAAAGAACAAAAGCAGACGGAAAGAGAGGAGAAGCATAATGAACGCGAGGCTAAACGTCTACAGGAAGTAAAACTAGCTGAAATGGAAAACAAGCGTCTACAGGAAGAGAAAGAGACACAAGTAAAACTAGCTGAAATGGAAAACAAGCGTCTACAGGAAAAGAAAGAGACACAAGTGAAACTACAAATGGAACAACTAGAACTTGAAAAGTTAAAACAAACAAATGCGGTGGAAATCGAGAAAGAGAAGATTAAAATGGAAGCGGAAATTGCACTTCGAAAATTAGAACTATCTTCGAAAGGTCAAAGCGAGGAAAACAGAAGACCTTCCCATCCCTCACAGCGACTAAAACTGCCATATTTTACGGACCGAGACAACCTTGAATCTTATTTGGATAGATTTCAAGCAAGTGCGAAAACTTTAGGCATCCCAGAAAACGAGTTTGCGATGCGACTTGGCGAATTTCTAACGGGCAAGGCACTAGACACCATGTTCAATTTACCTGTAGAAGAAAGAAACAACTACACTATCTTACGTCAACGTTTGCTGACAAAGTTCCAACTAACGGAACATGGATATAGAACAAAGTTTAGACAGTTAGTGCCAGAGACAAATCAAGATTTCACAGACTTTGTTAACACTGTAAAGAATACATTTAACAAATGGATGGAGCTTGCAGAAGTAGGGAAAGATTTTAATAAATTAGTAGATCTAATGTTAAGAGACAAGGTAGTATCTGCATGCAATTCTAATTTAGTGGCGTTCTTTGAGGAATGGAAGCCAAAGGACATAGACACAATGTCTCAGTTAGGGCAAAACTATATGACTGCACATCCTAACAGTTCTATTGGGAAACTAATGATTGAGGAAATAGTCTGTGCAGCGTACACTAAACAGGACCAGAATCCAGTCATCAGACCAAGGGCGAAAAGTGTGGATTCAGCACAGAAAGGTGAGCAACAAGAACTTCAAGATAATGGTTTCCGAGGAAACAATGGTGGCAGAGTAGGACGGTACCGATATAGAAGAGGGAACTTTCAGAGACGTCCAAATTATACCGGATGCTGGAATTGTTGGAGCTGGAGACACAAGGCAGCAGATTGTGATGCACAACCATCAGATGGACCAACGAACAACAGTAAAAGGGAGATCACTTGTTTCAAATGTGGAAGGAACGGGCATGTCAGTCATCAATGTAGAATGAGAGAAACAGAGCACTCAAATGCAGCACAAGTAATTGAGACGCTGAACAATGAAGATTGTAGTGGGTGCAAACCTCTTTTTGAAAAAGACGGTCAGCCAGTCTTAATATGTGGTCATACAGTGAAAGCAGGATCAGCAGTCCATGAAGGAGGTAGTCTGAAGATGCATCATGGGTTTGTTAATGATAGGCCAGCGTTAACAATTAGGGATTCCGGATGTACGTCCATCGGGGTGAGAAAGAGTTTAGTGCATACCTCGGATTATACAGGAAAAAAGATTAGATCCATAACATTTAATGGGACAGTAGAATTCTACCCAGTAGCCGTGATAACAGTAAAAACACCATACATAACAGGAAAAGTGACAGCATGTGTTTTAGACTCACCAGTGGCAGATCTCATCATAGGAAATGTTATAGGAGTTAAAGAGTGTACAGAAGAGGAAATAGTGTATTGGGACCAAAAATATAGTGTAAGCAGTAATGAGGTAGTTACCACAAGAGAACCTAAATTAGACAGTATAGCTGAGGTAGAAGATGCACTTGAAGTAGACACAGGAACTCAGGACAAGGATAGTACAGCTGAGCAGATGAGAATGGATCCCAAATATAGTGCTAGTGGCTCCCAGAGACAAGATACTACTCTGAACAAATGTTCCCAAGGGTGTAGTAGAGTAGAAAATAGTCAGTCAGGGAAGGGTAGATGGTGTTTCGAGAGGAAGAACAATGTTCTCACTCGCAGCTTTTCAGATAGCAGAACTGCACGTGGGCAAGGAGCAGTACCTTTAGCACATAGAGACCGATATACTAGAACAGCTCAGGATAGTGCATGTGCAGGGCACATAGGCATAAGGCATATGCAGCAGAAAGCAAGGTGCCAGATAAATGGGCCAAGATTGAATAAAGAGTTTAGACTAAACAGAGACTCAAGTGTAACGGTGCAATATGCAGATAGAAAAGTTGAGTTAGGTCTAAAGAGTGTTCGCGACATTACTGACCCAGGGCTAGGGATAGCAAACAGATGTTGTAATTGTAGAGGTACCATGAGTCATGGGTACATGAAAGGTAGACACAGCATCGACAGGAATCAGAGGTGGGTTAATGCAAGAACAGAACCACCTGATATAGGGTCGGTACACAAATAGTATTGTGTGTTCGTGAAGTAGTAAGAGACCTGTGGGTACATAAGTATAATGCTTTCCTATGACGTATTATTATTATTATGTGATGTAGTAGTTCATGCATTGATACAAAAGATAGAAAGATGGTTGTATTTATGTGTGGGGAATATGGGAGTTTACTATGAGTATTTGATATATTATTAAGTGTGGTAGCTAGAGTAAGTTGGATTTATACTTACGACTACCCAGCAATGTGTCTGGGTCACATATTTGATAAGTATTAGTCTCCCAACATTTGAAAACGATGTTTTCTTTTGAGGGTGGGGTAGTGTCACATGCCTGTGTTCAGTGGCATTAAGGTGAGTGGCCGTACAAGATAAACAGTTCACGAGATAAAATAGGGCGGATAGTAAGTCCCCCAGAGGGCGTAAATGAGAAGACAGTAATTGAAAGGGGGAGCTGAGAAGAAGTCAGCTGGTGAGGCAGACAGTTGGAGCAGTGAGGTTGTGTGTTATGTGGGAGGCAATGTGGGGGATAGAATTGTGGAAAAGAGAGGGACAAAGACTGACGGGGGCAGTTAATGTTTGGACTCCGAGCTGAGGGGAGTTGAGTCTAGACCGGACCAGGAGAAGGTCGTGGTCTGAGAAAGTGAAGAATTGTGACGGAGTTCGGAAGATAACTCCGCACTGTGGGTTCCAGGGATAGTGAGTGGAATTCGAGACCCAGAGTGGGTTACTTTGAGTCGGGCCTAGAGAGAGGCTAGTATACCTGTCGTGTGGGACGAGATTTTAGTAGCCGTGAGAGGCAGTGTTATTCGAAGTGTTCCATTGGGATGGAGATATATTCTTAGAGAATTATTGTTCCTGGATTTATATGCTACATGTGTCTGTGTTAATTCATAATTAAAGGAATATTATGTGCGCAAATTAACGCTTGTTCACTGACTGGTGTTTGGGTGTGATGCATCTTGGTTAATCTGTTGTTCAACATCACATTGTTACAAGGACATACCCTAGACACAACCATAGCCACTCTATCTGTCACTTAGTCAACATTCACTTTGTGTCACATATAACAAAACAGCTTTTTCTACACAAGTAGAACAGCAAGCAATAACATATAACAAAACAGCTTAGGAGGTGCACATATGCATGCACATTCGCTGGAACGAGGTAGCTTCAAATGAAAACCTTGTAAGTGTGGCAAAAATTACAATAACCATGCCATTGTCTTGTAACCTGTCAATATATTTTGTTAAGGGTGCCAAGAGTGTTCAGCATATGACATTATGGTGCAGATGAACACGGTGACATCATAAGGACAGTTTAAAGATGACCACCCAACTTTTGACATGCACCAAAGAACAGCAGCGTTTATTTATCTATTTTTTGATCAGTAAAGGAGTGAAACCTATAGAAATTCATTGGCAAGTGGAGGTCCAACAAGTGTAAGAGTGGAGTAGGAAGTTTGAAAACGGTGTTGAGTGGAGTAGTAAGAAGTCTGAAAACAGTGTGACTTCTGTGACAGACTGTTCATGTCCGGCTCAGGCACACTGAATAGTGACCAAGAGAAGTTTTTTCTACAGGTATCCAAGCATTTTATCTGCACTGGAGGATTTGCATTGAACGCAGTGGTGACTACATAAAAAAATGATACATTTGTATTTACTATTACAGAATATATTCAACAGCGCTTGCACACACAGGTCTGCTATTTTCTAACATAACTACCTCAAAGAATACAATGATAAATTGCAAGCACACAAGATAAAAGACAACATTACAAAAACTATGAACAATGACCAAGCACATCAACCTTGAGGAGATGACATGACCACCCGAGGCCTAATCCGAGTCAGTCCATACATGTTGTGCTGAATCATGATCTGGATACATACTAACATGCCTCTCCACAGATGTGAAGTTGCAGTACCAGCCGTGCACACCTCAAGGGTGTCTGGAGCAAGGAGAGGTGTCTCAGCTCTACAACAGTCCCCAAAGAGGTGGTGCTTTGGTGCCAGGTTGGGAGAAAAGATCTCTTCATCAACTTCACTCTCACTTCACCAACTTCACTCTGACTTCACCAACTTCACTTTGGTTTCACCAACTTCACTCTGACTTCACCAACTTCACTCTGACTTCACCAACTTTGGTTTCACCAACTTCACCAACTTTGACTTCACCAACTTCACTCTGACTTCACCAACTTTGACTTCACCAACTTCACTCTGACTTCACCAACTTTGACTTCACCAACTTCACTCTGACTTCACCAACTTTGGTTTCACAAACTTCACTCTGACTTCACCAACTTTGACTTCACCAACTTCACCAACTTTAGTTTCACAAAATTCACTCTGACTTCACCAACTTTGACTTCACCAACTTCAACAACTTCACTCCTATTAGGAATCATTTGAACAGAATGTCAATGAATTAAATCTAGTTGCATGTCTTTTACAGGATATCGCAGTCAACCCCAGCATTTTGGGGCTGTTTGTAATTTCTTGGCAAGTTTAAGTTCAGTAGTTTACAGTTGCCTTCTGAATGACCAGTACTCACACCATTGTATTACAAACCAACACAAGGCAGTCTACTGCCAAATCACCCGCAGCTGTGTTTCGATCGCGAAAAGTGGGATTACAAATTGCATCCATAACCCCTTCATGCCAATGCACTGGACTTGAGTTATAACTCAGTCTTTAAGAAGATTAAAACACAACAATAACAATAACAACGTCATATCGTGGAAATGCCATTTGGTCTTCCAAGCTTGCACCATATGTATGCGAGGATCATTATTAAGTGCCTTGACAACTGGCTTGGGCGATCATGCTTCTCCACATCTTGCCATCTCCAACGGCATGTATCAATTCGTGTGGACTACCTTCCATGCTATGATACAAGACTTTCAAGAATGTTCTCTCACTGTCATCCCCTACCCCTCTTTCCTCAAATCTGTCCAGATGTCACAACTCCAGTTTATGTCTTCTCATATTGTGGCCAAAAAGTGAAGACTGCCTCTTTCTGATGTTTGTGATGTCTTTGCAACTTAGCCTCCCTCAAAATGTCCAAATTACTCATTTTGACTGTCCAAGAAATTGTCAGCACTCTTCTATAACACCACAGCTCCAAAACATCTAGGTACTTTTTCAATTGTTTAATAACTGTCCAGGATTCATGGCAATATGTTAGAAGTTGTTCTATGCAAGGATATTGTTAGTCAAATACTATACCTTTCAACTGCCAGTGAATGAACAAATAAAGGATACAGTGAACAAATCAAGGGTATAAACGGCTACACAGTACTAGCAGTTAAAAACCACACATATCAGCCCTACTATACAGAACACATGAATCCATTGATTTAAAACAGTGCAAATGGTTATTCTTTTTGTTAAACTATTGATTTTGTAGCAGGTGTTCATACTATCACCCGGGGATCTTCAACACAGACTTTGTTAGTACATATATACAATGCTGTGTGGTATGCATTCCCTTCGTACATTTATTTTCTGACTAGCAGTGTGTTTTGTGTCGGCGTCTGTGGTCTAGGAGATAATGAAATGCAGTTTCACAATTCCCTGGTATACCAATCCAAGGGTTGTGGGCGATTTGGATGCAGATCACTTTACACTGATTTAGATGATATGAGGTGTCGGCTGTTCAGAAAGTAATGGCAAACTACTGAATGTAAAACTGGCTAGTAAATCACTAACAGCAAATACATGCTGGGGTTGACTGCAGCATCTTGTAAAGGACATACCACTTACTTTTAATGTTTTGTCAGATACCTTCTATGGTGGTATCAGCTTTAAAAAATGTATATATGTACATAAGGCAAAGTGGTTAGTGCATCCAGACATTGGTCAGGGTTCAGTGTCCAACAATAGCTGACGTTCAAGATAAATATTTTCCCATTGTGAGTTGAGATAATGAAGATACAAACAATATATTGCATAATTTATTGCCTGGAACATTTTGTTCTATCTTGTCAGGTGCACACTGCAGAACTATTTCAACATATATTAAAACACAGTAATGAATCCTTTCGGCTGAAACACACAGCACACTGTAATATGTTTCCATTTGGGTGTTTTAAAGAGACTTATCATGTCTTTGCCTTTACATAATTTAAGTTAACAACCTACAACATAGTCTATGAGTCTCTGTAGTCATTTTTGTCTTTAAAGAATTTCATTTAACACCCTGCAACAGTCTCTGAGTCTCCGTAGTCATGTCTTTGTCTTTACATAATTTCAGTTAACACTCTGCAACAGTCTCAGAGTCTCCGTAGTCATGTCTTTGTCTTTAAAGAATTTCATTTAACACCCTGCAACAGTCTCTGAGTCTCCGTAGTCATGTCTTTGTCTTTACATAATTTCAGTTAACATTCTGCAACACGAGTCTCCATAGTCATGTTTTCTCTTTACATAATTTCAGTTGACACTGCAATACAAGTCTCTGAATCTCCATAGTCATGTCTTTGTCTTTACATAATTTCAGTTAACATTCTGCAATACAAGTCTCCATAGTCATGTCTTTACATAATTTCAGTTAACACCCTGCAACAGTCTCCGATCTCTAATAGTCTTTGCATAATTTCAGTTAGCACTCTGCAACAATCTCCGAGTCTCCTTAGTCATGTGTTTTCTTTACATAATTTCAGTTAACACTATGCAGACCCAAGGAGTCCTCTCTGGTGCCCAGATGATACAACTGCAACATTCAGCACAGATGATCCTGCAGTCATACATACTTGCACAGATGATCGTTCATCATCACTAGGTTTTGCCACGTGTTGGACGAGGTGACAAATGTGTCAGGTCTTAATCAGATATGACTGAGCTACCGTATGACAGTAGACGGTACTGCTTGCTTTCTGTCAGCACCAAATGTTGGGCAGCGCTTACCAAACCTGATACCCCACATTATGCCAGCGGCTTCAGGCAGAAGAGTGCAATTGGGAGGGTACAAACCTTATCCTGGTGCGAGGAAATGCAACCTAAAGACAAAATGTCTTGGCAGGGCAGACCAGGCCCTAAGCCTTGGTTGGCAGCTGGTCTAGGATAAAAGCTCTGACAGGCGGACAGTTAGAGCATTGCTTTGCTGATCCGGCAGCTTCTGCAGCTTGTCTTGCTCCAGATGTATTGGTTATAGTTATACGGTATAATTGGTTATACTGTATACCTCTCCTCTGGAGTGAACTAGGCAGGCTGGGAGAGGGATAATGATGCAAGGGCAACACATGGTCTCTATATTTCAGCCCAGGTTTTGTGCTAAGGAGAGGTATAACTCCATCCCTGGTCTTAACCGGTCTTGGAATCAAAGCGTGAGGTAAGGGTTACAGGTTGTAAGTCCTTGTCAATTGGTGTAGACATGTGGTGCCAAGGGTTGCCTCTGATGGTGGGAGACACCTACAGGTGTCGCTGATCAGCTACCGCCCGCCTCAAGCTGGGCAGGCCCCGGTCAATTGGGTGCTGATCCGCCACAGTCTGCCTGCTTCAATGGGTGCTTGGGGCTAGGACAAAATCTGAATCATAGGCGACTTTTTCATTTTCAGTTTTCTTCTTCTTCTTCTGCATTCATCCAGAGTTTTTTTTTCCGGACGTGATTGCGTTGTGCCTGTTTACAGCAGAGCTGCGCTCTTGCGCCATTAGGCCGACACATCCGACTTCTGCAGGCATTTGTTGACCGGGTTAACCTTCCCGGATTTTCAGTTTTGATATTGCTAGCTCCAGTTCGCAAATTGTGACAGGTGCCTCCAGAACCTCATGCACTGTTTCATTCTGTCCTGTATGTTGCCATTTCTCTCAAATCACTTGTTTCTCTGGGCTAATTTTGATATTGTTATCTTGTGAGAATGAGTCCGAAAAATGGTCAGCTGCTTGCTTTTCTGTTAAGATTGTTCTGATTTTATGTAGTGCAATTTTTGAAATTCTCCCTGTACCCTCATTATTAAGTTGTTTTATTATGTTCCACTCACTAATCTCCAAATTAAAAACTTATGGTTTCCTAGGTGTTTTTTTAAATTTAATATTTTAACAAACATAATATTAATATAACATTATTTGGTTCTATGTATATTAATGGCCATTTTGAATATTAATGTGATTAAATGACAAAATATTTCAAAATTTATTGTTTACTAAATTGGGGGTACTTCAATTTTAATTCACAAACAAGTATTAACAAGTATCCCTTACAGCCTCATTTGCATCATTGACAGTGAGGGCCCTACGGGCCCAAAATCTTAAAAAACATCCATCGATCGGTCCAACAGTCCACCGAACACTAAATCGGAAAGTGATTGCCGGACCGATGCAAATGAGGCTCTAAGGGATACTTCTTGTTTGCAGTGAATTAAAATTGAAGTACCAAATTAGGTCTCATTATCACGAACAAAATAATTATATGGCTGTTAAAGTCTTTGTTCACAAATAAAAACAGTTACATAAGGCATATCACATATATGTATGTGTTAAAAAACTGATGTGTGTGGTCTAGATCACACTCACACTTTGTCAAAGTGCTCAAATAATAATATCTCAGCTTAGAATTGACCTACAGACTTGAATATGGTACCGTTGGATTTGTTTTTTCAAGAGGTATCCGGCTATGCAGGTTGCATAATAAAAAGCAATTTAGAAAATGGTATAGTAAAATGGCTACCTTGATTGAGCCTTGGCCACGTCAGAATATGGAAGCACAATGTGACAATGTTCATTTTCTTATGTACACTGTATTTGTATTTAAAGCTGGATTAATAAACAAAGATTAAGACAGCGTATACATTTTTAATTAATTTATTCACACACAGTGAGTACATAAATGTATACCTGTCCTTCAAAGATTGTTTTTCTGGTAGTGAGTAATCCAGTTCGCCTTCCAGTAAATTCTTTTCCGCCATATTTGTTTTGGACATTGTGTACAGATTTATACGAGGAAAATGATTGAAATGATACATGGATTGAGAAAAATTGTATAGAAATTGAAAACAGTAAAAATACCAATTAATGCCCAGAAGAATTATTAGCTGACTAATAAAAGATCATATACATGGACAGATTATGTGGAAAAATCGTTATGACGATACAAGAGAAGATCAGTATGAATAACAATGACGGACCATCAGTTGTGGAGATGGAAGTTCAGAATGCTCTTGACCATATGAAAACTGGCAAGACCCCGGGCCCAGGCAACACCACAACGGAAATGGTCAATGCCTTAGAAGAATGTGAAATTGACCAGGTCACCAGACAACTGAACACAATATATGATACTGGAGATATACCTCCTCATTCATGCATTCATCCAGTAGCATGTCCCTTGCAGAACCCCGCTCCCATAACAACCTTCGATTATAAGCAAGATACCCCGCGTCCGATACACCCATCTAGAGATCATCTGAAACACACATCTTCTATTTGGCCTTCCTCTTCCTCTCTTCCCGGGCATATACCCATTATTGTTCTCTCCGAACTTTAGTGGCGTTTCAAGTGACCAAAATATTTCAATTTTCTTTGTTGTATCGTCTTTAGTAGCCAACCTTCTTCAATATACACATCTTGTCGTATGGTTGCATTTGTTATGTTCTAGATCCAAGATATTCTTAGAACCCGTCTATAACATTTATATTTAAAGTCATTTATGCGCTGTTTAGCAAGTAAGTGTCAAGGTCCCACATGCGTATGTCGTATGTTGCAATAGGAAAGATGCATGCTCTTAAAAATCTAATTTTTGTAGGTCTACCTGTCCCAAGCCACAATTTATTCAGTTGTTTTAGTTTTTGAAGAGCAATCGATATTCGTCTTTTAATTTCTTTAATTATGTCACCATAGCTGGTAATTTGAATCGGTACAATTATCTCGGAACAGTCATAACATCTGATGGGAGATGCCTTGAAGAGATTAGAACAAGAATCGCCATGGCGAAAGTAGCCTTTAGCAAGATTAAAAAAACATACTGACCAATAAAAAGATATCAAATGAAACGAGAAAAAGTGTGTTGAGGGGATACATAGAGCCTGGTCTCTTGTATGGACGTGAAACTTGGACAATGAGCAGTCAAGCTGAAAAACATCTGATGGCTGCAGAAATGAGGTTTTTGTGGAGAATATAAAGAATACCACGGACAGACAGAAAAACCAATGACCAAGTACTACAGGAGACAAATGAAAATCGTAAATTGATTAGAGAAATTAGACGTAGACAGTCAAAAATTTTTGAACATGTTATAAGAAGAAATGAATTGGAGAAACTGGTGACAACTGGCAAGATTGAAGGGAACAGACCCAGGGGAAGACCGAGAAGTAAATACCTGGATGGCTTGGCCATATGGCATGGTCGAGACAGGAATACTGATCTGATCCACGTCTCTGGTGATCGAGTGAAATGGCGAGTCATGACTGCCCACGCTTTCCGGCATGGCACATGATTGATTGTTGGTAAGGTATAGGTTGACCCAAGGTATTCGATATTGTCCACACCCTCCAGTTTTTCCTCATTAACATATATTTCTTTCTCCATCATTTCATCTCAACTCATCTTGTTCCTCTTGTACCTTGCGGTGTCGAGGTGAAGTATAAACAGCGGGGGAGTGCCCGTTTATGGGCTTCATGTATCGAGATTTCCATGAACTCTGCTATTCCCTCAGTCCATCGTTTAAGTTGGTCGACCTTTTCTTCTGCTTCCGTTTGGTCTGTATATCATTGCTTGTTGTGGTATACTGTTAGTTGGTAACCTAGTTACATGGCCAACCCATTTGACCTGCTGCCGTCTAATGCTGCTTGCTTGTGTTCGTTGGCTTGAGCTCCAACACGAAGTCCTGTATGTCGGATGAAGACTGAAGACATCCTGTTGTCCAACATCAGTGTGATGTCATACAGGACCAGAGGTTTGCGTGAGTATCCGTTGTCCCATGTCTGGCTTATTGGTGTGCAGACTAATGGTTCCTCGCCGTACACGCAGACACTCTCCGACTTCGGAGGAATCGGCGATCCTACTGACTTTAGCCAGGACCCCGAAGGGACCTGTTGCCCAGGACGCTCGACGAGGACGCGACAATAGGTCTTGGCCAGTATATAACCCGGCCCTGGTGCCTTGGAAACACCTCTGCGTCCCCTGCCTTCTAATAAAATCTAGCGCTGCTTTAACCCCCCACTTTAGTCCTAATTTCTTTATTTCTGATTTTCTCTCTTCTTGGTACATTGAGTATTTTTCTCAGGAATCTCAATTTTGTTATTGTGATTTTTCTGTTCTCTTTGTCTGTCATTGTCCAGGTTTGGCATTGGTAGCATAGAGTTGGTAGGAAGATTGTGTTATATAGTGCTTTCTTAGTAGTTACTGATACATGTTTGTTCTTTAGTATTGGTGTCGTTTGTTCAATGAGTTGGTTTGCCTTATTACATATATTTTCGTTCTCGTTGCCATTTGATGATATTATACGTAGCCTACTAAGTATTTGAAGCTCTTGACTTGTTTAACGGGATGTTCTTTTTTTTTCTTCTTTCTGCATATTAGTTTTAAATCAGGAATGTGATCAACATTTGGACAATTAGTGTAATGAGCCACATCATGAAGTATTTGCTAAGAATTATCATGCAAAGAGTTAGGAAGAAAATACAACCTGAAATATGAGAAGAACAGTGTGGGTATGTAGAAGGCTAGGGTACAATAAATGCTATGTATATGCTGAGAACAGTAATTGAACGTCCTATAGAAGTAAGAAGAAAAAAAGACCCACATCTTTGCTTAAGTGACTACACAAAGGCTTTCGATAAAGTGAGACATGCCAACATGATGATGATACTTGCAGATCTACAAATTGACGGGAAAGACATTAGACTTGTAAAAGTCATATATTGGAAACAACAAGCTGCCATAAGCCGGTCCCGGGAAGGTTAATCCGGCCAACAAACGCCCGCAGAAATCGGATGTGTCGGCCTAAAGACGCAGTATTGCAGTTCGCTGTAAACAGGCACAACGCAATCACATCAGAAAAAAGAATCCGGATGAACGCATAAGAAGATGAAGATAAGCTGCTCTCCGTGGCGAAGGCCTTACGGACACGGTTCGTAATACCGCATACCCACGTTCGAAACACAGCTGCGCGCGATTTGGCAGCAGACCGCGTTGCGTTGGTTTTGCGTTGGTATCGGTGCCGGTCGTTCAGAAAGCAATGGCAAACTACTGAACGTAAACTTGCCAAGAGATCACACCGGCAGAAATGCTGGTGTTGACTGAGATGTCATGTAAAAGAGAGGTGTGTGACAGGGATAAGTAATAGTAATGTCTCCAGATCTTTTTTCCCTGTACAGTGAAAATATTTTCAGAAATGTGGAAGGTATGAAAGGAACCACCAATTGGGGATGTAACGTAAATAACATTAGATATGCGGATGATACAATATTAATTGCAGACAATGAGTAGGATATGCAACATTTAGTTACACACAGTGAATAATTAGGGTTAGAATTAAATTGTAAGAAGACACAAATTATGGTCGTCGCTAGGAAGAAGGAAAACCACAAAGCACTATACAAGTAAATGGGAATATTCTTACACAAGTGGATCGGTACAATTATCTCGGAACAATTATAACATCTGATGGGAGATGTCTTGAAGAGATTAGAACAAGAACTGCCATAGTGGAGGCAGCCTTTTGCAAGATGGAAAACATACTGACCTATAAAATGAGTAGAATATTGAGATGTTATATAGAACCTGTACTTTGATAGGCCTATGGATGTGAAGCGTGAACAGTGAGCAGACAATCTGAAAAACATCTGATGGTTGTGGAAATTTGTTTTCTGAGGAAAGTGCAAAGAACAGACAGAAAAACCAATGAACAAGTCCTACAAGAAACAAATGAAAATAGTAAACTGAGTAGTGAAATTAGACGTAGACAGTTCCAGTTTTTTTTTTTTTTTTTTTTTTTGGTTGATATGTAATGAGTAATGAGAAGAAATAAATTGGAGAACTTGGTGACAACTAGCAAGATCGAGGGGAAAAGAACAAGGAGAAGGCAGAGAAGTAAATAAATACCTGGATGGCTTGGCCATGTGGCATGGTCGAGACAAAAACACGGAGCTGATTCACGACTCTGGTGCTCGCGAGAGATGGCGAAACATGACCGCCGACGCTTACCGGCATGGCACATGATGATGATGTTTTGGCGTGGAAACGGCAGATTTTATCTTTATCATCATTATGTGCCATGCCGACAGGCGTGGGCGGGTATGGTTCGCCATTTCACACCATCCTCAGATTCTTGTGTCCGATCTGAGTTCTTGTCAAGATTATGTATGCCGTGTGGCCAAACCATCTTAGTTTTATTATCCCCAGTGTCTCCCCCTTACACTTCTACCTCAATTTTGCAAATTGTCACGAAGTTTCCAAGTTGATTTCTCCTCATATTATATTCATAATGTGCCTTATCACTTATCAGATTACAAGTACAGTGTTTCAACAATAAACGTGCACATCAAGCCACCACGGCGTCCCACCATGGCTACGTTCACCATGGCAATTCTTGTTCTAATCTCTTCAAGGCATCTCCCATCAGATGTTACAACTGTTCCGAGATATTTGTACCGATTCATTTACTTGTATATTACTTTGTGCTATTTCTTTCCTCCAAATGATGACCATAATATGTGTCTTCTTACATCAATCAATCAGGTGCCATCTCCACAATGAAGGTTAACTGCAGTGGATCTCCAACACTGTCTGTCTCTCGCCTTGACTGTACATTCTGTCAGGCTGATGTTCGTCCATCTCTTGATGTTATCTTCCCACTTGTATCTTTGTCTACCTCTTGCTCGCTTGCAATTTACTTGCTCTTCATACAATTTAATTCCAACCCTAGTTGTTCACTGTGTGCCACAACCACATCTATAAAATGTTGCAGATCCTGCTCATTTTCTGCAATCAATACTGTGTCATCTACATATCTAATGTTATTGACTTTATGTCCCCCAATGGTGATTCCTCTCATATCTTCTAAATTTCTTAAAATATTTTCACTGTCATGACTGCGAGTGTCATCTCCTTGCTTTGCTTGCGTCCGTACGGGTTTGAAACGTTTTCCCATTCGTCCCACAAATGCGCACTATGCGTGCTCGCAAGCCACCCCTCACCCAGGGAGATGAACATCGTACCATCACACATATTCTAGTACCTTTGGTCACGAGAAGCCAGCTTTTCCCCTGCTGCACGTCACTGTCGCCTCATCTACGCCGGCGATTCGCTATGCACCTCAGTATACGTCACTGCTGTCTTGTTGCCTTTTCCGTACCCCATTTAAGGCTCACGGAACCGCATCCTGCGAGCCCTTAAGAAACTAGCTCTTTCTCTAGGCCGGTGTTTGTCCATCAAGAATGATGATGACCATTCATTTCATCCAGTGGGGTGGAAAGTTTGCAGCCGTGAATTCTAAGACGGCTGGTAGAGCCTATTTTGGCTCGAAATGTTCGTTGACAATGTGGGCAAAGATTGCTTGACGTTCCAGAAGGATTTCCTGCGGTGGTTTTTTTTCTTTTTCTGTCCAACCTTTTCTTCACAGCTCTGGCAGTGCTGGTTGCTTCACACGTGACAACACAGTTGTGTAATGATGTAGGCCACGAATGTCGGTCTTTGGCAGCAGTTTCCCAAGTGTCATGATGAATTCCAAAAGCTTTTAGTACAATCTTCAGTGTCTTTAAAGCATTGCCTTGGGAGCGTTTACCACAGTGGAGCTCACCGTAAAAGATTCGTTTAGTGATTCTGTGATCTGGCATGAGAGTCAAGTGACCAGCCCAGCGAATCTGATTCTTCATTATCATTAGTAGAGTGTGGATACTGGGCTACTTGGTTGTTGAATGTCATGCTCTCTAGTTTACCCACTGCCTTCCATGACCTGAACAATAGATCCACTCAAGCTCAGGATATTCAGGCATAGCACAAGTGCAGCCCCTCAGACGCAAAAGTTGTGTTCTCAAGCAAGAAACAGGGCAAGCAAAGTGTACAGTTGAGTTGAGTTAAGAACCGACATCACTGCACCCAGGACATTCCCATACGTGCTCAGTCCTCTCGTTCAACAGCCAGTGAAGAGTCACACTACTAATCGTTCTCAACGCTATCTGATTAAAAGTTCTCCTGCTCTTCCCTCTCAGTTTTGAGATTCTTCCAGAACCCCTGCCGATCCCCTGCAATCTCATTCTTTCCGCATATGGGTTCTCAATCTGTTCCTCCGCCTTCTCCACCTGGTCCCACAAGCGCACAACCACTTCACCCTTGTCCATAGGCAAAATACCACCAAGAGGTGCATTCCCTGCTAGCCTATCAGCCTGTTCATTCCCCCGTACACCCGCATGGCCAGGGCAAAATATCCATACAATTCTCACAATCTGTGACCTCTGAAGCGATGAGAGCCATTCCACACGAAACATTCCTTTCTCCACCTTACTAAGCATACTCTTTGAATCCGTAATGAACACAATGTGTGTTGCAGTAGTCTCCTCTAGCCAACAAAATGCCGCTGTTACTGCCTCCACCTCCATTCTCATGCTGGAGGTCGTAGTCTCATATGCCAGGCTCTCCTTTTTCAAGACTCGCCCATTAGCCTTTGCAATAAAGCCCCAGCCACTACGTCTGTTTCTCACCACTGACCCATCGGTGTAGATGACTATGTCACCTTGATGTGTGTTGCTCTGGATCAGCTGTTGCACTTCAAACTTAGTGCTGCCCGCTGCCCATTCTCTGCACTCACGACCCAGTGTTATTATTACATTGTGCCAGTCCGTCATGTCTTCCGGAACTTCAACGCACTCTCTTTCACGATTGATGGTCTCTAGATCTGTCTCTAGGACCTGCCTCGTCTTAGTCTATGACCCTTTACCATATCCATTGCTGCATGCAGCAGGTGATCCCTGTCTGCGGCTACTCTCAGGTACCATTTGGCCTGAAGGACCCTTTGCCTATCCGTCATTGTAGGTAGCGCCAGGATATGCCTCATGCAGATAATTGGTGTGTCCTTTGTGCATCCCAGTATTAACCGCATGGCAGCATTCTGTATGCGCTCCAACCTTTCAAGCTGGCTTTTTGATACTGTCAGCAGCCCCAAACCACACTTAATGACAGAAATCATTAACTGCTGAAAGAGCCTGTACAGCATCCTCTGATCTACCCCGGTTGCTGCCATAGCCCTCAATGCATTAAGTCCCCTACCAGCCTTCACCACCAAAGCCTCCACATGATCCTTAAAAGACAAACACCCGTCAAAGATGATACCCAAGTACTTCAATTTACTCTCTCGACTAAGAAGACATCCATTCAACATAATACATGGGACATCTGCCTTGACGATCCGGTTATTCACAACTGATGCCTTGTCTGTGTTTATAATGTCCCCTGCGTCCCTGCACCACTCTGTCACCTTGCTTACCGCCACCTGTACGTCTTTCGCCAAACTGGCCCTGTCTGTACACCAGCACATCATCTGCAAATGTCAAGATTCTACCCACACCTGGCGTCTCAATAGCTGCGACTTTGCTGGTGTAGACATTAAAGAGCACCGAGGACAATGCAGATCCCTGCGGCAACCCAGGTGCAATAGTACAGGGGTCAGAAATCCAGGTACCCATGCGCAGTGCAACCTTATGCCCATAAAGGATGCCACAACCCATCTAACAAGGCAAGTGTACATTAACAGCAAACAGAATAATACTGAAACAAGTAGAGAAATTCAACTATGCAACATGTCAGCGAAACAATTAGCATCTACATCTTGCGACATTTTCTGTCAGGAGATGGAACATCCATAGGTTTCCCCAAAATGTTATGATGCCAATTCTTTAATCAATCATTCAGTCAGGGTGAATGATAACAGACAGAAAAATCATCAAGACAATATGCAGAACAATCTAGGCAAAGATAGCATTCCATAAGACAAAGAACACTGTGTAATGGACCACATTAGATGGAAGCCAGAAGACGAGCTTCAGAATGTCTAATACTGCCCTTACGATTGCATGCCTGATAATCATGGGCATTGCATATCAATATTAGAAACTAATTAAGAGGCTACAGAGATATGGTTTCTTATTTGGCACTCACAGAAGAAGAAGAAGAAGAAGGAAATAGAGATTAGAAGACGCACTAGACAACATAAAATTTTATGTTGTCTAGTGCGTCTTCTAATCTCTATTTCCTTCTTCTTCTTCTTCTGTGAGTGCCAAATAATACTATGTGTGTCCATTTATGTAATCCTCTTAGTGGCCTCAACGGTTCTCCCCATTTATTTCTTGTGTTTACGTGTACATTATTAGAACCGACCAATCATTTCTCTTCTATAAATGTTTGTTCATATATACTCGACAACAGCATTACGGTCTGATGTGTTTGTGTGTTTGTTATTTGACCTATGCTGGTTTAAATATAAATTATGAGACCTATGAAGGTATCTCAAAGGTTTGATACGACTTCTGTCCATATTCCATAGTTGTTTGGTTCATGTGTATGATAGACACGACCAATGAAGACACTTTTTTTTGGAGTGTCTAGTTGGTCGTGCGTCGAAATACACTTGTTCCTGCAGCGAGGCGCCGTCGTCATTTGGAGGCGACAGGTTCGATCCCGGTTGGTAACTATTATAGCTTTCTAATTTTATGTTGTCTAGTGTGTCTTCTAATCTCTATTTCCTTCTTCTTCTTCTGTGAGTGCCAAATAATACTATGTGTGTCTAAATACTATTTATGTAATCCTCTTAGTGGCCTCAACGGTTCTCCACATTTATTTCTTGTGTTTATGGTTTCTTAGAATGTTCAGAATTCCAAAAGCAGGTATGACGATCACAAAGACATATTATTACCCATCATCATCAAGTGCCATGCCGACGGGCGTAGGTGTTCATGACTCTCCACAGATCTCTGTCTTTGGTTTTCTGGATCAACTCTGTCGTTGATATTCCTCCATGCCACCGTCGCAATCCATCCAGCATAATTTCTCGTGGTCTGCCTCTGCCTCTCTTCCCCTCGATCTTTCCAGTTGTCACGATGTTCTCCAGCGTCTCTCTTCTCATCACATGACCCAAAAAAAGCTGTTTGTCTCTTTCTTATTGTTGTATATAATGTTCTAGTTTCGCCAGCGTCTTTAAGGCATTCGTCGTTAGTTACTTTGGCAGTCCAAGGAATTCGCAACATTCGTCTAAGGAACCACATCTCTGTTGCTTCCAATCTCTTCCTAGTTTGTTCATTTATATTCCAAGATTCACAGCCATACAGCAAAACAACTTCTATATAGTACCTCAGCACTCTTTTTCTTACATTCAATGATAGCAACTTATTGCATAACATCTTCATTTTTGAAATGCAGCCTATTATTACCCATATCAGGAGAAAAAAAGTCATCATTTAAAAAAAAATCACATTATGAGAAGACAAATCTGAAAGCAGTCAATGTATTAAACAAAGTATTTGGGTACTGTGATAGCAGATGGCCAGCATATTAAATGATCCAGTGCTGAAGGATATCAACAAATGTGACCTTCCATCTGGACAGAAAGACCATATATGTATGATGAGAACATCATATACGGATAAACAGTGTAATGAAAACACCTTCAAAGAAGTTGACTCACAAACAAAACTTGCTTCAGAAGAAGATAGTACACATTCTTTAGGCATATCACTGTGAGAAGGAGGAAGTTAAAGTATATATCTACAACAGTAATGCTGAAAAGAAGGGGAGGAAGAATAAGACTGAGACCTATTTCAATCCCCTTGTTCTGACCAGCAGGAGTCTGTGGGCGACCCACCCTCATAAAAATGGCTTGTAGGAGAGCTAAGAGAAGTAAACTGGCTATCTCATCTCATGTCATGACCTGATATATGTGAAGGTCTACCACCTCACACTCCACGGGCAGTATCTGGTGTGGGACTACCTTTATATTGGGTTTCTTTATTCGGTATAAGTTATTCATAACTGGAATCAGACGTGAACCTTTCTGATCCGCAGGCAGAAACCATACCTCTATGCCACTTCAGTTCCTGTGACAAGAGTAAATCACTTGTCAAGATTCAATTACTTGCCAATCAATCAATTACCCATCAAGAATCAATCACCTGTCAAGAATAAATTATGTGTCAAGGATCAATCACTTGTCAAGATTCAATTACTTGCCAATCAATCACTTGACAATAATCAATCACCTGTCAAGCGTCAATCATGTGTCAAGAATAAATTACTAGTCATGAATTAATCACTTGTCAAGAATCAATCACTTGTCAAGAGTAATCCCTCAAATGTATTTTTTTTTAAAAACAGACAACAAACTAGGTTGCTTGTTATAAACATTGTATTCATAAATAGAAATAAAATAATACAACATAATTATGCATACTTGCACGCTCACAGCAATACATTTCGAAACACAAACTGTTACTCTGGTAATTATGACAATGCTGTTGACAGTAACAGAATTCAGATGTTCTATATATTATTTTCATGTGGAAAATAGAGTGTGGCGTGTGATGCTGTAAACATCTTGATACACAGGCTACTTTCTAATCTCACTAGATGGAGATACATCAAAAGAGCATTATTGTAGTCATAAAATAAACGGTACCGGGGCACTTCACCACCTGCATCACAAAGGCATAAAATACTAAAATCCTCTCTGCCGTGTCTCCCACCTTACAGTGGTAGAGGGGTTTGAGTCTTCCAATGACCCCAGTGGCTATGCTGAAGGTAGCGCAGATACTGAAGGGTCTCCAATGTCAGGGAATAGGAACCAGATGAAGAGGGACACACCTGCTGCCCTATAGGTAGACTAGGGACAGTCAAAGGCTAGGGAAAGCAAATCCAAAAAAGTACTTGTCGATGTTGGAAGTCGGATGTACTGAGCTATAGGCTTGATGAAACAGAGCAATGCAATTCACTTTATGATGTCACAAATACTAAAATAATGTTTATTATAATTATTATTAATTGTTTTAAAGGGTTTCTATGCTGAATGGTTAAGATTCCAAACAGTGTATTTCCTTAGTGAATGTAAACACAGAAGCCCCAAACAATATGTTGCATGATTTATTGCCTGGCATATTTCGCTGCATCTCATCAGGTGCATACTATAGAGTTATATACCATATGAAGTGAACATTATTCGTTTATTCACTTCATATATTATATATCTCTGTAGAAATCGTGCAATATATTGTTTATGGCGTCTATGTTTACAATGATTAAGATGTCTGACTCATGCTAAGAAAGTTCTGGGTTCAATTCTATCATTCCATTAAGAAGTGCAGTATTTTCAGAGACAACTGAGTTTGTCCTCTGTGCGACTCTTTTTGCAGTCGGTTAGCTACTCTTGTGTAGAGAGACTGAGACAGAAGGGGAAAATCCAGTGCACTGAAGTCAATCTTCACCCCTCTCTTAAGGATATGTTGATTGCATACTAATTAGCTTTTGTTAAATTGGTTCCAAGAAACTTGAAAGAATTCTTCTTCAAACTTCCAATGATAAGGACCTATAGCATAAGAAGTTTTTTTATTTTACTAAATGTAGTTTTCCCAGGAAGGTTAACGCTGTCAACAAATGCCCACAGAAGTCAGATGTATCGGCCTAAAGGCACAAGTATCAAAGCTCTGCTGTAAACAGGCACAACACAATTACGTCAGAGTGAGAGTCAAATGTCCTTCAAAACACCCAGGAAGGTTAACCCAATCAACAAATGCCCACAGAAGTCGGATGTGTCAGCCTAAAGGCGGGAGTATCGCAGCTCTGCTGTAAACAGGCACAACGCAATTATGTCCAAAAAAAAACTCTCAGGATGATATGAAGTTTTTTTCTTGCATTTTTCTGTTCCGTATTTCTATGAAAAATCTCCCCTTTGATGTTATCCATGTACCTAATTACTTGAATGTCTGTACTGGTCCCAAATTAATACCACCGATTTTAACTGTGCATTATCCGTTTCCATGATACTAAAGTTACTTCCGTCTTCTAATTATTCAAACTGAGACATTTTTTTCACTTTCTACAAGACTAACCTATCATTTCCTGTAGACCATTCTGACTTGTTGCTATCTAGATGGTGTCATCAGCAAAAATTTAGTTATTTATATTATAAAAACCAACTGCAATCCCTAGCATGCTTTCCACAGATCTCATCAAGTAACAACATTTATTTATTTTCTTAAAGGAACAGCAGTTAATTATTTTCTTGTTTCCTTCAAGGAACACTTATTCCCTTCAAGGAACATCAGATGGTTATTTCCTTCAAGGAATAGCAGTTGGTTATTTCCTTAATTGCTTCTGTGAACAGCAGTTAGTTATTTCCTTATTCCCTTCAAGGAACAGAATTTGGTTATTTCCTTCAAGGAACAGCAGACGGTTATTTCCTTCAAGAAATAACAGTGGGTTATTTTCTTATTTCCTTCAAGAACAGCAGCTGGTTATATCAAGGAACAACAATTGGTCATTTCCCATCAAGGAACAGCAGTTGGTTATTTCTTTATTTCCTTCAAGGAACAGCAGTTGGTTATATCAAGGAACAGCAATTGGTTATTTCCCATCAAAGAACAGCAGTTCGTCACTTCCTTATCTCCTTCAAGGAACAGCAGATGGTTATTTCCTTATTTCCTTCAAGGAACAGCATTTGATTATTTCCTTATCTCCTTCAGGGAACAACATTTGGTTATTTCCTTAACCCCTTCAAGGAACAGCAGTTGGTTATTTCCTTCAAGGAAAAGCAGTTAGTTATTTCCTTATTTCCTTCAAGGAACAGCATTTGGTTATTTCCTAATTCCCTTCAAGGAACAGCATTTGGTTATTTCCTTCAAGGAACAGCAGTTGACTATTTTATTCAAGGAACAGCACAATCATTAAATAAGAAAACTAAGGATTTTTCAACTCAAATGTTACAGAAACATTCCTATAATACCATGGACCAAGATGAAAAACAAATACTAACATTCTATAAAACCTGAACAATAAGTCAAAGACATATACATGTCACCAAGTATGTTACAGCGGGAGCATGATGTGAGGGTCATGCTGTCTACAACCAAATGGCTACACAATGGGTCATATTGCAAATGTGATTTTTCCAGATTGGGTCATGGGTCCATCTCTGAGCTCTACTGGTTGGAACAAATGGAACGCCGCCTGGACTGGAACTCAAACACATCACCACTGTGTTGATAAGTGTGTCTACTAACTACAATGCTAGTGAGCCATATAATAAAACTGTAACAAAATGGTTACGGCAGTTCAATGACAGATACTGCCATCTCAGCCAATTCTTAAATGTATCTATTTTTTTTTTTTTTTTGCGAACGCTTGATTTGAACTGAAGCGTAGTCCATTCACATACTACCACCTCTAGTAGTTGCCACTACTGGGAAGTGCACTGGACTAATTTTTGCGTGTGGATTAGCTTTCCCTATTACCAGAGTCCCTCACCATCAGGCAAATCCACTCCAACTTCTGAGGTCCTTGTAATTTACTTCCCCAAGTTTAGGACGAGGAGTCAACATTTTAGTCTAGCTGACCCGCTACCCCCACATCAGCAGATTGTGAGTTAAAGAGCAAGCACTCTTATCCATTTGGCCATGCTGACCTCTTATATGTATCTAGTACTCATTCTATGAGGCTGGGATGAACCTATGAGGTTGGGATGAACCTATGAGGTTGGGATGGTCCAATGAGGCTGGGATGATTCTATGAAGCTGTGATGATCCTATGAGGTGTGGTCCTATGAGGCTGGGATGATCCTATGAGGCTGGGATGATCCTATGAGGCTGGGATGATCCTATGTTGTGTTATCTGCTGCCGCTGCCCCCAAGTCCTCCCCCTATTATTCATCTCGGCCTCTAATTCTCTTTTCCATGTGATTTTATGTCTCCTATTTCATTTGCCACATGGCTTCCAGTGACACTATTATCACATGACCTCAGTGTGTGTCCTATCCAATGCCAGCATCTTTCTTTCGCCTCTTGACCTGCTGGAATCTATCTAGTACTCTCCCTAAGCTCCACCTCACTCGTTCTGTCGCACCAATAGGGTCCTTCTGTTCTGCACAGGCATCAGAGTTGTATTGGTCAGACAAAACTCATGCAGCTTACATCACAGAGAGTTCAGTCCACAACTAGGAAACAGATGAGTAACTTTTATATATATATATATATATATATATATATATATATATATATATATATATATATATATATATATATATATATATATATATTTTTTTTTTTTTCCCCCGCGTTTCCATCCTGTTTCAGGATATTGCGGTCAACACCAGCATCTTTCAGCTGTATGTTGATTCCTAGGCTAGATTACGCTCATCAGCACGCCACGACTTTCTGAGCGACCGGCTCCATACTCTCATAAGTCACTTTTACGATTCGAACCACTGCTAATTCTCGTCGTGTCACGTGACGAGAGTATTCGGAGTTAGCGGAGAAAGCTGCTAACCCCTCGGCCACGGAGCCGGTATATATATATATATATATATATATATATATATATATATATATATATATATATATATATATATATATATATATATATATATAATCAAGTCAGGGAGTCTCCATGGCGAAGTGGTCAAGCTGTCTGACTTGGGCTCCGAAGGTTGTGGGTTCAATTCCGGGCTGTGTCCTTCGGATCACGAGTGAATTTTTTCGGAGACTCCTGGGAGTCGTCGCTGGAGCTATGGAGTTCATGCTTTGTGCGATGCTTTCCGTGCTGTGGAAAAAGACTGAGCCACATGGGATAAAAACCCAGTGCGAGGAAGTCAACCTTGTCAACGTTTAAGCAACTCGTTTTTATATATCATCAAGCTTGTATAGGCATTCAAGTCTCTCCACAGATCCCTGCCTTTGGTGTTCTGGATCAACTCTGCTTATGAAATTCCTCCATGCCACCGTCTCAATCCATCCGGCATCATTTCTCTTGGATATCATAATATATAGTGTTTTTCATGTAGTTGTGCTGGTGTGTGTTTGTTGCTTGCGTGCTGAAGAAGGCTTTGGCCACAACGTCCATTGTGTTACTTATGATCGTGTTGCAGTCAAGCTAACCGTCAACTTGTCATTTGTTGGTAATTCATTCAATAGTCAGAAAAAATGTAAACCTGCCCCCTTCTGAACCTAGACTACTGGCTTCGTAAGCAAGCGCACTAACCACTATGCCACCACGGCTCCAATGAAACTACATACCACTAAATACAACTGCATGGTCTAGGACAGACACAGACTAAACATATACGTGTATGTACAGAATTTATACATTTATATAATTACATATAATTTTCAACCTCACAACACAAGACTACATATTCACTAACATACACAATATACATGATAATTATACAAAATGCACAAATCACTAATAAAAAAGCCTACTCCTCCAAAAGGGCAGGAGAAAATGAAATCAAAATACTTTACATTCTGAAGTTGGCCAGTGCAAAACCAACATGACAAGCATAATTTGAGACTTACAAGAAAAATCATTTAACATATATTTTAACACTTACCAAAATTTCTGAATTTAAAAACAAAAGACTTTTCTGGTAAAAAATAAAGAGTTACTAACTCTTCCGATAGGTTATTCAAATCCGCATCAAGGCAGATTTTAAAAAATGACCTGGGCTTCTGGGTCATCCCAGCCTAAAATAGATACCAGGAAATGTCGTGAGAAGTAAAGATGGCTGACATGATATATGCCACATCACCCATCAAGTATCAACTGGTCTATACAAATATGGATATAGATCTTTAATATGTCCTATTTTGTTCTTTATCCCACAGGCTGTATTTTTCCTCTTTACCCATAGGTTATATTTATTCTCTTTACCTATTGGTTGCATTTGTTTCTCTGTACCCACCAGTTGTACCTGTTCTCTTTACCCAAAGATTGTATTCATTTCTCTTTAACCATAAATTGCATTTTCTCTCAGCATCATGGGTGCTCCCCTACATTATGGAAAATGTATATGTAAGTTTACTTCTGATGATTATGTCCAGTTATATGTGCAGATTTATTTACGGTTGACTTCTGCAATCATTTTTCTATCAGATGATATTGTGCTCTCTATGAAAAAATACTGCAAAAGTCATAATTATGAACAGCTTCATTCATCTATCAGATCATAATGTCCTCTCTTTGTAAAAAGTCATAATTATCAACAATGGCTATTGTTCTTCCATCAACTGATATAATGCTCTATGTACATGACCGCAAAAGGTCATAATTATGAACAATGACTATCATTCTATCAGATCATAATGTCCTCTCGTTGTAGAAATGACTGTAAAAGGTCATAACTATAAACAAAGACAGCTGTTCGTCCATCCACCGATATAATGCTATATGTAAATGAATGCAAAAGGTCAACATTATGAACAATGACTATCATTCTTCTATCAGATCATAATGTCCTCTTTGTAGAAATGACTGTAAAAGGTAATAATTATGAACAATGGCTATCACTCTTCTATCAGATGATTTTGTACTTTCTACTCTGCCAAGTCAGATATTACCTGGACAAAAACCAGACTGCATAAACTTATAGATTGTTGGATTTATTGCACAAAGTGGAGACCTGAGATACAACTAACTGGTCATTGCTGCCAACTATATTTGTAATTCTTCTTTAGAAAAAACAACACTCATTTATAATGCAGCTGCAATATCTTTGCTTCTTGGTTGAAACATTAAGTACATCATATTGTAGGAAGTACATCATTTTATTGGAATAATATCTGACATGCCAGTTTTTCTCAGCCAAGTTGAACAAAGTAGCCTATTTCCAGGCTCACACGTTTACTAATGCACTTACTAAACAGACATTAAATGTTACACTTACAACAACAAAATCATATGATTCATAAACACAGACTTAATAAAATAAAACAAAAGAAATAGCTGCAGCAGGACTAGAATATACAAAATAGGAAGCAATCAACCATCAAAATAACAAGATTCCGGCAGTGAAGAATATAGAGCATTCTAATCCAAGCAAACCATCATATACTGGCCAATTATGTCCCATAAAACAAAAACAGTTTTCATGTTCATCACAAACATACAGAGAACATAAATAATAATACTGTTTTTCTTTGTATAGAATGAAAAACATGCTTTCGTATCCTGTTACACTGCAATAAACTGAATGCTGGCGACATTTTGATAAAACTTATCTTTTTTCTGCAGATACACATACATGCAAGGAATTAATACTACTGCTTGTGTCAATCCAGTTATTTCTATTAGTGTAACAAATGTTAACAGGATGTCGCAGTCAACTCCAGTATTTCTTGGCTGTTTGTGATTTCCTGGCAAGTTTACGTTCAGTAGTTTACCAATGCTTTCTGAACAACTGGCACTCGTACCATTGTATGAAAAATTGTGCAAGGCAGTCTGCTTCCAAATCGCCTGAAGCTGTATTTTGAATGCAGTATGCAGGATTACGAATTGCATTGGTAACCTCTTCGCCACAGAACAAACGAGTTCTTGAAAAAGGATAATGAAAGTAAAGCATTGTAGACAACTGTCAGAAAGAGACAAAGTTTCCTTTGGTGATTTAATAAGAAAAGAGACATGGAGAACATTGTGACGACTGAAAAGATCAGCGGTAGGTGAGCCAGAGGCAGGCTGACAAAATGAAGGCTTGAAGGTCTAAGACTACTATGACAATGAGGAATGTTATGAATATAATTGATCCAGAGCACTATTGATAGAGATCTATGGAGAGACACGAACGCCTACGCCACTTGGCAAGGATTATTATGATGCTGATAATAAAGATGAAGGAATTTCTGTTCAATATGCATGAATAATAATACCTTATTTCTCTCTTTGTGTGCTGGAAGATGGACATTTTGTATAGGACAGTCACAGAGCTTTTGTAACCAAAAGTACAGAATGAGTATATAATTACAAGCATTAGGTTGTGATAATGTAAAAATAAGTAAATCATGCAGATTCAAACCCCCAGTCAGTAAGAACAGGCATGGCTAAGATCAAGTGCTGTCATTAGAAGTACCAACCCAGATGACACCTGAGAATCTATGATATCACGCAATCTGGCAGTTTGTAATGTAAGGAACCACTGCATGTAAAATATTACATGTACAGTTCACGGCAAAGTCAATAATTTGCAGATATAATAATCAAGAAACATGTTTGCACTGTGAATCATTGCCCACAACATCCCTAATCCTCCCGTAATTGGTCTCATAACATTAAACAGTGGACAGGCCACAACACTACCACACATTTACATTGTTTGGTGAAGATGGTGAGCTGTGGAAAACCTGGACAATGAAAGCATCCATCAAGGTACCACAATGAACTATAGATGGGGTTATAGTATTGAAGAAGAAGATAACCGAGAAAGGTTGATTTGAAGTAAGGTAATAAAGATCTAACATCTCCATCTATAAGTCTTTCATCAGGGGGCAACAACAGCTTAAATAGTATTTTGTATTTGACAAACAATAAATGATTACTCAAATATGCTGAGGTTTCTGGAATAAGGTGTTTATAACCAGTGTTGTGCAGACAGAAAGACTTTACAGTAAATCTGCGGTTACCGTGGGGATAACAAATGCTCCAAATCCGAACAGTATCAATAACTATGTATGTTATGTATTTCCGCCATGGTTCATCTATTCATATCATATGATACATAACTCAGCAGTATGCACCTGATGTGATGAGCAAAATATGCCAGGCCATAAATTATGCAACCTTCTTTACTTAAGTTTTTAAAAAAAAGACCAAACGTATATGTGAAAGTGGGAAACATCAGGTAATAGCATTCATTTTCTTTTGAGTGTTGTGTTCTTTTCCTAACTTCGATATTGCTTCAAGCACAATGTGATCCCCATACAGTTTCTCTTGCTGGGTTCAGAACTGTGCTGTAATGATTCTGTGTAGATCTCGTGTAAGGGTTCTGTGAAGATCTAATGCAAGGGTTCTGTGGAGATCTTCATGTAAGGGTTCTCTGTGTAGATCTCGTGTTAGAGTTCTGTGTAGATCTCATGTAAGGATTCCATGTAGATCTAATGCAAGGGTTCTCTGTGTAGTCTCATGTAAGGATTCCATGTAGATCTAATGCAAGGGTTCTCTGTGTAGTCTCATGTAAGGATTACATGTAGATCTAATGCAAGGGTTCTCTGTGTAGATCTCATGTAAGGATTACATGCAGACCTCATGCATCCCCATTCAAACAGTGCCTTCATTACATACATTACAACACCAGCTTGCTCTGTGGTGAAGGGGTTATAGACGCAGTTCGTAATCCCATAAACTACTGTCGAAACACAGCTGCAGGAGATTCGACAGCAGACTACCTTGCGTTGGTTTCCATGCAATGGTATGATTTCTGCTTGTTCAGAAAGCAATGGCAAACTACTGAACATAAACTTGCCAAGAAATCACAAACAGCCAAGAAATCACAAACAGCCAAAAAATGCTGGGGTTGACTACGACACCCTGTAAAAAAATTTAACTAAAATTTGTTTGTTTTTCATTACATTCTCCATCTTAGGATTCTTTTTAATATCTACACATTTTCTCCCTAGCTACTTTGCAACAGCAAAAAAAAAAAATACTTCAATACTTCAGATACTTGACTGCATTACAAAAATAAGAACAATATGAAACTAAAAAGCAACATGAAAAATGAAACCAGGCAAGGAAATACTGTATATCACCATTCAATCAATGTGCTCCAGCTGTTCTGTTGTCTTGATTCCGTTTCAGGATCCAGTTAACACGATATTTCTTTCCCTGGCCCACATCAACAAAATGTTAGATGCCTGTCTTTTACAGGATGCTGCAATCAACCCCAGCATTTATTGGCTGCTTGTGATTTTCTAGGCAATATTACGTTGAGTGGCTGCATTGCTAAAGCAAAGATAATACAGCAACCACAAGTAAGCTTGTCGACGTAATTAAGATAAGTGCGCACTATGACACTCAGACTATAAAGATGTTTCGTTTGGTGGAAGTCGAGCACCCCGGGACTCAAAAAGTGTTAACCTGTTGTGCAGTGCAGAAATCTCCACTTCATACTTGTCCCTCATGGCTTTCAAGTGTGTTTCCATTTTCTTGAGTCTCCCTTGGTACTTTTTCTTGGCTTTGTCAAAAGCTGTGATTAGTGCGGCATTGGCTCGCTTCAAATCATTAACAAATTCCGCAGACTGTCTGTGCCGACTTTCAGAATTCCTGGAGATTTTCTCCAGGGCAGACATCAGCTCGTATATACGAGACTTCAGTGTCCGCTCATGATCCAGGGACAGAGCCAGGTCATGGATAAGTTCGGATGGCTCTCGTGATTTGAGTTCTTCAAGTAAGTGAGCGTCTGGCTGTGGGGATGATGATGCTGATGATGTGCGGAAGTCCAGATGCTTCTGATGCTGCTGCTGATACAGCAGTTCACTCTTAAGATGATCTATTTGGACTCTGAATGCTTGCTCTTGAGTCTCTTTGCTGTTCAGCCTGAGTTCTAAAGCCCTTTTCTCTTTTTCTAAGAGATAGCTTCGTGCCTTCAGCTCAGCCTAAGAGAAAACACAAAATATTTAATTAATATCAGGAAAAATAAAAAATAAAAATTAAGTTGCATGTCCTTCACAGGACGTAGCAGTCAACCCCAGCATTTTGACTGTTTGTGATTCCTGGGCAAATTTTACGTTCAGTAGTTTGCCATTGCTTTCTGAACGACCGGCTCCTATACCTTTTTCAAAAAAACCAGCACCGCTGAGTTTCGAACCCGGGTATATGGGCTCACAAACCGCGTTCGCAAGCCCTTAGCCACAGAGACCGATTCAGGAAAAAAGCACATTAATATATTCAGAAAGTGATAAACATGAATAAGGAGTATGGCTACTGCTTGATGGGGAAACAGCTAAGTAACCTAGGGATAACTTGAGTAACTCGTAAGTCAGCATGGCCGAATAGCTAAGAACACATGTTTTTAAACATCCGGTGTGCTGATGCTGGGGTAAGGGGTTCAACCTCATCACCGGACAGTTGGACTAAAATGTTGACCTATCGTCCATGACTTTAGGACGTTAATTACAAGTACCTCTGAAGTCAAAGTGGGTTTGCCTGATGGCGAGGGACACTGCTAAGTAAAAGCTAATCCACAAGCAAAATTCAGTCCAGCATTACTAGAAGTAGCGTGTATGGATTATGCTTGAGATCAAAGTGAGCGAGTGCAATCCAAAAAAATAAAAACTTGAGTAATTCAGATCGAGTTATCATGTTTAAAATTAAAGGCAAACAAGTATGTGTAATTATTATGCAAGAATATGAACCAACAACAAGTAGCAGTGAAAAAGACAAAGATTTCATGATGAAAATAAAATGGCCATCTCGCAAAATAATACTTGGAAATATTTCAATGCAAAAGTAGGAAAGGGGAGAATGGAAGATGTGGTTGGTGACTATAGCTTAGAACGGTACTCGAACTTACTTGATATAACGTATGGAATACGAGACGTTGTGATATAATTTAAATGTAAATATTATATTTAGAATAATAGGAGATCTTCACACGTGAGGAGACCTCCTGGCTGCTATGTGTATTAAATTTACTATTTTCAATTATAAATTAATGCATCTGGATTTTCTTATTTATTGTAATGTTTGCTCATTTCGCGCCATCCCAGGTCCTTTCCCGGCTTGTGGTAGAGCCGCCTACGCTCTGACGTTACGATGGTTTCCATGGCGCACGCACGCACGCACACACACACTCCCCCTCTTTCCCTCCCCCAGATGCGTCCGTCTATCAACACAGGTCTGATACTCCAGAAATATTTACTTCTTTTTGCCAGTCATCCATTGTATAGGTATGTAACAAGGATTTCTTTGTTTGACAGCGATAGGTAAGTGAACTATAAGTGTGAATAGAGGCAATAAAGTAGCAAACAGCATAAAAATGCCATAGTATCCTCCTGTTATTACGAAAATATTATCCCCAGCTCAGAAGAATTCCCCGGTCAAGGTGTTAATCGAGCTGGTCTCTAGGCCCGTATTTTTCAACATTTCTGCTGGAGCAGATCCTTACGCAAATGTTTACTTTGCTGAAGGAACTCTGTGTGATGATCCAAGTGTCTGTCCTACTTTATGTAATAAACCAGATGGGCAGAAATGTTGCATTTAGGCGATTTTGGTCTGTTTCGGCAGAACCCCTGGCTGCCACTCACGGAACCCCGGTTGAAAAAACACTGCTTAGGCTGTTTATTTAGGCCAGACCTATTTATATATTTTGCAAACCTTATTATGAGATATATTCTATTACCAAAGGTACCTATAAACTTACCAAAGGTACCTATAAACTTTATATGTATCTTTGGTGAGCCATAGCTTCACCAGTGACCCCTTGTCCTCTGCTTTTCTTGTGTTTCAATAGGTCTTTAATTATGTTTCTAATTAAATGTCCTTTTCATTTTCAGAGCCCGTGTACTTCACCCTTCATTATAGCTACTAAGAAAAGAAAAGTGGAAGCTGAGTGTCGTGTTTTCAATGAAGAATGGGGAGTAAAGTACTTCTTTGTGGAAATAAAGGACCAGAAAACCAGTCGCGTAATTTGCAGCGAAAGTGTTGCGGTTTTAAAAGAGTACAATCTTTGGCGTCACTAGGAAACAAAACATCTATCAACATATTCAAAGTCTTCTGAAAGTTACGCTCTGAGAAATATGAGTCCATGAAACGTGGTTTAGAAACACAAAGCACAAAGAAGTCTCTTCACGAAAAAATTTGCTGAAAATTAATCTGTCACTCGTACAAGTTACAAAATAGTGCATAAAATGGCAGAACGAAGAAAATCGTTTACTGATGGTAACTTTATCAAAGAGTGTATAATGGAAGCAGCAAATGACATGTGTCCTGAGAAAGCCAATTTGTTTGAAACTATCAGTCTTTTGGCAAGTTCAGTTGTGCGAAGAACAGAAGAACTAGGAGAGAACATAGTGCTACAGATACGCGAGAAAACTAGGAACTTGTGGTATTCTCTGGTGCTGGGCGAGTCTACTGATGTCTCAAGTACGTCACAACTTCTCGTGTTCATTTGTGATGTCAATGTGGACTTTCAGATAACGGAAGAGTTGGCATCCGTTTGCAGCATGCATGGAACAACAACTGGAAAAGACATTTTCATGGAAGTGCAGTAGAATCAGCTTTGAGGTGTTACAGTTGATGAACGAAAAAACAAGGCTGGAGTGAGAATGAGTCTGATGGGGCAGGTCAGGACTCAGTTGGAAGATCTGCAAATTCAGGGCGCTCTGTTCGTACACTGCATCCTACATCAGCAAACACTCTGTGGGAAAGACTTAGATATTTCTTGTGTACTGAAACCAGTCGTTTCCGATGTGAACTTCATTCGGGGACATAAACTCAATCACCTTTTGTTCCAGGCTTTTCTTGAAGAAATTGATTCTGAATTCTTTGATTACTTTTTTACGTAAATAAATATATAGGTTGTCTTTTTTTGTATGCATTGCACGCCACTCACCCATGATTAAGTTCGTTTTTCGTCTTTTTTCCCAGAGCTTTCGTTCTGGCTTGCAAGTATTGTTAAAGTTAGTTGCATATCCTTTACAGAATGTTTGCAGTCAACACCAGCATCTTTTGCTGTTGTTGATGTCTTGGCAAGTTTACGTTTAGTAGTTTGCCATTGCGTTCTGTACGACCGACATCCATACCATAGCGTAAAAAACCAGCGCATTGCGGTCTGCTGTCAAATAGTGCACAGCTATGTGTCGCACGCGGGTATACGGGATTACGAACCGGGTATACGGGATTACGAACCGTGTCCACAAGACCTTCGTCATGGAGACCGGCGCAAGTATTGTACAGAATGAGTATCCGGCCCGCGCTCGTCATTTTGACAGTTATCCGGCCTGGCATGAAAAAAGTTTGGTGACCCCTGGCTTAGAAATATGAAACAAAAGAGGAGAAAAACTGATAGAAGAGGAAAACATAAATGACCCACCAGAAAGACTTTCGATGTTTTGTCAGTTCCCCTGTCTCCTAGTTGTTTAATGTCCTTCTCCCACCTTTGTGTTGGTTGATTTCAGCCTCTTCTTCCAGAAACCATGCTTTTCATTCATGTTCTCTCTAATCCACAATAATTTGATGAAGTATGTTGATTTCATAGGCGTGATGCTGCTTATGAAGTAGTTTTCTTCAATACCAGAATCAAACAAGCTAAAATTATTCTTTTGTGGGTTAGTTAGTTGCATATCCTTTACATCGTAGTCAACCACATTTTTTGGCTGTACGTTTACATTCAGTAGTTGCCATTGCTTTCCGAACGACCAGCACTCATACTTTTGTATGGTAAACCAAAGCAAGGCGGTCTGCTTCCAAATCGCCCACAGCTGTGTTTCGAACGCGGTATGCGGTATTACTAATTGCATTGGTAACCCCTTCGTCACAGAGGTGGCCTTTTGTAGGCAGATTTGAAATTTAACCTATGCAGCACTCTATGTTTTTTCTTCTGTCATTCGTTATTCCTCCATTAGGGCATAGGCCTTTAACGACCTCACTCCAAACCATCCCATGCTTAGCTATCCCATGCTGTTTCGACCATGTCCACCTCAGATTATCCTTAGGTATGCCTCTATTTCTTTTTCCAAATACCTTCCAGCCAGACAAAGGCCTTTCTTGTTATACTATTTTCAGGTTTTCTCACTGTATGTCTTATCCAGGATCAGCGTAGAACTCTCTTCAGCCTGTTCGTTTTTATTTGGCAACTGCTGAAGGAGTATACCATCCTGTGCTTATCATTTTTCAAAAATGCCCTCACTCAGACAGAGACTCAAGCATATGACCATCAGACTGGTTGACAATCATGCTAGCCGCTGCTACAGCGATTCCCATGATGGAAATACCAGCCCCGTAGCCAGTCTTCCCAACTCTTAAGAGTTAACATTCCTTCATTTCTTGTCTGTCTTTGCTCACCTTTTCTTCTTTCACAGCCATCAACTCCTGCACTAACACTGCATTCTCCAGATCCAGCCGCTGCGCTTCAATCCTCCTCCTCGGCTCATTCATAATGGGGTCGACATGAACACTTTCCAATTCCATGACTGAAATATGGCAGAGAAAACATACAATTCGGATTAAAATGTTAGCACTATTATTACTGGCACCTGGTGATCTTGATAGACGATAGTTTGTTACATTGTGCTTTAAAAAAAAGGTATAATAACTACAACACATGGCAGGGACCAGGGATGTAGTTATACCTCTCTATAGCACAAAGCCTGAGCTGAATTATAGAGACTACGTGTTGCCCATGCAGCATGATCCCTCTCTCGGCCTGACTAGTTTACTCCAGAGGAAAGGTAACACCAATACATCTGGAACAAGAAAAGCTGTAGAAGCTGCCGGATCAGTAAAGCAATGTTCCTACTGTTTGTATGTTGGAGCTTCGATCCTAGACCAGTTGCTGAGCAAGGCTTAGGGCCTGGTCTGCCCTGCCATGAAATTTAGTCTTTAGGTTGCATTTCCTCACACTAGGATAAAGCCTGAATCCTTGCAATTGTGCTACTCTGTCTGAAGCTGTTGGCACAATGTGGGGTGTGGGTTTAGTGACTGTCTCCTAACATTCAGCACTAACAGAAGGCAGGTAGTTCTGTCTACTGTTGTAGATGCTCATACAATTGTGCAATTTTTTTTAAAAAGACAATTGTGCAAATTAGCATAAGGCGAACTGCTCCCAAATTGTCTGGGTTGACTTCAAATCAGGCATGTTGAGAATGTGAAATGGCATTCACCATCCAGTTTTTATGAAACTGGGTCAATTCCAGAGTCATACTGGTTGGGAAAAATAACCCTGCCTCTGCTGGAGATTTAAACTTGAGCACATTTTTGGTAGGCAAGTATACTAACTACTCTACTGTACTAAAAGGTTCATATACACCTTGTATGACAACAATATATGGTCAGATTTCTGCAGGTTGCTCTGATTAAATTAAGAATTAAAATCAGATATGTTATCTGATATTTTGATGGAGCTGCCTATCACAGGAAGGCAGGCGAGATACCTGTCTCATCAAATGCACACACAACAGGACTAGCTTTCAGTAAAGAGCTAGGGTTACATTGAAAGATGACTGGACTGGCTATGCTGTTATATGTAAAAAAACAAACAAACTGAATTGTCATTATTATCTATAATACTTTGCGGTGTAGGATAACAAGCAGAACAGCGCATAAACGCCTTTGAATATGTTATAAATATTATGTGTAAATATTATATGTTATAAATATTATAAATATAAATGTTATAAACGAGTTCTAAGAATATCTTGGGTAAAGAAAAGAACAAATGCATCCATACTTCAAGAGCTGAATATTGAAGAAGGCTGGCTATTAAAGACAATAACACAAAGAAATTTGAAATATTTTGGTCACTTGAAACGTCACGAAAGTTTGGAGAGAACAATAATGGAGGGGTATATGACTGGGAAGAGAGGAAGAGGAAGGCCAAAGAGAAGATGGGTGCATGATGTGGCGGATGATCTCCAGATGGGTGTATTGGACGCGGGACATCTTGTTTATGATTGAGAGGTTTTCCGGAAGGTTGTTATGGGAGCGAGGTTCTGCAAAGGACATGCTACTGAACGAATGAATGGTGTAGGACAGGAGGGTCTTGAGCCTGAGGAATTAAGGCTGTCTGGCTAGTACAGCCTGTGCAGATTAGGGCTTTCTTTTTGCCCATGACATAAAAAACCTATCCCTTTACTAAGGATTCACACCTGATTCTCCCAATTGGGAGCCTGGCATTCTAGCCACTGGTTCCTCTATGCTGTTAACAAGACACACAGAATAAGAACTCAGACTGCCACTGACCTGTGGTTCTGACCGCCGACCTCTCAGACTTGAGCTGCTGAATGTGGTCTCTGAGCCTCATCTCATCAGCCTTGTTGAAGTCTGTGTCATTGGAGCTGCTCGTGCTACTGGTACTGGAGGACGGAACACAAGGCAACAAATTATGCACAAGAAACAACCCTCAATGCCAGTGTGTGACTGGGCCAGAAAGGGTACATAAAGAATAGTAACATTGTAACCTCCTGTGCAGGTTGTATAAGGCAACTATAGAGAGTTAGGTGAGACTAACTACTTCATACCATAGAAAAATTCAGCCCACACGCAATCACTGTGAACTGGTCTACAAAGGCTTGGCATGTGTGGCTGTGGGATCATAATCTGCTAGGAGTCTTACAGGCAGAAGAAGAGGAAGAAAAGAAGATACAACCCTGATAGTATCCCTTTGTTTCTGATATCCCCAAGATGTTGAGTTGTCTACTCTTGGCAATCAAATGCCCATCTCAAGATGGCTCAGTTTAAAAGTAGCTGGTCCAAAGACCTAAGGAGTGATTTGATTATCAGAGGGAACTGCAGTAGGTATTCCAGGTGTCAACATGCGATATTTTATCAGAAAAGAATTGATTGTTGAATGAGAGTAAAAGCAATGTCGGCTAAGGGATGCATATTAGTGCCTGACAGTGTTTCAGCTGTAAGGATTCATGATGTTGCTTTAATATATGTTGATTTATTAAAATTTCCGTAGCATGCACTTGATAAGATACAGCAAAATATGCCAATCATAAATTGTATAATATACTGTTTCTGTCTTCATTATTCAAATGTGTAACATTTCTAAAAATGAAACAGAAAACTGTCTAAAAACACAAAGCTTCACGGCATCAGGTATAATAAAAAATATACATAGCAATTTCCTGTTATGGATCTGTGATATGATCATCATCAAGTGCCGTGCCGACTGGCGTAGGTGTTCATGACTCTCCACAGATCTCGGTCTTTGGTTTTCTGGATCAACTCTGCCGTTCATATTCCTCCATGCCACCATGGCAATCCATCCAGCATCATTTTTCTTGTGATATGATAGCACCATCAAATTTTGTAGGTCTAGAGTTATTAACCGGTGGGGAATTCCCCCCAGGGGGGGGGGGGGAGGGGGATTTTAGGGTTTCCAGGCAGGGGAGTAATTAAGATTATTTCAAGATCGCGTTAATACAAGAACTGATTACTTGAAATTTTTTTTCCCTTCATACTTTACGATTCTGTACGTCTCACCCTTCTGAAATTCATTTTATAAAATAGACAATCACGTTTTTATGTAGACGTCTAGACTTGTTTTAGTATGTGCTATTAAATTTAGCTTCCATTATTATGTATACAGTGTAGGGGCGGGGAATTTTTTAGGGAGGAAATACGAAAAGGGGAGGGGGGGGGGAAGAGAAATGACGTAATGAAAATATGGTGAAGGGGGGAACGGGCCAAAAAAGGTTGAGAACCACTGGTCTAGAGCAAAGAGATAGAGGCGGCCAGTCTTTCCCTCACTGTGACAAGCGACAAGTCCTGGCTGCAAACCCATGTCCGACATTGCTCATGGTATTACCAGCATAGTTGGCTATCAACTACGCCAACACAGCCATCAACGACACCGGGGATATCTAATATAGACGTAGTCTCCCTTTGCCTGTTGCCCACTTTCTCGTTGTAGAGGAGTCAGTGTGCTCCCAAGACAGCAAGAGCTATGCTAGCAGACGCATTGCAACTAGATAGTTGACAAAATCAGATAGGTCAAAGGTTAGGGACCAGAGTAAGATAGGCACAACAAATATGGTACCTTGCTGGCAGACCATGGACAGGCAAAGGAAATGGAAGGTAGATCTGAAAGAAATGCATGATACAACAGGATGGACTTCGCTGCAGGTTTGATGATAAAGTACAGCATAATCCACTTTATGTTTCATACACATGCGTGTAATATACATGCATGTAATAAACTAACATGTAACCTGTCATATATGTTGTAAGAGGCATCTCAGGAGGGTTGGCTGTTCCATCATGTAGGTAACTCTAGCTGCAAATTGCAACCAGTCATGAACATGTCTACAAAGGGCTTGGTGTGAGTTGGTTTAGTGCGTTGCTCCATTGGAAGTTGACAAGCAGAAGCAGAAGAAGATATTCTTATATATATATAAAATATATGTTGTATAGAGTTAGTTAGTTAGTCTTTCCTCTTGAGCCTAAGGCGGCGCATAGGGCAGAAGTCCTGTCTCTCCATGCTTGGCGGTTCGCTGCTACCTGTTGTAGATCTTGGATATTTACTTGGCCATTGAATGAGCCTTCTCTAATGATGGTTCTACGCAGGGTCTCTCTTGGTCTTCCCCGTTTTCTTTTCCCTACCGGTGACCATATGAGGGCTTGGTAGGGGAGTCTTGTCTTGTCCATTCTGAGTACATGGCCGATGTAGTTCCAACGGCGTCGTCTTATGAAATTGGATACTGTATCTTGCTTAGTCTCTTGTCTTATTTGCGAATTGGTTCTGAAGTCTGTCCAGTGGATGTTTAGAAGTCTTCTAAGACATTTGTTCTCAAAATTGTCTAATTTTTTATCTAAAGCTACCGTTGATTTCCAACTTTCACATCCATACGTTAACATTGGAATCACACAAGAGTTGAAGATTTTAAGTTTTGTGTGTTTGCTGAGTGTCTTTGACTTTCAGATGTTTGACAGTTTATTGAAGGCACTAGATGCCAGTGCGATTGCCAGTGCCAGTGTATAGAGTAACATATCTTTTTTTATTTAGAACCATGATATCTTTTGTTATTATTATGAGGGGGAGTCAGAAAATAAGGTTTCCTATAAAATTAGACAGACGGAAAAACCAGTGAGCAAGTCCTACAAGAAAGAAATGAGAATCGTAAACTGATTAGAAATTAGACGCAGACAGTCAGTGTTTTGGTCACATTATGAGAAGAAATAAATTAGAGAACTTGGTGACAACTGGCAAGAATGAGGTGAACAGAACAAAGGGAAGGCAGAGAAGTAAATATCTGGATGGCTTTATCACATGGCATGGTCAGGACAAGAACACAGAGCTAAACCATGCCTATGGTGATCGTGTAGGATGACGAAACATGACTTCGGACGTTTACCAGCATGGCACATGATGCTGACACATAAGTTTTACTGGGGCCACAAGGGAAGCAAAGAACAGTAACATTAACCTACAATAGCGGTTGCGTTAGCGAAGTTGACAGGGAACTGCAATGATAATGTCATGAGCATGGTCAGATTAGATTTCACTGCCCGGGCTCACATTCAGGCCTACAAAATATGATGGCCTAATCACATAACCGACCCATAGCAAGAAATTTTCCATGACAAATTTTAAAGAAATGTTTGTACACCTACAATGCATGTCCGCGGAGGCAACTAAACTAAGGCAGCTACCTCATCCAACAGAAAACTAGATGGCAAATCCAACCAATCATGAACAAGTCTACGCAGGGCGTGATGTGATTGGTTGAGGGCCTAGCTCCGCTGGGAGATGAGAGACAGCAGCAGCAGAAGAAGATACGCAGCTGTAACTGGATGAACTGGCTTACCTGGCTGTGCGACTATTTGTTGACACATCCTCCCATGGGTGGCAAACTCCCGATGAGATATGACCCCCACAGCTACGGTCCAGCCTGGCCAACAAGTGTCGTGCTACACCCTCGGCTCGTCGCCGGGCATGGTGGGCCCTCTGTAATATTGCTGTAATCTCTTCCTCGTCATCGTCTCCATCTGTGCCAGCTGGTATTTGACAGGATAAAAAAATGTACTTCTAGTCACAAAAACATCTTAACTTGTTCAGGCATCAAAAAACAACTGAATCTTCAATACATTATTGAAAAAAGAAAGTTAGTTGCATATCCTTTTATGGATGTAGCAGTCAACTCCAGTAATTTTTGACTGCTCGTGATTCCTGGGCAAATTTAGGTTCAGTAGTTTGCCATTGCTTTCTAAATGACCGGCACCCACACCATTTCATAAAAAACCAACACAGCTGTGTTTTGAACGTGGTATGTGTGGTTACGAACTGTGTCTGTAATCCCTTCGCCATGGAGCGAGCATTATTGACATTACTGAAGCTGGTTTCTACATGAATACCATTATTATGTAACATTTCCTTGGCAGAATATCACTCTCATCACAGCCGCCAAAAAGTTGCTCGATCCTGTGAGTTCACTTGCCTCATGCAACCTCATGCCCAAGGTAACTGTAGTGTCCTGTGTCCACCTCGCGCTGGTTGGCCACTGCCTGTACTTCCATGAAACATGCCTTCCATCTAAACCACTGTGCTGTTTTAATATAGCCAGAGTATTTCAGTATAAGAGACATGATACTGTTTATTAGCTATAGGACATCTTCAGGTCTTAGTCAGGTATGACTGGGCTACCGTATGACAGTAGATGGTACTACCTGCTTTCTGTTGGTGCTGAATGTTGGGCTGCGCTCACCAAACTCTTAACCCCACAGAGGAGCGCAATTGGGAGGGTAAAAGCATTACTCTAGTGCCAGAAAATGCAACCTAAAGACTAAATGTCATGGCAGGGCAGACCAGGCCTTAAGCAATGGTTAGCAACTGGTCTAGGATCGAGCTCCAAAGGTGGACAGTGGAGAGCATTGTTCTGCTGATCTGTCAGCTTCTGCAGCTTGTCTATTTCCACACATATATTGGTGTTACCTTTCCTCTGCAGTAAACTAAGTAGGCAGAGAAAGGGATCATGCTGCATGGGTAACACATGGTCTCTAAATTCAGCCAAGGCTTTGTGCTATCCATTTTACAAACTATCGTCTATCAAGATGACCAAGTGCCAGTATTGTGCTTCCTCTTAGTTCAAAATATTATAAGAACTTTTCCTGTAACATTTAAGCTCAAAAGCCTGGATTTTCTTATCCAGTTATTGCAAAATGACCCCTTGGCACATATTCATGTGTTGCCCTGGGAACGATGCATGTGCTCGACAATTATACATCAACTTGTCTGCTGGTGTTGTGCCTTAGGTTCTGAATTCCTTTAACCTCTGCCTTGCTATGGCCAGTCTACATCTGACTTCTCTGGAACAGTGCCATTACCGCTATTTATCTATCTTGAACTGACTGCTGTCTATTTGATCTTGGACAGACTGCTGTCTACTTTCAAAAAGACATAAATGAACAAGTCTGAGGATGAACCAGGAGGAAGAGGAGGAAACCACATGCATCTTACTTACCCAACCCTCCCAAGCCAGCAGCACGGCAGTTAGCCAGAAGCACTCCCATTTCTGTGTCCAGCAGAGCTGTCAAGACATCCTGGGACTCCGTGCACTGGTCGGAGAATGCAGATGCCAGCTGTAAGGCTGTGTTGTTGGACTCATACTTGCCTATCAGCACACTCAGTCTTTCAGCATGGGACTTACTCTCCTCCAGCGTAGCTGACAGAACATCATTTTGTGCCTACCAACAGAAATTACCCTTTGAAAACGCCGCTAAGTCGAGGTAACAATTACAACTGCCAACATTGAATAATGAAAGAACATTCAAGACCATCTTGTCTTGTTAACTAAAATTTACATTACAGTAAGTAAAGTGAAGTATAGGGAAAGTGAAGTATAGGGAAAGTGAAGTATAGGGAAAGTGAAGTATAGGGAAAGTGAAGTATAGGGAAAGTGAAGTATAGGGAAAGTGAAGTATAGGGAAAGTGAAGTATAGGGAAAGTGAAGTATAGGGAAAGTGAAGTATAGGGCATTTTTTATATGCCTTCGGTTCAGTGGGAATATTTTTTTAAGGGGTTGCTCACTCACTCTGAACTCAAGTGTATTCCATACATACTACTTCTAGTAGTGCTGGACTGAATTTTGCGTGTAGATTAGCTTTCCCTATTAACAATGTCCCTCGCCAGCAGGCAAACCCACTCCGACTTCAGAGGTACTTGTAATTTACATCCCCAAGTCAAGGATGAAACTACTGAGCGTAATCTTGCCAAGAAATCAACAATCAACTGAAAGATGCTGATGTTGGCAGCGATGTCCTGTAAAGGATATGCAAACATTAAAGTCAAGGATGATAGGTCAACATTTTAATTCAACTGTCCCGTGTAGGGGTTGAACCCCTGACCTCATATCAGCGCACCGAATGTTTAAGAACATGCATTCTTATCCATTCGGCCATGCTGACCTACCAGTGGAAATATGGTCCTTAGCCCACATTTGTATAGACTGTTCAGTACTTAATGGGCGATGTGATCCGTGTCACATTGATCACCTTTACTTCATTCACATTATCTTTATGTCCCCAGTGACATTTCATTCACATAATCTCTATGTCCCCAGTAACATTTCAGTCACATTATCTCTATGTCCCCAGTAACATTTCAGTCACATTATCTCTATGTCCCCAGTAACATTTCATTCACATTATCTCTATGTCCCCAGTAACATTTCATTCACATAATCTCTATGTCCCCAGTAACATTTCATTCACATAATCTCTATGTCCCCAGTAACATTTCAGTCACATTATCTCTATGTCCTCAGTAACATTTCATTCACATAATCTCTATGTCCCCAGTAACATTTCAGTCACATTATCTCTATGTCCTCAGTGACATTTCATTCACATTATCTCTATGTTCCCAGTGACATTTCATTCACATTGTCTCTATGTCCCCAGTAACATTTCATTCACATTGTCTCTATGTCCCCAGTGACATTTCATTCACATTATCTCTATTCCCCCAGTGACCATTCATTCACATTATCTCTATGTTCCCAGTGACATTTCATTCACATTGTCTCTATGTCCCCAGTAACATTTCATTCACATTATCTCTATTCCCCCAGTGACCATTCATTCACATTATCTCTATGTTCCCAGTAACATTTCATTCACATTGTCTCTATGTCCCCAGTAACATTTCATTCACATTATCTCTATTCCCCCAGTGACCATTCATTCACATTATCTCTATGTCCCCAGTGATGTTTCATTCACATTATCTCTATGTCCCCAGTGACATTTCATTCACATTACCTCTATGACCCAGTGTGACATTTCATTCACATTACCTCTATGACCCAGTGTGACATTTCATTCACATTACCTCTATGACCCAGTGTGACATTTCATTAACATTATCCCTAGGATCCCGGTGATATTTCATGCACATTATTTCTCTAATTCCAGTGACATTCAACCCACATAACTTTTAACCCTTTACCAGGCAAAACGCCCAGGAACGTTTTTACCCCCACACGGGCAAACCGTCCGAATGCGTCCGTGACTATTATGCATTGTAAAAACGCGATCTCTCGGCTTTCCGAGACTTCCGATTGTCTACTTTTGGTTTCGCTGATAGCTTGACAACATGGCCGCCATTTGCAAGCGTATGCTTTGAATTTGAATGAATTTTTAAAAATAGTTTTTGGGGGTTTTACGCTTTGTATTTCAAAATGGATTTCAATGATTCTTCAAGTTGCTTGCTTGCTTGCTTGTGTTCGTTGGCTTGAGCTCCAACGCAAAGTCCTGTATGTCGGATGAAGGCATCCTGTTGTCCAACATCAGTGTGATGTCATACAGGACCTGAGGTTTGCGTGAGTATCCGTTGTCCCATGTCTGGCTTATTGGTGCGCAGACTGGTGGTTCCTCGCCGTACAGGCAGACACTCTCCGACTTCGGAGGAAATTCTTCAAGTGAAAGTGGAGATTTCGCTGGGTTCAATTTAAGTGACATTTAAGTGCACGAATTTCACTGAATCAGAGCTAGATATCAGTGATCAGCGTAACTTTGCGTTAGCAGTCGTGAGTCAGACTTTAAAGAAAGTGATTATGATTCGGAAAATGTGTTTGTAAATTGCCATATAGATGACTGACAATCACAAACAATATGTTGTATTTTGTAAATATTTGTGTTCATGTGGAATAGCGGCACCATTCATGTGAGTAAAATATTCTGCATGCTTTTTCCTTTATTTTGCTGTTTTATTTGACTAAAATCTGTTGATTAACAACTTATATGTGATATTTTTACTAACGTAACCCAAAATTTTATCAAACCTCAAAATTCATCTTGCCCGTTCAGGGCTACAAAACAGACAAACGTCTGCCCGGTCAAGGGTTAAGATCCCACTGACATATTACCCACAATATTTATATTCCGACACACCAGGAATTTCTAACCAACCTTCAGATGATCTATTCTAGCCTGGCGTCTCTCCAACTCCACCTCAAACTCCTTCACGATAGCATCACCGAGATCTTGTCCTCTGCTCTCCACAGCTGCCATCTTCAGCAGCTCAGCCACGCTGGAGCAATCCTGCAACGACTGGACGAGATGTTCAGCTGTCGAGGTGCTCTGAACCTGCATCAAACAAGCAGTACTGTCCAGATTTCTTCAGCGATGACACAACTAAATCATTTCAACAAAGAAAATACAAACAGTAGGTTGCACAATGCATTGGCATAGATTGCTGTATCTAATTATGTGCGGTATCTTATTATGTGCACTTATGGACTGAATGGTTCAATATAAAGTGAGGACAATCAGTCGACTAACTAATGTGTATTCTACTACTACTGGCACCAGCTGACTTGACAGACGATAGTTTGTTATGTTGAGCTTAAGAAAAGACATTAAATACAGCCCGTGGTGGCAACGAATGTGACTGATCAAACCAATTCCTAGGAGATAAAGTCTGTCCTGAATCACAGTGCGGCTTCCGGCGGAACTGGTCTACTATCGACATGATATTCTCATTGCAACAGCTGCAAGAAGAAGACTGTGAACAGAATCAAGGTGTATACTGTAGAGTTAAATATTACATGAAGTGAAACCTCTGAAGTCGGAGTGGGTTCGCCTGATGGCGAGGGACAATGTGAATAAGGAAAGCTAATTCACACAAAATTAAGTCCAGCATTACTACAAGTAGTGTGTATGGCCTACGCTTGAGTTAAAAAACATGAAGTGAATAGATTAATCCTGGTTTTGGCTGAAATACACAAGACACACTCACACACCGTGTTACAACAGTAACATGTGTTACTTTCAGGTTGTATCAGTGACTATGTGTCAGCCAAAACAAGATTCATCTAATTTCACTTGATATTATATCTAAATCTGTGACATGTCCCCAATTAGATACAGCAGACATTGAAATTTATTGTTCATGTCTTCTTTGTTAAAATTTCCAAAGGGAAAACGCTGTGAACTAAATAATTAGCAATATCTGTTATTTATTGTTATTCCTCATTCATACAGAAAATGGTAACGGTCGCACTGTGTCCATTCACATTAAAGACGTGATAGCTGCTCTGAACTAAACAATTAGCAATATCTATTATTTATTTTTATTCCTCATTCGTCCATAAAATGGCAATGGTTGCACTGTGTCCATTCACACTAAAGATGTGGCATCTGACTCATCCAGCTTCAGTGAGGCTTCTTTTAGAATTAGTATTCCCTTCCATCTTCACAACATATTGTCTGTTAGTTACTCAATTTTTGAAATGTTGCCAGAGCAGTGGCTGTGTGGCTTACTCTCTGATTTCCAATTGTCTAAAGATTGTTAATGCGTGCAATGTGCATGCAGGGGTCATATTTTGTACCACTGTATGAGAAGATATGCGTTCTGATCCACAACCCCATAGGCGTGTAATGATTAGACCTCTAGGTATATTATGGTACTAAGAGATAAAGTGACCAGTTCTCTTCCATGTTATTCTTCCTTCAAAGAGAAAGCCCTAAGACCAAAGTATACAACTCTTGAGTCCACCCTAGAACCTTGGATGATCAAATGAACCTTACCAGCTAAGCAGTCTTGGACTAAAACCAGAATGCTTATCTGGTAAGCCAAATCTTTGGCATTGCACACACCTTCATGTCCCTGTATACTGGTTCAGTCACTTTGTTGGAATCACACACGCAGATTTCACCAAACATGTGTCGTCCACAAGGATACAGATGAGTAACTGTTATATTTATATTTTCATGTAGTTGTATCGGTATGTGTTTCTCGTTTGTGTGCTGACAAAGGCTTTGGCTGCAACATTTTATTACTAGTGATCATGTTCTAGTAAAGCCTACCATCTACTTCTAATTTTTGGGGTTATGCATTCATTTTACACTGAACAGTAAAATAGTATGATAGCTGCTGTGATAGTCAAGTAGCTAGCTGCACTTGCCTGCCGGTTTGATGCTCTATTTTCTTCTGGATTCTGTGCCTGTATGGATCTGTATGCCTTAAAATACTGGCACCAACAAATTTTCTGAGCAGTAAATTGACCGGTGTGCCACGCAGACAACATCCCCAAATGAGTGCTATTTGGTCAAGTAAATATGGCCGAACCACACAATAAACCGGGAGCCATAGTTACGTAATGGCAGGCACACTTGCCTATCATTCCGTTGGTCATTTGTTCGATTCCCCTTCTAGGTACATTTTTAAAAAAATGACCAGGGCTACCAGGTCGATCAAGCATAAAAAAGGTATGAGGAAATGTCCTGTGAAGTAAATGCAGTGAGCATATTAATCCCATGACCCATCAACTGCAGATTGGTCTATCAAATTATGTGACCAGTACAATATATCCAACACACTTTACGGCTTGTTAAAAGGGCCTGTAAATACTTTACTCTGTATTTACTTACAGTACTCAATATTTGCCGGCTCTGTGGCGAAAGGATTACGGACGCAGTTAGTAACCCCGCATACCTGTGTTTAAAACACAGCTGTGGGCAATTTAGCAGCAGACTGTCTTGTGTTGGATTTGTTTATGAAAATGGTATAGGTGCCGGTCCTTCAGAAAGCAATGGCTAACTACTGAACATAAATTGCCAAGAGATCATAACAGCAAAAAATGCTGGTGTTGACTGCAAAGTCCTGTGAAAGATATGCAACTAACTAACTAACTAAATCAGTATTTACTTCCATTACCCACTATATAATTACTTTACTCAAATATGCTTACTTTACTCAAATATACATTTTTTTAAAAAATTCACATATCCTTTACAGGACATCGCTGTCAACAGCAGCATCTTTCAGCTGTCTGTTGATCTCTTGGCAAGATTACACTCAGTAGTTTGCCATTGCTTTCTGAGCGGCTGGCTCAGTTATCCTGCAAGTCACCAGCGGGGGCCGAACTGCTTCCAGCTCTCGCCCGCTACGAGACTCTGCGTGATAAACGGGATTACGGAGAAAGTGTTGTAACCCCTCGGCCAGAGAGACCGGCCAAATAGACATACTTTACTCAATATTTACTTACTTTACTCAATATTTACTTTTTTTTACTCAATATAGCATGGAGCTGGGTTTAAAAGAAAACTACCATGAAAAATAACAGTGTGATATATTCTTTTACCCCAAGTGCCGTGACTTCTGATCCCAAAATCTGCATGTCACCAGCACAGGTTCGTAATTTCTTCAGCTCTGCTAATTTAGCAACTGGATACACCTCAGATTCCAAGCCCATTCTGAAAAATATAATTTTCAAACAAATATGTCTTTAAAATATAACTAAACCCCACAACCCTCTATTGAGTCCAGAGTTAAATCAAGAACCGATATCACAGCACTCTGAACACTCCCATACATGCGCCACCCTATCTTCAACAACCAGCGAAGAGTCCAAATACTAATGGTACCAGCTGCGGTCTGATCACGTGTCTCTAATAAAGAATAAGTAGGTCAACATGGCTGAATGGATTTGAACGTGTTCTTAAACACCTAGTGTGCTGATGCTGAGGTAAGGGGTTCAACCCCCATACCAGACAATTGGACTAAAATTTTGACCTATTATCCTTCACTTGGGGATGTAAATTATAAGTACCTCTGAAGTAAGAGTAGGTTCGCCTGAGGGCGTGGGACACTGTTAATAGGGAAAGCTAATCCACATGCAAAATTCAATCTAGCACTAGTAGTAGTAATGTGTATGGACTATGCTTGAGTTTAAAGCGAGCGAGCGCAAAAAAAAAAAATGAAGAATAAACAAAACAAAATGTCATGGCAAACTACAATTTTCTTCTTCCTCTGCCTCTTGTCTCATATTAGAGCATGGGCTCTCAACCAACTCATATCAAGCAAGCATACTATCTTCTGTTTCTCCCGTAGCTTATTCCATGTTCTCCTCCTATTCCTAGGTTAAGGCAATGCTAACCTTAAAAAATTTAATTCCATAATACTTAATTTCTATGTTCTTTTATGGGATAGGGTTTGATATTAAAGACTGCTGATCGATAAAATATTGTCAAATTGACTTTGCACTTAACGATTGCTATGGAAACCAAGATAAACAGCGGCCATCTTGAATTTCTTAATGTACCTCTAGAACATTTATTTTTTAATGTACAGGCTAAATTCTTTGTTTTATGTGTAAATAAATAGACCCTTTACAAGTTGAGTAGAAAATTTTAATGATATCTCTTTGCAGTTTTTTTTTTCAAAATGTGAAAATGGTAATGACATTTTTCATGACATTTTTTTTTTTTTAGTGTAGCACAAAAACTAAAGTGTAATTTTCAAGATTAATCTACTCAAAATGTAAGTGATATAATAAAGAATATCTCTGCAAAGTTTGAGTGAAATCTAACGAATAGTTTTTAAAACAATTGTACTTATGTATAAAAAATTGGCAAAATGAGAAAACGGGTAAAAACTAATTATTTTTTTGTTTTTTATTACTAATGCACTCTTTTACGGAGAAAAAAAGTGTAAAACTGAACCTTGAGTGTTAAAATTGTCCTGCTGAATATGCAGGACCTCCCTCCAGAGCATGCAGCTCACCTTGTCTCTTCAGTTTGGCCGCTCGTACAGTGTCGCGTCTTTTAGTTTGTTTGTCCTTCTTGTACTTCAGACTATTTCTTACTTGCTTCTGCATCCTAAATGTTCCTAGTCTCTGCATATGCAGGCCTGTAGAAGGTCCATAAAACTGGGCAGTGTCTTGGGCAGCAGCAGCTCCAAAGTTGAACTCTCTTGCTGCAGTTACAACTGCAAACTGAACGCACTTGCGAGAGGCAAAGTTGTCTTTAGTGCATCGAGCCCATATCAAGCTGTGTAAACACTCATTTGAATTCTGAGTTTGTCCTGACACACATCTACTAAGTAGTTTAGTTTAGTTTGCGCAGTGCTGTTCCAAGGCGTTTACTGACATGGTTGATACACTCCTCTTTGTCTATCTGAATGTCATCCCCATATGGTTTGATCTTGGTAAGTTCCGCAAATGTTTTGATGTCACCATCAGAAAGTATTGACGTGTAGCGAAGTTTATGACGGGCCACAGACCGTCGCCACAGCACCCTTGCAGCCTTCACCTCCATCATTCCAGCAGGTCCTTTGAAATTGTTGTCACAGTTTAGAAGATGTTCTGCCTTCCATGCTGCAAATTCATCTGGTTTGTCCCTGGAAAGTGTCTTACCAGTGGTTTCACACACCTGGCAATAATAACATGGGCATCTATGCAAACTCCTGTAAGAACATCCTCCACTGCACAGCCAACTCCAATGTGGGATGTGCGGCCTCTAGTCAGCCAAGTGCCATAAAAGCTGACACTAATATCTAGCACATCATTGTCATGTAGAGTTATGCCTGACTGTTGTGCATGAGCCTGTCGAACATACTTTACGGTTTGAGAAAAAACAGTGTCCTCCAGATCTTCTATTTTTGAATATAGTTTATTCGCTTTGCTGTGAAATGTTTTGTGATGAATACCTTGCAGGTTCATATTTTCACAAAAATTATTAAATGATTGATTGATTGATTGATTTGGGAACCGACATCACAAAATTATTAAATGTTGTTGCACCCATCCCACAAACTAATGCTGAATATACTGACTGGCTGTTGACAGCAAAAGATCCATTACTTTTTTCAGATAGGTATCTTCCACACACTACTTCTTCACAACAAGAGCAGTAAACCTCTGCATACACAGCTAATCCCTTGGCTTTCTTGCTGTCAGTTTTCAAAATAAGACTATCATTTTTACAAACTGGACAACATAACAATTTGATTATTGCCTCAATTTCTGAACAATCAACTCTGATTACTCTGTGTTCCCGTTTTTGATATCCATTGTCGTCACCAGAATCATACTTGCTGCTAGTGGATGTTGTGTATTTATACGTATCTCTTTTAAATTGGCTTTGGGTAATAAAAGAATCACTTCCACAACTTTGAGAAGAACACGATAGCACTGATTCATTCAGATTCACTGTCAAAACACTTGGATTTGGAAGAAGTGGCATGGGTCGCTTACTTTCAGTAGTTTCAGAATTATCTGTATCGTTTACGACGTTCTGATAGGCTTTTCGCTGCTTACGAGCATTTGCGAGGTGTAGTCTGAGAGATTACTTACGTTGACTAAATGACTGGATGTTAAATTTCTTAGAACGAGGCATATTTCAATGCGTGTCAGTCTGTCGTCAACAATGAACTTTCAGCACGTCGCCAGGTGTAAACAACACAAAGCCGCCATTTTGGAAAGCCACGTGATCAATTTCAGCCATCGGCGAACGCGGATTGCTTACGATGTTCCATATATGGAAGTTTCCGGAAGATGATAGACACGAATAAACCCGATGTACACAGAAGAGCTTCCGATTAGACGAACACGGAGTATCACGAACAGTTACGGAAGTTCACGACCTTTCCAGGGATACTTTACACGCGCGTGTCGTGTTTTCCTGAGATATCGTTGCTAGGATTTGAAAACCGTCAATTTTGCAACAATTGTCAATAATTAGACAATTTGACACAGAGGGTGGGTTCAGTAAATTATGAATATTGCATAAAAATAACAGTTTTTAAACAAAAACAAGTACAGAATCTGATAGAAGACTTGATAAGGTGTCTAAAAATGAACTATTCCAAAAATAGCCAAGTTGACCAAAAATCGATGTTTTTACTGCCGCACATCGCCTTAATGGCAGTCATACTTCGTCTAGAAAAACTGTTATTTCTTGTGGTGAACTGAGTTATTATGTTTCCAGAACAATCTATTTCCTGAGTGAATTTAAACACGGAGGCCACAAACATTACATTGCAGGATTTATTGCCTGGCATATTTTGCTGCATCTCGTCAGATGCATACTGCAGAGTTATATATTATATGAAGTGAATAAATTAGCAATACTTAAGCTGAAACAATAGAAACAATTAAACATTATTCTTTTGTTCCTTATTTGTAGACTTGTTCATGGCTGGATGGATTCTGCAGCTACGGTACTCTAGAGCAGTGGTTCCCAAACTACGGCCTGCGGGGCTTCATTTCATGTAATATTTTTAATAATTTCAAAAATGCACTCGGAGGGCCCCGTCAGAGCGCAATAATTTACTCTGCTTGTGGTTGTTATGCTTAGATATTATCAAATGCGCCTGTTCAGTTCGCAACGAAACGTTATGAAGACACTGACTGGTTTTAAAGGTTTAGAATTTTGTTGACGTTATGGCCCTCTTAACAACCGAAAATAGTATATATGGCCCTCGGATTGACAAGCTTGGGAACTACTGCTCTAGAGCAGTGGTTCTCAACCTTTTTTGGCCTGTGCCCCCCTTCACCATATTTTCAGAATGTCATTCCCCCCCTTTCGTATTTCCTACCTAAAAATTCCCCCCTCCCACCCCTATACAGCATACGTAATAATGGAAGCACATACTAAAACATGTCTAGACGTCCACATAAAACGTGATCTGTGGGTCTACTTACTTTATAAAATGAATTTTAGACGGGTGAGACGTACAGAACCGTAAAGTATGAAGGGAAAAACAAGATCAAGTAATCGGTTCTTGTATTAACACGATCTTGAAATAATCTTCATTCCCCCCCCCCCTGGAAACCCCAAAATTCCCCCCTGCGGGGGAATTCCCCACCGGTTGAGAACCACTGCTCTAGAGGATATGCAGCTTCGGTACTCTAGAGGATATGGTAGCCAGCTCCAAGACCAACCCTCCTTAACTGCCTGATATGGCATGCATTATATGTTATAGTGCTACTGTTTTTTGCTTCCCATGAGGTCCCAAAACACACAAGGGACTAAATTACAGTGAACATCTTTAATACAGTTTCATCATCATAACCAAGTGCCTTGACAGATCATACATATGCCAATTTTGTGCAAGCAGAAAGATATGGTAGTCAATTTAAAATTACCATGGTAAACAACTGATATTACTGTGCGAACATGTGAATATTTCAGCTTGGACGATGTATCTAGTTACTTTACGTTTGTGTGACTTCTGCAGTATGTACCTGATGAGATGCAGCAAAATATGCCAGGCAATAAATCGTACATTCTATGGTTTGTGTCTTCGTTATTCAAATTCACTACGGGAAAACATTGTTTTGAAATCCTTACAGTGATAGAAAACACGGGCCTAACCTATATCTACAATAATCCTTACTGTGACAAAACACGGGCTTAACTTATATCTACAATAATCCTTACTGTGACAGAAAACACAGGCCTAACCTATATCTACAATAATCGTATCTACAATAATCCTTACTGTGACAGAGAACACGGACCTAACCTATATCTACAATAATCCTTACTGTGACAGAAAACATGGACCTAACCTATATCTACAATAATCCTTACTGTGACAGAAAACATGGACCTAACTTATATCTACAATAATCCTTACTGTGACAGAGAACACGGGCCTAACTTATATCTACAATAATCCTTACTGTTACAGAAAACATGGACCTAACCTATATCTACAATAATCCTTACAGTGACAGAAAACATGGACCTAACCTATATCTACAATAATCCTTACTGTGACAGAAAACACAGGCCTAACCTATATCTACAATAATCCTTACTGTGACAGAAAACACAGGCCTAACCTATATCTACAATAATCCTTACTGGCATGTCAGAGGTTACTTTACTTATGTCCCATTTGAATGAAAATTACCTTTCAGGTATAAGAGGTGATGACGACACTTGCTTAGAGGGCGTAGACATCTGGCCATGACACATGACAGGTGATGAAGATGACACCTGGAGACGCTGCTGAAGCTCCACAACCTGCCAAAGGTAAAAACCACACTCACGTTTAACCCAATTACCTTAATCAGAGCTCACACTTCCACATTCACTCTTAAAGGCTGGGAGGTCTGTGTTTGGAGCCAATATCTGGAATGTGGTAAAGCCGACACCCGGGATGGTTAACCCGGTCAACTAATGCCTGAAGAAGTCAGATGTGTTGGCCGAAAGCTGCTGTATAGAACAACGCATTTTTGTCTAAAACAACATTCCAGATGACCACAGAAGAAGAAGAAGAAGAAGAAGAAGAAGAAGAAGAAGAAGAAGAAGAAGAAGAAGAAGAAGAAGAAGAAGAAGAAGAAGAAGAAGAAGAAAGTAAAGCCTCTTGCTTTGAGCTCTGAAAGTAGTGGATTCGTTTTCAAACTTGAGTTATTGAGACCAAAAATACCACTGCGTCTGAGATTCCCATGGGTCACTGCTGGAACTATGGAGTCCATGCGCTGAGCGATGCTCTCAGCAGGCAGTTTGCGGTTTTGTGGAAGGATACCAAACCAAATGGGGTAAATTGGGTGCAATGAAGGCGATCTTCTCAACCTGAACCATGTAGCCTATATTTCCAAATATTCATAATGGGAAAATTTCTACTGAACATTTCACTTCTATTCCAGAATGGGTTTCTTCTTCTTCTTCTGCGATCATCCGGAGTTTTTTTTTCGGATGTGATTGCGTTGTGCCTGTTTACAGCAGAGCTGCGTTCTTGCGCCGTTAGGCCGACACATCCGACTTCTGCTGGCATTTGTTGACCGGGTTAACCTTCCCGGGGGTTTCTTAGGACGTTTGACTCTCACTGTTGTGGTGTTATCCCCCATCCCAGCTGGCCCATATAGAACAGCCAAAGATCCTGGTCAGCCCTCAAGGGAAGGCAGGGGCAGACCATGGGCATTCCCCGCCATCCAAGGAGGCTTCCATACTTGCAGAGCCGATACATAGCGCTCTGGTACTGGGCTCACCCAAGGAATCGTCACGTCCTGCACATGGCTGCTTAGCCTCACTTCCGTATATTGGGCCTTCCGTTCACCAGAGGCTGTTCTTCCGGAAACCAGAAGTATCCAGTCTGCAGATGACATCCACACAGTGAGCTTTCGATTCGGACTTTCCATGTAATGGATTTGCTATCCAAGCAATATTCCATTTTGTGCCACTAGGACACTTTCCCACCTTTTATGAAGTCCACACAGTGGGCTTTTGATTCAGACTTTCCACGTAATGGATTTGCTATCCAAGCAATATTCCATTTCATGCCACTAGGACACTTTTCCACCTTTTATGAAGCCCACACAATGGGCTTTTGATTCGGACTTTCCACGTAATGGATTTGCTATCCAAGCAATATTCCATTTTGTGCCACTAGGACACTTTTCCACCTTTTATGAAGCCCACACAGCGAGCTATCGATTTGGACTTTCCACATAATGGATTTGCTATCAAAGCAATATTCCATTTCATGCCTCTGGGTCTTCATGCACCTTTAAATGTCAACCTGTATGTAGTTAAAGTAAGCTGCGGTCAACTTGAGCTTGTTGATATCTCCATAGAGCTTGTCCTCAAATGAAGCAGGTGTGGGCCAAAATATCTTTCTCTGTTCTGCATACGTTGGGCAATCCTGCAGCAAATGTTTTGCTGTCATTTTTCCAGTTCTACAATTACATTCATCGGTATCTCCTATCTTTAGTTTACTGAACAAGTGGTATTTCAGCCTGTTATGTCCTGTGCGGAGTCTGAAGATTGCTACTTGTTCTCTTCGGTCGAGTTTGTAATATGCATCATCCTTCTGATGGCCTGGATGCTCTGATTCCCATTTGGTTCTATAAGTGCTTTTTATCAACCTCTTTGCCTCATTATAGGTTATGTCTATGTCAGGCTGTGGTAGTCGTCCGCCCTCTTTTGCCAGTCTGTCAGCCTCTTCGTTTCCAGGTATACTGCAATGTGATGGGATCCACTGTATTACAACTTTTTTGGATTTCTGGCATAGACCATGGAGTGCTGCTCTTAGGTCAGCTAGTTCTGTGCTGTTATTGCTCTTCAGTATTGAGACAGCTGACTTTGCATCTGTGAAGATAGCTATTTGCTTCTCTTTATTTTCCTCCATCAGGAGCATTTCTGCTGCAGTTTTCAGAGCCTCTACCTCCGCTTTGAAGTTACTTGAAAATTTTCCAGTTGCCATTGAATGTGTTTTTTTAACTCCATTTTTTAAATTTAGGAGAATTCCCCCTCCTCCATTCTCTATTGAATTTTTGGCTGATCCATCTGTATATGCATGGGTCCAATTCCTGCTTGGGTAATGTTCTTTTATGTAGTTTAGGGTTATTTCTCTTCTTTCGGTTTCATGCTGAGTGTTCTTTTTCTCAATACCAGGAATGTTTTCTATCATCTCAGGCAGTTGCTGCTGTCTCCAAGCTGGGAACTTGTGTGCATTGTAAATGGGCTTGACTGTTGATATGTTAAGTATAGGATCTGCCCTAATCCTTCGTTTTGCAGTTTCTACAAAGTTGCTACGCTTCAGTCTTCCCTTTCCAAAACCATTAAATCTGTTGTACATAGGGTGGTCTGTCAATCTTCTAAATTTTTCTGCTTGTTGCTGGGCTCTGCTATCTCTTCTATCCTGCATTGGTTGTAAACAAGTGATCTTTTCTAGTTCATTAATAGGCGTTGTCTTCAGGCTTCCAGTTATGATTCGCATTCCTTGGTTTTGGACTCTACTTATTTTGTTAAAGTTTGACTTAGCTGCTGTTGCCCAAGCTGCAATGCCATATTCCAGTACTGGCCTCACCCGTCCAGTATATAACTTCTTGAGAACTTTCTCATCTGCTCCCCATGTTGTACCAGCAAGCTTTTTCATGATTGCCATTCTCTGCCTTGCTCTTGTTCGATTTTTCTCAACCTGTGTCTTCCATGTCAGGCGACGATCAAAGGTGACTCCTAGATAGTTTGGATTTTCTTCATGGCGCAATATTTTTCCATTCAATACCAGCTTAGGTTGCTGAGTTTTATTTGAGAGGGAGAACACTGTGCATGTTGTTTTCTCCTCACTTATCTTCACTAGCCATGATTTTGACCAGTCCTCTAGTGCTAATAAGGCTTGCTGTATTCTGCTGTTAGCTGTACTAATATATTCTTCAGATGTCCATATGGCTAGGTCATCTGCAAAGGAGGATGTGTGTACTCTGGCTGGAAAATTTTCTGTGATATCATTTATATATGCTAGGAATAATGTTGGTGAAAGAACTCCTCCTTGGGGGACACCTTGCTCCAACAGCATCATTTTGCTTGTTTGTCCTTGTACTTTTGTCCTGGCAGTTCTGTTCTCAAGGTAGTGGCTGATCCATTTATACATTTTTCCACAAACATGCATGTTTTGCAGTTTTACTTTCAGTCCTTCCTTCCATACTTTATCAAATGCTTTTTCTAAATCTATCCAGACTGCTAGTGTGTGCTTTTTCTCTTGGAAGGCATCCTCTATTTCCTGAGCTATATAGGTTATTTGATCTTCAGTGGATCTGTACTTTCTGAATCCTGCTTGGTGTGGTGTTAAGAGTTTGTTTTCTTCCAGATGCCATGTTAGCCTGCCATTGATAATGCGTTCCATTAATTTTCCTACACAGCTAAGTAGACTGATAGGTCGATAGCCATTTGGTTCTTCCAGGTCTTTTCCTTTCTTTGGGACTGGTATTAGTATAGCTTCCTTCCATGCCTGTGGGACTATTCCTCTCTTCCAGCTGTTATTTAGGACTGCTAGTAGTTTCTTCTTTGCCTTGTTGCCTAGTCCTATTAGCATTTCATTTGTGATTCCATCCTTTCCTGGTGATTTCTTCTTTTTTAGGGTATTCATTGCCTGTTCCATTTCTTCCATTGTTAGATTTGCCATCATATATTCTGCTGCTGTCTCTGTATTTCTATGATGTATCTGTTTGTCTTTGATTGCTTTCTTCTGTTCGGTTGTAATATCAATGTGGTTTGCATTTGCATAGTGTTCCATTAGTGCATTTGCAGCCTTTTTTCCTGTAAGCAAGGCATTTCCTTGTTTAATTGTTATTTGTTTGTTTCTAGGTCCTTCATTGTTCATGGCTTTCACTAGTTTCCATAGTTTGTTTCCATCCCTGTCAAAATTAAGGTTTTCTGTTTTTTCCCTCCAACAATCTCTTGTTGTTTGATTTACTGATCTTTTATATTTTGCTGAGATGGCTTTGAGAGAGACGTTCGCTTCAATTGTTTGTTCTCTCTCTGCTGTCTTCCTGGCATCTTCAACTTTGTCCTCCAAACTTTGTAGTTCTTCAGTCCAGTATGGTTTGTAATTTTTCCTCACTCCTCTTGGAATGGACTCAGTGGCTGCCTGTATTATCGCTCTGTTTAGACTTTCCACCATTTGCTTTATGTTGCCATATCGTGTATTTATGTTTTCACAATATTTGTCTGTTAGTATGGCAAATCTGTCCCAATCTGCTCGTTTGTAATTCCAGCGGGGCAAGGGCTTTTGCTCCTGTGGAACATACTCCATATTCATTACAAGCTTGATTGGTCTGTGGTCACTACCTGCTAATTGGTCCAGCACATGGCGATCGATTTTGTGGAGGATGTCTCCTGTGCAGAAAGCTAAGTCTGGAGTAGAAGTGGTAAGCCATCTTCTGGAGTAGAAGCTCGGTGTGTCATCCGCTTTGTTGAGTAGATGGAGATTTGAGTCTATTTCCCAGTCCTCCAATTCATCTCCTCTTTTGTCAGTATCTGGGTATCCCCATCTTTCTGAACGGCTATTAAAGTCTCCGACAATAATGCAGTTTGTGTCAGTTATTTTCATGTTTGAGAATGTAAGGTCCTTATCTGCTGGGCTATACAGATTGTAGATTCTTATTTTCACGTCCTTTATCATTATATCAACACCTATAATTTCCGTTTGGTTGTCAGAGATCACAGATACTTCGCTGCAAGGTATTGTATTTCGTGTAAGTATTAGAACTCCTCCTTTGTGTCCTTCGCGGTCGAAACGTGTGGCCTGATATCCTCTGACTGAGAATTTGTGATTGGCGTTGAGGTGTGTCTCTTGAATGCATGCCACATCTATTTTATCTTTATGAAGACGCTGTGTTAGGGAGTCTTTCTTCTTGTAAACTCCTTCGGCATTCCACTGTAGTATGTTGAGTGTCCGGGGTATTTGGTCAATATGGGAATGGGTTTGATATCTGAGGCATACTCTGTTACTAAATTAGCAGACTTGAAGAAATTACTAACTACATACCCTTTAAAAATTCAATAAAATTAGGTGGAGCTGCGGTAAAGCTGTGAAAGTGTAAACAATATAAAATGACACAAAGTAGTGCACCTTTACATAACAGAGTTAAGACACAACAGGACGTTGCGGCGATTAGCCTTCATCAGCAAACAAACACATTCACAAACACAACATACAGTCAAGGAGATCTCCTGTGACTACATCAGAAGGTGACGACAGGACGAGAAGAACAAAAGCATGGAAAAATGAAAGCAATGAAGAGAAAATGAGAATTGAAAAAAATGTTAATTGAAGAAAATGTAATTGAAAAAAAATGTTAATAGAGAAAATGTTCATACTCACCTCACAGTTCCGAACTGTTGATCAGGGGTTCAAATCCACATCAAAGCTGATTTTGAACATTTACAAGGTCGACCCAGTCCAAAATAGGCACTAGGAAATGTCTTGGGAAAAAAAGACAACCAGCACGGCACTGACCACATCACAAACTGAGTGCCAAGTGTCTATACACATATGGCTCTAGCACCATACAGTGGTACCTCAGGTTACGAACGCCTCAGGTCACGAACTATTCGGTTACGAACAATCCGGGTTACGAACAACAACTTCGAAAATTGTTTATCTCGGGTAACGAACAGTGTTTCGGGAAACGAACAGTGCCTTGGGTTACGAACAAAGGAGAGAGAGAGAGAGAGAGAGAGCAAGGTTTAACGTTGGAGACAAACGATCGTGTACAGTACAAACGCAGGCCACGCAGTACTAACATCGCTTAGCGCTTGCCTAGTAGCCTAGTTTTGCACACGTGAGCAGCCTCGCTTTCATTGGCCTTACTACACAGCAGTAAAAGATTTCTTAGCAGTGGCACTGTGTTCAGTTTATCTCTTTCATTATTTTCCTTGTTAACCTCATCAATTATGAGTTCGAAGAACAGTAGTAGTGCTGCTAGGAAGCAGACATGTATAACAGTGGAGGTAAAGAAGGAAATAATTATGACACATGAAAATGGCGTTCGTATGTGTGACATCGCTTATGAGTACAGCATGGCAAAATCAACTATCCCCATCATCATAAAGAACAAAGAGTTACTCAAATCAGTCAATGTGGCTAAAGGCATAACTAAGCTGCAGAAGCAAAGACCTCAAATTTTAGAGAAAGTTGAAAATCTTCTCTTGATCTGGATCAATGAAAAGCAACTTGCAGGAGACAGTGTTAGTGAGGCAATAATATGTGAAAAGGTGAAGCTGTTGCACAGTGATTTATTGTCGAAATTGCTTGGTACAAGTGCTGAGACTGATGATTTTAAAGCCAGCAGAGGCGATTTGAAAAGTCCAAAAAATGAAGTGGCATTCATAGTGTAATTAGGCACGGAGATGCTGCAAGTTCTAATGAGAAAGAAGCAGAAGCGTTCAAGGTGGAATTTGATAAGATCATCAAAGAGGAAGACTACGTTCCACAACAAGTCTTTAATTGCGATGAAACGGGCCTCTTCTGGAAGAAAATGCCAAAGAGGACCTTTATCACCCAGGAGGAGAAAGTACTGCCGCGGCACAAACCTATGAAGGACAGGCTATTCTGTTCTGTGCCAAAGTAGTGGATGAGATTGTGTCCTTGGGCAAAAATATGGGCCTGGAAGTTGATGGCAATGACTTGGAGGAGCTGATTGAGGACCACAGTGGAGAGCTCGCAGCATATGAGCTTGTGGGTCTTCAGAATAAACAGCTAAAGAGATTAAAGGAGGAGCAGTCGTTAGATGATTAGGAGCCAGTGAACATTTCAACTGCCAGGATTATAGAAATTTGCAGCAAGTGGGCAGACGTCAAAGACTTCATTGTGAACCATCATCCAAACAAACTTGTTGCTAACAGGACAGTAAACCTGATGAATGATAACGCGATGGCCCACTTCAGAAAGATTCTCCAGCAAAGGAAGCGACAAATTTTCCTTGATAGTTTCTTGGTGCAGAAAGATTCCCAGTTGGCTGCCAAGAAACTCCTGAAACTAATTCAGAATAGCAAAGACAGTGACAAATTTCCCATGATCGTTTTCGTGGTAAGAAAGATAGACTAAATCTTTTTCTATTTTACATTAAATTTATTTAGTTGGTTTCTTCCTCTTTATTTATTTTCACATACTCTTTGAATTTTGTCAGGTAAACGAACGAATGTTAATAAAAAAGAACGATTCTTTTATCTTGAAACGGATTGTCTCTATTTCATTTATTTCAATGTTTCGGGTTACGAACGTTTCAGGTTATAAACCGAGTTCTGGAAAGAATTAAGTTCGTAACCCGAGGTACCACTGTATATTTAAAACACCTTAAGGTGTGTAAAAAGGTTCCTTTACTTGTTTTACTGACAATTTGTCCAACAAACACTTTCTCACGGGAGACCACTATCAAACAAACAAACAACACACCTTTGTCATGAGGTTTTCTTTCTCTTTCACCACCACTGTAATCTGCTCCGACATCTGACCCAGCTCAACCTCCAACTGGCCTGTCTGCCGACGGAGCTCTTCATTGTCTGCTCTCAGAGCAACCAGTTCAGACCTGGATTGGGGGTCAAATGTTGTGGAGTTGCTGTGAGACAGGGAGCAAGGCCGGGCGGCTCGTGGTGGTAGTTCAGGTGGCGTCTCACCTCCGTCTTCCTCACCAGGTTTTCTGGGCGCCTCCGAGGACAAGCCTGCCTGAAAATATTCAGAACATGACTTGCAGCTTGTCAGAGAATGTGAGACAATATGAACATTATGGCATGATACAGCTTACGGGGAGAAATACAATCGTCTATGGGGATAAGAAATACAATCTTCTATGGGGATGAGAAATACAATCTTCTATGGGGATGAGAAATACAATCTTCTATGGGGATGAGAAATAAATCTTCTATGGAGATGAGAAATACAATCTTCTATGGGGATGAGAAATACAATCTTCTATGGGGGATGAGAAATACAATCTTCTAAGGGGATGAGAAATACAATCTTCTATGAGGATGAGAAATACAATCTTCTATGGAGATGAGAAATACAATCTTCTAAGGGGATGAGAAATACAATCTTCCATGGAGATGAGAAATACAATCTTCTATGGAGATGAGAAATACAATCTTCTATGGGGATGAGAAATACAATCTTCCATGGAGATGAGAAATACAATCTTCTATGGGGATGAGAAATACAATCTTATACAATCTTTTATAAGGATGAGAAATGCAATCTTCAACGGGGATGAGAAATATAATCTTCTATGAGGATGAGAAATAAAATATTATATGGGGATGAGAAACAAAATATTCTATGGAGATGAGAAATATTCTCATCTTTGGGGATTCTTTGGGGATGAGAAATATAATATTGTATGGGGATGAGAAATACAATTTGAAGTGATTATTCACAAACGTTTGTGAATAATCTGGGAGAGATTATTCACAAATGCAATCCGTCACGTGACTGGTCACATGGTTACGTGACCTACGTTTGACTATATTACTAATTTTGGTAGGACCATTATCATGTCCTCTGTAGTATAGTGGTAAGTATCTCCACCTGTCATGCGGGAGACCGAGGTTCGGTTCCCCACCGACCATTTTTCCCCTATTTTTTAATAAAATTTTAAATAAAAAATATTAAACATTTCAATACAATTTTTAATAAAAAATATTAAACATAAACTAGGATATAGAACTGAGAAACTCAAACCTTGTGAATAAAGTGTGATTCTATGGATCTGCAGAAGCTGCCGGAGGTCGCATTCCCCCAGGCAGCGACGGAGTAATCAAGTGTCAGAATCGATGGATCCAATAGATGTCTTTGTTTAACGTGAATGAATAGAAGTCAATGGAAGAAAATGGGCGAAAGTGTACTTGCACAACAGAAGAGCCCGAATACAGATAGGCGGAATCAAGAGCAAGAAAAAGAACTTGCAAAGAAAAGACAGACAAGAAGAGAGAATAACAGTCTTCTGAAGCCAATCGACGACGGTAGTAAACGTCACGTGACCAGCCGTTTGTGAATGTCTCTTGTATTATTCACAAACGTTTGGAATAAAGTCTCCCTATACAATTTTCTATGGGTTGGGATGAGAAATGCATGAGAAATGCAATCTTCTATGGGGGTGGGATGAGAAAAATATAATCTTCTTTGGGGATGGGATGAGGAATACAATCTTCAACGGGGATGGGATGAAAAATACAATCTTCAATGGGGATGAGAAATATAATATTTTATGGGGATGAGAAATACAATCTTCTATGGGGATGGGATGAGAAATACAATCTTCTATGGAAATAGGATGAGAAATACAATATTCTATGGGGATGGGATGAAAATTACAATCTTCAACGGGGATGAGAAATATAATCTTCTGTGAGGATGAGAAATAAATTATATGAGGATGAGAAATATAATATTCTTTGGGGATGAGAAATATATTTTATGGGGATGAGAAATACAATTTTCTATGGGATGGGATGAGAAAAGTAATCTTCTATGGGGATGGGATGAGAAATACAATCTTCTATGGGGATGGAATGAGAAATACAATCTTCAACCGGGATGAAAAATACAATCTTCAACAGGGATGAGAAATATAAACTTCTATGGGGATGAGAAATATAATATTTTATGGGGATGAGAAATACAATCTTCTATGGGATGGGATGAGAAATACAATCTTCTATGGGGATGGGGTGAGAAATACAATCTTCTATGGGGATGGGATGAAAATTACAATCTTCATCGGGGATGAGAAATACAAACTTCAATGGGGATGAGAAATATATATTCTATGGGGATGATAAATACAATCTTCTATGGGATGGGATGAGAAATACAATCTTCTATGGAGATGGGATGAGAAATACAATCTTCTATGGAGATGGGATGAGAAATACAATCTTCTATGAGGATGATATATTACTTCCTTCTGTACAATGAGTTTGTATCCAACAATACCTACATTACAATGGATCTGAATTAAGCGATTACAATAGCAAACCTCAAATCCCGAAACAAAGTGGCTGGCCGAGTGGCTAAAAACGCTGGGTTTTCCTCTGGGAGACCCAGGTTCGAATCCTTGGTAAGGGGTGGAGTTTTTTCTGTTGGAGGCAAAAGGACAATCCTAACCTGCAGAGTTTGCGGCGAGTGCACTAGCCAGGAGGTCTTAATTCCTCAAGCTCAAGACCCCCCTGCCCGACACTGCAAGGTACTATAGGCAGTAGATGACAGTTTGACAGATCATTGCTAGCTGGACTTTAGGCACCTGGTGTGCCTTGCCAGATCGAGAAGACTTGATCATTTGGGGGCCACATCGATTGACGGATGTCAGTTGCGGCGATCGTGCAAATTTTGAGCTATAGCCTACGGTGGGTGACGTTGTGATATTCTAATATGATAATTTTGTTGCATCTAGCATGAGCCACGTGGTCAAGTGGTTGCACACCGCCTCACACGCTAGTAATCCGGAGTTCGATCCCAGGTCCAGTCAGGGATATGCACTACTGACGAGCTTAAATGAGAGTGAAACTCGAGTCTAGTGCTTCCAATCTGACGTGGACAAGGCCCAACGTTTGTACCCTAATGCAATCAGTGTTGCCAATAGTGGGTTGTGCTCAATTTTCAAACCTCAAATCCCAAAACAACCAAATAAATCAATTACAGTAGCACTTTATTCAGCAATACCTACTTTTCTCTCATTCTTTCTCAAGCCAACCTCTACAGAAGCAAACTCATCACCCATCATACCATCTCTTCCGGCATTTGTTTGCTGTAACTTCTGGGCCATGACTGTCTCAATCTCTGACACAACCCTGCTAAATTCTTGACTGATCTCATTGTTTTCATCTGTGGGAAGAGAGTAATAATATGAAGAGTAGTTTACAAAGACTGGTTCAATCTCTAACACAACCCGACAAAATTCTTAACAACAATCAGTTGTGGTTAGAGTGTACTGACTGTGATCAGAGCGGTCCAAAAAAAAAAAAAAAACAAGAAGCCAAATATACGACAACCTGATACAAGTTTTGACTGTTTTCATCTGTGGGGTAGATTTAAAGAATTAGAAGAGTATAGTTAGAGTGCTCTGAAAGAAAAACTCAGTCTCTAATACTCCTCAACTAAATTCTTGACTATCTGTGAGATAAAGTTTAACAATGAGCAAAGTGTGATTTGAATGTTAAGAAAGACTCAATTTCTAACACAACCTGGTTAAATTATATATTATTATTATATTAAATTATATGAAATACTGATTTCATCTGTTGGGTGATGTTTAATAAGTATTAAGTATTATATATATAAGTATTATATATATAAGTATTATATTATTTTTGGGAGTCTCTGTGGCGAGGTGGTCAAGCCATTTGACTCGTGCTCCGAAGGTTGTGAGTTCGATTCCGGGCCGCGTCCTTCGGTTTACGAGTTAAATGTTTCGGAGACTCCTGTGGGTCGTCGCTAAAAGCTACGGAGTTCGTGCTTTGTGCGACGCTTTCCACGCTGTGGAAAGAGACAGAGCCATATGGGATAAAACCCGGTGCAATGAAGTCGACCCTGTCGACTTTTAAGCGACTTTCTTTGTTTAATAAGTAGAGTGTGGTTATGACTGTACTGAATGGGATTAGTGCGGTCACAAAGACAGGCTCAAATTATGACTTCACCAACAACATTCATGACTACCCTCATCTGTGGACTCAAAGAGTTAGGACACACTTTATTTTCAATGGGTCACAAATTGGGCACGCTGGCCTATCAATTCAGGCCTTCCAACAGCTCATCTTCCACCAAAAATTTTAATGTTACATTCATGTAGGAAAAAAACAACAACATGGTAATATCAATGATTATAAACAATACATACAAACATTAATATAAATACTAACATACACAGAGAAAGAGATAGGCAGATAAAAAAACAACACATAAGTAGGTAAACAGATAACTAAGTAAAATACATATAAGTAGGTAAACGATATATAAGTAAACAGACAAGTAGGTAAACGATATATAAGTAAACAGACAAGTAGGTAAACGGTATATAAGTAAACAGACAAGTAGGTAAACGGTATATAAGTAAACAGACAAGTAGGTAAACGATATATAAATATTGAGCACAACCCACTACTGGCAACGCCGATCGCATTCTGGTATGAACCTAAGGCCTATCCACGTCAATATGGAAGCACTATACTCGAGTTTCGCCCTCGTTTGAGCTCGTCAGTAGTGCATATCCCTGACCGGATCCGGAAACAGTCCCGGAACACGCGTGTGAAGCGGGTGTGTAACCACGCGGCACACACTGGACACACCAAATTATCACAACAGAACATCACAACGCTACCCATTGTAGGCTATGCTCAAGATTGCCCAATCGCCGCGACCGACGTCCGTCAATCGATGGGACCCGAACGATCAGGACTTCTCACTGGCAAGGAACACCAGGCCTCCTAAATCCAGTGAGCAATAATAACTTGATTATGTGGTTGTTTCGGGATTTGAAATTTAAATATTGAGCACAACCCACTACTGGCAACGCCGATCGCATTCTGGTATGAACCTAAGGCCTATCCACGTCAATATGGAAGCACTATACTCAAGTTCCGCCCTCGTTTGAGCTCGTCAGTAGTGCATATCCCTGACCGGATGCGGAAACAGTCCCGGATCACGCGTGTGAAGCGGGTGTGTAACCACGCGGCACACACTGGACACACCAAATTATCACAACAGAACATCACAACGCTACCCATTGTAGGCTATGCTCAAGATTGCCCAATCGCCGCGACCGACGTCCGTCAATCGATGGGACCCGAACGATCAGGACTTCTCATTGGCAAGGAACACCAGGCCTCCTAAATCCAGTGAGCAATAATAACTTGATTATGTGGTTGTTTCGGGATTTGAAATTTAAATATTGAGCACAACCCACTACTGGCAACGCCGATCGCATTCTGGTATGAACCTAAGGCCTATCCACGTCAATATGGAAGCACTATACTCGAGTTCCGCCCTCGTTTGAGCTCGTCAGTAGTGCATATCCCTGACCGGATCCGGAAACAGTCCCGGATCACGCGTGTGAAGCGGGTGTGTAACCACGCGGCACACACTGGACACACCAAATTATCACAACAGAACATCACAACGCTACCCATTGTAGGCTATGCTCAAGATTGCCCAATCGCCGCGACCGACGTCCGTCAATCGATGGGACCCGAACGATCAGGACTTCTCACTGGCAAGGAACACCAGGCCTCCTAAATCCAGTGAGCAATAATAACTTGATTATGTGGTTGTTTCGGGATTTGAAATTTAAATATTGAGCACAACCCACTACTGGCAACGCCGATCGCATTCTGGTATGAACCTAAGGCCTATCCACGTCAATATGGAAGCACTATACTCAAGTTCCGCCCTCGTTTGAGCTCGTCAGTAGTGCATATCCCTGACCGGATGCGGAAACAGTCCCGGATCACGCGTGTGAAGCGGGTGTGTAACCACGCGGCACACACTGGACACACCAAATTATCACAACAGAACATCACAACGCTACCCATTGTAGGCTATGCTCAAGATTGCCCAATCGCCGCGACCGACGTCCGTCAATCGATGGGACCCGAACGATCAGGACTTCTCACTGGCAAGGAACACCAGGCCTCCTAAATCCAGTGAGCAATAATAACTTGATTATGTGGTTGTTTCGGGATTTGAAATTTAAATATTGAGCACAACCCACTACTGGCAACGCCGATCGCATTCTGGTATGAACCTAAGGCCTATCCACGTCAATATGGAAGCACTATACTCAAGTTCCGCCCTCGTTTGAGCTCGTCAGTAGTGCATATCCCTGACCGGATGCGGAAACAGTCCCGGATCACGCGTGTGAAGCGGGTGTGTAACCACGCGGCACACACTGGACACACCAAATTATCACAACAGAACATCACAACGCTACCCATTGTAGGCTATGCTCAAGATTGCCCAATCGCCGCGACCGACGTCCGTCAATCGATGGGACCCGAACGATCAGGACTTCTCATTGGCAAGGAACACCAGGCCTCCTAAATCCAGTGAGCAATAATAACTTGATTATGTGGTTGTTTCGGGATTTGAAATTTAAATATTGAGCACAACCCACTACTGGCAACGCCGATCGCATTCTGGTATGAACCTAAGGCCTATCCACGTCAATATGGAAGCACTATACTCGAGTTCCGCCCTCGTTTGAGCTCGTCAGTAGTGCATATCCCTGACCGGATCCGGAAACAGTCCCGGATCACGCGTGTGAAGCGGGTGTGTAACCACGCGGCACACACTGGACACACCAAATTATCACAACAGAACATCACAACGCTACCCATTGTAGGCTATGCTCAAGATTGCCCAATCGCCGCGACCGACGTCCGTCAATCGATGGGACCCGAACGATCAGGACTTCTCACTGGCAAGGAACACCAGGCCTCCTAAATCCAGTGAGCAATAATAACTTGATTATGTGGTTGTTTCGGGATTTGAAATTTAAATATTGAGCACAACCCACTAGTGGCAACGCTGATCGCATCTATTAATCATCATTTAAGACGCATCTTTGGACCCATTAGGGATACACAAAGTGGAGAGTGGAAAAGAAGAAGTAACAAAGACATTTATGATCTGTTTAAGTCCCCGCTAATCATTGGTATCATGAAGGCTAATAGACTACAATGGCTGGGGCATATAGAAAGAATGGAAGATAATAGGGAAACAAAACTCACACTCAGGAAATAAATGACCGTAGACCCCGAGGTAGACCAAGAAGACGGTGGGGAGATAATACATGTACAGACCTACAAGCACTTGGAATCAACGACTGGCAAGAGAAGGTCCAACAGAGAGACGAATGGAGACGGATTGTATTTCCAGCAAAGAACCTCAATGGCTCGGAATGCTGAAGAAGAAGAAGGTATGTAAACTGATAAGTAGTTAAAAAGATAAGTGGGTAAACAAGTAGGCAGGTAAATAGACAATTAAGTAAACATATAGATAGGTAAACAGATAAGTATGTAACCAGACAGGCAGGTAAAAGACAAGTTGATAAACAGATAGGCAGATAAGGTAGACAGTTACTAATTAAACAGAATGGTAAGTAAACACAAAGGTAAGTGAACATAGGTAAACAGATAAGTAAGAAAGCACATAGATGCAGATAAGCAGGTAAACAGGTAGGTTAGCAAGGAGATAAGTAAGAAAAAAAATCTCCTCCTCCATGATAACAGTGCCAGGAACAAAACAAACAGAAAGAAATAGCAGACAGGAGAAGGCTGCCGTGGATGCGCACCTTTCATACTTTCCCCATCAATGCTGTGACTGCTCTGTGCTTGGTCTGATTCTTCGTACTCATCCTCTTCTCTAGAAAAGAAAACATCAACAGATAAAAGTATAATACAAGTCATCCTCTTCTCTAAATAAGAAAACATCAAAAGATAAAAGTATAATACAAATCATCCTCTTCTCTAGATAAGAAAACATCAAAAGATAAAAGTATAATATTTGTCCTCCGCTTCTCTAGTTTAGTTTAGTCGGTGGATCAACATCATGGCACACGGGTGTAACCCATAAGTGCTCCGTTCTCCTCCTAACTCAAACCTGAGTCAGGAGAAACTCAGCTAAGTGCACGAACTCTGTAGCACCAGCGAGGATCCTGAATATCTTCTCTAGATAAGAAAACATCAAAAGATAAAAGTATAATACTAGTCATACGTAAACATACTGATGTGGAGCTTACTGTGGGATCTAGATAGATTCCAGTGGATTAAAAGATAACAATTATATTACAGATAATACACCCTTTTCTCTTATTTAATTTACCTCAGTGAAGAGTTGGGGGGAGACGCAAAGATTTCTTATGTGCTCTTTCTAATGCTCTTTGTAAGTTGGTATTCCTTTCTGTAAGGTTGTTCTTGATACCATCACTCCATCTTTTACGTGGTCTTCCCCTTGCTCTGTATCCATTATATTTCTTGAATGTGGCTCTTTGTAGCAGGTGGTACCAGGGTGATTTTGTCAGGTGACCAAACCATTTCATCTGTTCGTCTTTAATGAAGTGCTTGACTGGTTTCAGACTTAGTCGTCTTCTATTTTCCTAATTCCTAATTCTATCCCTCACGGTTACACCCGCAGCTCCTCTAAGGCATCTCATCTCTGTTGTTACGATTTTGCGCGTATTTGTTGCAGCAAGCATCCATGTTCAACATTTGTAGCATAATCAGGTAATACACATACATATTAATGTGGAACTTAGGCTGAGATCTAGACAAATCCTAGTCAAAAGGTGAAGAAACGATGGTGGTGCTGGACAGTAGAAGCACTGAGAAAACCATGATAATAGTATAATGAGAATGTACTTTCTCAGGGGTCCACAGGACAAGCAAGACAGAGAGGGTTTTAAAAATACACAGGATAGAGAATGAGACACAGAGATGAATAATAGCACAGCTGGGCATGAGTCGGCTGAGGACTTAAGCTCCAATGTTGGGAACACAGGACAGAGAATGAGTCTGTCATGTCATAGAAATGATAAGTTGGGTGCGCATGCAAAGAACATATCATGCACCAGAAAACAGTAAGAGTTAAAGCACCGTCTGTACGTCATTTGACAATATCACTTTGGGCTTAGACTTTGGGCGAGAAACATCAAGACATCAGCACGCCGTGTTTAGAACCTTGGATAGGCGCAGAAACGCTGCCGAAATAACCGTTAGCATTTTAACTAAGTACAACCAGCGCAGAAACGCTGCTGAAATAACCGTTAGCATTTAACTAAGTACAACCACCAGTGGACGGCCAGGGACAGTTGAGGATAGGCACAAGCAGTAGTGCACATCAGCATTAGACAACTAAGGAGGGATTCGCAGAGGGTCAGGCCATGGCTTGTTAGAATTTGAGCGAAAGCGACAAAGATGGGACTTTGGAAATTACAGCCCGTTATCCATGATGCTCGGGGTGGTCTGAGTTGGCTGTCATGCGATAATTTATAAGCAGCGCTTATGTATGGCTATAGGTGGAACGGTGATCAAAGGGCACCGGAGTCAGGTTAGCTCGGCCGGCCTTTAGAATACAGTATTGTGTTGTGTGTTTTTAAATATACAGAGTTGTGAAATAAAGTCTGCACTTCTCGTCTGTCGTCTGGAGTACTCAACGAAAAATGGCCTTGTCAAGTGCTTTGATCTGTCTGTGATGTGGAATTCAGTTGTTTAGAAGTGAGCGTGGGTCCAGGGGTTGCCAATGAAAGGGACGGTTAGCTGTTCAGCAATTTTAATAGTGTAGGTTTCCCATTCCAAATTATAGTTATAAAAAAAACGGCATTATCGGTCATGAAATCACCTTCACATCTGTGTCAGTTTCACCACAACAACACGCTGCTTTACATCCTTCCCCACACAGAAATATTACTTCTATCACTGAGGTTCTGACTTCACAGCAACAGGATTCTAGTTCTCCATGGGGCCATTTGGCTGTGAATCAAGAAAACACCACACACACCACCTCCAGAAACACACACAAACAACAGACCTGATGACATTAATCTGATGTCTCTCCAGCTTCTTCCGCAGCTCGGCTATAACGCTGTGCAGCTCTATGATCCTTTCCTCATATCTCGATGTCAGCTGCTCCAGCCTCTCCTCAAAATCTGAGGGCCCCAGTTTTGGGTCAAGGGGGCCCTGGAAAAGTATTGTAAGTAGTGTTGAGCGCAAAAAAACAAAAAAACACACACACATATACACAGGTGTGTGTATGTATACTGAAAGCGAGAGGGAGACAGAGAGGGGGGTGGAGAAGGGACGGAGAGAGACAAGAGGGGATAGAATGAGAGAGAAGGGGGAGGGAGACAGAGAGAGGGAGATAGAGAGGGGGAGAGAGGTAATGGAAAGAGAGAGCAGGGGAGGAGAGAGAGAGAGAGAGAGAGAGAGAGAGAGAGAGAGAGAGAGAGAGAGAGAGAGAGAGAGAGAGAGAGAAAATATATATATATATATATGTATGTTGATTGGTTCATCTATCCATCAAGCCATCCATCCATTGAGCTTTAAAAGTTTACCTATAATACATATATCAAGAAAGAGTCCCCATACAGAGAGTGAGACACGTAGATACAGTAAAAAATGCAGAGGAAACAAAAGTCAAGTGTGCTTAAGACAGAATCTGTATTTTGAAAGTGTATAGTTTTGGGATGTGAGTGAGTGACAATTTCACACAGGCATACCCTTTAAGATCAGACAGAATGAAAATGGAAATAACACAGGGAATCTGCAGTGAATGATAGGAGACTTGGACTATCATTTACAAACATGCCAGACAGGGGGAATATGTCAATGATTACATAAAAAGTACATATAGTAAGAAAGTAAGCAAATGGCCTTTTTACAAGCCTTGAGGAGCATTGGGAAAATGCTGCTAACTCCATATTTGTATAAACCAATCAGCACTTGTGGCCAATCACACTGACTGCTTTTATTTAAGAACTTTCCAGGTATCTATTTTAGGCTGGGTCGACCTGGGAGCCCATGACAGTTGGTGGGGATGTGTGTGTATGGTTTGGGGATGTGTGTGTGGATGTGCGATGTATGGGTTGGTGGGGGATTGTGTGCGTGGGTGGGGAATATGTGGTCGATGGAGATGTGGCTGGGGGATGGGTGGTTGGAGGTGTGGGTGGGGAGAGGATGTGTGGTTAGGATGTGTATGTGGGTGGGCGTGGAATGTGTGGGTTGGTGGGGGATGTTTGTGGGTGGCGAGTGTGCTTTGGTTGGGGGAACAGGTGAGGGCAGTGTGTGTGGGTGGGGGATGTGTCGGTTGGTGGGGTATGTATGTGACCCTGTGTGTGCGTGTGTGTTAGTAGGTGGGGGTGTGTGTGTGGGTGGGGTGATGTATGGGTAGGTGGGAGATGGGCCTCATAACATGGTAATTTGCCTTGTTTATGTTTACAACATTCATTTCACAATGTTTATTTTTCTTCCTATGTAAATGTATAATGCTCTTGATGAACGAAAGACGAGTGATTGGAAGGGCCGAATGTAAGACGGGCCTGCGTGCCCAATTTGTGACCCTTTTAAAATAAAGTTGATTTGATTTGACAATTGTAAAAAAAAAAAATGCAGATAACTGATTTTTAAAACAAAACATTATTTATAAATGAGCATGCAAACTGAGAACTTAGCAACAATTATACACAAAAATGAACAAGCACAACATTTAACAAGGAACTTGGATAAAAAGAAATACACATGAATACAATTGAAAATTTCGCCCAAAATCTTTGTCAATGGACAACAAGAATATTTTGCTCGAAAACTAAAATTTCTTCTTCTTTTCTATCTCAATTTACTCAATGAAGTGCTGGGGGGATTTGTACGATCCTTTATGCACTCTTTCTAATGCTCTTTGCAAGTTGGTATTAATTTCTCTAAGGTTTTCTTGATACCACCACTTCATCTTTTATGTGGTCTTCCCATTGCTCTGTATTCATTATATTTCTTAAATGTGGCTCTTAATGGCAGACGGTACAGGGCATTCTTGCGAGGTGGCCAAAGCATTGAATTTGTTGTTATTTAATGAAGTGTGTGATTGATTTCAGACCTAGCTATCTTCTAATTTACTCATTAATAATTCTATCTCTCATGGTTGCTCCTGCAGCTCTTCTAAGGCACCTTTTCTCTGTTGTGATTTTGCAGAGTATAAGCATCCATGTTTGACATTGGTAGCATAATGTCAGCCAAAAATAGTTCTTGTGAGATTTGTTTCAGTAATAATAGGTAGCTTTCTATGCGACAGGCCCAGCAAACAGGTAGAAGACAAAACTAGGAGATGTAATGCAATTGAAATATCACAATCACAAATACGTGATCAACATGTACCAATGAATACGATAAACAGTGTTTCTGTATGTTACTCAGGAAAGTGCTACTGTGTTATTCAGGAAAGTGTTCCTGTTTGTTATTCAGCAGAGCGTGTCTGTATGTTATTCAGGAAAGTGTTCCTGTATGTTATTCAGGAAAGTGTTCCTGTATGTTATTCAGGAAAGTGTTCCTGTATGTTATTCAGGAAAGTGTCCCTATATGTAATTCAGGAAGTATTTCTGTATGTTTTTCAGGAAAGTGTTTATGTATGTTATACAGGAAAGTGTCCCTTATGTTATTCAGGCAGTGTTTCCATATGTTACTCACAAACACAACATTACCTGTCTGTGTGCTGCGTGGCCATCCAGCATGCTCCTCTCCGATGCCAGCCTGTGCACCTGGTGCTTCAGCTCAAAGATCTCACCCTTGAGTGCGGTCAGTGCTGCAGAATGGAGCTGAAAGATACACAAGATGAAAGTAACCTCAGTAATTCATGGCGGTGGCAAAAAGAAACAGGTAAAGAACCACATTTTCAACATGTCGTGGCAGTTTGGGAATACAATGTCAGGCCTATATTTGTTGTTGTTGACCAAATGACACTCAAACAGTGATGTGATTATATCACCAAGCCAATGCTGCAGCGAAGGGATTACAAATGCAATCTGCAATACTGTATTTGAAACACAGCTGCGGGCAATTTGGAAGCAGACAACTTTGCACTTGTTTTTATATAATGGTGTGAGTGCAAGTCACCATAAAGCAGTGGCAAACTACTGAACGTTACCATGTCAAGAAATCACAAACAGCTAAAGACATGCCATGCAGCAAACGTTTTAATTTCTTCTGATATATAGTTCATGTTATGTGGCATTCATCATTGTGTCTTCCCAAAACATTCTGTTTCATGTACTGTCAATCATTTCTGATGCCGATGTTCTTCCATATCACAATGCTAAATTTTCTAACATCTTCTTCCTTTGTGTCCCCTGCTTTTCTTGTCTAACTTTCCTGTTGTCATGACATACTCCAATATTCCCTTTTTCCTTATATGTGGACAGAATGTGGATTGTTTTATTCTGATGTGAGTAGCCAGCTGTCTTTGTGAGTTGACTTCTTTCCAGGATACTTCATCATGCTTTTTGTCTGTCCTATTGTTCTCATTGTTCTTCTGAGGTGAGTTGAACTAAGAACCGACATCACTGTACTCAGGACATTCCCGTATGTGCTCCGTCCCCTCGTTCAACAGCCAGCAAAGAGTCATACTGCTAATCGTTCCCACCGCTATCTAACTGAAAGTTCTCCTGATCTTCCCTCTCAGTTTTGAGAGTCTTCTAGACTGCTGAACCTCCACAATCTCATTCTTTCCACATAAGGATTCTCAATCTGTTCCCCCACCTTCTCCACCTGGTCCCACAGGCGCATGACCACCTCTCCTTTGTCCATAGATAATTAACCACCAAGAGATGTATCCACTGCCAGCCTATCAGCCTGTTCATTTCCCTGCACTCCTACATGGCACGGGCAAAATATCCATACAATTCTCATCATATGTAACCTATGAAGCGAGGTGAGCCATTCCACACAAAACATTCCTTTCTCCATCTCACTAAGTATACTCCTTGAGTCTGTAATGAATACAATGTGTGTTGCAGTGGTCTCCTCTAATCAACAGAATGCCGCTGTTACTACTTCCACCTCCATTCTCATGCTGGAGGTCGTAGTCTCATATGCCAACCTCTCCTTTTTCAAGAATCGTCCATTAGCCTTCGCAATAATTATTCATCTACACAACCACATCTCTGCAGCTTCCATGATTTACTTCTGTACAACAGTGCTGACTCAATATAACTCTTATGAACTCTCTTTGTCAACTCAATGGACAAAGATATGCAAAGAATGGGCGGGTTCATGATCATAATGAGTTGAGCTAAGAACGCTTCCACTCCATTCCCAAAGAAGTCTTCCTGAAATCCCTCTAACAAGTAAGGCACTTCCATCCCTCCACCAGCCTGCGGGATACAACTCCGCCCCCCTACATCCACACCACGTGGCTAGAGTGTCATGTCTGTAAAAAGTTTTTTGTCTGGTGTACTGCCGATAATTTCTGAAGCTGATATTCCTCTATGTCACAATGTCAAACTGCCCAGAATCTTCTCTCTTGGTCTCTCCTAGTCTCTAATCCACCCCAACTTTTCCATTGTGACAACATACTCCAGCTTTCCCAATCTCATGATATACCCAAGGAATATGGACTCTCTACTTCTCATTAGAGTAACCAGTTCTTATTGTGAGTTAACCTCTTTCAATATATCTTCATTGTTCCCTCTACCCACCAACAGTGTTCTTATCATTCTTCCATAAAACCACATCTCCACAGCTTCTACACATGCCCTCACTTGTCTCCTAATTGTCCATGATTTGTTTCCATACATCATGATTGGCTCAATAAAGCTTCTGAGAACTCCATCCCTGACCTTCATTGACAGCTATTCTACATGTAACTTCCTGAAGACATCTTCCATCTGCTGTTATTAAAGTACCCAAATACTTAAATACATGACTTGTTTCAACCACAGTCAGCTCTATATAAATTCAATCAAGTCAAATATATTTGACCCAGCCTGAAAGCAACTTATAAATATAATAAATTAAATCCATGGGGTTTGACCAAGCTTCATAAATAAGTAAAATATTTTCTTTCTTTGGAGGGAAAGGCAGTAAGAGAACTGGTCACCATATTCTATAATACTCTGACATAATATATGTGACAGTTGTATGTAAAAGAGTCCGTTATTCTTTTTGTTTTCACTTATTAAACTTTTGCTACAACTTTCCCTTAATATAATTATGTTAACATTTTATAAGGGAACTCAATACAATGCAGACGCAACACAGTCACCACGAGGCAATAAAAAGAGAAATAAGTACCATACATCAGGAGCAACCAATAAACCATTCTAAAATAGCATGAGTAACAACAGCTCATCTGGGGAAATCCAACATACGAGGAAACACAGGCACAACAAGGATATTCACAAATAAATTGTTTGTACACAATAGACTACTCCGATACACACGTCTGCTATGTGGCAACAACCCTCAACTTGAATACCATGACAATTCTACCTCAGTTTGTAAATGTGGCCAGCTTTTTATCCAATGTGAACCAAATCATAATGTTGCCTTCAAAGAAAGTCATCATTCAGCTGCATGCCATTCAAATGTGCCCAACAAACGCACGTAACTGGCGCGTATTGATTCCCGTGCGATGGGGGAATAACTTTCTGGAAGCGCCAGTTTTTTCATGCAGATTTCATGCGCTTGTATGAAATAAAATAGGATAATATGAAATAAGGGAGAAATAAAACATGAAAGAGATGAAGTTGGGGGATATATTATAAGGTTAGCATATCGGAACTAGAAGTAATATCTAGAGAGAATGTGTATCTTTTAAAGTTCGGTGGAAGGATGGATGGATGGATGGCTTGATAACAAATTGACATAAACATATATAGACAAATCTCTCTTTATATCTGTATGCCTGCCTACCTACCTACTTACCTACACCCACCCACCCACCCCTATCTATCTGTCTGCCTGACTGTCTGTCTGTCTGCCAGCCCGCCCGCCTGACAGTCTGTCTGTCTGTATAGATTAAGAACAGAATAGGGCAAACAAAAGCTGCATTTCAGAAAATGAAAAATATCTTACGCAACAAGTAACTATCATTGAACGTAAGAATAAAATGTGGTGAAACTGCGGTGAAGCTGTGGAAATGCAAAAAAATATAAAAAACACAAAGTAATGCAGCTTTACAGAATAGAATTACGAAACAAACAGGACACTGCAGTGACTAGCCTTCATAAGCAAACAAATACATACACAAAACACAACATATAGTCAAGGAGAAGACCCTCCGGTGACTACATAAAGGCATAAGCACGGGATGAGAAGAATTAGTTAGTTAGTTAGTTAGTCCTCTTGAGCCTAAGGCGGCATGAGAAGAATAAAAAGATGAAAAAATGAGAACAATGAAGAGACAATGAAACATTTTAAGAAAAAAAATGTTGCTACTTATCTCAGAATCTCAGGCTGTACTACTAACATGAATATCACCTTTATCCTCTTTTATACATATCTGTGGGAGTCTGTGGGTCATGGGGACCGGAGTATGGGATGATACTGGGGTATTGGGTGGTTACGGTTCAGTGAAATTTCCAGGTAAATGAGTGGAAGTGGTACATGAAAAAAAAGGGGGGGGGGGAGCAGGAAGGTAAGGCGGGGAACTGGGCGTAATGGAGATGTGATAGTTATCTGAGAATGAAAGCTAAGGAGTCCCAGTGGATGTACGTACAATGTATAAGTGGGTGCCAGGGAATGGGTTGGCCATAGCGGACGAATATTAAAGAGCAATGATGTGTACACCTAAGTATGATGGTGATACTAACAAACTCATTTTATGTGCTTCTGTATGTGTGTACGAAGCGAGCCCTAAAGTCTGGGTGGACTGATATGTGTGAGCGCATTTACATACATCTACACACATCAACAAACATTCATACAATAGTATACATACACAAGTGTATGGTATATATGAGAAAAAGGATGGAGAGAGAGAGGGAGAGAGGGAGAGGGAGAGAGAGAGGAGGGGGGGGGGGGGTTAGTACATTACCTGCGATATGCTACATGGGGTATGCGGAATAGGAAGGTCTACGAATAGGAGTCTTCACTCATATTGTTCCCTATGAAATAGGCTCAGTAAGCCTGATTGTTATACCACATATTACAGGATCAAATCGCCCAATGCATTGTGTTATTGGGGTTATATAAGATCATACCACCGGTAATACACATGACATGGTCAGGCACAGTCAAGCAAGATTATTATACTGTGAGGTACTGGTGCATGACACAGGTTTTCTCTTGCTGTGTGTGAGTGCATATCCAATAATGGAAATCATGGAACAACATATGCCAGAGACAGCCCAGATAATGGATATATACCGTTGGTGTGTCAACCACAGCTTCTCTCACTGCCGTTCATTGTAAGAGATAAAGGACAGATAGGTGTGAATGAGAGACAGCATGGATGATGGATATACTGAAGGTACAGGACCCTCAGCTTCTCTCATTGCTGTTGATCCCTCATTAAGTGTAGTGAGCAAGAAATAAGTAATGATATTATCAAACAACAACCCCCCCCCCCCCCCCCCCCCCCACACACACACACATATATATATATATAAAGAGGCATTGGAGAACGTCGTGACAACTTGACAGATTAAGGGGAATAGGTCGAATGAACAAACTTTATTTTCAAGGGGTCACAAATTGGGCACGCAGGCCCGTCTTACATTTGGCCCTTCCAATCACTCATCTTTCGTTCATCAATTGTGTATGTTACATTCATATAGGAAAAAACCACTGTCAAATAAATTATGTTGCCATGTTGCAGAAATGAATAGCTTAGGTTGCATACATATAAAATAATAGTAGATGCCAAAAGGATAGATTTTAGACACCAAAAGTATTAGTAACAAACGCACCAATATAGTGTAGTGGAAACAGGGGAAAGCGTCATTTGACAACCCAACCTATGTGATTTCACATCAACACAGACACTACTCTTTTTGAAAACAGCACATCTACATAAACCACTAGAAATTGGAAAAACTGTTAGGATCTAAAGTCAGACGTTACCAGCCAACAGCCAAAGGCATCTACCTGAAACCAACGCCAGACAGGACAGACACTCAAACTCACACAGGCCGATTGTATTTGGACTCAGCCGCAGTTAAAGAGAGAAAGAACTTGTGAAAGCCTGTTGGGCATTCTGTGCATTACACTTATGGCCACCAGTGGACACGGTAACTGTCCACCTGTGCATGCACATATACTCACTCACAATCACACTCACTAACAACAGTTTACTTATACACACATGCATACTCTCTCTCTCTCACCCTCTCTCTCTCTCTCATGTCTCATAACATGGAAATCAATGCAAGACAATCTACTGCCAAGTGACCCACAGCTGATTTTGAACTCTAAACTCGGTATGTCGGGGAATTAAGAAACTGCGAGCATCACAAAGACGCCGGTAATAAATATTGTATACTGACTCATGGTATCCATCCATCATGTGCCATGCCGGTAAGCGTGGGCGGTCATGTTCTGCCATCTCACTCGATCAACAGAGTCGTGGATCAGTTCCGTGTTTTTGTCTCGACCATACCACAAGGCCAAGCCATCCAGATACTTGTTTCTAGGTCTTCCCCTTGGTCTGTTCCCCTCGATCTTACCAGTTGTCACCAAGTTCTCCAAATCATTTCTTCTCATAACATGCCCAAAAAATTGTGACTGTCTACGTCTAATGTCTCTGATCATCGATAAGTGAACACAACATGATTTTCTTGGCATGTGTAAAGAAGGTAGTTTGCCATTGCTTTCCTTCCCAGCAGTGACCATACTGGTCAGTGACCGTAGCCATTGTCTCCTCAAAAAAGGAGATCCTCTGCCTACCGTCGTGAAGGTGTAGACCATAACCTACAACTATCTGTCGGCTGCTCTACATCTTCATCCACCACCTGCACCCATGGCTTCACGTAACCCTGATCGGGGGGCTAAACGGGTACTCCACCTTGCCCAAGGGTGTCCCGTAGGCTAGCGGAGGGAAGGAGGCGCCTTACTTCTCCTTTGATAGGGGATACCCCTACCCCGCTACCCGGGGTATACATATTCTATACTGTCTTATAGTATGCATATTGTATACTATCTTATGGTATAGATATAGTATACTGTCTCATTAGTATACATACAAGAAATGATAACTACGTTTTGCTTCAAGATTATACTGAAAGCAAAGATAGATAACTCTAGATTGTGTTGGTGCAGGATTATGTACAAAGCAGCTCAGACAGTAATGGCAGACTACTGAATGCTAAATTGCCTCGTAAATCACAAACAGCCCAATAAATGCTGGGGTTGACTGCAACATCCTGTAAAGGACATACAACTAACTTGTTATAGATGAAGCATGAACAGATAACTTGTATATTAATGTAAAGATTACAAAGAAAGCATGAAGAGATAACTATGTATTAGTCAAGATTATACAGAAATTCTAGATAGTCTAGATTTTATTCCAAAGTTATAAATAAAGATGAATAGATAACTCTTACTTTTACTCCAAAACTATACAGAGAATAAACTTAATTTAATTCAAGATCATATTGAAATTATGATTAAATCTCCTAAAATATGAAATGAAAAATATAGAAAGTACATAGTACTCAATGTTTTGGCCATAGAAGCTAGTTATATATTTTTTGGATACGTCTCAAGATTACAGAGAAAACAGAGATAGTTTAGTTTAGTTTAGTTGACAGTGTAACCCATAAGTGCTTCGTTCTACTCCTAACTCAAGCCAGAGTCCAGAGAAACTTAGCTCAGTGCACGAACTCCGTAGCACCGGCGAGGATCCTGAAATACTCTGGGTAGATTTTTAACTCGAAATTTTGCCTGGGCAGCGCCGTTAGGTTATTCTTTTGTGATTTCCAACTGCCAAGGGATTTTTTTACGTGCGCAACAATACACATGGGCGTCCGATCTCACTACCTAGAGACCAGGGGAAATTTTGTTACTAGAAGTCCACATGAAAAAATTCCATCACGAACAGATAACTGTAGGTTACATCTCAAGATTACGGAGAAAACGTGAACAGATAACTGTAGGCTATATCTCAAGATTACCGAGAAAACATGAACAGATAACTGTAGGCTATATCTCAAGATTACAGAGAAAACATGAACAGATAACTGTAGGATGTATCTCAAGATTACAGAGAAAACATGAACAGATAACTGTAGGATATATCTTAAAATCATACAAAAAACATGACCAGATAACTGTAGGATGTATCTTAAGATCATACAAAAAACATGAACAGATAACTATAGGTTCTTAAACAAAGAATTGAGTTGCATGCCTTTACAGGAGTCGCACTCAACCCCAGAATATTTTGGCTGTGTGTGATTTTCTAGGCAATTGATACATCCCGCAGTTTGCCACCGCTTTGTGAACAACCAAATCTCATACCATGGTGAAATCAACACAAGCTGGTCTGCTTTCAAATCACCTGCGGCTGACTGTGAACCCAGTACATGGGATTATCACATTGCACTCACTGCCCCTGAGCTACAGACACCTACAACCCTAGGTTATATTTCAAGATTATACTGAAAATATGAATAGATAACTCTAGGTCAGGGGTGGGCAAACTACGGCCCGCCAAGTGATTTTATGCGGCCCGCAAGGGCATTTAGAAATAAAACTTTTTATTTCGTTTTTAAATTATTTTGTTGAATTTTACAGAATTTCATTACCGTTATGATGAGTGTCAATAACTAACGTAAGATTGAAGATGAATGCCGTGTTTTTAATGATGAATGGACAACTAAGTACTGTTTTATAAAAGTTAGTAGCAAATCAGTTTGCTTATTGTGTCGTGAGTCAGTGGCTGTCTTCAAGGAGTACAATTTAAAAAGACATTATCAAACAAAACATTCCGATTTCGGATACAATTTAACGACCGAAGAGAAGGAAAGGAAATGCCTCGAGTTGGTGAAAAATTTGGAGAAACAGCAAACTGTTTTCACTAAATAGTCTTCAATTCAAGATGCTGCAACTGAAGCTAGTCTTGTGCTGCCATACAGAATTGTAGAACAGAACAAGCCATTTTCTAATGGCGAGTTCATCAAGGAATGTTTGCTAGATGCAGCAAACATTATGTGTCCAGAACAACAACAACCACAAAAAACAAACAGATTTGACATTATTTTATCAAGGAGAACTATGGTCAGACGTGTTGACAAGATCAGTGACAATTTGATGCATAAACTTCAAGATGCAAGTAAACAATTTTTGTGGTACTCTCTTGCATTGGATGAGAGTACCGATGTACATGATACTGCCCAATTATTGATATTTATACGTGGAATAAACACTTCTTTTCAAACTCACTGAAGAGTTACTGAGTGTTGAGTCACTCAAAGACACAACCACGGGCCATGATATATTCAGTGCTGTTACTAACTGTATTGAAAGAACTGGGTTGGTTTGAAACAAGATGGCAAGTGTTACAACTGACGGAGCTCGTGCTTTGACTGGAAAAAATGTAGGTCTGGTAAAGTTGATAATTGATAAGATTAAAGCAGAATATCCAGACTACACACACTTCACTGTGTGATTCATCAAGAAAGTCTGTGTAAAACTGTTTTGAATATCAAGCATGTTTTTGACCCAGTTGTCAGTGTCATCAACCTCATCAGATCAAGAGGACTTAATCACAGACAGTTCAAGTCATTACTTGACGATTTGGAAACTGAACATTCCGATGTCCTGAACCACACCAATATTCGATGGCTGAATCTCGGCAAGGTGTTGAGGCGAATGTGGGAACTCAGAGAAGAAATAGTGATGTTCCTAGAGATGAAGGGCATTGCATGTGACTTTAATACTAACATTGTCAATAAAGAGTGGCAGTTAGACTTTATGTGTGTCATTGAAATTATGGAAAAGTTAAATGAACTGAATGTCAAACTTCAGGGTAACGGTGTGTTTGCACATGAATTGTATGTATATGTAAAATCAATTCAGGCAAAACTCTCACTGTTCTCCAGACAAGCAAGTGAAAAAAGATTTTGTCACTTCCCTTTACTGAAACAAGAAACCATTTCTGGTGAAATGACTGAAAAATACCAAGCCCAATTAGATGCATTGATTGAAGAATTTGGATGGAGATTCCAAGATTTCAAGAAATTAGAGCCATAGTTCAATATTCTCAGTTCACCTTTTAGTGCAGAAGCTGATACAGTCACAGAGGACACACAGTTGGAGCTATTTGACTTACAAGCAATCCATGACCTGAAAGAGAAATTCAAGACAGATGGTTTGCTGGATTTCTATGGATCTTTGTCACAAGAATCATTTCCAAACTTAAAAAAACTTTGCAGCTAAACTTTTATCATTATTTGGATCAACATACATTTACGAACAAGCATTCTCTTGCTTGAAGATCAACAAATCTAAGAATAGGTCTTTATTGTCGGACTGCAACTTGCATGCTGTCATGCGAATTTCAACCAGTAAACTTGCTCCAGATTTCAAGAATATTGTCAAAAATTGCAAGCAATTATATACATCTCATTAGAAACCAACAATGTAGTGACAATGTAGTAGCTGTGTGTCTAAATTAAAGCCATTGATGGATAATAAAGAATATTTGTTATAATAACAAGTTGCAAAATCGTGTTAACAAATTAGTAAAAGTGTTTGTCCATAATGTCAAAATATAAGTGTATAAGTAAAATAAAATTGCAATAATTAGTTATTTATACTGCTTAATAACCTATAAATAATTAATAATTACTTATTGCGAAAGGTTGCTGTAAACAGAATGGATATATATATATATATATATATATATATATATATATATATATATATATATATATATATATATATGCGGCCCGCCAATAGCTTTACATTTGTCAATGCGGCCCTCCGCACGAAAAGTTTGCCCACCCCTGCTCTAGGTGTTACTTCTTAATTACAATTTACATATTGAAAGTCCGTGTAGCAAGGTGACTGCACATCTGCTTACACTATGGACGGGCATGAGTAAGTCCCCTTGAGGTGACCATCTGGCCGTCATTGGGCAAATCGAGACTGTGTGTGTTAAATGACCTCAGAATTTAAATATGCCTGTAAGGTAACCTTACACTCTGGGTTAGCTAGCGATGACAGGTTTCAATACCCGTGACTTACACGATCATGTTCACATAACTGAATCAGTACAGTAGGATAATATATCGCTAAATGTGACCTCCCATTTGTACAGAAGGACGATATATCGCCATTCTAGGGTCATCATGTTATTTGTTTTGTTTCGTGGTATCTTCTGCAATTTCAGTGCTCAGTGAACGGAAATTCCCATTATAATACTTGTTCATCTGAGTGTGCACCATGTTTGGTCCAGGCGTACTTTTGTTTAGCACTGAATCGGTTAATCAGTTCTAACCCAAGGATTTCTTCTTTATTAATGGTGTTTTTCTTAACTCCTTGTGTCTGTCTCACCAAGCTGCTTTATTAACCTGCTGTATGTGACATTCAGAGCATTAGACAGACGGCGGCATAACCTCGCCATAGTGACCTCCCATTTAATGTCAAGAGCAGCCATTAACATATTGTACGTTGAAAGTTCAAAAACTATATAAAACTAGAATTAGAAGATGCATGAAATATTCTAATCCTCTTCCCCGCAGTATACTTCCCATATAATGGTTTTACAGTGCTGTTTCTTCTTCTTCTTCTTCGTTCATCCGGAGTTTTTTTTTTCCGGATGTGATTGCGTTGTGCCTGTTTACAGCAGAGCTGCGTTCTTACGCCGTTAGGCCGACACATCCGACTTCTGCGGCAGTGCTGTTTCTATTCCTTTCAGAGAAGGAAAAAAAAAACAATGACGCTTGGGAAGGTGGAATCAGCTGTGGGTGACACGGAAAAGAGAGAGAGAGAGAGAGAGAGAGGGGGGGGGGGGGGGTTAGAAAGGAAAGCAGAGAGAGAGAGAGGGAGTAGAGAGGGAAGGAAGAGGTGAAGGGGGAAGAAGAGAGAGTCAAATACACACACACACCCAGAAGAGACAGAGAGACACCTACACCAAGAAAAGAGAAAGGAAGAGTTGAAAGGAAAGCAGAGAGAGATAGAGAGCGGGGGTAGAGAGGGAAGGAAGAGGAGAGGGAGAGAAGAGAAGAGGATACACACACAGAAGAGAGAAAGAGGGGGAGGGTTAAAATGAAAGTAGAGAGAGAGAGCAGGGGTAGAGAGGGAATGAGGAGGAGAGGGAGAGAAGAGAGAGACACACACCTAGAAGAGAGAGGGAGGAGTGGAAAGAGAAGCAGGGTGAGAGCGGGAAAAGAAAGGGAGGGAAGAGGACACACACACATACACACACACAGACACACCTAGAGAGAGAGAGAGAGAGAGAGAGAGAGAGAGAGAGAGAGACAAACACACACCAAGAATAGAGAGAGGGGGGTAGAAAGGAAAGCAGAGAGAGATAGAGAGTTGGGGTAGAGAGGGAAGGAAGGGGAGACTGAGAGAAGAGAAGAGGGGACACACACGCACATGCACACACACACGCACGCACACACACTCAGAAGAAAGAAAGTGAGGGGGGGGGGGGGGTAGAAAGGAAAGTTGAGAGAGAGATAGAGAGCAGGGGTGGAGATAAGAGAAGAGGACACACACACACACACACACACCTAGAAGACAGAGAGGGTAGAGAGTAGAAAAGGATGCAGGGAGAGAGCGGGGAAAGAGAGGGAGAGTAGAAAAGGATGCAGGGAGAGAGCGGGGAAAGAGAGGGGAGAGTAGAAATGGATGCAGGGAGAGAGCGGGGAAAGAGAGGGGAGAGTAGAAATGGATGCAGGGAGAGAGCGGGGAAAGAGAGGGGAGAGTAGAAATGGATGCAGGGAGAGAGCAGGGAAAGAGAGGGGAGAGTAGAAAAGGATGCAGGGAGAGAGCGGGGAAAGAGAGGGGAGAGTAGAAAAGGATGCAGGGAGAGAGCGGGGAAAGAGAGTGGAGAGTAGAAAAGGATGCAGGGAGAGAGCGGGGAAAGAGAGAGAGAGGGGGAAGAGGAGAGAGAGAAGAGGACACTCACACACACACACACACACACACACACACCTAGAAGAGAGACAGAGAGGGGATGTAAAAGGAAGCAGGGGGAGAAGGGATAGAGATGTAGAGAAGTGGAGAGCGCGACACACAGGGAAGAGAGGGAGGGAAGAAGTAGAAAGAGAAGCAAAGAGAGAGCGGGGATAGAGAGAGAGGGAAGAGGAGAGGGAGAGGGACACACACAGAATAGGAGAATAACAGAGAGAGAGAGAGAGAGAGAGAGAGAGAGAGAGAGAGAGAGAGAGAGAGAAAGAGAGAGAACGCGGGGCATTCAAGCAAGCACCGCAGGCAAACACAATCAGCTCACACGGAAACCACAGCTGCAGTATGTCTCGGCAATTCTACAACTCACAAGCCACAAGGCGAGTGCTAGAGTTTATTCTGCTGAGCTCCGAGGCCAGAAGATTACGTCAACAAAAATAACAGTACGTTCACGTAAACAAGCGGGATTACTACACTTGTAAGCACTGATTTAAGTATGAAAGATAACGCTAGATTATATTTCAAGATAATACATAAAGCATAAACAAATATCTTTAGGTTCTACTTCAAGATAATACAGAAATCATAAACAAATATCTTTAGGTTCTACTTCAAGAATATACAGAAAGCATGAAGAAGTAACTGCAGGTTCCACTTCAAGATAATACAGAAAGCATGAAGAAATAACTGCAGGTTCTACTTCAAGATAATACAGAAAGCATAAACAAATATCTTTAGGTTCCACTTCAAGATAATACAGAAAGCATAAACAAATATCTTTAGGTTCCACTTCAAGATTATACAGAAAGCATGAAGAAATAACTGCAGGTTCGACTTAAAGATAATACAGAAAGCATGAAGAAATAACTGCAGGTTCCACTTCAAGATAATACAGAAAGCATAAATATCTTTAGGTTCCACTTCAAGATTATACAGAAAGCTTGAAGAAATAACTGCAGGTTCTACTTCAAGATTCAGAAAGCATAAACAAATATCTTTAGGTTCCACTTCAATTTAATACAGAAAGCATGAAGAAATAACTGCAGGTTCCACTTCAAGATAATACAGAAAGCATGAAGAAATAACTGCAGGTTCCACTTCAAGATAATACAGAAAGCATAAACAAATATCTTTAGAAAAACATATATCTTTTTAAATATCTGTAGGTTCCACTTCAAAATTATACAGAAAGCATGAAGAAATAACTGCAGGTTCTACTTCAAGATTCAGAAAGCATGAAAAAATTAATGTAGCTTCCACTTCAAGTGTATACAGAAAGCAGGAATAGATATCTTCGGCATATACTTCAAGAGTATACAGACAAGCCTGAACAGATTACGGTTTATTTTGGTTTTTAAATATGCGTTTTAAAGGCGAGAGAATCGTCTTCATTGCGCCGGATTTGTATCTGTGCACCGGGTGCACGATGTGCTCCTACCCGAGGGAGGGGTGGCTTGGGAGCTGGCACAATGCGCATCTGTGCAACAAGTGAGAAGGCGACTCGAAAGTCTCGAAACAAGGTACGAACGAACGGCAGGAGAAAGACCCCTGGAGTCATGACCCGGGTGGACCTCCCCCCAGTCTAAGGAAGGAAAGGGGCCGAAACATTCCGGGAAGGGTGACCCATCTGACGTTCAGAAACCTCCAGTCGTGCTTGCTCCGCGGGGGAGCTATTATCACTATTTGTGGCCTCTGCTTAATAAAGGAAAACTCCCAGTGATCGATGAGAGGCAGCCCACGAGAGTGCGATAAAACGCAGTTGGGGGAGGGGGGGGGCGCACCGAATACTTACCGGACACTGCACGTGAGAAAAACAGGTCACGTCCTTGACCTGACCATCGGAATCGTCATCAGGCGCCAGGTCGATAAACGTGGGCAGTCATGGTTCGCAATATTACATGATCGCCAAACAATAGTCTCGGATCAGATCGTAATCAACTCCCAAATTCTTTTACCGTTGTGTCATTTACTTGGTAATTTTTACGTTCAGTAGTTGACCATTGCTTTCTGAGCTACCGACGCCCATACCATAGAAATCAACGCAAGGCGGCCTGCTTCCAAATCGGTATGTCAGGGAATTGTGAAACGCGTCCACTGTCCCCGGGTCGTATCGCGCAGGCTAATCCACAGTACCCGAGCTAGAAACTTAACCCTTTATCGTCTACACATATTTTACGGCAGCATCTAATTGGAACAGAACGAGTTAATCTTCAGCATCATCTAAAAATGTGAGAAATGCCGATTCAGCGCTCCCCCCCCCCCCTCCCACACCAGGTGTGCAGTATCCACATTCAACACGCCAGCTACCTCTTTCTCTTCCTCTCCCTTCCCTCCCTCCCCACACACTGCCGGCGTGCCTACCTGTAGCAGCAATTACAGGCCAATCCAGGCTGTTTAGACTTCCCATGCACAAACCGTATCCTCGTAACGTTTTAAACAGGCAGACCTCGGGACCTTAACGTCAGTGATGATAACAGCGGAGAAGGAAGTACGTGCTAAGTTATTTCTCTCTCTCTCTCTCTCTCTCTCTCTCTCTCTCTCTCTCTCTCTCTCTCGGCTGGTGATACGTTACTGCGACATCCTCAGTTTTAAAGCTATTCTCTCCCTCACTCCCTCCCTCTCTCTCTACTTTAGTCTAGTGATATTTTTAGTCTTAAAGCTTCTCTCTGTCTGTCTCTCTATCTAGGCTGATACTACTTTAGTCTTGTGACATCCTTAGTTTTAAAGCTTCTCTCTCTCTCTGTCTCTCTGTCTCTCTGTCTCTCTGTCTCTCTCTCTCTCTCTTACTCTAAACTGATTATACTTTATAGACTTATGATATCATCGGCTCTGCCGCGAAGGGGATTACGGACTCAGTTCATAATTCCGCACACCGCGTTCGAAACACAGCTGTGGACGATTTGACAGCAGACCGCCTTACGCTGGGTTTTATGAAATGGTATGGGTGCCGGTCGTTCATAAAGCGATGGCAAACTACTGAACGTAAACTTGCCACGGAATTGCGAACAGCCAAAAAATGCTGAGGTTGACTGCAACGTCCAGAATATGATATGCAACTAACTTTTTAGCATTAAAGCCCCCCCCCCCCTCTCTCTCTCTCTCTCTCTCTCTCTGGGCTGATGATACTTTAGATTTATGACATCCTTAGTTTTAAAGCCCCCCCCCCCTCTCTCTCTCTCTCTCTCTCTCTCTGGGCCGATGATATTTTAGATTTATGACATCCTCAGTTTTAAAGTCCTCTCTCTCTCTCTATCTCTCTCTCTGGGCCGATGATATTTTAGATTTATGACATCCTCAGTTTTAAAGTCCTCTCTCTCTCTCTCTCTCTCTCTCTCTCTCTCTCTCTCTCTCTCTCTCTCTCTCTCTCTCTCTCTCTCTCTCTCTCTCTCTCGGGGCTGATGGTACTTTAGACTTGTAACATTCTGTTTTAATGCTCTTCTTTCTCACAGAAGCTGTCAAAACAACTGTCTGCGATGGAAAGAGTTGTTTTTTTTTTTTTAAATAACTGGAAGAGAACGGGTTATAGTAACAACTGCCTGCGGTGTTAGTTTAAAACACAACTGAGACTGAATGGGTTAAAGTGACAAATGCCTGGCGTAACAGTTTAAAACACAGATGGAACAGAATAGGTTAAAGTGACAACTGTCCAGGGTAGCACTTTAAAATAACAATTTTACGTCCAGTAGATTGCCATTGCTTTCTGAACAAGAAGTCAGCAATAGACCGGTGTAAGGGACGAGCCCCCTGCCCTGACATCAGCTCACAGGAAGTTTAAGGGCAAGCTCTCTTATCCTCTCAGCCATGCTGACCTCTACAACGTGAACATGAATAGGTGAGTATACAAACGAACAGATGACATAAATAATGTAACATTCCATTCACATATATATATAAAGACACGTGTCATATTCTGAGACAGTGAGGCGCGCTCTGCACCAAGGAAACACGGTATGAACTGGTTGGTACACAGTAGCTATAAATGTGTTTATGTATGTGATGACGCTGGTCGGAATTCTATTGAAACTTTGTATTTATATACCCCAGCTCCATTCAAATTTGTATAGAGTAGCTATAAATGTTTTTATGTATGTGATGATGATGGTTGGAGTTCTATGGATCTCTGCTGCGTGGTCTCGAGGTATGGTGTCCGCCTCGAGTGCTGCAGGTCCCGGGTTCAAGCCCCGGTACGGATCGGGATTTTTTCACGTGGACTTCTAGTAATAAAATTTCCCCTGGTCTCTGGGTAGTGAGATCGGACGCCCGTGTTTATTGTTGCGCATGTAATAAATCCCCTGGCAGTTGGAAATCGAAAAAGAGTAGCCTAACGGTGCATCCCGGGCAAAATTTCGAGTTAAAAATCTACCCAAAGTATTTCAGGATCCTCGCCGGTGCTACGGAGTTCGTGCACTGAGCTGAGTTTCTCCAGACTCAGGTTTGAGTTAGGAGGAGAACGGAGCACTTATGGGTTACACCCGTGTGCCGTGATGTGATACAACGACTAAACGTATTATATACCTTAACTCCATTCGCATTTGTGAGCGCGACAGCAAGTCGCCGTATTTACATGGGAAAATAAATAAAGGAGTTCCGTAGCAGGAACTCACTGCGAATATGTGAAGCCTTATAACCATCACACTTGCATAGGTTTCAGTGCACGGAGAAACTGGTGTCCAGCCTTTGCCTCCGTAGCGAAAGACGAGAGCTGGCATCGAACACTGACGGCGCTGGTTCATTGTCAGCACTGACCAACAATGGTAAGATAGCACCGCAAACCAAGCACCAAAGCAGTCAGCCCTGATACGAAGGCCGCTGGACCGGGGAAAAAAGTTGGTCGTAAATCCTTTACATGACGTTGCAGTCAACCCCAATTTTTTGTGTGGGGGATGTTTCTTGGCAAGTTTACGTTCAGTAGTCTGCCACTGCTTTATGAACGACCGGCATTCATACAACTGTGATAACCAGCGCTAGGCTGTCTGCTTCCAAATCGCCCGCAGCTGTATTTTGAACGCGGTATGCGGGATTACGAATTGCATTTGCCTTGCCTTGCAGTCTGCCGAGAAACTACTAAACATAATGTAAGACGAACGACAACTTAAGACCGAGATGTGAAAGGTTACACACACCGCCAAGCAGAAACGAACAATCGCACAGACATGCCACAAACGAACCAAACCTTAAGGACCACTACTACAAAAATATAACATATCCTTTACAGGACGTTGCAATCAAGGTGGAATTTCAAGGCAATTTTACGTTGAGCAGTTTGCTATTGCTTTTTGAACGAGAAGTCAACTTTTACGTTCAACTGACCAATGCAGGGGCTGACCCCGCGGCCCCGTCGTCAGCGCAATGGAAGTTTAAAAAACTAGAGCACTCTTAACCCTTCAGCCACGCAGACTGCTATAGGCCACCACTGGAGAAACGAAATCAGAACCAAATCCAGCAGTAGAAACATAACCAAATCTGTTATCTGTTGGGGTATCATTCTTACACTCCGGACAAGTCCATGGGTGCTTAGACCCCGTCCCCAACATACGCATCAGCCGCCGACGGCTAACAGCGCCAGTTCTGTGTTGGGTGACGTTCCCCCGATGTGCCTCACGTGTCTGGCCTTGCCAGATGTGGATCGGATGCAGCAATTACTCAAAAACATGGCTGGAATGCGAGATCAAGCGGTCGGGGATTTCAACATAATAAAACAATTACTATGAAAAGTTTATTACACACACCCAAGAAAAGAAAAAAAAAGAAAACTACGGGCGAGTCACGATTAGGACTAGCCCGTCTCAGATCTCCACCTGTAAAGAACAACAAACGCGAGAACCAGGCGGGGGGCGCGTGCAGAAGAAATTGGACACCGGAAAGTCTGCGGTGGGTCTTTCTTGGGGCTCGCCCTTTCCAGGAATAACAGCCGAAAAGCTGAAAAGACGCGCGAACAACCACCATTGGTCGAAAGGAAGGAAAACAAAAGGATATAAACCATCAACAGCAGAACCGCCTCGGAATAAAACACTAGATAAGGAGGAAGGCAGTGATAGTTGGACTAAAATGTTGCTTTCTGCGTCCATGTCTTGGGGAAAAACAAGCACTTCAGAAATCGGAGTTAGTTCGCCTGATGGCGAGGGACGCTGGTAATGGGGAAAGCTAATCCAGACGCAAACATCAGTTCAGTACAATAGAAGTAGTAGCACGTGTATGGACTACGTCTGAGTTCATAGCTGAGCACCTCTAAGTCAAAGTCTTTCGGATGTGAGGGCCTGGTCGTTATTCACCTTCTGCTGCATGGAGGTTTGATGCTGAGCCGGCAGCATCTGCGGCCTACCCTGTTCCAGACGCATTGGTCATCATTTTCTCTGGAGAAAACAAGGCAAGCCGAGAGAGGGATCATGCTGCATGGCCAAAACATTGCCCAGGCTTTGTGCGTTGGAGTTTTAGATCCAGTACACATAATTTCGTCTGTAATGACGGCAAGGTCTCTCTCTCTCTCTCTCTCTCTCTCTCTCTCTCTCTCTCTCTCTCTCTCTCTCTCTCTTTCTCACTTGTATATATATATATATATATGAGAAAGAGAGAGAGTGTGTGTGTAAAAAAAAAGAGAGAGTTAGAAAGACAATATAACCCGAACTACGAGAATAATGTGGGTTTGTAGAAGGCAAGGGTACAGTAAATGCTGTGGATATACTGAGAACAGTAATTGAACGTTCTATAGAAGTAAACAAAGATCTATATCTTTGCTTTATTGACTACACAAAGGCTTTCGATAAAGTGAGACGTGCAGACATGATAAGGATGCCTGAAGATCTACAAATTGATGAAAAGACCTCAAACTTGTAAAAAACATATATTGGAAACAACAAGCTGCCATCAGAATTGATAATGATGTAAGTGAATATCAGCCTATTAAAAGAGGTATGAGACAGGGATGTGTAATGTATCCAGATTTTTTCCCCTGTACAGTGAACATGTTTTCAGAAATATAAAAGATATGGAAGGAATCAAGATTGGGGGACGATACATCAATAACATTAGATATGCAGATGGTACAGTCTTGATTGCAGACAATGAACAGGACCTGCAAAATTTAGTAGATGCGGTTGTTGCACACAGTGAACAACTAGGGTTAGAATTGAATAGTAAGAAGACAAATTATGGTCGTCACTGGGAAGAAGGAAAATACCACAATGTGGTATACGAGTAAATGGGCATATTCTTAAGCAAGTGAATCAGTACAGTTATCTCGGAACAGTCATAACATCTGATGGGAGATGCCTTGAAGAGATTAGAACAAGAATTGCCATTGTGAAGGTAGCCTTTTGCAAGATGAAAAACATACTGACCTATAAAAAGATATCAATTGAAATGAGAAAGAGAGTGTTGAGATGCTACATAGAACCTGTACTTTTGTATGGATGTGAAGCGTGGACAATGAGCAGTCAAGCTGAAAAACATCTGGTGGCTGTGGAAATGTGGTTTCTGAGGAAAATGAAAAGAATACCTTGGACAGACAGAAAAACCAACGAACAAGTCCTTCAAGAAACAAATGAAGATCGTAAACTGATTAGAGTCATTAGACGTAGACAGTCAAAATTTTTTGGGCATGTTATGAGAAGAAATGAATTGGAGAACTTGGTGACAACTGGCAAGATCGAAGGGAAGAGACCAGGGTGGAGACCTAGAAGTAAATACCTGGATGGCTTGACCACGTGGCATGGTCGAGACAGGAACACGGAGCTGATCCACGACTCTGGTGATCGAGTGAGATGGCAAAACATGACCGCCCACGCTTATCGGCATGTCACATGATGGATGGATAATAGTAATAATAGTATGAGTGCCGATCTTTCAGAAAGCAACGGTAAACTATTGAACGTAAACTTGTTAAGCAATCACAAACTGCCAAAAATGCTGGGGTTGACTGCGACGTCCTGTAAAGGGTACGCAACTAACAATTTCCCCATTTGATATCGCAGCCAGTTTAACAGCCAGACATCTTCAGTATCTTGGTTCGAATTATCTAGAGACGGACCGGGTCAATTTACGGCGCATTATGAGGTCCCCATGACAAGCAGCCACAGATTTATCCGGTGGGGATGACCCGGTTGACTTCCGGGTCGGCCACTGAAAGCAAATTCAGGTACCCCACTCAATGGCTAGGTGCGTCATAAAGCTAATGGTTCAATGAATTAACCGGCTGTGATTGATACTCATAGCGACCAAACAAATGGCGTCGCCTCTGCCGCGCCGTGTAATGCAACCATGCTCTTGTAATCTGTCGGTTAGCGACCGATTACCTAGCCCACTAGAGGAAACAATCAGAAGGGAGAGGAGGTGGGCGGGGGGGGGGGTATTTTCGCATGTCACGTGAGCTTAGTCGTTGCCTGGAAAATTAGCCGCGTGACTCATTTCCTGCTGAGCGGAGAGCAGATAAAGAGAAGCGTGCACCACACCCCCTGAGCAACCAGAGCCATACCCTCTAATCCACCATAGAAGATTAACCAAGTGGGCCGTGGCAGCGCCATGATTAGTCAACTGGCTTGCCTTTGTACCGGACAGCTGTTCAAGCCTCACTAGGTAGGTGAAGGTCGTCATGAAGCGTACTAAGTGTATGGTACAATAAAGGTAGCAAAAAGTATGCTTGCCACGCCATATACTACAACCGGTGACCTGTTATATGCGGTCTAAAAAGTGTTTTTGGCTGTTCGTAATATATTAGACAAATGTTAGACTCAGTAGTATGCCACTGCTTTCTGAAGGACCGACGACTCATTTCACTTACATCAACGCAAAGCGGCCTGCTTGTAAACCACCAGCAGCTGATTTCGAGGCCTCGACTCATGACGGGGAAATGTGAAACGCGCTCGACGCCACCGCGCCAGCTATATGCGGTCCTATCACTCCACATATCACAATCCTGTGACCTGCTGTACGTGATGACCTATCACTTCACAGAATGGTAAGGTGAGTTGATCAGCAACCTTCACCGCCGCCTTCCAAGAGGCATCCATGGCACCGACTTGTCCAGGCTGTGTGGTTCATCACAGTCGTACACGATCGGGATAATTAATCAATCAATCAAGCGCCGTCTCCACGATGAAGGTTGGCTACAACGGATCCCGATTTCACGTATGTCTCTTGCTCTGGTTATACACACACAGACATTCTGCTGCTCGTCTAGATCTTGGTGTTATCTTCCCACGTGTATCACTGTCTACCTCTTGCTTGCATGCCTTCAACTTTTCCCCAAAGAACGTTGTTGTGTCTTTTAATGTGGCCAAATTATGTTACTTGCCCCTTTTTGGATTTCTTATATTGGTTCTCTGTTTACGTATATATAGGGGGCTGAGTGGTCTCGGGGTATGGTGTGTGCCAAGTAGTAGCGCAATGGATATGACGTAAACCAAAGTTCGTGACAAAGTCGCGAACCAAATGTTGGTAAAATCTAAGAGACTGACGTAAAAAACAGAATACGTCAGAAGAATTGTCAACAACAACAGACATTCAGATCAGAGAGCTAGACAAGAGAGGCAGCACGTTGAAGTTATTTGGAACGTGGAAGATATTTACTGGCAGGACAACGTTATCATGGTCAACATATATTGCAGAGGATAACGAGAAGATTCTTGAACGATATATATGAGCCCAAAATAATGAAGAGATGTGGACATATCCACACGGGATTTAGAACGTCACGGCAAGGTCATATCTATCCAGATTGGGAAATACAGAAGGACCGGGGCATGGATTTGAGAATCATTAGGGTCTAGCGCTTTCAACGATATATTGTATATATTTAAGATTTTAATTACCGGCCAATCTGGCCATAACAGGCCCGGTAAACGTAAATTGTTATTTTTCATTGATCGTCTGGAAATGCAATAGACTTGACTGTTGGGCTAATAAATTATGCCTTCAACTACATGATTGCCGGCCTTCAGATCTTTCATTGCCGTTAATTTTGCCTGCTTCGAGAATTGTTGGAGTTGTGTCACACCCTGGACATTTTTATTGTTGCTGAATTATATTTGAATTCTATTAAGACACATCTCAGCAGTATCCGCCTCGAGCGCTGGAGGTCCCGGGTTCAAGCCCCGGTGAGGAACGGGATTTTTTTCACATCGACTTCTAGTAACAAAATTTCCCCTGGTCTCTGGGTAGTGAGATCAGACGCCCGTGTGTATTGCTGGGCACGTAAAAAAATTCTTTGGCAGTTGGAAATCGAAAAAATAGTAGCCTAACGGCGCTGCCCGGGCAAAATTTCGAGTTAAAAATCTACCCAAAGTATTTTAGGATCCTCGCGGGTGCACTGAGCTGGGATTCTCCGGATTCAGGAGTAGAACGGAGCACTTATGGGTTACACCCGTGTGCCGTCTACACTTTTTGTATATAAAGGAAAATCGGGTAGGGAGCTGTATGGCAACGGCCATGAACCTTTCCGACGCAAGTCTAACCAGCCCGCAACAGGGACAACAAGCTTCCACTCCAATCATCTCCCGGGAGAGACCGAGCAGTACGTGCAATAACATGGATCTTCGCCATTCAAAATAATTCCCAAAATAATAATTAATGGGGGAGCACTCTATATATAAAGAGTTAATGTACGCCTGTGTGTCCAGGTAACACACGGGGAAGCAGGTGGTATACAAAGAGTTAATGTTCGCCTTAGTAATACGGTAACACATGGGGCAGCAGGCTGTATAAAAAGAGTTAATGTATGCCTTAGTGTCCCGGTAACACAGGGGGAAGCACTCTATATATACAAAGAATTAATGTATGACTCAGTGTCCCGATAACACACGGGGAAGCAGGCGGTATACAAAGAGTTAATGTCGCCTTAGTACCCCGGTAACACATGGGGGAGCACTCTAAATACAAATAATTAATGTATGCCTTAGTGTCCCGGTAACACACGGGGAAGCAGGAGGTATACAAAGAGTTAATGTCCGCCTTAGTGTCCCGGTAACACATGGGGAACCAGGCTGTATACAAAGAGTTAATGTATGCCTTGGTGTCCCGGTAACAAATTAGGGGGCAGGCAATATACAGATTTAATGTATGCCTTAGAGTCCCGATAACACATGGGAAAAAAAAGGGGGGGGGGGCAGGCTATATACAACGAGTTAATGTATGCCTTAATGTCCCGGTAACACATGGGACAGCATGCGATATATAGATTTAATGTATGCCTTAGTGTCCGGGTAACACATGGGGAACCAGGCTGTATACAAAGAGTTAATGTATGCCTTAGTGTCCATTTAACACATGGGGGAGCAGTCGGTGTACAGATTTAATGTCCGCTGTAGTGTCCCGGTAACACACGGGGAAGCAGGCGGTATACACAGAGTTAATGTACGCCTTAGTGTTCCGGTAACACACGGGGAAGCAGGCGGTATACAAAGAGTTAATGTACGCCTCGGTGTACCGGTAACACATGGGGGAGCACTCTATATACACAGAGTTAATGTACGCTTTCGTGTCTCGGTAACACACGGGGAAGCATGCGGTATACAAAGAGTTAATGTACGCCTTAGTATCCCAGTAACACATTGAGGAGCAGGCGGTATACAAAGAGTTAATGTAACAACCGTTGGAAACAATAAGGATTAAAGCAACAACGGAATGCAACAGCGAAGCCTCACTACGCATGCCTCTTATCTTTTATTACACATATTAAAATAGCCATGAGTGCCTGGATGACCTAATGCCAAAGGTTCTTTGTAGTTTTCACTTTTCGTGGTTTCCATAGCTTCGCGTGTTTTTGTGGGGTGCCCATTCTCCTCTCCCCTTCCGGGGAGCATTTCATTTCAGCTGACGCCACATATGCAGCCAGCTCGTAATTTTGGGCCTTCGCCAAACAATAATTTGCATTACGGGAATTAAAAGGGGAGGAAAAAAAAAAAAAAACACACACACACACACACAGGCGCGTATGTGGAACGGCCTGGTCAAAGCACATGAGCATGGCCACTTGAAAGGAGCGTTTGCTTCCAGAAGCCATGGTCGATACATTTGAACACTCCGACCTAATGCGATCAGCAGGAAATCGATATCGTTGCAAGAATCGAGACCAGAACTCGGCTTTTGTCCGCTTTGTCTTCACATTCTGAGGTAATCGGTGTTTTTTATTGCATTCGCATTGCCTGCACAAACAGTATCAGCAGGTGAGCCGCGCCATCAACACCGCGCGGTATTGGTAAAACATGCAGGGTTTTTCAGATGGGAGGAAACGACACCCTTGTGAATATCAGTTCAGGTTTCTCGCCTACACGCTGAAATCCCACCGCCAACTCTCCATATGTACTCTACGTTTATGTACGCAAATATACTTACTATGAAATACAGGAGGAGTGTAACGTTACGATCGCTATTTCTGCGTCTACTAGACTCTCAGCATTCTCACTGTGTAATTTGCTTACGTTACGCACCGTGAACTAGGCACGCGGCTGTGATCAATTTGAAAATGGGATAATTTGGCAGGGTGTTTTCTCTACTGCGTGAAAAGCTGCCATGCAAAAGTAAACGACAACAAAAGTTACCGGTGCAGATGTTTTCCGGCACCGCCGGGGGAAACATTCCTAGCAAGCCCATAAGTCTGAGCCCTCGTTATTGTGTCTTCATTGTTTCTCCTGTTCTGGCCTCGGTAATGCGTGCTAGTCGCAACATTCTCGTCATGTAAACTCAGTGCGTATTGGTTTATTTTGGGTTATAAAGGATTATTTTCATTGCATGCGGGAATCTCCATACCTGGTCCAGTCCCTACCCATAATATCACACAAAGCGGAGTCTGAGCCCAGTGCACGAACTCTGACTCACCGGCGTGGTTCCAAATGTTTGTACACTAGAACCTCATTCCTCATGTGTTGCTTATGGATCATGCTTCTCCTTATCTTGCAATCACCAACGGTATGTATCAGTTCGCGTGATTACTACCTTCCGTGCCACGACACAAGACTGCAGAATTTTATCTCGCCGTCTTCCTCTATCTCTCTTTCCACAAATCTTTCCAGCTGTCACAAGATGCTCCAATATTTGTCTGATCATAATGTAGTCCAAAAAAATTATAGTACCTCTTTCTGATGCTTGTGCCTTGGCCTCTCTTAAGATGTCCACTCATTTTGGCTCTCCAACGAATTTCCAGCATTCTTCTATAAAACCACATCACCAAAGCAATCAGAATCTCTCTCTCTCTCTCTCTCTCTCTCTCTCTCTCTCTCTCTCTCTCTCTCTCTCTCTCTCGTGTTTATTAATTATACGGGATTCTTAGCCATACGTGAAATTGTGCACGGGCAGAGGCCAGCGCGATCAGACACATCACAATCTTGGCTATACAAGTTGTTGCATATCCTTTAAAGGACGTAGCAGTCAACCCCAGCAGTTTTTGGCTGTTCGTGATTCCTGGGCAAGTTTACGTGCAGTAGTTTGCCATTGCTTAATGAACGATCGACACCCATACCATTTCATAAAAAACCAACACAGCTGTGTTTTGAACGCGGGTATGAGTGATTACGAACTGCGTCCTTAACTTCTTCACCAGGGAACGGGCCTGGCTATACAAACAAATGTTAATTACCATAAAGCTATGAAAATTCAGGCTAAAGAAACAGAAAACATGCAGTAACAATCTTTAAAAAAAGAGTACCACTGAACAATCATCATGTAGTTAGCCCTCTATAGAAACTCACTCCCACCATGGCCTTCTAAAAGATCCTCCACCCTTCACAAGTTCTCCTGTCGCATGTATTTCATGTCCAGCATGTCTCTCATGACCTGTGTTCACCATCGTTTTGGTTAATCCCTTTGACTTTTCCCAGGAACCATGCCTTACATCCCTATTTTTGTTTCAAACTACTGTGATATTTAATATGGTCAAAGGCATGGCCGAATGGATATGAACGTGCATTCTTAAATATCTGGTATGTTGTTGCCGAGGTCAGGGGTTCAACACCTACACCGGACAACTGGATTAAATGTTGACTTCTCGTCTTTTACTTGGGGATGTAAATTACAAGTACCTATGAAGTCAGAGTGGGTTCACCTGATGGCGAGGGACAGTGGTAGTAGGCAAAGCTAATCCACACACAAATTTCAGTCCAGCGCTACTAGAAGTAGTGCGTATGGCCTACGCTTGAGCGAAAACCCGCCCCCAAAAAACGGTCAAAGTATTTTAATTTCCCAGGGATGATACAGAGAGATGAGCCAGTTTTCTTAGATATTCAGATCTTGTAGCACCTCATAATTTTTATTCTTGTCTTTTTAGAGACTGAGCCAATGTATTGTATGACATGAGCAGGAATACTTGTTCCAGCTGTGTCACAACCACTTGTATTTAACGCTGTGAATTCATGCGTACACGTGTACAGAATATGTCTGATGTGGATTTTCTCTTCTATTGAGACTAGCATTTTTTTTTTTTTTGCGCGTTGAGCTCAAGCGCAGTCCAGACACACTACTTCCAGTTGTGCTGAACTGAATTTTGCATGTGGATTGGCTTTCCATATTAACAGTGTCCCTCGCCAACAGGCGAATGCACTCCAACTTCATAGGTACTTGTAATTTACGCCCCCAAGTCAAGGACGACAGGCAACATTTTAGTCGAAGTGTCTGGTGTAGGGGTTGAACCCCTGACCTCAGCATCAGCACACCAGATGTTTAAGAACAGGCGTTCTTATCCATTCGGCCATGCTGACCTGCCAGACTACTATACGACAGTAAGCAATCATAGATCAAAAAGAAAGGAAGATGAATACAAAAGAAAACAATCACAGATCACAAAGGAAGGGAGACTATTTTACAATAAGTATACAATCACAGATCACAACAGAAGGGAGACTATTATACAACAGTATACAATCATAGATCACAAGATAAGGGAGACTATTATACAATAAGTATACAATCACAGATCACAAGAAAAGGGAGACTATTATACAATAAGTATACAATCATAGATCACAAGATAAGGGAGACTATTATACAATAAGTATACAATCACAGATCACAAGAGAAGGGAGACTATTATACAACAGTATACAATCATAGATCACAAGATAAGGGAGACTATTATACAATAAGTATACAATCACAGATCACAAGAGAAGGGAGACTATTATACAACAGTATACAATCATAGATCACAAGATAAGGGAGACTATTATACAATAAGTATATAATCACAGATCACAAGAGAAGGGAGACTATTATACAACAGTATACAATCATAGATCACAAGATAAGGGAGACTATTATACAATAAGTATACAATCACAGATCACAAGATAAAGGAGACTATTATACAAGAGTATACAATCATAGATCACAAGATAAGGGAGACTATTATACAATAAGTATACAATCACAGATCACAAGAGAAGGGAGACTATTATACAACAGTATACAATCACAGATTACAAGGGAGACACATAACAGTATACAATCACAGATTACAAGGGAGACATATAACAGTATACAATCGCAGATCACATGAGAAGGGAGACTATTATACAATAAGTATACAATCACAGATCACAAGAGAAGGGAGACTATTATACAATAAGCATACAATCATAGATCACAAGAGAAGGGAGACTATTATACAACAGTATACAATCACAGATCACAAGAGAAGGGAGTATTATACAACAGTATACAATCACAGATCACAAGAGAAGGGAGACTATTATACAACAGTATACAATCATAGATCACAAGATAAGGGAGACTATTATACAACAGTATACAATCACAGATTACAAGGGAGACATATAACAGTATACAAGGGAAACATATAACAGTATACAATCACAGATCACAAGAGAAGGGAGACTATTATACAATAAGTATACAATCACAGATCACAAGAGAAGGGAGACTATTATACAACAGTATACAATCACAGATCACAAGAGAAGGGAGACTATTATACAACAGTATACAATCACAGATCACAAGAGACGGTAGACTATTATACAATAAGTATACAATCACAGATCACAAGATAAGGGAGACTATTATACAATAAGTATACAATCACAGATCACAAGATAAGGGAGACTATTATACAACAGTATACAATCACAGATCACAAGAGAAGGGAGACTATTATACAACAGTATACAATAACAGATCACAAGAGAAGGGAGACTATTATACAACAGTATACAATCATAGATCACAAGATAAGGGAGACTATTATACAAAAGTATACAATCACAGATCACAAGGGAGACATATAACAGTATACAATCATAGATCACAAGAGAAGGGAGACTATTATACAACAGTATACAATCACAGATCACAAGGGAGACATATAACAGTATACAATCATAGATCACAAGAGAAGGGAGACTATTATACAACAGTATACAATCATAGATCACAAGGGAGACATATAACAGTATACAATCATAGATCACAAGGGAGATATATAACAGTATACAATCATAGATCACAAGATAAGGGAGACTATTATACAACAGTATACAATCATAGATCACAAGAGAAGGGAGACTATTATACAACAGTATACAATCACAGATCACAAGAAAAGGGAGACTATTATACAATAGTATACAATCATAGATCACAAGATAAGGGAGACTATTATACAATAAGTATACAATCACAGATCACAAGATAAGGGAGACTATTATACAACAGTATACAATCACAGATCACAAGATAAGGGAGACTGTTATACAACAGTATACAATCATAGATCACAAGATAAGGGAGACTATTATACAATAAGTATACAATCACAGATCACAAGATAAGGGAGACTATTATACAACAGTATACAATCACAGATCACAAGAGAAGGGAGACTACTATACAATAAGTATACAATCACAGATCACAAGAGAATGGAGACTATTATACAATAAGTATACAATCACAGATCACAAGAGAAGGGAGACTATTATACAATAAGTATACAATCACAGATCACAAGAGAAGGGAGACTATTATACAACAGTATACAATAACAGATCACAAGAGAAGGGAGACTATTATACACCAGTATACTACCACAGTCACATGCATGTATCGCAACAGAACAGTGTCACCGACTACAACCCATGTATATAACCATAACATGCTTTGGACAACAATTACCTTCAAATTAATATCCAAATTCTGGCTGACTCTGTCACAGAATCATTAATCTGAGCCAGACAAAGGACCCTAATATAACTTCAGCGATTAAACAGGATAAGGGTAATGGTTGAATGGAATGAAAAAAACTCTAGCTGCAAACCCCAATCAATAATGAATAAGTCTACAATGTGCTTGGCACGAGCTGTTTTTGATTTTCCTGCATTTACTCGCTTTGAACTCAAGTGTAGTCCACATATGCGCTACTACTTCTGGTGCACTGGACAGATTTTTGCGTGTGGATTAGTTTTTCCTATTACCAGTGTCCCTCGCCATCAGGAGAACCCACTCCGACTTCTGAGGTATGTGTAATTTACGTCAAGGACAAGAAGTCAACATTGTAGTCAAAATGACTAGTGTAAGGGTTGTACTTCGCACATCGGAAAATTAAGAACAAGCGTTCTTATCCATTCTGCCATGCTAACCTCTATGAGTTGGTTAAGGGCTTATGCTTCACTGAGAGATTAACGGCAGCTGAAGAAGAAAACAACAGAAGAAGAAGGCAGTCAAAGAAGAAGGCAGCAGAAGAAGAAGGCAGCCGAAGAAGAAGGCAGAACATTCCATGATAATCAATGTCTGGAAAACTATATAGGTTATGTTCCCAAAGGAACATTAAATAAGGATGATGATTATAACTAAAACTTAAAACCTTAAAAGTGGTATGGCAGAAACCTGCCGTGGCTATGTGAAATATTAGGCCCATCACATTTCCCCCTGACTGCTAGGGGAACAGGTAGTCAGTCTTTCCTCCGACAGGGAATGTCAAGCCCAGGATCTTACCCTCGTCCACAATTGTCATTACAACTTCCTAACCACAACGCCAACACACTGCTATAACTCAAAAACAGACACTTGAAAATAAAGAACACGTTGTTAATTATTCATCACTCTTCTAGGTTTCCTTAAAATTGCTTAAAACAATAATACACAAAATACAGATGAAAATACATTCACATTTGACAAACATGAACTCACCCGGTTTGCTATTTCCAGTAAGGTGTCTGCCCCCGACTGCCGAAGCTGCCTGAAAGCCTGGGGGTCGTGACTCTCCATTAAATGAGTCAAAGTCAGGGCGACAGGCTCTGGACTTAGGTCACGGGCACCGCTGTCGTAATCTGCACTCTCTGGTTTGTTACAGGAGAGGGCACCTAGAAACACAATCACATTCCCAGATCAACAATAACATGGGTACTAGGAGATGTTGCAGGAGAGGGCACCTAGAAACACAATCACATTCCCAGATCAATAACATGGGTACTGGGAGATGTTGCAGGAGAGGGCACCTAGAAACACAATCACATTCCCAGATCAATAACATGGGTACTGGGAGATGTTGCAGGAGAGGGCACCTAGAAACACAATCACATTCCCAGACCAATAACATGGGTACTGGGAGATGTTGCAGGAGAGGGCACCTAGAAACACAATCACATTCCCAGATCAACAATAACACGGGTACTAGGAGAGGGCACCTAGAAACACAATCACATTCCCAGATCAACAATAACACAGGTACTGGGAGATGTCTGAGATGTAAAGGCATCTGGCATGATACTGACCACAACAGCCCTCCAGTGCCAATTGGTCCACAAAAACATGGCACTAGCACCATTTATACAAGCCTCAAGGTGTGACAAAGGGTTCTTTACTTACTTTGTATTCAGTAAGTGTGGAATGGGATGACAGCCTGTCAATGTGCAGCTCATGGACACAACCACACAAATACTTGTGAATCAGTGCTGATGCTGCATAGGTCTTATATTCAGAAAACCCGAGAACAGCATCACTAGAACTGTCTTTGACTGGAACCCATAGGGTAAATGAAATAAAAGACGACCTAAATCTGCATGGAGAAGACGAGATTTAGAGATGGAAATGAATAATATGGGGACATGGAGCTGCATAAAATTGCAAATGACATGATGGGTTGGAGAGGGTTGGCCACGGACTATGCCTCACTAGGAAATCAAGGGCAAAAGAGAAAGTCAGTCTGGGCATGATTAACTGCACCACCATGACCTGGAGACCACCTTTATAAGAGAAGATGAAGGGTGTTGGTGCAGAGCCTCACAGATCACAGCAGTGACTATATTCACACTGAAGCCCAGCTGAGGCTGACCAACCCCATCTTGTCTCACCACTATGGAAGGTTCTAGTATATAGTCCAGTCCTTTTCTTGATGTTGCCCTCCCATTTAAACCTGTGTCTTCCTTATGCTTGTCTGCCATCTGCCTTTTCATCTAGCATAGTTTTCAAAGGATGTTTCCTCTTCTTCATTTCTTTTTTGAAGGCAGCACATCCTATGTAGTTGTGTGCCTCAGAAGTCACTGTCTTACATCAGCATGGCCGAATGGATATGAGCACTTGCTTTTAAACTTCCAGTGTGCTGATGCCGAGGTAGCGGGTTCTCCTACACCGGTCTGTTGGATTAAAATGTTGACTTCTTGTCCTTGACTTGCGAACGTAAGTTACAAATACTGAAGTTGAAGTGGGTTCACTGATGGTGAGGGACACCGCAAATAAGAAAAAGCAAATCCACATGCAAAAATAAGCCCAATGCACTAGAAGTGGTAGCACATGTATGAACTATGCTTGGGTAGAAAGCGAGTGAATGCAAAAAAAAAAGAAAAAAAAAGAAAAGAACGCACCATGCATTTGCGCAAGAACTGCTTCCCTCAGGTAGACTCCAACCAAGGTAATGGGTTTTATTTACCTGCAGGCCAGTATTTCTTTGCTAAAAATTCTGCCAGGGCAATAGGCTTTCAGTCTATTCTTTGTCATTTCCGATGCCGTGGGATCTTTTAAACGTTCACAACTTGCACACAGGACTTCCTGAATTTTTGTGTCCCTATCTAAGAAGATTAGCTATCCTACCTCACTACCCAAGGAATCAGGAGGATGTATGATATCATTAGATACTAATGTTCTGTAAACATTAATGGCTCTTTGATTCCAACCTAGCACCCTCTTAACCTGAGGCAGATACTGTAACCTCTCAGCTTTTCCCAGAATTCATTTCCTCTTCATGTGTCTGCAATATTTTATTTCTTGAATCTTCATTTCACATTTTGAAAATCGGCCACGGAATTGATAGAGACAATGTGTTTTGCGTGTTGTTTAACACACAAAATAGCCGCTTGTTAAAGATCACAGAAGCCATCATGATTAATCTACATAGGCCACTTTTGTGCAAACAGAAAGACGTGATAGTCAGCTTAAAATTACTGTGGTAGACAATTTAAATCACTGTGTGAATATGTGTATATTTCAGACTGAAGGATCTATCTAGTCACTTTACTTTATGTTGTGTGATTTTGGTAGTATGTACCTGACGAGATGCAGCGAAATATGCCAGGCAATAAATCATGCAATCTATTGTTCATGTCTTCGTTGTTCAAAATCTCCATTTCCTTTTCCAGCATTAAGAGCTTATGGCACCACACCAGTTTAAAACAAAAATTAAATTAACCATTTTGAAAATATGCATCTTTCTTGTGGCAAACATACAGATGTGTAGTTAAATCATCCCAACATTGCTACGGTAAAAGATCATCCAACATCGCTATGGCAGAAAATCATCCCAACATCGCTATGGTAGAAAATCATCCCAACATCGCTAAGGTAGAAAATCATCCCAACATCGCTAAGGTAAAAAATCATCCCAACATTGCTAAGTATAAAATCATCCCAACATTGCTACGGTATAAAATTATCCCAACATCACTAAGGTAGGAAATCATCCCAACATCACCAAGGTTGAAAATCATCCAAACAGTGCTAGGGTAGAAAACGATTCCAACATTACTATGGTAGATAATCAATCCAACACTGCTAAGATAGATAATCAACCCAACATCACTACGGTAGAAAATCAAGGCTTCTGAATTTAAATGTTACCGAAAAATTCTTAGAATATTGTGGATCAAGAAATTAAACATACTGACATTTAACAATATCTGAATATGTTTTTAAAACCTGCTCGCAAACAGTTCTTCCACATAGCTAATAACAAGTGCCACACCATTATTTAATATTACTGAGTCGTGTAGTATTGATTTTTGCATTTTCCCCATGCCTTTATAATGCATATCTTTTATATTGTTGCTGTTCTCAGTTAGCCTTGAATGATGTGTGAATGAAATAATGTATGAGAGTGATAGAAGGGCAGAATGATAGACGGGCCTGCATGCCAAATTCTTAACCCTTTGAAAATAAAGTTTGTTTGTTCGTTCGTTCGTTTGTTACTGTCTCAGAAATATTTTGACATAATAATCATCTCTATATTTTAGAAAGAACAGTAATGGAAAGCATGGTTCCTCTCAGATGACCAACACAAATGTGGACACAGGACATTGAAACCACCCTAGGCATGAAAATGCTTGAGACAAGAGAAATGACGATAGAGAGAGAACCTGCGACACAATGGTTATCTTATTTAGTCGCGCACTTTTTAATCCCATTTTGTCAACAACATAATTGATTTATTTGGTTGTTTCGGGATTTGAGGTTTAAAGATTGAGCACAACCCACTACTGGCAATGCTGATCATATTCCAGCTCGAACCTTAAGCCTTGTCCATGTCGGATTGGAAGCACTAGACTCGAGTTTCGGTCTTGTTTGAGCTCGTCAGTAGTGCATATCCCTGACTGGACCCGAGATCGAACTCAGGATCATTGGCAAGTGAGGCGGGTGTGCAACCACTGACCACGCAACTCACGCTGGACGTGAACGAAATTATCATGCTAGAATATCACATCACCCATTGTAGGCTTTAGCTAAAAACTTGCCCGATCGCTGCGACTCACATCCGTGGCGCTGAATGATGAGGTCTTCTCGATCTGGCAAGGCGCACCATGATTCGGAATTCGATCCCGGGTCCAGTCAGGGATATGCCCTACTGACGAGCTCAAACGAGAGCGAAACTTGAGTCTAGGGCTTCCAATCTGATGTGGACAAGGCTTAAGGTTTGATCCGGAATACGATCAGCGTTGCCAGTAGTGAGTTGTGCTCAATTTTTAAACAAAATAATTATCTGTCAATGTGTCTTTCAGCACGATGCTGACCACATCACTCACAAATTATTTTTTGTTGCATATCCTTTTTACAGGACATCGCAGTCAACACCAGCATTTCTGTCACTGTAATCTACGCTCAGTAGTTTGCCATTGCTTTCTGAACAACCGGCACCGATCATCATCATCATCATCTTCCCCTTTTGCCGTTAAGTGTCGTGGGGAGGAATAATTGGCGCTCCAGCGCCCGATGGGTGGCAATGGATAGTGTCATTCCGTGTTATTGTACAATGTCTTTGATGTTGTCAATCCATTTCCTTCTTGGGCGTCCTCTTGGTCTCGTCGCAGATGATCTTTGATGTAGAGCTGTTGATGGTGTTGCATTCTAACGAGATGGCCAAACCTCTTGATTTTCTGTCTTTCAATAAATGTGGCACAAGGTGTTGATCAAACTGTCTGTCCAATAACATTTCTGTCTCGGTCTCGGATTGTTAAGTTGGCAGCTCTCCTCAGGCATCTCATCTCGCAGGTGTTGATTTTGTGAAAGTCTGATTTGGATAAAGTCCAAGTTTGAGATTGGTAGCATAGGGTTGGTGTGAATATGCTGTTTATTACCTGTAGTTTTGCGGACATGGGTATATTTGGATGTTTCAGTAAGGGTGATAGTTGATATGTAAGTGCACTTGCTTTTTGACATCTGATTTTGATTTCTCTGTCAAATTTGCCATCTTCTGTGATCATACTTTCAAGATACCAACATGAAACCAACGCAATGCGGTCTGTTGCCAAATCGCGTGCAACTGTGTTTCAAACGTGGGTATACAGGATTACGAACCGCGTCCTTAAGCTCTTCGCCATGGAGACCGGCACATATGGGTCTTTTTTTGTTTTTACATATCCCTTTACAGGACATCGCTGTCAACATCAGCATCTTTCAGCTGATTGTTGATTAGCAACATTAAATTATAAGAAGATTTTGCTCATCTCTAAGAAAGAAAGAAATACTGCAAAGTAATATACGGGTAAATGAGAATATTCTTAAACAAGTGAATCGCTACAAATATCCTGGAACAGTTATAACATCTGATGGGAGGTGTCTTGAAAATATTAGAACAAGAATTGCTATGGCATGGGGTAGCTAGAAAATATTGACAAATAAAAAGATGTCATTTGCTAAGAGAAAAAGAGTGTTGAAGTGCTACATAGAACCTGTATGTATGCGAAACACAGACAATGAGCAGACAAGCTCAAAACATAAAATGGCAGTGGAAATGTGGTTTCTGAGGAAAATAAAAAGAATACCATGGACAGACAGAAAACTAATAAGCAAATCCTACAAGAAACAAATGAAAACCATAAACTGATTTGAGAAATTAGATGTGGACAGTCAAGATTTATAGGGCTCATTATGAGACAAAATAAACTGAAGAACTTGGAGACAACTGGCAAGATTAAAGGGAAAAGAACAAGGGGAAGGCAGATAGGTAAATACCTAGATGGTTTAGCCACATGGCATAATCCAGACAAAAACTCAGAGCTGATCCACAATTTTGATGATCGTGTGAGATTGTGAAACATGATCACCCACGCACATTGACAGGCACATGATGATGATGAAGGTATGCTCAATGTGCCTTAAGACATGAAAAAGGATCCTTTACTACATACAACTATTGTGTCTTTCCCTGACATACACCTCCTGTTTCTATTCATCCACAATACAACATGAACTCTTTCTTCTAACAACTCGTTCATTGCCCATGACTCAACGTCAGGTTTCCCAAACTCTAGTTGCACCATTCCGTAACAAGTGCTAACTGGCAGGAAAACCAGAACTCCAGTTGCCTCTGCGACCAATTATAATCTGAACTGAAGTAACCAACCAATCATCAACTATAAGAAGATATCCTGCGGGTTGCACGCAAGCTTAAGGCAGACAGTAAACTAGCAGATCTCAAACTGGGTGGCTTACCTTAATGGGTGTTGAGAATGGATACCAAGCTTTAAAGGGGGACATTTGTAAATACACTGAAGGAGTGATACCAAGAATGAGGTGTGTACTTATATCAACGATTCTGCTTTATATGTGGCCTTGGAAGCAAGAGGGCCGTAGGTCGATCATGCTTGGGAACCACTGAAGTAAATCATGCAGTTACGAAAGGCACAGCAGACGCTCCTCAACTTTATTAAATTACATTTCCTGCTTTGGCTAATAATTTTTTATCCTGTCAATGAAAAATGTTTGACAAGAAACATGCTGTTTCCATTACGTTTGAAAATAAGTTTTAATTTTATATTTATTTTGATATTTTTGATCGGGTAGATTTGTTGCTAAATAAGTTATGCTGAGAAAAATATACATGCAAGTTCCTTAATTCTTAAAATATGCATGATATTGAAGACTGAGATTTAAGCAAGTGGTTTTTAAGAATGAAATGAAACTGCCAATAAAAATAGCATGTAAGAAATGTAAATAGGTGCAGAAAGATATTTAAATAGGAAGAAAGAATGACTGAAGGAAGGAAAGAAAGAAAGAAAGAAAGAAAGAAAAGAGAGAGAGAAAGAAAATAAAAGAAAGAAAAAATGAAAGAAAGAAAGAAAGAAAGAAAGAAAGAAAGAAAGAAAGAAAGAAAGAAAGAAAGAAAGAAAGAAAATTAAAACATATTTATAAAACTGACAGGAGGAACCAGAAGGTGGGTGACATCAAATCATGATTGACAGGCAGGATAATTACAATTTTCCCAAAATAAGTTTGTCGCTGTCTGACGTTTCTGGGAATGTCAAAATGCCTTCTCATTTCTTGACGAGACACAACCAGCTGTTGGCCAGCTGGCAGACATTACTTTCCAGAAAAAAAAAATGTTTTGTGTGGTGGTCGGGTCTTCTGTCACAAAGCGGCAGAGCGGCCTCCGCTGCTAACTCAAACAGGCAACTCCTAGCACAGATTGCATGCAATTTCACAAACAAGAAAAGGATGATATTCTACCCCTGATCCTTCCGGTAGTGGATTGGAAGTCTAGCCTTCTCAGATAAGGCCGATAAAACTTTGAGGAGCCATGAGCATACTGCACACATTAAAAATAACCTTAGGAACTCAAATAACAGACCAAACAAGTTGCCTAGGCTAAATTTTGAATGATAAAACCCCTGTCCACACAAGAATGTTTATAGCCTGCATGATTCTGGCATACACACATTTGGATATCACTGGGGCCAGGGAGTTCATTGGACTGGGCTGAGATTTTACTTCTGTGATCTAGGGATCTTTGGTGAATTACAGATGGGTAAGAGATCTCAGGGTCGGCCTCTACTACGATACAAAAATGTGTGTAAATGGGACATGATTGATACAGGCATTGATAATGCACATTGGGAGCAAGTCAACGCTGAGCGTGTCGCATGGAGGGCAAACATCAGAAATGGAATAAAGGCAAAGAAGAAAATTATTGCAGATAAGTCACACGCTGAGCGTGTGAGGTGTAAGATGGTGCATGATGGTGGAAATGACCACGTGTTCACATGCACCCACTGTGAACGGACATTTACAGCTCGAATTGGCCTTATCAGTCACATTCGCTACTGCCATGGGTAAAAGTTATTATGCCTTTTTGAAGCACAAACTATCGTCTGTCAAGACGGCAAGGTGCCAATGTGTGATCTAGGGAAGGGGACTGATGCACTTCTGGAGATATTTTTTGACTGGGTTTACCTTCCCGGATTTGATCATACTATTTGAGTCCTATTGTGCGCAGCAGGCGCCACGAGATGAGTGTGTGTGATTTATTAGTAATTGATGTAGTTGTTCAGCTGGCACTGTGTGGTGAAGGGGCTACGAACGCAATTCGCAATCCCGCAATCGAAACACAGCTGCGGATTGATTTGGAAGCAGACCACCTTGTTCTGGTTTTCTAGGGGTATGAGCGTCTGTCATTTAGAAAGCAATGGCAAACTACTGAATGTAAACTTGTCACGAAATCACAAACAGCCCAATAATACTCTGGCTGACTGTGATGTCCTGTAAAGGATAAACAACTAACTTGTTTTTAATTGTTCTCCGTGTATCTGGATCACACAGGGGTCATTATCATCACGTAAGTAAAAAGTAAACATCATCATCACGTAAGTAAAAAGTAAACATCAACATCGCGTAAGTAAAAAGTAAACATCATCACCATGTAAGTAAAAAGTAAACATCAACATCGCGTAAGTAAAAAGTAAACATCATCATCATGTAAGTAAAAAGTAAACATCATCACGTAAGTAAAAACTAAAGGTGCATCGGGTATAAAGTACTAGACCCATATTTGAATAGACCAATCTGCACTTTGTGGGTGATAAGATCAGTATCACACCGGCTGCCTTGACTTCCAAAGACATTCTTGGTACCAATTTTAGGCTGGGTCGACCTGGGAGACTGGATCAATATTTAAAGATCTGAACTCGCCCAACTCCGCATTTAACACATGACATCCTGGTCGGCAGGCAATTGTCTAGTCACTACACTACCGAGGCTCCCCATTACCATGATGCGCTACGCCACTAAACATGGGTGGTCATGTTTCACCATCTGACACGATCATCATACATCACCCCAAACAGCACAACTGATTTATTAATGCAAGAGTTGAGCATTAAAATTTGATACTGGGATTAACACTATCCAGAGCCAACTTGTCACGCTTGGTGATATATTTTCTAATTGCATAGAATCGATCTGCTCCCTAGTGCTATGAAAACTCCTCTTGTCTTTTTATTTTAACATCTTTAGTCTACTCCCCCATCTTCATGTATACTGAAATGTGTATGATTCCAACTCTACTGCTAGCTATTACAATTTGTCTATTTTCTGTATGCGGCCTGGATTTTGATGTAAAGATGCTATGGTCATCACTGAACTGGTGCTACAACAGGACAATGAAGTACAAGCTTTTCACATATTCTAGGTGACTGCAGCTTTGCCATCCTTTGTTAAAGTCTGTTAATGAGAAGCAGGTGAACGAGAGTCGGGGTGTTCTCCTCACATATCATGGAAGATGTGTCTGATCCTCAGTAAAGAAGTAAAAGTAAAAGACAACTGGCATGATCGAGGTGAAGAGAACAAGGAGAGGGCAAAGAAGTAAATACCTGGATGGCTTGTCTACGTGGTATGGTCGAGACAAAAACACACAGTTGATCCACGACTCAAGTGATCAAGTGAGATGGCAAAGCATGACCGCCCACGCTTACCGGCATTGTACATGATGATGATGATGAAAGGACACTTTCAAATGTTTGATGTATTGGGTATATGATGCTCGCCCCATATTTTAATAAGCCAATCAAAACCAAATGGGTGATGTGGTCACTAAAACCCTGATCATCTTTACTTCCTGAGATATTTTCTGCTGCCCATTTTAAGTTGGGTCAACCAGGCAGACCAATCATTTTTTTTTTTTAAATCTGCCTCACCGAGGATTCAAACACAGCAGACAAGTGTTATTCACTGCACCAACGCAGCTCAATAAGGATCAAGTTTTTTTTTACAATTCTAGCCTTTACGCTAAATGGTGACTTCATGGCAAGTGGTCTTTGTTCCTCAGATGAGGAAAAAGAAAACCATGGCACACACCAACAATGTCGTCGTGAAAACAAGCAAACAAAGGCTGCCCAGCACTCTTTATCATTATATGCACACACACACATGCAAAAACATCAGGTCAAAAGGGACAAAGCCAGACAAGAATAATATCTCAGGGGACAAAGATGATCTGCAAGAGAGAGCCACTGTTAGAGACTTGTGATAGACAAAGGTGATCTGCAAGAGAGAGCCACTGTTAGAGACTTGTGATAGACAAAGATGATCTGCAAGAGAGAGCCACTGTTAGAGACTTGTGATAGACAAAGGTGATCTGCAAGAGAGAGCCACTGTTAGAGACTTGTGATAGACAAAGATGATCTGCAAGAGAGAGCCACTGTTAGAGACTTGTGATAGACAAAGATGATCTGCAAGAGAGAGCCACTGTTAGAGACTTGTGATAGACAAAGATGATCTGCAAGAGAGAGCCACTGTTAGAGACTTGCGATAGACAGCCAAACACGCCATCACCAACCAACAACTGTAACCCCAGCACAGATCTTGGCAAGAATAGTCAACAAACACAGAAATGGTTTCAGCCACCATTCACTGATGTAGATACAGAGGGGGAACAAGCACTTAAAGACTGACTTAAACTGACTTTCTCTCACACACAAGCAGGGAAAGAAAGAGAACAAACTTTATTTTCAAAGGGTCAGAAATTGGGCAGACATTCGGCTCTTCCAACAGCTCTTCTTTCGTATATCAATTATCTATTGTGCATGTTACATGAGAGAGAGAGAGAGAGAGAGAGAGAGAGAGAGAGAGAGAGAGAGAGAGAGAGAGAGAGAGAGAGAGAGAGAGAGAGAGAGAGAGAGAGAGAGAGAGAGAGAGAGAGAGAGAGAGAGAGAGAGAGAGAGCAACCTAACCCACAATGAACTTACCTAGACTATCAGAGCTCAGGGTGGGCCAGGAAGTCAGGTGATTGACAGGTGTGTGAGCCACCCTGCAGCTGGTATCAGATTCCACGCCTGTATCCTCCCCAGACATCAGGGCTGGAGATTGCATAGAAGCCACCCCAGGGCAGGGCCGCTGTGCTGCCTGCTGAATGGACGACTCCAGCATCACCCGGGTGCGGCAGTGCAGGAAGTCATCAAAGGAGATTCTGGAATTCTCTGCCAAGCCAAGCTGCTGACGAACCTCGTCAACTGAATCTGCCATATTTAGCATACGGCACATAAAGGCCAGGTCCTCTCTGGTAGATATTCAAAATAAGTATAGACTGATTAACCCACGTGACCAGCTCACCAATGAAACACATATTTCATACTCATCACATGTCTTGCTAAATGGCGTAAACACTCATGCTGCTCCGCAGATCTCGGTCCTTGGTGTTCCGGATCAATTCTCCCATTGACATTCCTCATAGGCCACTGTTTCAGACCAGGAGGTCAGGTGATTGGCAGGCATGACATTCCTCCAATGTCAGTTGTAGACCAGAGGTCAGGTGATTGTCAGGTGTGGCACCATGCCACTGTTTTAGATCAGGTGAAGTGATTGGCAGGCATGACATTCCTCCCAGGCCATTGTTTTATACCAGGAGATCAGGTGATTGAGAGGTGTGACATTCCTCCCAAGCCCCTGTTTTAGACCAGGAGACCAGGTGAATGACAGGTGTGGCATTCTTCCCATGTCACAGTTTCAGACCATTAAGCATCATTCCTCTCAGTCTGCCCATTTCTCTGTTTTTTGGACGACTAATTATCAAGTACTTGTGCTAATCATGGACCTCTTCTAATGGATCTAGACGACTTGGTGTTCAGCCTATAAGTGCTCGAAACCCCGCTTCACAATCTCCTTCAATGTATAGCGGTCGATGATACCAGTTCTGTGTTGGTCGACTATTCTCTGGCCCCCCGCATATTGCCTTTGTCTGACTTCACCCTTTTTTTACTTGACGTTCCTGCAGTCAGGTCAAGATTTCAAATTCGCAGCCATATCTTGATTTGTTTAATCACCTGCCTTTCTTATTTTAATAAATAACCACACACAAATGCCAGACAGCAGTCTGTCTGGCTATGACAGGTATAGTTTAATTAACAATGTTCCACTCTGACTGGAGATGTCCCCAAAGCTCCACAATTGGGCCAAAGCTCTACGCATGGGCCACACCTGTCAGGCCTAAACTGATTGGACATCTGTCAGCTCTAAACAGATGGTTGTCACCTGTGAGCTACCTTCCTGTGGAGCTGCACGGAGATCCTGTCTCCCTTGGGGTTCTTTGTGTAATCATACTTTCCTAGACTCAACACATCCATTTTTTTTCGCTCACTCGCTTTGAACTCAAGCGCAGTCCATACACATTTCTTCAAGTAGCACAGAACTGAAATTTGTGTGTGGATTAGCTTTCCCTATTACCAGTGTCCCTCGCCATCAGGCGAACCCACTCCAACTTGAGAGGTGATTGTATCAACATTTTAGTCCAACTGTCTGATGTAGGGGTTGAACCCCTTACCTCGGCATCAACACACCGGATGTTTAAGAACACGTATTTTTATAGACTCAGCCATGCTGACCTTTATGAACCCTCTGATAACCATCTACTATGTTGCTGTATTATGTCAAATTAGAAAATACATCGCCGGGTGAGACGAGTTGCCTCTGGATGGTGTTAATTCCAGGGTATAATATCAAATCATCAATCATATGAAAATGTTGATTCCGGTGTTAAGGTGCCAAGCTTTGTTTTGCTCTTTCATTCTATGTCCATGTTTAATATATTTAATCTGCAACACACACAAGCATACATCTGTTTTCAACACAAGCCAGTCGGCAGAGTGTCTTTAACTGAATCTTTGATTTTGAAGCCGTTAGCAGCAATTTGCTCTTTTTGTTTGACTACAAGTTCACATGGTAACTGTGTTGGATCACTATCTAATCTGGTCATGATTCACTCACAATCTACTAACTAAACAGGTTAACCTGTTCACATTCTGTCTGTGAACACATACATTGACAATGCAATGGTACTGACAATACATTACATGAACTATGACAAAGCTCTGTGTTATGAATACAGCAATGCCGAGAGTTGATTTTAACTCTAATCTAAGACTTCTCATATCAACAAAAACAGAACAGCTGTACTGGTTTTAACAATGGTAAGAACATTGATTGTTCAGAAAGCAATGGCAAACCACTGAACATAAACTTGCCTAGTAAATCAAGAACAGCCAACAAATTATGGGGTTGATTGCAACTCCTGTAAAGGATATGCCAGTAACTTTAACATATAAACAAACAATACAAAAGGGAACAGAGTTCTTCTTTTATACAGTTGCTGCTTATGTTTATCCCATCAGTCACAGATCTGATGGTGAACTCAACCATGTTTTGGAGTTCCTCTTTAGTTCCGTACAGCTTGGTGTCTTGTGCTGATTTAATGGGCCTGTATATTTTTCTGAGCTTGATGTGCAAAGGATGATCCTGCAGAAAATGTTCAGGAGTTTTGTTTGTCTAGTCCACTTATGCACAGTTATGAAACGGGCAGTCAAAGTCTATGCATGTTTATTGTGCCTGTTCACAGGAACCTATCACCACCTTCAAATACTTAATGAGTCGCTTAAAAGTCAACTTCATTGCAGTGGGTTTTTATCCCACATAGCTCAGTCTCTCCGCAGCGAACAGCCAAAGCTCCAGCGACGACCCCCACGGGTCTCTGAACAAAAATGCACTCGTGAACCAAAGGACATGGCCCGGAATCGAACCCACAACCTTCAGAGCCCAAGTCAGATGGTTTGACCACTTCACCACAGTGACTCTCTATGCTTTATGAGTAATCAAACAAAGGGCAGAGTGTGAGATAAGCATACTTGCCCATTTCTTCACCCATTTAAAATGAAATTAGTCTATTCATTGATTCTTCAAAATCAGTTTCCAGAATTGTCCAAAAATTAGTCTCCATTATGTAAAATGAAGTCAATCACAAAGCAGGAAGCCTCCATGGCAAAGGTTAGGCCTTCTGCCTCATGCTCCTAAGGTTGCGGATTCAATTGACTCCATTGTTCGGTTTACGAATGCAATTTTTTGTATTCCAGAGACTCCAGGGGGTTGTCACTGGAGCTACGGAATTCGTGCAAAAGTCAGAGCCATATATGTTAAAACCAGGTGCTTGAAGTCGATCTTTGGTCTTTATCTCTAAGCAATAGTGGTTTGAAGAAATACCCTGCTACTGCTGAGCACTGAACCCAGAGCTACATTTTGGTAAGCAAGCACACCAACCAACATGCCACTACGATTTCCTGGATTAATAATCCTCCCATTTAAATCATTGCCTTCCTTGTGTATTTTACCCCCCACTTTCATCTCTAGCATGTTTTTCAGCAGTGTTAGGTCTTTCATGCTAACTTTATGCTAACCAAACAACACAAGCAACCATGAAGAATCTTAAAATGTCACAAACTGAATTAACGGTGAGACTACAAAAGTGACATCTCACCTGTCTAGAAAGCCATCCCCATTGGCATCGCAGCTGTTGAACAGACGTCTGAGTCGTTCCTCTTCACTAGCACACGATTTGCTGGAGTTTCTAGAATCACTGTTCTCACTGCCACTGCTGCTAGATCTGCTGCCTTTATCACCCATTGTTCATTTCTTCAAAATGGACTCGTGGTAAACTGCGAACCCAGCAGCTAATTCGCTTATGATTCTTTTTTTTCCAGTTGTGGCTGCCTTTGTTTGCTCATACTTCATTATGATCACAATATGTTTTTTTTAATAGTGCTTTTAAAACTACACGAACAGATAAATAATACATTAATATGTTTGACTAATTGATTAACCAGAATCTATATCATTTCACTGACAAGAAATCTATATGGGCTTTTTCTCCCTCAGCAGAGCAATTCAGAGTATAAGGAAACTGTTTCCATGGCGGGTGGGGTGTCTCCGTGGCAAACCAGTTAAACCATTTGCCTCCTGCTCCAAAGGTTGTGGGTTCATTTCCAGACTGTCATTTGATACACAGGTGGGTGGGGGAGGGGGGTTGTTACTGGAGTTCATACTCTCTGTAACACTTTCAACAGGCCACTATGCGGAAAGAGACAAAGCCATATAGGGTAAAACTTGGTGCAGTGAAGTCGGCCCTCTCGCCTTTAAACCCCTGCTATTTTTAATGTTTCCATAATACAATGAAGTTGAATGTTCCTACAGTGTCTTGACTTGATTCATTGGCTAACAATAAAATGGACATGGAGAAATAGATATGAATACTTTCTATCCAAGACAGTTATATTAACCTATTTTGTCAAAGTTATTAATTCAACTCAATCTATCCTGGTGTGAAAGAACACACTGGAGCCTGGGCAGTGGGAAAAGGATTGAGTAATGCAAAGGGATGCTTTAATGTGGAAGAATTCCCAATGCGAAGAAAGATAAACGCATGTAGTTAGTTAAATGTTGGGGTATCATCCTTGCACTCCAGACAAATCCATAGGTGGTCAGTTTATATTATAATGGATCCTGTCAAACTGCAACACACCTGGAAATAAAGAGACTGACAGAATGGCAAGGGAAGGTATAAGATATAAGAAACAGTTATAGAACTGGGAATCACAGCATCCAGGCCACCAGACAGATGATGCACATTACCAACTCGACTGAAGTAAACAAGTGGCAATCTTCAGACTCAGCAGAGGACATAGCAGGCTAAAGTACACCATGTTAAATAAACTAAAGACAGGAAGATATTGACGAATGTAACTGTGGAACTGGTCAGATGACAGTTATGGTTGTGCCAAACACAAACAGACCAGAGAAAACTGTTTTGGCCTACACCCACTCAATTTGTGGACAGTGGACAAGGAAGTCTCCGTAGCGAAGTGGTCAAGCCGTTTGACTCAGGCTCCGAAGGCTGTGCATTCGATTCTGGGCCGCATCCTTCGGTTCACGAGTGAAATTTTTCGGAGACTCCTGTGGGTCGTCGCTAGAGCTACGGAGTTTGTGCTTTGTGCGAGGCTTTCCACGCTGTGGAAAGAGACCGAGCCATATGGGATTTTTAAAAAACCTGGTGCAATGAAGTCGACCCTGTCGACTTTTAAGCAACTTTAAAATTACTTTCTTTAAATATATTCATTACATCAGAAGGTTTACGAAGAAGAATTGAACCAGAAACCTAATTTGTCTGCTTTTGGTAAAAATAAGATATTCTAGTACATCATAAAATGTATTATGTTTTTAAACTGAAATGAATTGCATTGCAGTAACGTTGCAAATTATCATCATCATCAAGTGCCATGCCAGCTGGTGTAGGCATTTATGTTTCTCCACATATCTCGGTCTTTGGTGTTCTGGATCAACTCTGCTGCTGATATTCCTCCATGCCACCATCTCAATCCATCCAGCATCATTTCTCTTGGTCTGCCTCTGCCTCTCTTCCCCTCGATCTTTCCAGTCATCACGATATTCTCTGATGCCTCTCTTCTCATCACATGACTAAAGAAAGCTATTTGTCTCTGTCTTATTGTTATATATAATGTTATAGTTTCGTCCTAGTTTCAGCAATCATCATTAGTTACTCTGGCAGTCCAAGGAATTCGCAACATTCGTCTTTGGAATCAAATCTCTATTGCTTCCAAGTTCTTCCCAATTTGTTCATTTACATTCCAAGATTCACTGCCATACAGCAAAACAGGATCTTATAGCACTCCAGCGTGGGTGGGGGTATGCGTTTGGATGGGTTGAGGTGTGTGGGTGTTGGCGGGTAGTGATATTTGTGGGTGTTGGTGGAATGTGTGGATGGACGTGTGGGGGTGAAAGTAGGGGCGTGGGAATGGGTGTGGGGGATGTGTGTATGGGTGGAGGATATGTGTATGGGATGGGTGCGGGGGATGTGTGTTTGGGTGGGGGATATGTGTGGGTGGGTGGAGATGTGTGGATGGTTTGGGGAAGTATGTGTGGGTGGCGGGGTTGTGTGGGTAGGGGATTGTGTGGGTGGATTGGGGATGTAAGGGCGAGTGGGGAGAAGTGTATGGTGTGTGGGTTTGGTATATGTGTGCGGTGTGTTGGTGGGGGATGTGCGGGTGGGAGGTATGTTTGAGGTGGTATGGGTGAGGATATGTGTGTGGGTGGGGGATAGTTTGTGGTGTGGGGGATGTGTGTGGTGGGTGCGGGGAATGTGTGTATGGGTGGGGGATATGTGTGGGTGAGTAGGGGGTGTGTGGTGGTTGGGAGAAGTATGTGTGGGTGGTGGGGGTGTGTGGGTGGGAGATGTGTGCATGGTGGGGGTGTATGAGTGGTTTAGGGATGTGTAGGTGGGTGAGAGATGTGTATGTGTCGGGGTGGGATGCATGAGTGAGTGGAGGATGTGTGTGGGTAGGGGTATTGTGATCGAGAGATGTTTGGTTGGGGGTGTGTGGGTGGGGGTGTGTGGGTGCATAGTGGAGGATGTGTGAGTGAGTGAGTGTTGGTGGATGGGTGGGAAATACATGTGTGGGTGGGGAGAGGTGCGTGGTGTGTTGGTTGGGGATATTGTGTGGGTGGGGGTATGTGGGGTGGATGGGTAAGGGTATCTGTGTGGGTGTGGGTGGGAATATTGTGTGGTATGTGGGTGGGGGATATGTGTGTGGTGTGTAGGTGGGGATGCATGGTGGTATGTGGGTGTGGGATGTGTTGGTGAGGGATATGTGTGCGGTGTGTGGGTTGGGAATATTGAGTGGTAGAGGATGTATGTGATGTGCGGGTGGGGGTGTGTGTGATGGGGGATTGGGTTAGGGCATGTGTGGGTGGGTGGAGGATGTATGTGAGGGTGGTGGGGTGTGTGTGAGTGGATTGGGGATGTATAGGTGGTTAGGGAGATGTGTGTGTGTGTCGGGGTAGGGAGATGTCAGTTGGTGGGAATGTGTGTATGGTTTGGGGATGTGTGAGTGGATTTGCGATGTGTGGGTTGGTGGGGGATGTGTGTGCGTGGGTGGGGAATATGTGGTCAATGGAGATGTGGCTGGGGGATGGGTGGTTGGAGGTGTGGGTGGGGGAGAGGATGTGTGGGTTAGGATGTGTATGTGGGTGGGCGTGGGATGTGTGGGTTGGTGGGGGTTGTTTGTGGGTGGCGAATGTGTTTTGGTTGGGGGAACAGGTGAGGGCAGTGTGTGTAGGTGAGGAATGTGTAGGAGGGGATGGGTTGGTTGGTTGGGTATGTATGTGTCCCTGGGTGTGTGTGTGGGTAGGTGGGGTTGTGTGAATGGGTGGGGTGATGTATGGGTAGGTGGGAGATGGTAATTTGTCTTGATTATGTTTACAACATTCATTTCACAATGTTTATCTTTCTTCCTATGTAAATGTATAATGCTCTTGATGAACGAAAGACGAGTGATTGGAAGGGCCGAATGTAAGACGGGCCTGCGTGCCCAATTTGTTACCCTTTTAAAATAAAGTTGATTTGATTTGATTTGATTTGATTTTCTTACATTCAATGATAGTGACTTACTGCATAAGATATCTTTTATTTTCTGAAATGCATCTTTTGCTTGCCCTATTCTGCTCTTAATCTCTGTTGTGCACCTTCCGTTTGATGATATAAATGCCCCTAGGTATTTAAAATTATCCACTTGGTTAAGAATTTTCCCTTCCATTTCCATTTCACATTTTGGTATCACATTTTTCTTTGATATCACCACTGTTATTGTTTCCTTGATATTAAAGGAGAGTCCTTTCTTTGCGCTCTCCGTTACTACAATGTCCAACAATTGTTGTAGATCTTTTACACTATCTGCTACCAATACTGTGTCATCTGCATAGCGTTTATTGATTATATTATAACCTCCAATTAGTATTCCTGGCTTCCCTTTGATCTCTCATTATTACTTCGCTATAGATAGAGAGAGAAGACATTCGGTGACAAAACACATCCCTGTTGTACTCCTAGCTTTATTTGTTTATAACTGCCCTCTTTATTTCCCATTTTAATTGCTGCTACTTGATTCCAGTAAATATTTTTTAGTATTCTGAGATCTTTCCTATCAATATTGATATCTTCCAGCATTTTAATTTGTTGCAAATACGATAAATAAATCAACAAAATTGCAAAAATGGAAAGTGGAACTGGATGGTGGATATGGATTTTTGTGCTCTGATTAGTTAAACAGTCAACATAGCTTCCCTCATAAAATCATAATATCCATGGCTTACAGCTAATATACCAATGAACTACAAGGCAGACGTGGTTGCGGCCTTGTGGGAGCACGTGTATACCTCGGAGGAGCAAATGGATCACCATGGTCTGGCAAAAAATGAGACAGCGAGGAGTGACGAGGGGATCTGGCCAACGCTCGACGCTCAGAGGAAAGGAGAGACAGACATATAATCAGATTGCTACTGGTACTATTGGTGTTGGAACTCTTCGCTGGCTGCTGAGGATGGGGACGGAGCGCTTATGGGAATGCCCCGAATGCTGTGATGTCGGTTCCTAAATAAATCAATCAATCAATCATACAGATGAACTATGCAACAAGACAATATATTGAAAGCTAAGGTGCCATTAATTATCAAATATATATATGGATTCATTCCACACACAGGTCAGTTGGACTCAAACATTGACTTTTTGTTCAGAAAGCATCATTGCAATGGCACACTTTAAAAAGAAATATTGCAAGTCCTTTGTAGAAACGTGATCAAAGGTTCATTTTCTGGGCAATCTTACTTTCAGTAGTTTGCCAAGGCTTTCTGAATGAGAAGTCATTGTTAATGTCCAACTGATTGGTGTGTGGAGAACCTACTGAACAAAATATTTCACAGAAAATCAACCCAGGGTTGGTCGAAACGTCCTGCAAAGACATGCATTTTATATAAAATATATATCTGATATCTGGACTTAACATCAATGGAAGAATCATAAACAATCTTAGGTATGCTGACGATACCGTGTTACTAGCAGAAAGTGAGCAAAAGTTACAAAACCTAGTGGAACAAGTAAACAGCTATAGTGCAGAATGTGGTTTAGATATTAACATCCAAAAAACGAAAACTATGATAATTAGCAGTGGAAAGGAAATATCATCAATGAACATGACAGTAGACGGGCAGATATCAGAACAAGGAGCATTCTCTCCTATCTTGGACACGTATTTACAGATGATGGCAGAAGTGAAGTAGAAATCAACCCCCCCCCCCCCCCCCCCCCCCCCCCCCGCGCGATGTGTCTCCACCTTGTGGGGGGGGGGAGCGCTTGCGTGTCCCAGAGATCTCAAGAGCATTGTCGACGGATGCACAACTACATGTCGGACAAGCCTTGGGTTAGAGACCAGACCAAGCGAGACACAACCTGCTGCTCTGCAGGTAGACTGAGGATAGCAGTCAAAGTCTAAATCAGGCGCACGATGCCGCTAAATGTTGGTCCGGACATATGCTCTAAGACTATCAGCTGAGGGATATGGCTGTACGCCTCTAAGCCATAATCACTCGGATGTGAGAGCCGGGCCGATACCCATCTACCGATAAACGGAGGTGAGATGCTGAGCACGCTACATGCTTAGTTCAGATACTTGTTCGAAGGCTCTCAGCTGGGAGATATGAGGGATCCCCGGATGAGTGTGTCTGGCCATTTCTCGCTCACTGAAAGTGCACGGAGGTAAGGTGCTGAGCTGGCAGCACATGTAGCCTACCTCGTGAGCGAGTACTAAAGGCAGAAAAGTGCCCCAGTCGCATGAAATGGTTACGAAAAATGTCTGTATCTATACTCATAGAGAGTGTAGTCAAAGGTGGAAAAACGTCTCAATGACACGAAATGGAACGCCTGGCTAGCGAATCCATTGCGTGGCCCGAAGTCCAAAGCGAAAACTTATCTAGTGGATGTCGCATTTACATCCGAGTGAAATGTCTCATCCAAATGTCTCTCATGCTAGGAACAACTCTGACTACCTAGTTTCTGAATGCCACTCATGTCCGGAACAGCTCTGACTAGCTAGTTTTCCGAATGTCCGTCGTGCCTGGAACAGCTCTGTCCGGGCACAACGACAAGCACATGTCCGAATCAAAAACTCGCTGAGTGGATACCGTCTGCAGACCGGTCTGGTTTGTGCGGGAACGCCCCGTGGCGAACGAAATGCCCAATATATTGAAGTGAGGAATTAAAGCAGTCATGAGCAGGACAGACGATTACCTCGGTGAGTCCAGTACCAGGGCGCTATGTATCGGCTCTGCAACTATTGTCAAGGTCCCACTTGAGTAGATAGGGGACGTAATATAGATAGAGAAGAAACATAGAAACATGGGATAAATAGGGGAGAGAATAGAAGAGACTCGAACATTCGAGACAGACGAGTCAGATGTCAAACTACGCAGTACGCCCAGCCACAACCCGGCAGAAGTATGAAGGGTGAAACCCCACGAGACGCACAAAGGGGCAAGCACATCGTGTCCACCTCACGAGAGTCGAGAGGGCAGACAGCCACTGGACATTGACGGGAGAGGGTGTAGCTTCTAGAGGGAGACACATGGATAGACATTACTTAGATCCTTAAGATATTAGCGATAGACATAGTTAAGATGTTGTGTATAGACATTTGAATGCTTTGTATAATGAATGTGTATGTAATATTATAACCACTGTGCGAGAAGATTATTCGCCAGATGACAGACATTGTAAGAAAAGTATAACGACGATAATCGAACTTAAGAGTTCTGTCTTATCTGTGCTCGCACTATTCTACCTGTCTGAACCCGAGTTTCTCTATCCTTATTTGTGACACGTTGACAACTATGGAAGCCACCCTGGATGGACTGTCCCTCCTCCCCTTGAGGTATGACCGTAAAGTCTACGACCGTTCCAACTGGACCAGCTGGGATGCAGACGATATAACAAAAGTGAGTCTCCCAGGAATGCTAACCTGGTAAAAAAATGCACGCAGAAGTCGGATGAGTTGGCCCAAGGGTTTCGGCCCACGGGTGCATAACAACTTAACGCAATCACATCTGAAAACACACTCCGGATGAACGCAAAGAAGAAATCAAAAAAAGAATAGGAATGGCCAAAAATGCTTTCAGCAGCATGAAATCAGTATTAACATCTAGAGAGATTAATAACGCTTTAAACATGAGAATTGTCAAATGTTACAGATATTCAACACTACTGTATGGCGCGGAAGCCTGGACATTGAACAAGCAACTAGAAAGTTGCATAGAAGCCCTGGAGATGTGGATATACAGACGAATATGTGTATTTCATCGAAAAGAAACAATTAAATACACAGATTCTAGAAGCACTGGGAATGAAAAGAGAGTTTATCATAGTTTATTAAAGAAATAAAAAGGAGGCAAGTGAAATATTTCGGCCACGTTAAAAGACAATACTTTTATAAAAACCATACTGGAAGGTAAGGCTTAAGGCAAGCGAGCAAGAGGTAGACAATGATACAAGTGGGAAGATAACATCAAGAGATGGACGAACATCAGCTTGACAGGAATGTAATAATATAAATGTATAGTCAGGGTGAGAGACTGAGACAGTGTAAGTGTTGGAGATCCATAGCAGCCAACCTTCATTGTGGAGACGGCACCTGACTGACTGACTGATATGATAAGATCTCTTGTCGACCATCGAAATTAATACAAAGCTACATTCAACTGAGTTCAGGCTGAACGAACTCAGTTTACTTACTAAATAAATAAAATGCTTCTTCTTCTTCTTCAGCGTTCCGAGCCATTGAGGTTCTTTGCTGCAAATACAATCCGTCTCCATTCGTCTCTCTGATGGACCTTCTCTTGCCAGTCGTTGATTCCAAGTGCTTGTAGGTCTGTACATGTATTATCTCTCCACCGCCTTCTTGGTCTACCTCGGGGTCTACGGTCATTTATTTCCTGAGTGTAAGCGAGTTTTGTTTCCCTATTATCTTCCATTCTTTCTATATGCCCCAGCCATTGTAGTCTATTAGCCTTCATGATACCAGTGATTAGCGGGGACTTAAACAGATCATAAATGTCTTTGTTACTTCTTCTTTTCCACTCTCCACTTTGTGTATCCCTAATGGGTCCAAAGATGCGTCTTAAAATTTTGTTCTCAAAGGTTTGTAACAAGGCTTCGTCTCCTTTCCTTGTACTCCATGTTTCAGAGCCATACAGCACAACTGGTCTGATCAGTGTTTTGTATATTGTGATTTTGGTGTTACGAGATAGCGCCTTTGATTTTAGTAGATGTTGTAGTGCATAGTATATCTTATTTCCAGAGTTGATTCTAGTTTGTATTTCTTCCCTTATGATGTTGGAGCAGTTGAAGATAAAATGCTAACCAGTAAATTTTGAGTAAATATCGACAATATCGTTTCTCTTTCACAAATTAAATTAAGAAAATAATCGTTAATTGTAGTATTTGGTTGGTTAAACTACATTTGTTTAAAACTACGACTGTAACGATTTACACAAGTAACACTAATCCATTTACAAACATTCTAAGATTCTGGAAAATAGGAAAACATCCGCAGTCCGGCCACAATTCACATTACAGACACACAACAAACGACTGACTGACCATCGTTCATCGTCGCATCCATTTCATTAAATAAAGAACAGCGAACTCCGAAACCAATACTCCATCCAAACGGGCAAGAAATCTCACAACTTTATAACTATTGAACACTGAGCACAAGTTGCTAAGCATATATTTGTATCCAAAGGAAGAGATTAATCATGAGCAGGAGGTGAACTGGCGTGTGAAACATGCATCTTGTCGAGGAGGCAGTAAAACAAAGCTCCAGTTACAGA
>OY992891.1:73304655-73359802 GCA_963921405.1 Cepaea hortensis | reverse complement strand
AATACAAAGCTCCAGTTATAGAGCAGACATCTTTCTGTGTGTTCACGTTCTTGCTTGGCTGGGTCCTGGGCCGTTCTGTTGGTGGGCCTGCTCGATTATTGTGGATTCGATTCTGGGTCTGCCTTGGTCGGTGTGGAATCGACTGTTGGTTACGCGAGGAGGGAAAGAGAGGGTTGGGGGGGGGGTGAGTGAAGGAGGGCAAGGATTAACACTTAATTTATCACAAATTACGGATAGAGATAAAAAGAGAGAGAGGGAGAGAGGGGAGTAGACAGGGAAAGGAAAGAGAGAGGAAGGAAAGAGATAGGAAGCAGAGAGAGAGGGCGAGAGAGAGAGAGAGAGAGAGAGAGAGAGAGAGAGAGAGCGTAGAAAGGGGAAGGAAAGAGAGAGTGAGGGGAAGGAAAGAGATAGGAAGCAGTGAGAGAGAGAGAGAGAGAGAGGAACGGAGAAGAGCAAGAAAGAAGAGAGAGAAAGAGAGGAAATGGCGGAAGAAAAGACAAAGCAGAGAGTGGAAAGGGAGGGGAAAAAGAGGAATTTGAGAGAGGAAGGGGAGAGATAGAGGACGGAAAGAGAGAGGAAGGAAAGAGAGAGGAAGCAGAGAGAGATAGAGGAAAGAGAGAGAGAGGGGAACAGAGAGATAAGAAGAAGGAGGGAGACGGAGGGCGAGAGAGAGAGAAAGAGAGGGAGGCATTAACTCTCGGTCTATCACAAACAACTGATAATGATACATCAAATGAGCCAGACACACGTCCGAGGACCACGGTCAGAGCGACGTTCTGCAATGAACCTACTACATAATAATGAGGACAAGGATTAACTCTTCATTTAACGCCCCTGGGCTAAGTTAACCAACGTTAGTTACATGCTCTTTCCATTACGTGGCAATCAATCCCAGCATTTGTTGGTTGTTTATAATCAACTACGCCAGTTTTACGAGGGCGAGTCAATATGTAAGTTACACAGTTCTGTGGGATGGCAGGTAAATGTAGTTGGTGTTTTCTACAGGTGTCATTAGGTGACAGCAACATCGAACTTTATATTCCCGTTCGTCAGGTGGCACTAGGTGTCTCATGCGCATGCGCAGAGCATACACAAAATCGTGACTGTACTTACGGAGTGTACAACCAAAGAGCAACGTGCTGTTGTGCGTTGTTGTTGTGTGTGTGTTTTTTTTTTTTTTTTTTTTTTTGGGGGGGGGGGGAGGACTACCTGTAAAGGACATTCATAAGGAAATACTTCCTGTTTATGATGACAAATGTTTGTCCCGTAATGCGATGCATAGCTAGGTAGACATTTTTTTCTCAAGGACGCTCTAAAATTGTTGATGAAATCCGATCTGGTTGTCCTGTTAAGATTGCAACAGAAGTATCCGTGCAGCGGGTGGAGGAGATGATTAGAGGTGACAGGCGAGTAACGATAGACTCCGTGGCATCTGCAATAGGGTGATCACATGGATCAGCATACAGCATAACGCATGATCGATTGAAATTTCCAGGACTGCTGACTGTAGCGAAACGCCAGTGGTCCATGTCCTTATGCATTCTTTTATTTTGGGTAGACAGGGGGGAAACGGCTTTCGGAAGCTCTCAGTTCTCTTGTTCTCTCAAATCTCCATGAAAGATGGTTCTTTGGGTTATCTTCCTATCACAATCTTTACATGGAGCAAGTAGCCAATGTCTTTCACATCGGGTAAACCCGATGGAGCGCCTTGCGCCAAATGTGCGCTGGTGCGGCTGCTAAGCAATTCATGGCCGTGTACACACCTACCGTTGGATAGTGGCATCTTGTCAAGTCGATTTGAAGATTGGGACAGAGATGCAACATCCTACTGAAGTGGTGAAGAAAGGTAGGGCTTGGGTTGTGGGTACTCCAGCCAAACATGGAGTTATAAATATACAATGTGTTGAAGGGGAAGATGAATTGGCGAAAGGCCAATCATAACCAATGACGAGTTGGGTGACCGTTAGCCGATCTGGCTGCGCGTCTTGTCCTTGGCATAGCCGGGGAAGTGAATCTGAACCATATATCTCCCAAGAGGATTTCATTTGTTCTTGGCGTCAGATGAGCTGTTGCTATCTTTCTGTCTACGGCTTGAATTGGACAGATTGTCATCTTTCTGTTGTATATACTCAGTGGATGGCTATGGTATTCTTAGGGATGGGGTACACCAATCTCTGATCTATCTTCTTGAGCCAGAAGAGGCCATTCATAGGACTATCTCTTTCATCTGTTACTAGATAGGATGATGTAGGGAAGATAATGGACTTCTTTATCTCATTTAGAGAACCTGCATTCCGCTAAATCTATGTGTTCTGTGGGGCACTGCTGGTACATTGCGGCGACAGCTCAAACAAGAGCAGAGCCGGGAGGGGGTAGTATCTTCTTTCCTATTCTTGCAGGGAGTGGGGAACTACACTGCGTGCCATACAACCCCATTACTATACTACTAGGTAATGAGATGTAACACACAGATTACTGGGCGCACCACACCACAAGATCTTGCGGGTGAGAAAGGCATGGTTTGCAAGTGAGAGGGAAGCATGGGAATGAATGTGCCCAATCATAATAAAGGCTTGGTATGAGTGTGGAGGGTGTGTCTTGTGGCCAAAAAGACAACCGGACTTCGTCCAGCTGGAGGTCTACTCAAACCCGGACGTGGCCAATCCAGGGGCTACCTGACAGGTCAGGCCTAGTCAATCAGGTATTAAATATAGTGTATTTGTGTGATACATGAGTCAGCCCAGTCGCTCAGGTTTTGTTTATCATTTCCAGGGTCCTCTTCTATGGGAAGTGACTATGTCTTCTAAGGGACATTATCACCAGTGCTTCTAGGCTAACGCCAATATGTCCAACGAGGCCAACTCAAGGTTTGGTGTGCTTAACTCTGAGACAGAGGCAAGGTGCAGGTCTTGAGGCAAGGACATTTTGTATGACTGGTGCATTGCCGGTTTTGTTCTAACAACATACGCCTGAGAGCAGTTGTTGTCTGGAGGGAACCTGAGAGTGATTTTCGGGCCTACCCATTTTATACCGGACATTAAAAGGACCCATCCATTATCCTTCACAAACACCTCACCTTATCGGCAACACTAAAGCCTTTCATAGGTCAGTGAAGACCTAGTGCCGAACTAATTCAGATGACAATGAACAGAAGTCCTCAACACACCAGTCGCTTGGATTCTACAAAAGCCGGTTGAACCTACACTCAGTTGCTGGAGAAGGAAGGAGATTCGGACATCTTTGGTGAGAAGTGTGTGGACAGATCAGACAGTATCTGAAGCTGGATCTGTGACTGTGGCGACTTGAGGCTCTGTGTCAGAACTTTACCAGTGTAGTGTCTGTGTAGATCTATCTGTTTATCTGCCTTTATGTGTTCCTGTGCTGTTCTTGATTAGGTTAATAAAATTACTTCCAAGTTGTTCTGACGACTGCCATGTTATTTATGCGTCAGCCAGAAGAACACTGCAGGAAATAGGTCCCTAGGTCGAAAGGAAGCGTGACAGTGTGTCCAGGGAAAACGGGAGGAGGGTTGGCAGGTAAAGACCTATCCCAGCCAGGGCTATAGAAGATATTTGAAATATTGTGACCGGGCTATTTGGGACCCTCCACGTAGCTTGTTACAATTTCTGGGGGCACGTCCCGGGATATTTGAAATCCTGGTGGAGTTTTGGCTGATGTAGTGATAGGGGACAGATATCCTTGTCTTCTATCAATAGGTTCTGCCTACCGTGCCTGGCTATTGTCTATACTCTTCCTGACACAGACTGACCGACATACGACGTGTTGTGGTCGTGTAATGTAACTTGTTGTGTAATTGTGAGAAAAATTTTATTAGACAATTACCTCTTCCCTTACCCGCTGAGTTCGAGATGGCATCAGCTGGGTTTAATGTCGCTGACGTACAGGCTACAGGGCGTGAGATGGGATATGATGGAGCGGAGTTACAGAAATATGTACAGGAAGTGGAAAGAGACTACAGACAGGCTGTGCGCGAAGCCAAGAGGATTGAGGCGGAGGCTGAGGTTAAGAGGATGGAGGCTGAGGCTAGGAAGATGGAGGCCGAGCAGGCAGTCAGAGACCATGAGTTCCGTATGAGAGAGTTGGAGCTGAAAGCTCAAACTGCCAAGGAAAGAGACGGTGCAGTGGGAGACGCAGTTCTCCCTGACTCAACAACTTCTGGTAGCGGTCCATACCAGGCAATGAAGTTCCCATTACTCCCGTTCGATGAACACAAAGATAAGATCGACCAGTATCTTCACAGATTTCGGTCGATGGCTTTGGCTATGGGATTGGAGCGAGGGAAATGGAACTTGAAACTCTCACAGGGCCTGAGGGGGACCGCGTACGAGGTCTATTCTAGGTTGCCACCTGGTATGGAGAATGACTATGAAGTTCTGGAGAAAGCACTTTTGAAAAGGTTCCAGATGACAGCTCATACTTATCGACAACAGTTCAGAAAGTCGAAGAGAGAGCCAGGAGAGATGTTCGCAGCCTACAGTGTCAGATTGAAGTCTTACCTTTTGAAGTGGATGTCTTTAGCTGGATTTGCTAACGACTATGAAAGTTTGGAAGAATTGGTGGTTGTGGACCAAATGAAGAGAATGATGCCTAAGCCATTGCAAACCTTCTTGCTTGAAAATGGGGCAGAAAGGTTGGACATAGTGAACACGTTGGCGGAAAGGTATGTGCTAGCTCATGGGGATAATGGGGAATTGTCACAACCCAATCCCCGACCACCAGACACATGGGCTGGAAAGAAGAAGAACCCTAAAACAGCTCACACCAAGAAGGAGGATCCTTTCGATAAAGTTCCTAGTAAGAAACCCTCTGGTAAGAGTCCACCTGGATCTCCTAAAAGAAAGTGGAGTGAAAAGTGGTGCGCCTATTGCAAATCTCCCACACACAATACGGTAGATTGCCGGCGTAAACAGAAAGACTCTCACTATGCTGCTTGTCTTGTAGAAACCGGGGAAGGGTCTCACAAGGAGGTAGAAGGGAGGGATCTTGGGAACAAAGATTTAGAAAAACCACCAGTAGTAGAAACGGTACTTGTGAACGGTCAACCAGTTGAGTGTCTCTACGACACAGGTCTGCAGTTTGAGGCTGTAATTTCATCACATTTAGTGAGCCCAGAGCAGCTAACCGGGGAATCTATTGAGATTCAAACGGCGACAAAGAGTGCGGTAGCGATGTCTCTTCCAATTGCGAAGGTGGACATCAAATCAAAATATGTTACCGGCACTATACAGGCAGCCGTTCTGCTAGATCCTATCTTCCCAATGATCTTGGGTTGTCGCTACGTCTTTCTAGGGATTCCAACCGAACCCATGTACGTAGGGGCAATGCAAACCAGATCTCAATTGGAGGATGAGCAGACGCCGGCCTTGATTGTGAATCCCTTGCCTGGGGAGTTACGAGCTGCTCAAAGCCAGGATGCTACTTTGCAACCTTGCTTCAACCAGTTGCCAAAAGGTTCTGACCCACCAAGACGGGGTCAGTATTATATGAAGAATCGGTTACTGTACCGGAGAGCCGGAGTGGAGGATCACCAGCATGGACAGCTGGTGGTTCCTAAGGCTTATCGGGAACAGCTTCTTCATATGGGACACACCATTTCTTTCAGTGGACATATGGGTGTCGGGGCAACTCTCCAGCGCATTTCCTGCCATTACTACTGGCCAGGGATGACTGGAGACGTGCGTAGGTACGTCAAGTCGTGCCCAGAGTGCCAGCGTGTGGCACCAAAACACTGGACAGCTCCGGTAGTTCTGGGAGACATGCCCATTATGAACTCTCCTTTCGAGAGAGTCGCCATCGATCTTGTTGGTCCTCTTCCTAGGACTAGGAAGAGGAATAAGTACATTCTCACGATGGTGGATTGCTGTTCCATGTGGGGCGAGGCGATACCTTTGGCCACAATCGACTCTAAGCGAGTGGCTGATGCACTGATGGAGACTTTTACTAGGTTAGGATTTCCCAACCAGATCCTAACGGACAATGGGTCTCAGTTCTGTGGTAAGCTGATGGAAGAAGTCTTTCGTATCTTCCAGACCAACCACATTCACACAAGCCCGTATCACCCTCAGTCTAATGGGCAAGTGGAGAGGTTTAATGGTACCTTGATGACCATGCTTCGGAAGCTGGCACAAGAGAAACCAGACAGATGGGATGAGTATATCTCAGCCGCCTTGTTCGCCTATCGGGAGGTTCCCCATGGGTCGACCGGGTTGCCTCCAGCCACTCTACTATTCGGGAGGCCAATCAAGGGTCCCTTAGAAGCCTTATTGATATGTTGGACAGAGGAGGAAACTTCTGAAGAAGCTGTATCCTCATATAAATACGTCGAAGAGTTAAAGAAGAAACTCCAGACGGGTTGGGCTTTGGCAGCTCAGAATCTGAGGGCGGCCAGAAAGAGACACGCGGCCTACTACAATAGAAGGACGAAAGATAGGTCTCTTAAGGTGGGGGATCGGGTTCTGTTGTTACTTCCAGTAGGTTCCAATAAACTCGAGATTGGTTGGCAGGGGCCTTTCCCGGTGGAAAGGATTGTCTCCCGCACCAACTATGCCATCCGGATCAGGGGGAAATCCAAAATCTTCCACATTAACCTTCTCAAAAAGTATGAAGAACGATCTGATGGTACTTCTCTCCCACTCATGACTATGGCGGTCGCGATGGAAACTGAATCGGGCGAAGAAACGGATAGGGGGTATCCATTACACCCTGGGGAAACCTATAGGGATGTACATATAAATCCTGATCTGTCGGCTGAAGAAACAGACCGTGTCATCCGTTTGTTGGAGTCCCATCAGCAGATTCTTACCGATCGGCCAGGGCGGACAGGGTTGGTCGAGTTTGATATGACTCTGACTACCCAAGACCCCGTTCGACAGAAAATATATCCAGTGCCATTTTCGAAAGAGAAGGCCCTGGAAACTGAAATCCAGAAGCTTCTGGACGACGACATCATCACTCCTTCGACTTCTCCTTATAATGCCGGGGTTGTCTTGTTGAGGAAGCCAAGCGGGGAACACCGCTTATGTATTGATTACAGGCATTTAAATAGTTGTACGACATTCCAAGTTGACCCGTTACCAAACACAAATCAATTGTTTGCCAGATTAAATAGGGCAAAGTACTTCTCAAAAATTGATTTAAGCCGGGGATATTATCAGATCCCTGTGAAGCCTGAGGTTCGGCCCATGCTCGCTTTCAGTACTCCGAGTGGCCATTACGAATTTAAGGTGATGCCTTTTGGGCTGAGCAATGCGCCCAGTGTGTTCACACGCATGATGAGAAAGTTATTAGACCCTTTAAGGGATCCCTCTGTCGTCTCGTTTATGGATGATATTCTCATCGCGTCTGACAATCTGAAAGATCACCTGAAATCCTTGGAAAAGATCTTCATAAGATTGAAAGAGGAGGGGTTAACCGCCCGTCCAGCCAAATGCATGATTGGATATCAATCCTTGGAATTTCTGGGACACACTATTACCCCAGGGGGACTGGTACCGGAAGAAAAGAATATTGAGAAGGTCCGTCTCGCACCCCGTCCTAAATCCAAAAAGGATGTTAGGTCTTTCTTGTCTCTGTGTGGGTTTTACCAGAAATTCATTCCAAAGTTCAACGAAATTGGAGCGCCGTTAACCGAAACCCTGAAGAAAGGATCGCCAGATCCTATAGTCTGGACCCCGAGCTGTGAAGAGGCTTATGGGAAGCTGAAACAGGCGTTGGTGGATAGGCCAGTCCTGCAACTCCCGAATTTGGAGAAAACGTTTGTTCTGAGAACCGACGCGAGTAACATAGGGATTGGAGCAACTCTGTTGCAGGAAGGGCGAGATAATCCTTCGGTGTTGTGTCCGGTGGCGTATGCCAGTAGAAAACTGTTACCCGCCGAACGGAATTATTCCACCGTCGAACGGGAATGTCTAGCTCTAGTGTGGGCGGTACAGAAATTTCAACCTTATCTGTATGGAGTCCAGTTCAAAGTGCAGTCCGACCATCAACCTCTGACGTTCTTGGCAACTTCTAAGAAACTGAACGCGAGGTTGATGAGATGGTCATTGCTCCTACAACCGTATCAGTTCACGGTCGATTACATCCCCGGAAGGGAGAATGTGGGAGCAGATTTTTTATCACGGCATCCTATGGTTGAATGTGAAGGTGGGGTCATTCGAACAGAACCACTGACAGTAGAAAGTTCGTAGGGTTCGACTTTCTTAAGAGGGGGCCTATGTAGCGAAACGCCAGTGGTCCATGTCCTTATGCATTCTTTTATTTTGGGTAGACAGGGGGGAAACGGCTTTCGGAAGCTCTCAGTTCTCTTGTTCTCTCAAATCTCCATGAAAGATGGTTCTTTGGGTTATCTTCCTATCACAATCTTTACATGGAGCAAGTAGCCAATGTCTTTCACATCGGGTAAACCCGATGGAGCGCCTTGCGCCAAATGTGCGCTGGTGCGGCTGCTAAGCAATTCATGGCCGTGTACACACCTACCGTTGGATAGTGGCATCTTGTCAAGTCGATTTGAAGATTGGGACAGAGATGCAACATCCTACTGAAGTGGTGAAGAAAGGTAGGGCTTGGGTTGTGGGTACTCCAGCCAAACATGGAGTTATAAATATACAATGTGTTGAAGGGGAAGATGAATTGGCGAAAGGCCAATCATAACCAATGACGAGTTGGGTGACCGTTAGCCGATCTGGCTGCGCGTCTTGTCCTTGGCATAGCCGGGGAAGTGAATCTGAACCATATATCTCCCAAGAGGATTTCATTTGTTCTTGGCGTCAGATGAGCTGTTGCTATCTTTCTGTCTACGGCTTGAATTGGACAGATTGTCATCTTTCTGTTGTATATACTCAGTGGATGGCTATGGTATTCTTGGGGATGGGGTACACCAATCTCTGATCTATCTTCTTGAGCCAGAAGAGGCCATTCACAGGACTATCTCTTTCATCTGTTACTAGATAGGATGATGTAGGGAAGATAATGGACTTCTTTATCTCATTTAGAGAACCTGCATTCCGCTAAATCTATGTGTTCTGTGGGGCACTGCTGGTACATTGCGGCGACAGCTCAAACAAGAGCAGAGCCGGGAGGGGGTAGTATCTTCTTTCCTATTCTTGCAGGGAGTGGGGAACTACACTGCGTGCCATACAACCCCATTACTATACTATTAGGTAATGAGATGTAACACACAGATTACTGGGCGCACCACACCACAAGATCTTGCGGGTGAGAAAGGCATGGTTTGCAAGTGAGAGGGAAGCATGGGAATGAATGTGCCCAATCATAATAAAGGCTTGGTATGAGTGTGGAGGGTGTGTCTTGTGGCCAAAAAGACAACCGGACTTCGTCCAGCTGGAGGTCTACTCAAACCCGGACGTGGCCAATCCAGGGGCTACCTGACAGGTCAGGCCTAGTCAATCAGGTATTAAATATAGTGTATTTGTGTGATACATGAGTCAGCCCAGTCGCTCAGGTTTTGTTTATCATTTCCAGGGTCCTCTTCTATGGGAAGTGACTATGTCTTCTAAGGGACATTATCACCAGTGCTTCTAGGCTAACGCCAATATGTCCAACGAGGCCAACTCAAGGTTTGGTGTGCTTAACTCTGAGACAGAGGCAAGGTGCAGGTCTTGAGGCAAGGACATTTTGTATGACTGGTGCATTGCCGGTTTTGTTCTAACAACATACGCCTGAGAGCAGTTGTTGTCTGGAGGGAACCTGAGAGTGATTTTCGGGCCTACCCATTTTATACCGGACATTAAAAGGACCCATCCATTATCCTTCACAAACACCTCACCTTATCGGCAACACTAAAGCCTTTCATAGGTCAGTGAAGACCTAGTGCCGAACTAATTCAGATGACAATGAACAGAAGTCCTCAACACACCAGTCGCTTGGATTCTACAAAAGCCGGTTGAACCTACACTCAGTTGCTGGAGAAGGAAGGAGATTCGGACATCTTTGGTGAGAAGTGTGTGGACAGATCAGACAGTATCTGAAGCTGGATCTGTGACTGTGGCGACTTGAGGCTCTGTGTTGGAACTTTACCAGTGTAGTGTCTGTGTAGATCTATCTGTTTATCTGCCTTTATGTGTTCCTGTGCTGTTCTTGATTAGGTTAATAAAATTACTTCCAAGTTGTTCTGACGACTGCCATGTTATTTATGCGTCAGCCAGAAGAACACTGCAGGAAATAGGTCCCTAGGTCGAAAGGAAGCGTGACAGTGTGTCCAGGGAAAACGGGAGGAGGGTTGGCAGGTAAAGACCTATCCCAGCCAGGGCTATAGAAGATATTTGAAATATTGTGACCGGGCTATTTGGGACCCTCCACGTAGCTTGTTACACTGACTAGAGGAGTGTTGCTTCTTCATGACAATGCCAGACCACATAAGGATCGATTAACTCAGGAGAAAATTAACCAACTATAGTGTGTTTACTTTTTTTTGCCCCAATATAAAATTCAATATCTCAGTAACCAACGGAGGGAAAATGGTATTTAGCATATAACCTTATCAGAAGTCGGGGTGCCCACCGCCTAGATGAAAGTATTATTCACTGGCGAGCAACTCCAAATAGTCAGAAACTGACTAGGGACAAAATCTATATGGCTGAACTATAGATTAAGCCCTGAATATCCAACGTACAGCTCCAAGTGGCTCGTTACAAAATTGAAATGAACTGTGCTGAATATTCGCCAAGGAATAGGAAAGAGAAGGTTAGCTAGGATAGATTTTTAAGTCTAAATTGAAGTGTAATTGACAACTATCCCAGTACAGGTTTTTCTCCCTGACTGCTCCCTTCCTTGGTGTCTAAGTGAACCCCCACCAATGTACACACAAACACGTATGCACAATTGGAACTAAAAATATAACGACAGAACTATGAGTTACAAAACTACCACATTTATTTACTAATCATAATAATAGACATCGGATGTTATTCAAGATGATGATGATGAAATTCTATACCATATTGATAGTGATGAAAATCATTACATAACTTCAATTTACTTGTCACTATCTGGATCTGTGGTCCAGATCCCCTCTCTCCAGTAGAAACAAAACAGCTTGCTGGTATTCTGACGCCTGTCAGTCCTGGCACTACCTAGTCGTCACTCGTTCTTGAGATCTATAACATAGGTGCTCTTTGTGAGAGCTTGAAAGAAAGTCAAGAATGGGTTATATCTAGTTCTACATCAGTGCAATCCTAAGTAAAACATATCCTAGCACACACATAAACAATGGCCAGTCTTGCCAAGTTTCTCTTCCAGCTCTACTGCGTTCACCATCCTCCTTCTCCCTTCATATCTCTGTCCTACGGTCTTAGTCTGGGACGGGCTTTTCAATTGTCTCACACGCCTGTAATTATTACATTTCTGCCGTCCCATGTCGCTAATACCGACATTCTGAGTCGTACAGCCGCTCCGTTCAAAGTTGATTTAGCAGCTCACAGGGTCGGTAACGGTATTATCATAGTACCGGGTCATCCGGGCTTACAAGCCGTGACCAGTATCTGTGCCAGGTTTCCATGCATTACCGTGGACTCACGCCCACAATACACTGAAAAGGTTTAGCACCATATACCCTATACCAATTGTGGGTAATGTCTGTACCATTACACCTCTGCTTCCACTGCAATCGATGGCCAATGTGCCAATGTGCACACAATAGCATAACACCAATTTATTCTTAGTGAGTTACCATATAACAAATCACATCAAATAAACCTAAGGTATGCGAATACAAAATGGCATAAAAGGCTATTCTTACATACATTGTATAATGCAAAAAAGTAAGTAATATCCGTATCTACAACAAACTGGGAAACAGAGTTTTCATATACGTTACAGACTAAATAAATGTTTGCCGACTGCATATCCAGAGTATAACAACACTGATGCATACGGCAATTCAAATATATCAAACCTCTAATACTTTAACATAATAGCATTATGCAAAGTTAGTAACAATATTGTTTACATAAATAGGAGACATAGAAACAATACTCAGAGCAGTCCCTACTTAGCCACTGCTGTGGTAAGAATTAAGGAAATAGTCAGTGGACTATATTCTGTACAACAAATGCACACACCAACAGGCAACTAGGCTAGTTTACACAAAACTAACAAGCATCTACCACGACACCTCAAGTATATCTAGACAAGATCTGCCTTCCATAAGTTTCTACTTCTCAGAAGAGTAACACTTAAAGCACAATGATATTGAATACAGAACTTAGAAAGAACACCCAAGTAACCTATGCCAATGATAGTTCTTGAAAATAACCTAGGTCAGATATAGACTGAAAGTTCATATGTCTAAAAGACTGTTGCATAGTTACTAAGAAATCCTTCCTAGAAGCCAACATAATAATTATGCATATGACTACAGAACATTGAGATAGTTCCCACCTGTTCCAACTGATTTTCGTATCTAACCTGAACCAAGTCTATGGAGCCTTATTTAAGCTGAGTCCAGCAGACAGTGTCTGAGACACTGTTATCTCTTTGGCACCTTTCTGTCTGGTATGACAGAAACATGCTGACCTCCTACAGGTACTTAATTCTATTCAAGTGTTGGGCCAGTTCACGCCTATTTTCCCATGCAGACTGACTTATCTCCCCCTGCCAGTCATAAATCCTTTCTGAACCACTAACCACCACCATAGTGTAACACTTGGATGGTTTTGAGTTGCCAGCCCCAGATCAGTTTCACAGTCTGCCCTCCCGTGGGGTGTCATTATCAGTTTGACATGTAACACCTTTAAGCTGGACTGTCTGTGTGATTTCATTCTGGGTTTATTGCAATTCCCACCATCCTGTTTTAGTAGCCAGAAGCCATCTGTTCTGACACTTCACAGTTGAATGGGTTCCTTTTGCTAAATTTTATGCCTCAATGTGTGTAGGCCTGATTGTTCTGTCTTCCATTTCTCCTTTGTTCTTTATTATAGAGAATTGCATTAGTTCTTCTGTAACTTTCTGTAACTCTACATGGCCCATCAAAAGTGAACCGAAAATTGTTCTGGGATGTAAAGGCTGCATTTCACGACAGTCCACCTTGGTCATTAAGAAGAAAGCCCACTACAGAGACACTGACAACTATTTTCATAGTGCAAAACAGGTAATCATGTTCCGTCTCTGAACGGTAAACAGCAGAGTAGACAATTTTTCACGAAGACTCAAAGCGGGTCTGTCACCCATGAGTATGTGTGAACAAACTACACAGACAGCAGAACAGATCCTTAAAAATTGAAACATGATGACTAAATTGCGGTATCATTTCTGGTCACTCCATACGCACATTAACGCACAGCTATTTGGAAGCTTTCACGAACTCAATATAAAAAGCTAACATGAATACTTGTGTACACATTATCAACCAGCAGCTGAAGAAACAAGAAGGAAATGAAAAATAAGGTAAGTCATATATTCTTTCTACTTTCCGGTATAATTTAAAAATTATTTACCCCATGCCTCTGTAAATTCTGTCTTTACTAATATTACACATTGCACCCCTCTCGGGATTCTCCGTGGTGAAGTGGTCAAGCCGTCTGACTCGGGCTCCGAAGGTTGTATGTTCGATTCTGGGCCGCGTCCTTCATTTCACGAGTGCATTTTTTCCGGAGACTCCCGGGGGTCGTCGCTGGAGCTACTGAGTTCGTGCTTTGTGCGACGCTTTCCGCGCTGCGGAAAGAAACTGAGCCATATGGGATCTTCTTCTTCTTTCTTTCGGTTTAATTATGTTTATAACTGCAATGTTGTCTCTTGTATGAATCTAACACTCTTTTTAGTTCATTCAGCGGTCCATAGAGTTTATCTTCCACTGTTGTCTCTCTAGGCCAGAAGGTTCGCCTGGATATGTTGTAGTTTGGGCAATCCTGGAGTATGTGCTCTGCTGTCTGCGACGTCAAACCACATATGGGATAAAAACGCGGCGCAATGCAGCCGACGCTGTCGACTTTTAAGCTACTTCTTTTATTGCACCCACTCCCATACGAATCCGGATACGCCTTGTGTCGTCATGTGAATTGGCGGGGCATTCATTACCGTAAAATTAAGTTTGTTAGCGAGAAATCACTAGTTTTTCAGCAAAACGTCAAAGAAATGTCCCCGCTTTCGATGATTTAAGTTGCTTTTGGACCTATCAAAGATATATTCCCTGGGTGGGGATAAATATAAGACGGCAGGAAAAATTTCATAACGATGCAACACACAGTTTTCAAAATAATTGATTGTGAATGACGGCATTCTTTTCGGGACAGACTATAAGGTGGGACGTTCTGGAACATTTACCTTACAGCCCCGACTTAGCCCCCCAGCGATCTCCACCTTTTTGGTCAACTGATAACCCACCTTAGCGGGAGACATTTCGCGAATGACGCCGAAGTTGAATGTGAAGTGAAAACGTGGTTTAGAAAACATAGCACGCAGTTCTATGCAGCTGGTTTGGGAGGACTGATAAAACGATGGGATAAGTGCATGAATGTTGGTTGAAATTATGTTGAGAAATAAGGGGACAATGTATGTATAAAAATAAACTGGTCTGTTAATTTGTTACCATATTTAGTTATTTTTCTACAGCCATTTGTGACTTACTTATTGACTTCCCCTAGCATTCAGTAGGTTGCCATTGCGGCTATGTGGCGAATGGCTTACGGACGCAATCGTAATCCCGCATACCGTGATCGAAACACAGCTGTGGGCGATTTGGCGGCAGACCGCCTTGCGTTGGTTTCCTATAGGCCTACAAAGATATAAGTGCCGGTCGTTCAGAAAGCAATGGCAAACTACTGAACGTAAACTTAGCAAGACATCACGAACAGCCAAAAAATGCTGAGGTTGGCTGCAATCACCTGTAAAGGATATCATCATCATCATCATCATCATCATCATCATCATCATCATCATCCAGTGCCTTGCCGGTTGGCATGAACGATCATGCCTCTCCACAAATTACTATCTCCGACGTCATTGATCAATTCGTGTATCAACTCCCTTCCATGCCATGCCACGATACTTTTTTGTTTTTAAATCGACGCAAGGCGGTCAGCTGCAAATTTCGAACCTTTAACTTGTTATGTCGGGGAATTCTGAAACGGGTTCAGGCCCCTTCAGCCCAGGGCCGGCCATAGGCTAAGTGTCGCATTATGTTATTTCATTATGTTATTTCATGATGTTATTTCATTATGCTTATTATCTGTTACTTGCATTTCCTTTACAGGACTTTGTGATCAACCCCGTGTTGGTTTTCTGGTCAATTTTACGTTTACTACTTTGCTATTGCCTTCTGAACGAGAAGTCAACGTTTCAATCAATCAGGTGCCGTCTCCACAATGAAAGTTGGCTGCAAATGCATATCCATCACTGCCTGTCTCTCACCTTCATTGTATTTGTAGATTCTGTCAGAATACTGTTCGACCATCTCTTCTCGTTTGTATCGTTTCTACCTCTTGCTCGCTTGCCTTCGACCTTACCCTCAAGTATGGTTTTTAAAAGCGTGTTATGGCTTTGAATATGTCTTTTAACGTGGCCAAAATATGTCACTTGCCTCTGTTTTTATGTCTATCATCAATCATCTGTTCATTCCCAGGTTTCCTAGCACCTCTGTATTTGATTGCTTTGTTTCCATGAAATAGGACACATTCTTCTGTATATCCACATCTCCAGGAACTCTATTCGACTTTCTAATTGTTTGTTCATTGTCTAGGCTTCCGCACCATATGGTCGGGTTGTATGTACATACCATTTGACAATGTTCATATATAATGCGTTGTTAACCTATCTAGGTGCTGATGCTGAGTTTTTGTTACTGACAACATTTTTTGCCATTCCAATTTTCTTTTTAATTTTTATGTCAGCGTTTAAGTCAACCGTAATACTGGTGTAGGAATTGAACACCCTACCACACCATAACCTGACTGGAAGTTTAAGAGCGAGCCGTCTTATCTGTTTTGGTCACGTGAACATCTATGCTTATGTAATAAGCATCTAAATGAGGCTACAGTGATTAGATTAACGCATAATAAGTTATTGTGCGTTAATCTATTAACTGTAGCGTCATTTAGATTGTTGTGTGTTGTCTTCTTGTTGCTTGCTGATAAATTCTGCTCTCCACTTCTCTTCTCTCCCAGTGTTTTATGTATTGTATTCGGTAAAGCAAATCTGCCAATACTTTGTGTTTCTTTTTCTGGTCCTATTTAAGATATGTCTTGTTCCAGATGTAGGGGTGTTACCTTTCCTCTGGAGTGAACTAGGCAGGCCGAGAGATGGATCATGCTCCATGGGCAACACATGATCTCTATATTTTAGCCCAGGCTTTGTGCTATGGAGAGGCAATAATGTAAATAGCAAATTATCCCTAGATCAGGAAATCAACATCCGGATTGGTAAGGCAGCAACAACAATAAACAGGTTAAGAAAAAGAGTCTGGGAGAACAGGAAGCTTACTGCCAAAACAAAAGTCCTTGTCTATCAAGCCTGTGTCCTTAGTACTCTTCTCTATGGCAGTGAAACCTGGACAACTTACTCACATCAAGAGAACAATTTAAACAGCTTTCATATGCGGTGTCTGCGAAGAACTCTTGGTATTAAGTGGCAAGACAAAATCACAAATACTGAAGTATTGGAAAGATCAGGTTGTGTGACAGTTTATTCCATGCTCAGTCTTCGTAGACTTAGATGGATAGGACATCTTAGGAGGATGGATGATGGTAGAATACCAAAGGATATCTTTTTTGGTGAATTACAGATGGGTAAGAGATCTCAGGGTCGGCCTCTACTACGATACAAAGATGTGTGTAAGCGGGACATTGTGAGGTTTTTTTGTGGGTTTATAGAGAATTACAGAAGTTCCAATGAGTGAAGTTCTATAAAGTATATCTCTCTATAAAAGATACAGGTTAGTAACAGCAAGTATTGTCTAGAGGTATTGATAGTCATTCTCGCATAACCCTTGTAGAGAAACCATTCAGAATTTTGGCTCATCGAGTACCCCCACTGTGAGAAATTAGACACAGGTTAAGTTCTACACAGAATTATTTATAGATGATTTCTCTTCTAGGCCATATATATATATAGAGATCTTGGCAGTTAGCCACAGTAACCAATGAAAGCAGTTCTCTCATCTTCCAGCTGACTGTGCTCTGGTCGCCAACCTCATTTTTGATCTCATTACATCTTTCAAGTGACACAAGACACTTGGACAAATGATCACATTGACAATTGTACCATTGTAGTGAACATAAACAACAATGACTGTATTCTACACTGGTTGAACAAGACAACATGAGAAGATCTTGACAACAGTTGGACAAACATTCACAAAGAATGATCACACCAACAGGTTAGACAAGTCATACATAATGGAAGATACTTGACAACAACCACACAGACTTTCACAATCTCTGTAACCAACAGCAACAGTAGAGTAACAGTCACCATGAAGATGCTTGACACCAGTTGGACATTTCTTTCTCAACAATGTACAAGACAATCACAGAGACATGTATCTCAAAAACTGTTCTCTTACTACTAATCTTTATTAATGTCTGATGAGGTCAAGTGAAGACTCAGGCTTCATATTCTGCCAACAATTTACATCTCAAATATGTTTATATGCAAATTATAGTGACATTATCTATGAAAACCCAAACACATCACTCAATATCCCCACTGAAACATCAATCTAAATAAACTCTCCTCCTTCACTTCTCTACTCCATAAGTTATCCTACACCACACTTTAGACTTAAATCCTTTCTTCGACTGTTACTGAGGGAAACCCAAGATAAGCCATAAATTGGGGCAAGCATAGGGACGTTCTGCTCCACTGGTCTGTTTCATCCTTTTAGCACCTATGATGGTGTTGGACAGCTCAGGTTACAGTTCTCCCCATGATGGTTTTCCAATTCAGGCTATTCCCTGCTGTCACAATCTTGAAAGAAATTTTAAAGCTCTATCTTTTCACTGGTGAGTTCATGAAGTTGACACTTAGGACTGTTCATCTAAAAAGAAACAATATGTCCTAGCATTCTTCTTTCTGTCTATCTCACCTAAATTTGACTGTTCATGAAGTTGACACCCAAGACTGTTCTTTTGCTTTTCCAGTGGAGGAAGATCTAAAAAGAAACAATATGTCCCAGCCGTCTTTCTTCACAGTCTATCACTCCTAAGATTTCTGATGGAACTGAATCACCACACCGACTTATCACTAATCCATTTTTGGGAATTTGCTCTATGTATTAACTTCTGCTCCTTTAGCTTTCAGCCATTATTAATAATAACTGTGATATAGTCTGCTCCAAGTGCACCTTTAATGTCCACTCTTAGCCAGTAGTGACATGCTGAAGACCAGGTGATCTCTCCTCTTAAGGTTTCTTCTTGAATTTATCTTGAAGATATAGCCTGGAGCTTTTACAAAATTGGAGAGTATCCCTGTCTTAGGCTTTTAAGAAAGACTTTTCTTCAGTGCCATCTGTATAGGCCAGAATTAGTGGATTCAGGCTGAATCTTGGCAACCTGTTATTCATTTTGGTCTTTTTGGAGTCTGACTTTTCAGCTGGAGTTGAAGACTAGAGCTCAGGACTTCCCTGGAGTTGTCCTGGTAATTGAAAAGGGCCTCCTCCATCTTCCTCATTCTCTGTTAATAAACAAAGGCACAACATGTGTTTTACATCTATTGAACCATTGTCACAGTTATACAGTACTATCACAGATTCAGAGAGGAATGGGAGGGGAAAAGGAGTGTGATATTCGAACACCCGCCTCTCACTGATGATGAAGTGCAATTTTATTTGGTGGTTTGGGGTGATATCCTTTCTCCAGGTTCATCCCCAAAACCGTGAAGTCATAGGCACATACTCCCAATCAGAGGCAGCTTCATACAATTATCTTGTAAATTCTCACAATGAGTAGATCACAGGGACCGGTGTACCATGAGAACAGACAGTGTGATTAAGCACCAAGAAGTAGGCATTGTATGGCAGAAATCATGCACTAGAAATGCTTTCACATGTGGAATACACATAATGAAAGAAAACATGAATTTTCCCTGACAAATAGCATGAGCCTTCCCATGTATTCATCTGACAGACACTGTAGGTTAATTTCCACAGTGCAATGCAGTCCTGCAAACATGGATTTTACAAGTGTCTTTACTTTTACAAATATGAGAAGTTAATTATATAATTACCATCTCATTCACTCAAACATTCTCAGCCATTATAAGGGAGAAATTACATGCAATATATAGCATCACACATTCTGAAACATAACTGCCAAAGGTAACTCTCAAGAGCGATGTACAGTTTGGTTAAGAATGGTCATGATAGGCACTCAATGAATGTTCAGAGCGCACAAAGGTTTTGCCATATGCATTGAGCGTGGTTTACAGTCATAAGCATATGCAAATCATCAAATCAGACAGACAATAGACATGGTAAGAATGTTTCACTGCGGTAGACATGACAGGTTTTGAGCGGCAGTTTTAGAGTCACTGTACCGAAGTCCTGTCTTCTTTTTACATTTTCTCAAGAAAATACTCGGCCATTCGTCTCTCTCTCACTTCATCAGGTTTACACATAACATATTAAATGATTTAGGTACCTGGAGTGCAGATGACCACCTCCCAAAGAATGCTTTTGGGCAAATTTTACCACTGCATCTTGAACATGTCCTTACGGGATGGAATCAAGGCTTCGACTGGCGGGCTAATTATGTATTAAGGAGCGTTACCAGCCCAAGGGTTACCCAATCAAATTGAGACCCCACCATTCATCTACCCTCTCTCGATCTAGAATCTACGATTCTATTTTTAGTTAGGGTATCACGACGGCTTACGTGGTTAACTACTGAGTATTGAGAAATGTAAATGGACTGGGGATGCGAACGTCTGAAGACATCATGCCACAGACATGATTGATACAGGCATTGATAATGCACATTGGGAGCAAGTCGCCGCTGAACGTGTTGCATGGAGGGCAAATATCAGAAATGGAATAAAGTCAAAGGAGAAAATTATTGCAGAAAAGTCACACACCAAGCGTTTGAGACGTAAGATGGTGCATGATGGTGGAAATGACCACGTGTTCAGATGCACCCACTGTGAACGGACATTTACAGCGCAAATTGGCCTTATCAGTCACACTCGCTACCGCCATAGTTAAAAGTTATTATGCCTTTTTAAAGCACAAACTATCGTCTGTCAAGACGGCAAGGTGCCAATGGATGGATTTAAGATATCCACAGCTTTACTGCAGTTAAACCCATTTGATTTATATCTCTTATACAGGGAGAATCGGCGTCTGTGTCTCAGGACTAGCGAACGCGATTAGTAATCTCGCATGACGCATTCGAAATCAGCTGCAGGAGATTCGGAAGCAGACCGCCTTGTGTTCATTTTTAACACTGGTATGAGCGTCGGTTGGTCAGAAAGCAACGGCAAACAACTTCTTTGTTTTCGCTCGCTTTGACTGCGAGTGTAGTCCATACATGCGTTGTTAGTTCTAGTGCACTGGGCTGATTTTTGCGTGCGGAATAGCTTTCATTATTACCAGTGTTCATTCGCCATCAGGCGAACCCACTCCGACATCTGAGGTACTTATATGTTACATCCTCAAGTCAAGGACGAGAAGTCAACACTATAGTCAAACTGACCAGTGTATGGGTTGAAATAGCTACCTGGGCATCAGCACACCGGACGTTTAAGAGTAAGGGATCTTATCCATCGACCAAGCCTGACCTCCGTTGGACCCATTTAATATGACTTATGCAGGGGAAACAACCGGCGTATGTGTCGAAAGGGTAGCGAATACTATTTGCAATCCCGCACAAACTGCTCGAAATCAGCTGCAGGTGATTTAAAAGCAAACCTCATTGAGTTAATTTTTTTTAACAATGATAATAGCATCGGATCTCTCAGAACGCATGATCAAACTCAATCAATCAATTAGGTGCCGTCTCCACAATGAAGGTTGGCTGCAATAGATCTCCAGCACTGTCTGTCTCTTGCCTTGACTGCACATTCTGTCAGGCTGATGTTCGTCCATCTCTTGATGTTATCCTCCCACTTGTATCGTTGTCTACCTCTTGCTCGCTTGCCCTCAACATTGCCTTCCAGTATGGTTTTTATAAGAGTATCATGTCTTTTAACGTGGCCAAAATATTTCACTTGTCTCCGCTTTATTTATTTCATAAACTCTCTCTTCATTCCCAGTTTTTCTAGAACCTCTGCATTTGATTGTTTTTATTTCCATGGAATACAACATATTCTTCTGTATATCCACATCTCCAGGGCTTCTATGCGACTTTCTAGTTGCATGTTCAATGCCCAGTCTTCCGCGCCATACAGTAGCGTTCGTAACATTTGAGTTTGACAATTCTCATTTTTAATGCGTTATTAATCTCTCTAGATGTTAATATTGATTTCATGCCGTTGAAAGCATTTTTGGCCATTCCTATTCTCTTTTTGATTTCCATTTCACTTCTGTCATCATCTGTTATTATATGTCCAAGATAAGAGAAACTTGTTACTTGTTCTAGTATCTCCCCGTTTACTGTGATGCTCATTGATGACCTTTCCTTTTCACTGCTAATTATCATAGTTTTTGTTTTTTGGATGTTAATATCTAAGCCACATTCTGCACTGTGCCTGTTTACTTCTTCCACTAGGTCTTGCAACTCTTCCTCACTTTCTGCTAGTAACACGGTATCGTCAGCATATCTAAGATTGTTTATGATTCTTCCATTGATGCTGAGTCCAGGCATTTCTACTTGTTTAAAAATTCTTTCTGTGTATAGGTTGAAGAGGTTTGGGGACAGTACACATCCCTGCCTTACTCTTCTTTTTATTTCTATAGGTGACGAATTGTTATTACCGCATCTAATAGACGCCACTTGTTCCCAGTACAAGTTACTAATAAGTCTGATGTCCTTTCCGTCTACTCCTATATCTTGAAGGCATGTAATTAGTCGTTCATGTTGTACTCTATCAAAAGCTTTCTCGTAGTCTATAAAACAAACATTTATACTTTTTTGAACTTCTATATATTGTTCAGTTAACATCCTCAAACAGATAATTGCTTCTCTGGTGCTGCTGTTTTTGCGGAACCCAAGTTGTTCTTCAGCTACTTCCTCATCTATTTTATGTTGAATTCTTTCTTGTATGACCTTGATTAGTATCTTAGTTATGTGGCTCATTAAGCTAATGATCAAACTGCTGAACGTAAATGTGTCTAACAGAATCATAAACAGCGAAAGCATATGCCATAGTTGATTGCGACGTCCTGTAAAAACATACCTATCATACTGCCATCTACTGCCTCTAGTACCTTGCGGTGTAGGGCAGGGAGGTCTTGAGCTTGAGAAATTAAGGCCGCTTGGTTAGTGTATTAGCCGCTAACTATGCAGGTTAGGGTGTCTTTTTTGTCATCTTTGTATTTCATGGTATTCTAAGAATTGTTCTGGGACATTTTAGTGCAAAATCTTTGATTTTAATGTTTAGTGGTTGTGAAATGGTCCATGATTCACATCTTTCTAGTGCCACAGAAAAGACTACCTTCAACTTTTACGACATGCTTACAGTGTTAGTATTATTTGCTTCCCATATAATTGTATACAGAAAAGATGCATTACCTCATAATTGCTACATTTATTTTGTTTCATTGTAATTAGTTGAGACTATTCATTTATATAATGCTACAAAACAAATCTCACACCATGATAGATAGCACCAGACAAAATAAACACTTACATAAAATACTTACCTCAGTATCAAGTTTCAGAAGATTACACTCTGTCATGTATGAACTCAGCGCTTGGTATCTGTCCTGTATTTCACTGGTACTGACTCTGAAAACAAATACAAGTACCCTTGAATATATGAGTCACTGTAAGCAATGCCACATTTTAGAGTGTGTACAATATTGTTTCTTCTTCTTCTTCTTCTTCTGCGTTCATCCGGATTTTTTTTTCTCGGATGTGACTGCGTTGTGCCTGTTTACAGCAGAGCTGCGTTCTTGCGCCGTTAGGCCGACACATCCGACTTCTGCGGGCATTTGTTGACCGGGTTAACCTTCCCGGGCAATATTGTTTCAATGAATAACATTGACTTCTTGGACAACAATTTTAAGAATATGGTTCAAGAGGTTGAAGAGGAGGTTGTTATAAGTATCTCACAAAAGAACAAACATGAGCAAATGGTTACAACAGATCGTATATAATACATTTAGTAAGCCATGGCTTTGTCTGGCCAGGATTTTCCAGTCTGTACACTAGTGTGAATTATTTAAACATGTCATTTCACATTGTCACTTTGTGACTGCCCATGTATTTATTCTTGGACAATTAATGTGAAGATGTTCCTTTGCTTCCCACGGCCACATCAGATTTTCATATTCTGTTGTTTGTTAAAGGTCAAGTAGTCCCGTAGCCGACACTACCACTGGGGTGAGAGACGTGAGGTCTTCACATGTTCTAGGCCATACCATATGAGATGGGTGGCTAGTTTCCTTCCACATCACTGTTCTTTTCCAGACAAATGGCAGAACATTCTGAAATTGTCTGGTAGCCATGTTTATGAGACTGAGTCGACCCCAAAGATATATGTAATTAGGAAACACAATAAATACATTCTTCGATATAGAATGCCGGCTCCCATTGCGAAGGAGTCACGAATGCAGTTCGTGATCCCGCATACTCGCGTTGGAAACACATCTGCGTGCGATTTGGCAGCAGACTGCGTTGTGTTAGTTGTTTTACGAAATTGTATGGGTGCCAGTCGTCGAGAAAGCAAAGGCAAACTACTGAACATAAACTTGGCAAGAGATCACAACAGCAATAAATGATGATGTTGACTGCAACGTCCTGTAAAGGATATGCAATTTAACTAACTTAGTGCAGGTCAGCATGGCCGAATGGATAAGAACGCATGTTCTTAAACATCAGGTGGGCTGAAGCCGAAGTAAAGGGTTAAACCCCTACACAGGACAGTTGGACTAAGATGACCTGTCGTCCTTGACTTGGGGACGTAAATTACACGTACCTCTGAAGTCAGAGTGGGCGAGGAACACTGTTAATAGGTAAAAGCTAATCCACACACAAAATTAAGTCCAGCATTACTGAAAGTAGTGTGTATGGACTACACTTGAGTTCAAAGCGAGTGAGCGCCAAAATAAAAAAAATTAACTTACTATGAAATAAATTATGAGTTCAGGAACAGTTATCAGGTAAACAATGATATATTCCAAGAAGGCAGTACTTACCTATCTCCCATAGTATCGTACAGGTGAGTGACATGGAGCTCTGCTTGCATCAACTTCTTGTCTACTCTGCTGATTGCAACCTGTTTCATGAGGTCCAGCATGAGCACCTGATGAATGGACGGAGGAAGACAAACATTACACGACTGAATGGATATTTAACTCTGCCCCAGGCACGTGCTAGTTTGCAATAATAATGTTCTGCGACATAAACAAACAAACAAATACATACAGATAACATGATTCACATAATGATGCACATGTTTGACAGAATAGTACAACATAACTGACTATAAAATGATGCCACATGTTTGGCAGAATAGTACAACATAACTGACTATAAAATGAGGCTACAGGTTGGACAGAATAATACAAAATAACTGACTATAAAATTATGCCACAGGTTTGACAGAATAGTAAAACATAACTGACTATCAAATGATGCCACATGTTTGATAGAATAATACAACATAACTGACTATAAAATGATGCCACAGGTTTGACAGAATAGTACAACATAACTGACTATAAAATGATGCCACAGGTTTGACAGAATAGTACAACATAACTGACTATAAAATGATGCCACAGGTTTGACAGAATTGTACAACATAACTGACTATAAAATGATGCCACAGGTTTGCCAGAATAGTATAACATAACTGACTATAAAATGATGCCACAGGTTTGCCAGAATAGTATAACATAACTGACTATAAAATGACGCCACAGGTTTGACAGAATAGTACAACATAACTGACTATAAAATAATGTCACAGGTTTTATAGAATAATACAACATAACTTACTTTATGATTATGTCACAGGCTTTACAGAATAATGCAACATAATTTACCTTATGGTGATGCCACAGACTTGACAACATGGTACAACATATCTTAATCTATGGTGACTTCAAGCAGGAATGTTCATTCACTGATGTTAATTTGTATGTGACACATGCTACAATCAGTCGGACGCATAAACATATGAAACGCCTAGTGGCAATAAATTACCTGCATATTAGCCAACTCCTTCTTGTTTGCCGCCACCTATTTATGTAAGATTTTAATCTGAAGTTGATGCTGTGTCCTCGCCAGTTCTTGATCAAACGTCAAAGTTGACACTTTGAGCCGCAATCTAGAGAGTAAAATATTCAGTGAATTTGACATATTTAACATCAAATAACAAATGACAAGTGTTTCCATTTCTGGAATTGAACCCATTTGTATTGATTGATTGATTGATTGATCGATTTATTGAATGATTGATTGATTCAGGAACCGACATCACAGCATTCGGGGCATTCCCATAAGCGCTCCGTCCCCATCCTCAGCAGCCAGCGAAGAGTTCCAACACTAATAGTACCAGTAGCAATCTGATTATAAGTCCGTCTCGCCGTTCCTCTGAGCGTCGATCGTCGGCCAGATCCCCTCGTCACCCCTCGCTGTCGCATTCTCGCCAGGCCATGGTGATCCATTTGCTCCTCCGAGGTGTACACGTGCTCCCACAAGGCCGCAACCACGTCTGCCTTATCATGCATTAATACTCCACCAAGTTTTGCAGAGCCAGCCAATCTGTCCGCCTGTTCACTCCCCAGCACACCAGCATGCCTCGGAGAAAAGATCCAGGCAATGCTTGCCACCCGTGCCTTCCGAAGCGAAGCAAGCCACTCTGCACGAAGCTTGCCTGTCCTCACCCTACTCAGAATGCTTTCTGAGTCTGTTACAATCACGATGTCTCTGTGTACCTATTTGTATTGACAAGATAAACTGATGGGTTTTAATTCGGGCTCTTAGAAGATATGCAACAAACATTGAACAGAATGTATCCTGGGCCATTTATAACTTGATACACATAGCTTTAGACTCCTTGTTTAGAAACATACAATTCATAAATACAGAACGCCCAGCGTGTTGACTCTGACTAATTGATAACCCACAGACTGACAGACATGCAGGCAGTCACTTAGATAAACAGGCAGGCAGGCAAGCAGTCAAATAGAGACAGGCAGGCAGACAGACATACAGACTGAGAAACAGGCAGACAGACAATCAAATACACAAACAGGCTTGTAAGCAGAAAGACACCCAAACAAATAGACATACAGTTACACAAACAAGCTGACATGTCAACACACACACACACACACACACACACACACACACACACACACACACACAGACATACATACACACAGACTGATCGACACATTGACTAACAGATAGGTAGGCACACAGGCAGACAGACAGATAGACATGCCTGCAGGCGGACAAGACACAAAAATACATAGACATAATAGTTAAAGACCATGCCTGCGCTCCTGTCTGGGAAATTGCCAGTACTCAGGACACTACTTTCTGAACTTAGCAGTCAGCATAAGGTCACCATACAGTGGATACCATCGCACTGTGGAGTACCCGGAAACGACAGAGCTGATCGATTGGCTAAGGAAGGAGCAAGAGAAGAACAACCTGATGTGCCCGTTACATACCACCAAAAGCTAAGAATGATCAAATCAGTCAGGAAGCCACCAAAATCTCCTCAAGACGACTACCACATTATAGACAGACCAGAACAAGTCATTATTCTGCACCTCAGAACACGATACAACCACAAGATTGGTGAATCAGCCATGTGCACACATGAGTTGGCTTCGCAGACAGCAGAGCACATACTCCAAGACTGCCCAAAATACAACATATCTAGGCAAACCTTCTGGCCTAGAGAGACGACAGTGGGAAATAAACTCTATGGACCGCTGAGTGAACTAAAAAAAAAAGACAGTTAAATTCATACAAGAGACAATATTGCAGTTATAGACATATTTCAAGCGAACGAAAGAAGAAGAAGAATATAATTTTTCATCTCAAGCATTAGCACATATGAATGTATTTGTTGGTTCTTCACGTTATCACTATGAGAGACAATATAGATGTTGTATTGCATATAATCATACATGATCAAGAGATGCTGATTCTGCATAAGACATACACTGAAAAATCCTGAGAATAGAAGTAGAGACATAAATTATTAATACATGGGTGGGGCTGCAGGAAGCAGCTAAAGGTAGGGTGGGTTGGAATGAGTTGTTTGGGAGCCCATGCCTCAGTGGGGGTGGAGAGTGTGACAGAAGAAGATTACATATAAGACAAGCTGTTCTGTACGATTCATAATTCATCATCATTGGCACCTTGCCGTCTTGACAGACGATAGTTTGTGCTTTTAAAAAGGCATAATAACTATTACCTATAGCTCCAGTGTGTTGCCGGGGCCCATAAGGGAAGCAAAGAATAGCAACACTGTAGCCTACCACGCATGTCGTAAGAGGCGACTAAGGAGGCTTCATGGTTCCGTCGCCCTGTTACTGAGTGAGTGCGTGGCGCGACACTGTGAGCTGTGAGTGTCGTGTGAAATGCTTCTGAATCTGCCCGAGGTTTTTTGGAACGTGACTGCATGTTCGGAGCGATGGCAGCTGGCTATGTCCCAGAGTTGGCCGGTTTTTGCCTTATGCAGACATGCGTGGCTGCTGGGCTTCTGGTTGACTGCCACTGCCATCAGCGATGAACTGTATTTTCGTGTACTGTGTGGGTGAACATCTAGGAAACATTCAGATGGGAAAATGATTGCCGATTCCATCAGAAATGAACTGGATGTTTCGTGGGGGACCATTGTGTTGACATTCTGGCGGCGGCATTATGCACAGTGTATCTGTGCGGGTTGTTGTTTGTCGAGACTCCTGTCTTTTCCACTTTTCACATTGGGCAGTGGGAGGCGTTTTTAATGTGATATTCACTGGCACAGGAACGGAGCATAATGGGGACGACCAGTTGCTGTGAAGTTGGAACCGCGACTAACTAACTAACTACCCTATGGCGGTAGCGAATGTGACTGGTGATTCATAATTACAGTTTTTAATAACATAGCAATTGGCATCCAGGCCATGTTGTTGGTACATAATACACAGATGGTCTTACAGTTGAGTAGCCTGGACGTTAGTACATTATGCGGTTAACCAACACATACGAAAGGCAACATGGAGGTATTAACACAAGCTCTTACAAAGTTCCTGATAAGCACAGATCATAAGAGAATTTAGAAACTCTTAGACAGTTCCACATAAGCACAAATGAAAAGTACATTTAAAGGCTCTTAGACAGTTCAACATAAGCACAGATAAAAAGTACATTTACAGACTTAGACAGTTCCAGATAGGTACAGGTATAAAGAACATTGACAAACTCTTAGACAGTTCAAGATAAGCACAGATAAAAAGTACATATACAGACTCTTAGACATTTTAGGATAAGCATAGATGAAAGGAACATTCACAGACTCTTAGACAGTTCCAGATAGGTACAGATATGAAGACCATTTACAGACTCTTGGACAGTTCCACATAAGCTCAGAATAAAATAAAAACTCAGTAACAAGACATTGGTAATTGTAAGAACCTGATGTATATCTTTACGCGAAAGTCTTCACAGGGTTCTGTTTTAGCTTAACGTGAGATCAAGACTTTCCCTCCTTCAATACTAATCCTTTCTCAAAGAAAAGCCAACAAAGCAACTGTAGCAAATTAACTAGTTATGTGAGTTGGACAAGAAAGGCAGAAGAAAGGTGAGGTCAGAGGAGAGTTCACATAAGAAAATGGCATAAAGTAAAGACCCGTATTGTTAAGGCAGCTTCCTAGAGAAAAATCTCTTTATAATACAACTCTCTCTTAACCCTCCACCACCATTTCCTTCTTCCTCTTAAGGTCTTCATTGTTGAGGCTTCTTCTGAAGCATTTGGCCATCAGTTAAATTAGTTTCTTTTTCTGAAGCCGGAGACAATGCACTTTGAAAATACCCTGCAGTTTCCAGTGTTGTTTGACATAGGCTTTTATAAGGTACATAATCGACACTGCGCAACTTAATACAGCAAAACACTAACTTGGTGAAAGAGAACCACAAAGACAAACAAAAATTGCACAATCATTGTTAAATACCACATACCTTTTTACTTCCGCTTCTGCCCGTTCAAGACGGACAGCAAGGCTTGCGGGTGCATAGTCTGCTCCATCAATTACCGTTGCTCCATGTTCCAACTGCTCATCCATGCATTTCATCGACATCCAAAGGGAGATAACACAAAATAAAAATCATGAGCAAGGGAAACTACTTGGGTTGAAATTTCTAACAATGTAAACCATAGAAGGTAAAATTGCTTAGAGAATCAAGCTGGGATTGATCGAAACGTCCTGTAAATGATATTCTGCATTTTACATAATGTGATAATAATCGTCTAGCCTGTGATAAACGAGGTGGTGTGGCTGGACGATCGCCTGCCGGCCGCATGGTTCTGTTTAAATCCGCATCCTGGGATAAAATTGTTTTTTTTTTAAAAAAAAGGGGGGGGGGGTATATGGACTTGGGCTCCCAGGTTGACCCAGCCTAAACTAGGTACTAGGAAACTCTTGGGAAGTAAAGTCGGCCGTTGTTATACTGACACATCCCTCAATGAATGGCGAGTGTTCTATACAAATAATCTAGCACCATATGTCATTGCGTCATCAGGCGTGTACATGGGTCATGTACATGTTGTTATGATGATAGATAATATGTGTCTCACACACGATTTCTGGTCTTCTTTTTTTATATTTTGTTATGATGATAGACAATATGTGTCTCACACACGATTTCTGGTCTTCTACTTTACATGTTGCTATGATGATAGATAATATGTGTCTCACACACGATTTCTGGTCTTCTTTTTTTATATTTTGTTATGATGATAGACAATATGTGTCTCACACACGATTTCTGGTCTTCTACTTTACATGTTGCTATGATGATAGATAATATGTGTCTCACACACGATTTCTGGTCTTCTACTTTACATGTTGCTATGATGATAGATAATATGTGTCTCACACATGATTTCTGGTCTTCTTCGGTTGTCTCGACTGGAGCAGACATAGAAGATCATGACTCTCCTATTCCACTCTTCTTATGTCATCTGATATTTGATGAAGTTAATCTCTGCCCATCTGTTAAAACATTGCACTTACAATTTTATTTTGCTACCTTTCTCTTTACTAGTGTTTTCTTACATAATGATAATGTCTCTTTTCCATCTCTTCTTGCAATATGTCCGGTGAATTCCATGTATATTTTCATTATAGTTTTCATAAGTAATATAGCAACGCCGTCGGTTTTCGATACACAGAGCTGACTATACATTAATACTAAACTTCTTAAACAAACTTTCGTGGACAGGAAATGAAAGTAAACTCTTTCAATATTGGACATTTCTTCTGATGGGCATTCCTCTGCCCTCGGTGCATTAGACGTTTGACGGAGCAGATGGGTGTAACAAAGCCTCTCTGAACCCTATCTGGGACTTGTAGATATGGTGATCTTCAGCAAGGATGGACCAAATAACGAGCACAATTAACCAGGACATTTAACAGCTGAAATATTGAACTACTTATCTACATATTCCAAGGAATAGTTACTTCTATCAAGATTTGATTGTCTGAGAGGCCTAGAATATTAGCAAGATATTCCAAAGAAAGTGATACACTAATAAGGTACATTGCTAAGTTCATTCCAGGTAATTTTGTAATTGTCATGTTTCTATTATAACCATTATTAAATATAATTTCCGAGAAGATGCAAAGAATGTGTTTGCTTCATTGATCGTGGTCTTCTACCCTTGGGGGGTACGGGGTGTCAGGCATTGGTAGCACCTTTGGTAAGGATGACTCTCATGTCCTTTTCAGGACCCATCCCCCACTGGTCCAAGCCTGACACCCAGCTCGTGCCTGTGGCTCCTAGTAGCTGTCAGCATGCGACAGCGGCCACCCCCCGGGCAACAGCTGTGAGAGGCTGGCTAAACCAGGCATGGGTAGCCGATTTGGTGTCAAACCAAGCGGTAAACTAGGGTATGCCTACCCAGCATGTGAAGACAGGATTCGGCAGACTGCGCGGAAGAAATCATTCCTGATTCAACGGGCAAGACGGCGTTTACCTGCAAAGCGTTGTGGAACGTAATGAGCACTGCAAGGCACGTAGAGCGCCCTGGTCATCCACTGCACCTGTCTTCGTCTCCAGTCGTCTCGACTTGTCTTGCCACTGGACTCAGATGGACTCGGGCGAGAGAGTGAGGTCGACGAATTGCGCATTCCTCACTTTAATCTAAGTCATCGCGCAAGTCATTCTTCATCCGTCAAGCATTCTTTGCCCACATTGTCAAAGAACATTTCGAGCCAAAATAGGCCTTACCAGCCATCTCAGAACTCACGGCTCCATACTTTCAACCCCACTGGATGAAATGAATGGTCATCATCATTCTTGATGGACAAACAACAAACAGTCTTCTACCCTAAAAAGGTCAAGGTGGCCCCGAAGCAAATACTCTAGTTGGGGTTTGAAGTGTTCAGCCTTCACATATTCCAGATAACGATATATGAGGTGGGAGTTTGAAGTGTTCGGCCTTCACATATTCCAGATAACGATATATGAGATGGGGGTTTGAAGTGTTCAGCCTTCACATACTCCAGATCGCGATATATGAGGTGAGGTGGCAGTTCCCTTCTTAGCCGCCTTTCCTTCTTACACATTTCCGAACAACTTCTGAAAATTGTGTGAAACCCATTTTTATGGGCCTTGGTCGACCTATAAAATTTGCGGGTCGGAAACTGTTGTCTATCTTTGCTGGGAATTGAACCAAGGCCCTGTTTTGACAGGCAAGCGCACTAATCATGACGTCACCTCGGCACCATTCGACCCTAGATAATTAATTGCCAGCTAAGAGCATGAACGATTCATTGTTTAGTCTAGTCCCAACTCGCTAGTTTATATGTCCATTACCACAAAACATTAAAGTATTTCTAAATGAACATCTTGCCTAAAGGCTTGCGAACGCAATTCGTGAGCAGCTTACCACGATTTCGAAACGTGGCGTCGACCGATTTACCAGCAGACCATGTCGCGCTGGAGTTTTAACGTGTTGGTATGGGAGCCGGTAGTTCTGAAAGCAATGGCAAACTACTGAACGTAAAATGTGCAAAAAAAAAGATATCAATAACAAAAGTAAAATTCTGGCGTTGACAGCGATGTCCTGTAAATAGGATATGCAAAAAAAAAAAAAAAAAAAAAATGAACATCACATACCATGCATATCAGTGCATGCGTCATGTTCCTCCACAAGCATTTTGCCTATAGGCATTTTACAAATAAACGTCATTTTTGTAACCTCCAGTAACTTTCTAATCTCATAATTCAGCGTCCATTCAATAATTTATGAACCTATAGAGTTACAAAACAGCGTGACGCACGAAACTAAAGATCACTTTATCTTCTTCTGATGGGCATTCCTCTTCACTCAGTGTATTAGATGTTTGGATGAGCTGACTAGTGTAATAACGCCTCTCTGGACCCTATCTGGGACTCTTAGATATGGACATCTTCAGTGGGTAATAAACTAATATAATACCTCATATAATACCCCTACATAAACTAAACTAAACTAAGCTAAACTAAAATAAACTAAGACATCTTCAGTAAGAATGGACAATAACGAGTACAATTAACGAAGACATTTAACAGCTGAAATATTGAACTACGAATATACATATTCCAATTAATAGTCACTTCTATCCAGTCTGCTGATTATTCTGCAGTTTTGATTTTCTGAGAGTCTTAGAATATTAGCAAGATATTCCAAAGAAAGTGATACACTAATATGGTTTATTGTTAAGTTCATTCAGGGTAATTTTGTAATTGTCATATATTATTATAACTATTACACATCCAAATACTCACCCATGCACTGAATTGTTGGTTTGGATTGTCCATGAATTCATCATTTTGTGGCATTGGATTCTTATCTGGACGTCTTGGAGTTCTGCGGAAATCTTTATTAGGCAAATCCACTTTAGCAGGAGTCAGATTATTGACGTCAGCGACTGTTCGTTCCGCTGCTGTCACAGTTGTTGAACGTTGCGTTGGTATGTCGCCTTGAGCATGTGTAGAGCTTGACATAGCGACTTCTCGATTCAGGACACTTCCACTTTCCGCGTTGTCATCAGCAGATAGGCTTAGTTGAAATTCGTCGTGATTGAGTTCGTAGAAAGGCGACACGTATTCTCTCCCAGAATTATGCCGTGGAATCTCTGACAACTCTACAATGTTCTTTACATCGTAAGAGTTTGTTTTGTGTTAAACTTGCAACATATTTCTTAACTGTGGAATGAATGTTTTGGCGTTTGGGTTACCGACTCAACTTGATGTGTGGAAAAATCAAAATAATCTTCCTTCCTATGAAGGACAGGTTGTTTGTGCTTCTACTGCATCTTCTGTCCCCTGTGCAATACTATTTGGACACAAACTTGATAATGCCGCCAATTCAACGTTTATTGGCCTATTGTCTACATTTGAGAGTGCGGTGATTCCCTCCAGGTTGTAATTCTTGGTCTCTGTGTTCAGTAAAACAGTTGACATGTCTGTTGGATGGGGGATGAAAATCTGGGCGCATGAATTCAGCTTCTGTGATTCTATTAACTGTGAATCTTGTGAATTGCTGGCAGTTTGGGCATCGCCATCAGCATCATGTTCGATACATTCATCTAACCACTTTCTAAACGGCTCTTTTCGCGCAAGCCTGGAGTTGTTGAAACTTGTATTTGATTTCACCTGGTCTAATTCTGAATGTTTTTGTTCCAGACCGTCATTTGTCTCATGAGTGGTACGTGAACTCGGTGACTCATTTCTCACTAGTGAGAAAAATGGCTTAGCCGAAGGATTGAATGTCCGGGACCTCGTTAGCTGTGACTCTTCAAGTGAATTACCGGCAGTTTGATTATCTTCTTTTCCGACATCTCCGTTACGTTCTTGTAGAAAAAGCTTCCTTGGCCGAAGTTCACCTTTTTTTCTGCGTAACATAAATGATCCTCCTGGATTCGAGGTTACTGGGGTTTTAGAAACATCTAAAGCTGAATGATGTTGTGGTAATTTCTGACTGGTCTCCTTAGATGTACAGTTTCTCAAATCCTCGCAGCAAGGGTTCACAGCCTGGAACTCTGCGTTAGTGATAAAGAGAGGATTTTTTGGAAGTAACTGAGAAATCAACTATGGGGTAAATTCCACTGCGCTAGGTTTAAACATCAGAGACATTTTCGGAAGTGACTGAACATTCAACTGTGGGATAAATTCCTCTGCGTTTGGATTAAACATAAGAGGCTTTTCAAGAAGTGACTTAGAAATCAACTGCGGAATAAATTCCTCTGCGCTAGTGTTAAACATCCGAGTCTTTTTTGGATGTGACTGAAATCTCAACTGTGGGGTAAATTCCTCTGCGTTAGGATTAAACATCAGTGACATTTTCGGAAGTGACTGTGCATTCAACTGTGGGATAAATTCCTCCTAAATTCCTCCGCGCGTGGATTAAACATTAGAGGCTTTTTAAGAAGTGACGTAGAAATCAACTGCGGGATAAATTCCTCTGCGCTAGTGTTAAACATCAGAGTCTTTTTTCTATGTGACTGAACTCTGAACCGTGGGGTAAGTTCCTCTGCGTTAGGGTTAAACATTAGAGGCTTTTTTGTAAGTGACTTAATCAACTGCGGGATAAATTCATCCGCTCTGGGGTTAAATATGAGAGTCTTTCTTTGATGTGACTGGACACTTAACTGTGGTGTAAACTCCTCTGCGTTAGGATTAAACATGAGAGGTTTTGTAAGAAGCGACTTAGAGACCAACTGAGGGATAAATTCCTCTGCGCTTGGGTTAAACATCAAAGGCATTTTCGGAATTGACTGAGCATTCAATTTTGGGGTGAATTCCTCCGCGCTAGGGTTAAACATCAGAGGCTTTTCGGGAAGTGACGTAATCAACTGCGGGATAAATTCATCCTCGCTGGAGTTAAGAATCATAGACTGTTCTGGACATGCCTGATAATCAATCCGTATTTGATTCGATAACGGGATAAACTCCTTGCAGTAAGGGTTCAGTTTGAAGTCATCGTTACTTAACGTTGATGCATCTATGCAGTGTTGATTTTCTTTCCAAAGAACGTCTCTCTCATCCTCCTGTGGAACACTGGAGCCAAAACCAGAAGGCAGACATGCTGCACATGTGTCTGATGGAGTGTGATAAACAGCAGATGACCTATGCTGAAATTCACATTCCTTTTCATTCAGTTTCTGCAAGGAAACTGCTGCTCTCTCCAGCACTTTGCCGGTACTTCTCCATTTCATCACAGATGACATCTTGGGATTTTTTGGACTGTAGAAAATATTACCAAATTACGTCAGCTTAACCAAGGATATGAATTCTCAAATATAATTCAATTAATATATTAACAATTAAATCAATCAGTAAGTATTTAATTAAATCAGAAGAGGGAGCTTGGGTAGCGTAGTTACTGGATACACGTCAGCCGTCCCCGTGGTCGGGGGTTCCATCCACTTTGGGGTGTATTTGAATTTTAGAATTTGTCGTGGGCTGTCAGGACGACCCAACCCATTATGGGTCGCAAGGAATGTCTGGGACAGTAAAGACGGCTGGCATGATACTGACCACAACACTAACGGGTTCCGACTGGTTTAATCAAATATGTCTAGCAATTAAATGTGTAATGCACCTTAAGATGTGTAAACACGACCTTTACTTGACTTAAGCAAGAATATAAGTAACTATGGAAGAAAGGAAGGGACCTGTCTACACGCTTACATAATGTTGGACATTTGGTAGCAGACCCACATTGTTATAGACCAATCGGCGCTCCACTGATCATGTTCTCTATAACACTCCCGCCGCCTTAACTTCCCCAGGCATGACCAGGTACCCAGTTTAGGCCGGGTCGACCTGGGAAATCATTTCAGTTTTAAAAATTCGTCTCGGTGTGAAATCGAACCTTTGACCATCAAGTCGGCAGGCGAACATCTGGACACTGCGCTACCGTGATCCCCAGGGAGCTGGGTATGCACATGAATATTGTTACTACACAATTGTCTTTGCTGTTGTTTATATTCTTAACTTGCTGTATGTTTCTTTTTATCAAATGAACATAAGATGATATGTATCTGGGATTGTTTACAGTAACATATAACATCTGTGAGGTGCCAGCAGCTGTTTGTCTTTTCTGTTGTTGTAGTGTGTACCCTTGTTTACCCTATTGTAAGCCCCTGTTTGTCATATGGATACTAATTCTTATCTATCGCTTATTAGAATGTTGACCTGGTGTCCGTGGTTGAGAGTTGACGGCGTCCGCCTCAGGCTTATTTATGAAGGTCCCGGGTTCGGTCCCAGCATAAGGCTGAAAACCAATGATATTTAATATCACACGCCTTCCTGGTCACTAGATGGTGGCATCGGAGACCTAGCCATCTCTGATACCGGCGAAAAACAGGAAGTACTGTGTGCAAATTGTAGACCCCTGGTACATTGTATAATAACAATTGCCCTCTACGATGGGGATTAGAACGCATTACCAGCGGGCAAGCGTGCTAGCCACTGTACAATCGCGGCTCCCTAACTCAGAGCCATACTGGGATGAAATACATCATCCATGCCCGATGGCTGAACTACAACAACTATCTTGGAGGGCAAGAAATAACCGGATATACGAGTTTAATTCAATCACATTTTAGCTACCACTATAGGAGTGTAAGGCTTCCCAGAGAAGGATTTACGGACGCAGTTCGTAAACCCGCATACCCGCGTTCGAAACACAGCTGCGGGCGATTTGGCTGCAGACCTCCTTGCGTTGCTTTTTAACGAAATGGTATGGGTGTCGAAAGTAATGGCAAACTACTGAACGTAAACTTGCCAAGAGATCACAACAGCAAAACATGCTGATGTTGACTGCGATGTCCTGTAAATAATATGCAACTAACTTTTTAAAAAAGTGTGTAAAGTATCGCCTTTTCGTATATACTAGGTTAACGTATAATGATATTGGAGACCAGAACTATAGCTCAATATTTTTCTTTCCAAGGCAATTTCCATGGTATGTTTGAAACGATCAATTTCCTGAGTTTACATAATTGATGCCAATGAATTATTCCAGAATATGCGTTTCTGTATCTACGAGTACAACTTCCTTTCATTATTTGTAGTACAGTTTATTTATTTATTGTTGTTGTTTTTGTTTTTTTTTTAAATCTGACTTGCCCTTCTTGTTTTGCATTCTTTGAATTTCTCTGTTGGTTTCTGTAGTTGTGTTCTAGTTCACTCTTTGTTCTTTCATTTTCAGTTCGTGATAAATTCTCCAATATCCTCTGTTCAACCCAATTAGCGATGATTTATGCTATCACTGTTTGTGGCATATTAGTTTCTACAGCAACAACACTGCTCCCATTAGTTTAAGTATGTGTTATTGCTTCTGTTGCTTTAGTTTGTCCCTATGATTTGTATTGTATTGTTTTAGTTTGTTTCTATTAAAGTTCTTCGTTTTAACATGTTTGTTTCATTTCTTTTAAACACACACACACACACACACACACACACACACATACACACACACATACACAGACACACATACAGACACACACACAGACACACACACACACACTGACAGTCACACACAGACACACACCGACACACAGACAGACACAGACAAACAGACACACACACAGACAGATACACAGACATACACACACAGACACACACACACACAGACATACACAGAGACACACACAGACACACACGCACACACACACACAGACAAACAGACAGACACAGACAGACAGACACACACACAGACACACAGACATACACACACACACACACAGACACACACAGACATACACAGAGACACACACAGACACACACGCACAGACACAGAAAGGCACAGACACACACAGACACACACACACCTTTTGTCGCTATGAGAGTCTATCAATACCTGTTAATTATTCTCTTCTTCTTCTTCAGCGTTCCGAGCCATTGAGGTTCTTTGCTGCAAATACAATCCGTCTCCATTCGTCTCTCTGGTGGACCTTCTCTTGCCAGTCGTTGATTCCAAGTGCTTGCAGGTCTGTACATGTATTATCTCTCCACCGCCTTCTTGGTCTACCTCGGGGTCTACGGTCATTTATTTCCTGAGTGTAAGCGAGTTTTGTTTCCCTATTATCTTCCATTCTTTCTATATGCCCCAGCCATTGTAGTCTATTAGCCTTCATGATACCAGTGATTAGCGGGGACTTAAACATATCATAAATGTCTTTGTTACTTCTTCTTTTCCACTCTCCACTTTGTGTATCCCTAATGGGTCCAAAGATGCGTCTTAAAATTTTGTTCTCAAAGGTTTGTAACAAGGCTTCGTCTCCTTTCGTTGTACTCTAGGTTTCAGAGCCATACAGCACAACTGGTCTGATCAGTGTTTTGTATATTGTGATTTTGGTGTTACGAGATAGCGCCTTTGATTTTAGTAGATGTTGTAGTGCATAGTATATCTTATTTCCAGAGTTGATTCTAGTTTGTATTTCTTCCCTTATGATGTTGGAGCAGTTGAAGATCGTACCCAGGTATTTGTATGTTTCCGTTCTTTTAATGGTCATATTATCTATTTGTAAGTGGCCAGAGTTTCTAGCCATTCCATCTCTTGAAATTACCATATATTCTGTCTTATCTTGGTTGATAACCAGCCCCATCTGTTGGGCTTTTCCCTTTAAGTGAGTCAATATTTCCAATGTCTTTTGTTCACTTTGCCCTATAATATCTATATCATCTGCATAACCAAGCAGCTTGGATGTTCCTCCAATATGACATTCCTCCTTTACCTTCCTTACAACTTTCTCTAGAGCCAGATTGAAGAGTAGCGGCGATAGTGCATCACCCTGTTTCAAGCCAGATGTTATTTGGAAGGGGTCTGATTTCCTGCCTTTATATGTTACTATATTATAAGTATCTTCCATGCATAGTCTGGTCATGTTGATTAACTTCCTTGGTATTCCAAATTCCTGCATAGCATTCCATAGACTATTCCTATGGACACTATCATAAGCCTTTTTAAAATCCACAAAAATGTTATGGAGATCTCTTTTATATTCCCAATGTTTCTCGGCTATTTGTCGTAAGATAAATATCTGATCTATTGTTGATCTGTTTTGTCTAAACCCCGCCTGGTAGTCACCTAATATGTCTTCTGAATATGGTTTTAGTCTATTTAGTAATACTGCAGATAGTATCTTATAGCTTGTGGACAGTAGTGATATTCCTCTATAATTTCCACATTGGAACTTGTCTCCTTTCTTAAAGATAGGTATCAATAATGACTCTTTCCAGTCATGGGGTAATTCTTCTGTCCTCCAGATTTTTATTATTAGTTCGTATAGCTTTTGATGTAATGCATGGCCACCTGCCTTTATAAATTCAGCAGCAATTCCATCAGTCCCAGTTGCCTTATTGTTTTTAAGTCGTGTGATTACATATAGGATTTCTTCAAATGTAGGTTCTTCAATTTGTGGTTCGCATGTTAGAACCTCTTCCTGTGAGAAAATGTTACTTGGAGCTTCACAATTTAGTAATTCAATAAAATATTCTTTCCATGTGTTGCACATTTCCTCATTGGTATTTATCATATTCCCATTTTTGTCTTTTAAACCATATGTGTTTTGTTGGTGCCCTCGTTTCATTGACTTCAGTTCTTTAAAAAATTTTCTGGATTCATTTTTCTGGTGATTAGTTTCCATATCTTTGATTATATTATTCATATATTCTCGCTTCTGCTGTCTGACTATTTTTGTAGCCTCTTTACATTCATTTCTATAATGCTCTTCCTTTTGGATGTTATTGATGTCATTTAACCATACATGTCTGGCATTCTTCTTCCTAATGACTGCTTCTTCACATTTTTGATTGAACCATCTGTTCTTTCTATGCGTGGTTAACACACCGAGACATTCTTCTGCGGTAGACTGAATTGTATTCTTGATGTTCAACCAAGTTTGGTCAATGCTTTCCTCCAAAGGGTTTTGCAGAGTTTCAAGTTTACATTTTATTTCATCTGTAAATTTCTCTTTGACTGTAATGTCTTGCAGTTTTTCTCTGTTATATGTTGGGTTTAATCTTTGTAATTTAGTATAGAAAGCTCTCTTAAGTTTTATTTTAAATTTTGCTCCAACGAGGAAGTGGTCACTGTGGCACTCAGCTCCTCTATAACTTCTGACTTGCTGTATGTTTGATGCATTTCTGTTGTTAATTAAAATGTGATCTATTTGATTATAGGTTCTCTTGTCACATGATTTCCAAGTTTGTTTGTGTATATCCTTTCTTTGTAGTCTGGTACTGCTAATCTGCAGTCCTTTGGCTTCTGCCAGGTTGATGACTCTCCATCCATTATCATTTGAAGTTGTATGTAGGCTTTCCATACCGGCCACTTTTTTATTAGTTTGCTCTCTACCTATTTTTGCATTGAAGTCTCCCAGCACAATCAGGATGTCCTGTTTGGGGGTTTCTTCTATGACATCTTCCAGATCATTATAAAAGTCTTCTTTAATATCATCTTCTTTTTCTTCAGTAGGTGCATGTACATTAATCATCGTTATATTTTTCCATTTACCTTTTATTCGTAATTTACTAATCCTGTCATTAAAAGCTTTAAAGTTTAAAACGTTCCCCCATAACTCTTTTTTGATGACAAATCCTGTTCCTAATTCATGTTTATTTTGGGTGTTTCCTCCATATATTATAATCATTCCATTTTGCTCTAAAGTACCCTCTCCTGGCCACCTTATTTCTTGAATTGCTGTTATATCCATTTGATATTCAATCAGCTCCCGGGTTAGTTCTTCGGCCGCTCCAGCTCGATATAGTGTCCGTACATTCCATGTTCCAAATCTCAAAAGTCCTTTAACGTTCCAAGGTCGTTGTCCAGATAAGTCAGTCCGATATCGAGGCTCATGTATTTGTTTCGTAACAAAGAAAGGTTTTTACAAAGGTGGGGATGTTAACCCCACGCTTCAACCCCCAACCTGGAGGACCAGGGTGTTTCTCTTTGTCTGTTCTCTACCCTTTGACCTGTCCGGCTTGGGAGGCCCTGCTGGTAGCTACGCTACCGCCGGCATAGCTCTCAGGGTCATTGAGAAACTCAAGCTCCCCCACCACGACAAGGTGGAAACACCATCGGGGGAGCTGTTAATTATTATTTGTTTTAATTTAAATGTTCCAATGGTCTCAACGTTCCTCAGCGGATCATAAAAAGGTAGCCATTGGAGATACCGCCATTGAGGTGTCAAATGTCACTTGTCACTTATTATAGGTCAGTCCCTAGCCTAGGGGTTAGCGAATTTCTCCGTAATCCCGTATATCCACGTGAGGAACGTAACTTGCTCGAGAATCGGTAGCGGTTCTCGCTGCGTTGGTAATTTACGGGGTATGTAAGCCAGCCGCTCAGAAAGCAATGGCAAACTACTGAGCGTAATCTTGCCGAGTATATCAACAATTAGCTGGAAGTTGCTGATGTTGACAGCGATGTCCTGTAAAGGATATGCGAAAAAAAGTAAATTAGTTGAGGTGGTCATTTCTTTGCCTCCTCGCTTTCTAGTATTATGCCAAAATTATAAAAAGTATCCTGTAGCCAGGGAGTGGCGGGGGCGCGGTGGCTAGACCTTGGCCTGCCGCCCAGGGGGTCACGGGTTCAAGAATTGACTGTCTACAGGGGAAATAAACCAAGAACTCATTGGGGAGGGTTCGCATTTTGAAAATACACATGAGCTATCAGGCCGAGCCTGCCTAAAATGGTCACCAGAAATGTTTAAGGAAGTAAAAACGGCCGATGTGATACTGAGTAGATCACCCAACGAGTGCCCATTAGTCTACACAAATATGCTTCTAGGTCTGTGTGCCCACAGCGGCTTGACGTGTTTGAAAGATTCTTTACTGACTGACTATCCTTGACCCATTTATTGAGACTGAATCGGAAAAATATTCAAGTTTATGACTGAGCCCAGACCAATGTCTTGACAAGCCAGCGGACTATGTTTGCACAACCCACTTCAAGTTCATATTAAACACAATTCTTGTCATTGTGGTAGTTTCTATTCAGATATGTAACTAAATGCTAATATTATTATTGGTATGCGTTTGGTTTGTTTATTTGTTTTAAATTTGTCATTCTCATTTTATTTTCTGTTGGGAATTATTTTACATCATCTAATGGCTAATTTATAGACATAAACAATTCTGACATACTGACATCACATATCTAAAAAAATTGCATGACAGAGATATTACATACAGGTTAGCGTTGGTGGTGGCAAAGTCATAATTTTTTAGCAAAAAGAAATGGTCGGAACAGATAGATAGATAGATAGAGAGAGAGAGAGAGAGAGAGAGAGAGAGAGAGAGAGAGAGAGAGAGAGAGAGAGAGAGAGAGAGAGAGAGAGAGAGAGAGAGAGAGAGAGAGAGTAATGCAAGCAATAAACATATATTTGGAAATTGAAGGAGTTCTGAATACAAACAACAACAACACAAATTGTCGAACAGATGGAGTTAGGAATGGTAACAATAACAATAAATGTATGGAGTTGTAAGCGGTAAGCATGGAAACAACCGAAAAAAATAACTGAATCAAAATTGGTTAAGAATATTAACAACAATAAATGGTTGGAAAAGATGGGGGTAAACATGCAAAGAATAAAAACACTGTTGAAACAGAAGGAGTTAGGAATAATAATAATAATAATAATAATAATAATAATAATAATAATAATAATAATAATAATAATAATAATCGGAACAGAAAGACCAAGAAACTTGAAGAATAAAACATGATTGAAACAGAAGGCGTTAGAAAGAAATAAACAAGAAAGCAAGAAAAGAAAGCAAGTAAGAAATTAACAAACCGTCTGAAACAGAAGGATCTAGGAATGCAAGCAAGTTTTCTCAACAACAATAAAATGATTGAAACAAAAAGAGTTAGGAATGAAGGCAATAACAAAAATGAACAGGAAATAGGAATGCAGACCATAAAATGAAAATGAATGGAAGTGACAGGGTTAGGAATGCAAACTACAAAACTAGTGGTCGGAATGGATAGGGTTAGGAATGCCAACAATAATATAATATGTGGAGATATTAACTCTTGGTGTACGGTTTACCAATTAAAGGGTTTCAAAGATTGCCCCACACTTGAAAAAAGAAAATGAAATTAAGAATCTGTCCATTAGTTGCGAATCTTAGAACCTTCTTGTCCACGTGCTCAGCGGGGAGCATAAGTCGACTATCAATATTCCCCGATCCTCTCTGTTCTGTGGCAGTTTGATGAAATTGATGTTACTTATACCACCATTTGTTGTTAAACTTACACATACACTCATCTCTGTCTGCGTGTGTATGGCCCTCTCACTTTCTCTCTGTTCTCCTCAGCCTTCCAGCCTAGTATTTTCCCCCCAATGAAAGGCATCATCATCATCAACAGCCCTGCCGGCTGGCGTAGGCGTTCATGGATCTCCACAGATCTCGGTCTTTGGTGTTCTGGATCAACTCTGCTGATGATATTCCTCCATGCCACTGACTCAATCCGTCCAGCATCATTTCTCTTTGTCTGCCTCTGCCTCTCTCCCCCTCGATCTTTCCAGGTGTCACGATGTGTGTATTCCACCTCGGCTGCCGGCATGCCTCATAAACTAAATCTGTCCTTTCCTTGCGGCCAATGAGCAATCTTGTCTCACGCAGCACTCAATAGTCAATACCTCAGCACAGGTTCCCATTCCAGTCCACGATATTCCCCAAATCCCTCTTTTAATCCCACATCCCCGCTGCTAGAGCTTTGTTTACAATTTCATCCCGCAGTGTGCTCAGGGAGCCACGATAACTTAGTGGCTAGACTCTTCACTACCGGTCCGGTTGTCGTGAGTTCGAATCCGCATCCAGGCGAATTGTAAAAACTAACCAGGGCTCCCAAGTCGAGCCATCTTACAACAGGTACCAGGACATGACGTGGGAAGGGAAGACGGCCGGCGCGACCCTGACCTCATCACGTGCCATGTGCCGATTGGTTGATTCAACTGTGTCATCTAGTGCTGTGTGTCCAGTGCCCCATGAGACGTGTATAATGTTCCTGTACTTTAGTTATTTATCAGTGCAGACACAAGTCTTCTCCATCTTCTAGTCCGTGCTTCGTGGCGTTAGTGATCCTCTCTGTCCACAGCTTGTGTCTCTTCTGCTGCCTACCATTTCTGACAACCATGTTCCTGTAGGAACAAACTGTTCACATTCTTCTCTCTGGGTCTCCCGTTGCGTTTACCCCCCTCCAATATTGCTGTAGATTTCTCATTCTCATGAATGCAAGTATCCTGTCTGCTTTTCATGCGAGTAAATTGTTCTCTTGCAAAGTTAACTCGTGTCACGATTTCTTCATTGCTATTTCTTCCCGTCCAGGGTGTCCTCATCATTCTTCTGTATAACTACACATTAACTTCAGCTTCCACTTAATTCCGCACTTGTCTGCTAATTGTCCGCGATTAATTCTAGACTGAGTAAAATATGTGACTTTCGTGCAATGCTAACATTTCTGCAAGTCACAGATTAAAATGTGTGTTGACATGTAGAAATATTGTTGTCAGTTGCAACTCGAACTGAAGCGATGAGCTTGAAATTACAATTACCATTCAGCACTAGAAAGAGCCGGCTCCGTGTCGAAGGTGGTTACTAACGCAGTTCGTAATGCCTTATACCCGCGTTTAAAATAGCTGCGGGCGATTTGGCAGCAGACCGCCTTGTGTTGGTTTTTTACGAAATGGTATGCGTGCCACTACTGAACGTAAACTTGCCAAGAGATCACAACAACAAAAAATGCTGGTATTGACTGCGACGTCCTGTAAAAGATATGCAACTAACTAACATAACTAGAAATTTGCTCGAAAAATGAGACTAATTAATTAAACAAAACTGCGAGCAAACAAATCAAATAAAACAGATTAATACTTATAGTAACGTAGCTGATCTTGTCCAGAAAGAAGTCTACACCTTGTCCTCACAAGAAATTAACACACAATTTTTATTCTAAAATGTTTTTCACTAAGTGTCTCGCCAAGAACTGGTTGGTAGAACTGATCACACACAGCAATTGCTAAATTCTACAGCGACAAACTGAAGAAGGACACGATCTGCTTAAATTCAGAACGAGGTGACGCGTGTGTCTAATAACATTGCTGCAGTTTGCCTAAAATGGAAGAAACCAGTGGACACAACATAGCTCCACCTACCTGTCAAACACTTGGCCGTCATACGGTCTTGGTTCGTCGTGGGACGCGAGTAGCTTCTTCACACCTGGTCAGCAGGTATCGCGGCTGTTGGACTCACACTGTCGTTAGGGCGGGTGGGCGGCTGTAGTGAAGAATAGATGACTTTAGAGGGTAGAGGAGTGTTTTCTCAGGAACGCGTGCATGGTGTTCACTTCCGCCTGTTGGTCAGGTGATAATGTTTTGAAATCGCCCGTGGAGGGGGAGGGGGGGGGGAGAGGGTGTTAAGAGAGTTGACCTAGGCTTCCAAGTTGACCCAGGCTAACACGGAAATGTTATGGGAAGTTAAGTCGGCCGGCTGGATATTGACCCCATGACACAATGCATCTATAGTGTACAGATGGATCTATATCGTATTAGTGTGTCTATATAGAATTGACGAGTCTATGTTTCATCGGTGGGTGTATTTAGCATTGGTCTGTCTATGGTTCATTGATAGATCTGTTTATATTTAATTGGCAGGACTAACCATATTTCATTGGTGTGTCTATCTATGTTTCATTGGCAGGTCTGTCTATGTTTAATTTGTAGGTCTGTCTAAGTTTCGTTTCTAGGTCTGCCTATGTTTCATTGGTGCTTGCTTGCTTGTGTTCGTTGGCTTGAGCTCCAACGCGAAGTCCTGTATGTCGTATGAAAACATCCTGTTGTCCAACATCAGTGTGATGTCATATAGGACCTGAGGTTTGCGTGAGTATCCGTTGTCCCATGTCTGGCTTATTGGTGTGCAGACTGGTGGTTCCTCGCCGTACAGGCAGACACTCTCCGACTTCGGAGGAGTTTCATTGGTGGGTCTATTTAGCATTGGTTTGTCTTTGTTTTATTTGTAGGTTTGTCTGTTTCATTAATATGTCTATGTCTCATTGTTAGGTATGTCTATGTCTCATTATTAGGTCTGTCTATGTCTCATTGTTAGGTCTGTCTATGTTTCATTTAATATATCTGCCTATGTTTCACTGGTAGGCCTGTCTATGTCTCTTTGTTAGGTCTGTCTATGTTTCATTTAATGCCTATGTTTCACTGGTAGGTCTGTCTATGTTTCATTGTTAGCTCTGTCTACGTTTCATTTAATATATCTGCCAATATTTCAATAGCTGGTCTGACTATGTTTCATTTGTAGGGCTGTCTGTGTTTCTTGGTAGATCTGTCTATGTTTCATTTGTAGATCTGTCTATGTTTCATTGTTAGGCCTGACTATGTTTCATTGGTACGCCTGACTATGTTTCATTGGTAGATATGTCTATGTTTGATTGGAAGGTCTATGCTATATTGTTGGTTCACTGTGAAGGGGTGATGTTTACAATTACTTTCAGGCAGACAGATAAGGGCACAGAAGAAAACAATCAAATAGATTAAATGACGCTGAGAGAAGGATAAACATACAGATAGAAGAAATGCAGACCAGAGCAGAGAGAGAGAGAGAGAGAGAGAGAGAGAGAGAGAGAGAGAAAGAGAGAGAGAGAGAGAAGAGAGAGAGAGAGAGAGAGAGAGAGAGAGAGAGAGAGAGAGAGAGAGAGAGAGAGAGAGAGAAACAGATAGACATAGTAACAGATGGACAGTTATAGAAACGGACATGCAAAAAACGCACACTCATACAGTTGAAAAAAGAGCACATAGGCAGCTAAACAGTGAACATGGATACTCTGATAGACACTGACATAAGCAGATTAGAGGCGCACGCGCAGTGTAGACAGAACTACAGATATATCTGCAGACAGACAGGCAGGCACACAGACAGTTTTTAAAAATAAAGTTTGTTTAATAATCACTTTCCTTTAAACACAAATGTCTCCTTAAGTACTCCATCATTCCCCACACCTCCCCTTCCCTATAGATCATAGACACATGTGTAAAGTTTAAAGGCAAAAGGATGGGTTTCCTCCTATACGACTTGGACGCTTTCAAAAGGACGGTCACACAAAGAACTAACTCCGTAGCTTCAGCGACGATCTCCAGTTGTCTCCGAGAACACTGCACTCGTGAGCTGAATGGCGGAGAATCGAACCCGCAACCTTCATAGCGCTACACACGTGGCTTAGCTGCTTCGCCGGGAAAATATAGGAAAAGCGATCAACAATGGATTTTCATAGCTATGTGCAGGAAACCCGCCGTACCAGCGATTCAAACATTTGATAAATAATAACTGAAGAGACATAAACATGTCAGAGTGGAGACATATATATCCATTTACTGACAGAACGACAGACAAACACACATACGACCACAGATACAAAAAGACAACCAGACAGACGAACAGACATAAACATGTCAGAGTGGAGACATATATATCCATTTACTGGCAGAACGACAGACTAACACACATACGACCACAGATACAGACACACATACGTCCACAGATACAAACAGACAAACACAAATACGTCCACAGATACAAACACACATACGTCCACAGATACAAACAAGCAACCAGACAGACAAACACACATACCTCCACAGATACAAACAGACAACCAGACAGACAAACACACATACGTCCACAGATACAAACAGACAAACACACATACGTCCACGGATACAAACAGACAAACACACATACGTCCACAGATACAAACAGACAAACACACATACGTCCACAGATACAAACAGACAAACACACATACGTCCACAGATACAAACACACATACGTCCACAGATATAAACAGACAACCAGACAGACAAACACACATACCTCCACAGATACAAACAGACAACCAGACAGACAAACACACATACGTACACAGATACAAACAGACAACCAGACAGACAAACACACATACGTCCACAGATACAAACAGACAAACACACATACGTCCATAGATACAAACAGACAAACACACATACGACCACAGATACAGACACACATACGTCCACAGATACAAACAGACAAACACACATACGTCCATAGATACAAACAGACAAACACACATACGTCCACAGATACAAACACACATACGTCCACAGATACAAACAGACAACCAGACAGACAAACACACATACGTCCACAGATACAAACAGACAACCAGACAGACAAACACACATACGTTCACAGATACAAACAGACAACCAGACAGACAAACACACATACGTCCACAGATACAAACAGACAACCAGACAGACAAACACACATACTTCCACAGATACAAACAGACAACCAGACAGACAAACACATATACCTCCACAGATACAAACAGACAACCAGACAGACAAACACACATACGTCCACAGATACAAACACACATACGTCCACAGATACAGACAGACAACCAGACAGACAAACACACATACCTCCACAGATACAAACAGACAAACAGACAACCAGGCAGACAAACACACATACGTCCACAGATACAGACAGACAACCAGACAGACAAACACACATATCGCCTTTTCGTATATACTAGGTTAACGTATAATGATATTGGAGACCAGAACTATAGCTCAATATTTTTCTTTCCAAGGCAATTTCCATGGTATGTTTGAAACGATCAATTTCCTGAGTTTACATAATTGATGCCAATGAATTATTCCAGAATATGCGTTTCTGTATCTACGAGTACAACTTCCTTTCATTATTTGTAGTACAGTTTATTTATTTATTGTTGTTGTTTTTGTTTTTTTTAAATCTGACTTGCCCTTCTTGTTTTGCATTCTTTGAATTTCTCTGTTGGTTTCTGTAGTTGTGTTCTAGTTCACTCTTTGTTCTTTCATTTTCAGTTCGTGATAAATTCTCCAATATCCTCTGTTCAACCCAATTAGCGATGATTTATGCTATCACTGTTTGTGGCATATTAGTTTCTACAGCAACAACACTGCTCCCATTAGTTTAAGTATGTGTTACAAACAGACAACCAGACAGAAGAACTGACACATGAACGGTTAGACTGACACAATGAACGTGGGACATAATTGTTTTGTGTTGGCTACTAGTCAGATAACCGGCTTCCTGGCCTAGAGGTTAGCAACTTTTCTCAGTAATCTCGTATACTCCCGTAGGTAACCTGACGACGGTGAGAATCACCAGTGGTTCTAATCGCGTCGGTAACTTACGGGGTATGTGAGCCGGCCGCTCAGAAAGCAATGGCAAACTACTGAGCGTAATCTTGCCAAGAAATCAACAATCAGCTGAAAGATGCTGATGTTGACAGCGATGTCCTGTAAAGGATATGCAAAAAACTAGTCAGATAACTGTGGTGTTGGCTACAAGTCAGATAACTGGTGTTGGCTACAAGTCAGATAACTGTGGTGTTGGCTACTAGTCAGATAACTCTGGCGTTGGCTACTAGTCAGATAGCCGGTCTCCCGGGTTTTAGTCTTTTACACAGGGCCGGATTTAGACTTGATAAGGCCCTAAGCTATTTGAAATATGGGGCCCTTTATAAGTCCAGATATTCTATGTCAGTGACAAATATGATTTTCGGATACCTAGAGGGTTAAACTGAAATACAATTAAGAAGTATATTGATAGTGAAATAATAAATCTTTAACTTAAAATCATTTTTATTCATAAAAAAAATAATTAAGTTGCATGTCCTTCACAGGACGTAGCAGTCAACCCCAGCATTTTCGCTGTTCGTGATTCCTGGACAAATTTTACGTTCAGTAGTTTGCCATTGCTTTCTGAACGACCGGCTCCTATTCCTTTTTCGAAAAAACCAGCACCGCTGTGTTTCGAACCCGGGTATACGGACTCACAAACCGCGTTCGCAAGCCCTTAGCCACAGTAACAAACTTAAAAATGCAAACTCTGGTAAAAAAGAAATAAAAGTTCTTTTAAAAGGCACAATTTACAAAGGCTTATTATCTAATCTCTTGAAACATGTTATAAGGATTAAGGAATTATATTAAACTAAAATATTTTCTTTCTTGCCTTTGCCAGAGCAAAGTCACTGATGACATCATCAAATGATAAACTGCGTAGTTTGTCGCTTTCTATGCACATGAGACTGAGGGAACATAATTTATCTTGAGTCATTGTTGTTCTAAATTCATTTTTTATCCTCTTCAGCTGAGAAAAAGATCTTTCTCCAGAGCAATTTGCAACCATCATACTAAGAAACAATCTCAAAATTGCTTCTACACTAGGGAATGCTGATTGGACACGATCGTTAAATATTACCCTATACAGATCCTGATGTGTCAGACTATCTTGTTCCGCTGAACTATGGGCTTGACTATGTCTAACATATTGATGAAAATGCTTGACTTCTCCTACAAGATTCATGTCCACATCTTCAGGATATGTTTGGCATAAAGCACTAACTCCTTCATGAATATCTTCTTCTGTAGCTTCTAGTTTTGTTAAGAATGAAAACTTTTTTGCAGCATCATTGTATACTGAGGCCCTCTGTGCCAGACTTGACTCTAATGCATCCATCACAGGTATAAATGTTTTGATTCTGAACTTGTCTCTTGGCTCAAGGTTCTCTAAAGCATCATCTTCATCATCATTGATATGCCTTCTTCTATATCTTCTTTTCTTGTAATCAACATCAGGCAATTTTTTCTTTGCTTCTTCTTCAAAATGATCGAAAAGATCCCTGGAACCTTTAACAAAATCCGAAGGTGAAGCATACAACTTCCTACATACATCTAGACTAATTTGGGGGTCTTGCAGTGATTGACTAGTCTTGTGAAATTCATCCAGCAAGTAACTCCACAAACATAACAATACCAGAAATTCAAACTCCTCTATTTTATTCAGAATGTTTATGGCTTGATTTTTTGTTTCGCCTTTCTCTGTAGTATCAATATGCAGCTGATGCAATGCAGAAATTATTCCATCATAACTATCAAGTATTGCACTTGTGGCCATTGAATGTGCTACTCATCTAGTCTTTGACAAAGACTTTGGAACTTTTGAATCATCTTTGAAGAATGACAACAGTACTGCCCATCTATGTGTAGATGATGAAAAGAAATTATATATTTCTTGAACAATTCCAAAAAAGTTTACTGCATCTAAACAACAGTCAACTGCTGCTCTACCAACACGATTCAGGGAATGACCAGCACATGGAATATACATAGCATACTTGTTAATCTTCAATATTATTTCTTGCATACCCTTGTATTTGCCAGACACATTGGCAGCATTATCATATGACTGGCCTCGACACTTACTAAAATCTATTTTGCACTCATTTGTAAGGTAGTTGTGCACCATCTTAGCCATACTTTCCCCTGTGTGGCTACCCATCTCTAGGAAAGTTAGAAAACGTTCAATAGGGAGCCCATCATCTGGTGAAACATACCTCACAATAACAGTGAGCTGATCAATATGGGACCGGTGTGGAGTGGAATCTACAGATAAACTGAAGTACCCTGCAGTTCTTAAATCATCCAAGATTGAGTCTCTTACTTTATGTGACATTATTTGGATAAATTCAACACATATTGTTTTAGAAAGATAAGATGTGACACCTGATCCTTTATTCCTAAATTTTTTTATATGGCTTGCTAGAAAAGGATCAAATTTTGCTATAAGTTCGAGTAATCCAAGGAAATTGCCATTGTGAGGAGAACCAAATGTTTCCTTATCTCCTCTGAAAGGTAAACTACGCTCTGCCATAGTAATTATGACTGCCACAACTCGTTCAAGAACATTTTCCCAGTACTGCCATTTATTATTTATCTGTTCTGCTAGTTGGCAGTCAATTGTTGAGCCACGTTTTCTTGTAGGATATGTTACTGAAGCTGTTCTATGGTCTACAGAGTTTTCATGACTTCGAACTAAATCCATCGGATGATAATGGTGTAGAAGAATTTGAAAAGAGTTTACACACGAAACAGTATACACAACCAGTTTCTGGCGAATATACTAACTTGAATAACGAAGACACAAACAATAGATTGCACGATTTATTGCCTGGCATATTTCGCTGCATCTCGTCAGGTACATACTGCAGAAATCACACAACTTACGTGAATTAACTAGATAAATCCTTCAAACTGAAATATACACATGTTCGCACAGTAATGTCGATTGTCTACCACGGTAATTATAAACTGACTAACATGTCTTACTGCTTGCACAAGGACGGCTTACGAAGGTTGATTATTATAGCTTCAGCAAACTTTAACAATCGACTACTTTGTGTGTTGAACAACACACGGAGGGCACTGTTTCTTTCAACCACGTGACCGCTCTCGAGCACATGTCTCGCGACCGATGAAGCTGGACTATTCCGGTGTGTCGGCCTGCCTAGGCTACCATCTTCTGTGTGTAGTATCTTGTCCAACCAATTCGGAATGTGTTCCGAAACCCTGCAATGTAACTGTCGCTCAGTTCTACCTATGTAGATGGCCTCGCATCTGCATGTAAATTGGTAAATACAATTTGATTTGGCGTACAAAGCTACAGGTTCTTTTACTGCTGATATGGGGATCGGTGTGTTTCGGTACCTGATGACTAGAGTTGCAGCACAGAATATTCGCCCGACTGCTGTGGTGAGCCTGTCCCGCAGACGTTGCATTACGTCATCTCCTCGGAAGGTTATCTGGATGAATACCTTGAGTTTAGGTACTGTAGTTACTTCAATTTTCGGTTTGGGCTATTGGCAGTGGCGCTTTATAAATCCTATGGAGTACCCATTCAGGTTTAAGGCATTCGTCAGAGTTTCAAATTCCTCTGTCAGTGTGTCCGGGGTGCATATCTTTCTAGCATGGTCAAACAGGGTCCGTACTAAGCCCCGTTTGTACTGGACAGGTGCGAAGCTCTGAAAATTCAAATATTGGCCACCCCATGTTTCTTTGCGGTGGCTTTGACACATTGCGAATTGGTTGGACAAAATACTACACACAGAAGATGGTAGCCTAGGCAGGCCGACACACCGGAACAGTCCAGCTTCATCGGTCGCGAGACATGTGCTCGAGAGCGGTCACGTGGTTGAAAGAAACAGTGCCTTCCGTGTGTTGTTCAACACACAAAATAGTCGATTGTTAAAGTTTGCTGAAGCTATAATAATCAACCTTCGTAAGCCGTCCTTGTGCAAGCAGAAAGACATGTTAGTCAGTTTATAATTACCGTGGTAGATAAGTGACATTACTGTGCGAATATGTGTATATTTCAGTTTGAAGGATTTATCTAATTAATTCACGTAAGTTGTGTGATTTCTGCAGTATGTACCTGACGAGATGCAGCGAAATATGCCAGGCAACAAATCGTGCAATCTATTGTTTGTGTCTTCGTTATTCAAATTCATCGCGGGAAAACATTGTTTTGAATATACTAACCATTCTCTGCAATATTTTTCACCATTAGCCCGTTTGGGATAGAACAAGCTTTTCGAGCAACATCTGTCTTGGTTTGCAAAAAGCTTCTTTGATTTTTCAAATGAGCCATTTGAGTGCTGACATTCTGACGGACATTTTTCTACCCAGTATACAATCTCATCTTTACTTAAATCACCCCATACCCCAACATCATTCTGTTTGTTTTTTGATGCTGAATCTTCTGTGCTTGTACTACTCTCTGGTTTATTAATCTTAATATTTGTTGCTTCATTCGTTGAAGTATATTCTATACAACTAGATGTACCAAGCTCTGTATCAGGAATAGGGTGAATATCCTGTGACTGACTCACTGTGGTAGAGGCTTTTGTTTTATCAGGCCCCTTATCTATCTTTGTTAAGAAACTATCTAATTTTATTATCTTGCTAAGCTCTTCTTCAGCTCTCTGATTCTGTTTCCTCTTTTGAGCTCCGCTTTTATAACTTCTGGTTGACATCTTGCAAACTGTGGGCAGAATATTTAATATAACTATAAACATACATTTAAAAGTAATATAATGCATGACATTTATTTTTAAATTGAAAATTTTCTGTGATATTACCACTACTTACCAGCAAGCGATATTTTTTATAGTAAATAAACATGCAAAGAGAAAATTAACAATATCCTCTCAAGTTTTAATATTAGTTTAATTAATTAAATTAAAGAAGAAGAAAAGACAATTAACATATACATTAATATTTAATTTAATACAATCAAAACAAAATAATATGTATATTTTAATGTGAAGTTCTTTCAAATATATATTTAATAATATCAAATTGTAAGTTTATATATTAAACTTACAATTTGTTATTATACTGACCAAAAAAAAACACGTTAAAAATATATGCTATAATTACAGCTACAGGTGTCCGCATAGGATCGACCTATCTATAAATTTTAAATATGGTATCTAATGTTTTATCACTTAAACCTGTTTAGGACAATATGTCGTTAATTTGAATAAGTGTTACCAATGTTTATTTACAAAAAATTGTTATCATGCAAAGTCTGCTGTTATTTTGACTTGAAAATATAGAAACTAGGTTCTCTATTTTCTATATTTTTTCAATTAAAATACGATCACAGAAAAATTATTGTATGCAACACCTGTACTGACCATGTTAATTATGCACAACTATCCAACAACGTTTTTTTTTAAATCAAAATATTGTAAAAAAAAAATTAAATGCGGTAGAAAATAGTCTTGCGTTAGTTAGGTTATGTGCGTACTTGTGTAAAATGCACTTACCTGAATTGTAACTCCAGTAAGGACACACACAAAAACACTATTCAAAATAATGTCAACAATCAAATTATCAAAGAAACACACTGAAAATACTAAATAAAAGGTCAGAAATATTGTATCGTCTGCCGGCTCACTC
>OY992891.1:73272155-73299655 GCA_963921405.1 Cepaea hortensis | reverse complement strand
GGCATGGGAGACACTAATTTGGTTGGGGTGTGGGAGTAGTATGGTGTTCTGTACAAGACAAGCCAATGGATGATGATGGACACTAGTAGAACAGTTTAAACACTGGTCTCCGCCATTCTCACACAACAATGTCAAAAAAGCGCAAGTTTGTTCCATCAATATTTTATTTTGTAAATGTCGATAAATAATTCGTCGGTTTAAAGACATTGAACATACGTGTAAGCAAATTTAAACAAAGTGTGTAAGACTTTCTAAGCACAATGACATAAAGACAAAGAATTAACTCCGAGAATAAATCGTTAGACAAAGCAGTCAAAGTTATGAACAAACATGCAAAACAACAATGGATTGAAATCAGACCAACAGTATAATATATAAGGAAAACAAAGTTAGTTGCATATCCTTTATATGACTTCGCAGTCAACACCAACAATTTTTTCTGTTGCTGTTGTGATCTCTTGGCAAGTTTACGTTCAGTAGTTTGCCATATAAGGAAATGAGTCGTTTAATCGTTGGGAAAAGCACAAAACAAGAAAGAACTACGCCGGAAGCTATTTCAGAGATCAGGAAGGAGAGATCCTCTTTAATGAGAATGATATACGGAAAACATTGGACGCAATTCGCAATCCCGCATATTGCATTCGAAAGACAGCTTAGGGCGATTTGGAAGCAGACCACCTTGCGCTGGCTTTTATAGAATGTTATGAGTGCCAGTCTTTCAGAAAGTAATGGCAAGCTACTGAATGTAAACATGCCACGAATTCACAAAATGCTAGTGTTGACTACGATGTCCTGTAAAGGATATGCAACTAACTTTTTAAATACCAAACATATGAGCATAATATGTAAAGTAATTCGGGATAAAATATGCAACAAACCAAAATTTACCATGCATTTTGTTGTAGTATGCTCAAGTTAGAAAGCAAGAAACACTGAAGAGAAGAGAATCACATAGAAGCATGAAAATACCAATAGAAACGACATCATTGCTGGAGAATTCTGGAGTAGATACAAATCACTGATGTATAATACATGTGGGTGGACAACATCAAGAGATGGATTGGAAGAAGTCCATAGAGTGAGTCATGAAGACACAGGGCAGTGTGTTGCGGCTCAACACAGCCGTCCTTCGATACATAGAGGGCTCTTGATAATCTTGCTGATGGTGGTGATCATGATGATCCTGATGAGATGGTGATGAAGATGCGGATGAGCATAATGGTGATGACATGATGTTTTTCATGGTATTCTGTCCGAATAGATAAGAAAACTTCCAATGTGCTGATGCCAAGCTAGCGCGTTCAACCCCAACACTAGTCAGTTGGACTAAAATGTTGACTTCTCGTCTTTGACTTGGGGACGTACATTACAGTTGCCTCGGAAGTTGGAGTGGATTCACCTGATGGCGAGGGACGCCGGTAATAGAGAAAGCGAATCCACCAGCAAAAATCTATCCAATGTACTAGGAGTAGCACGGTTATGGACTACGCTTGAGCTCAAAGCAAGCGAACGCAAAAGATCTATTCATACAGATCTTACTGTAGATCTATTCATACAGATCTTACTGTAGATCTATTCATACAGATCTTACTGTAGATCTATTCATACAGATCTTACTGTAGATCTATTCATACAGATCTTACTGTAGATCTATTCATACAGATCTTACTGTAGATCTATTCATACAGATCTTACTGTAGATCTATTCATACAGATCTTACTGTAGATCTATTCATACAGATCTTACTGTAGATCTATTCATACAGATCTTACTGTAGATCTATTCATACAGATCTTACTGTAGATCTATTCATACAGATCTTACTGTAGATCTATTCATACAGATCTTACTGTAGATCTATTCATACAGATCTTACTGTAGATCTATTCATACAGATCTTACTGTAGATCTATTCATACAGATCTTACTGTAGATCTATTCATACAGATCTTACTGTAGATCTATTCATACAGATCTTACTGTAGATCTATTCATACAGATCTTACTGTAGATCTATTCATACAGATCTTACTGTAGATCTATTCATACAGATCTTACTGTAGATCTATTCATACAGATCTTACTGTAGATCTATTCATACAGATCTTACTGTAGATCTATTCATACAGATCTTACTGTAGATCTATTCATACAGATCTTACTGTAGATCTATTCATACAGATCATACTGTAGATCTATTCATACAGATCATACTGTAGATCTATTCATACAGATCTTACTGTAGATCTATTCATACAGATCTTACTGTAGATCTATTCATACAGATCTTACTGTAGATCTATTCATACAGATCTTACTGTAGATCTATTCATACAGATCTTACTGTAGATCTATTCATACAGATCTTACTGTAGATCTATTCATACAGATCTTACTGTAGATCTATTCATACAGATCTTACTGTAGATCTATTCATACAGATCATACTGTAGATCTATTCATACAGATCATACTGTAGATCTATTCATACAGATCTTACTGTAGATCTATTCATACAGATCTTACTGTAGATCTATTCATGCCTGATATTGGATTTTGAAGCTAAGTTTTCTACGGGATGGAGCGGCCACTGCCATGACAACCCTCCTCAGTCGTCTCTTACGACATGCATAGTAGGGTACTATTTTTGGCTTCTCTTTTGCGCGTTGATATAATGGAGAGCATTAATTCATCAATATACATATAAAAATACACATAAATATTCACATAAAATATATACACGACTAGAGTATATGCCTTGTCAGGACATCGGAGGACATAATATAGAACATGCAGATTATACAGAATTGATTGCTGACAAAGAACATGATCTGTATCAATTGGTGGGTGCGGTTGTTTTGATAAAGTTAGCAACTACGGTTAGAAATGAGTTGTAAGAAAACAGAACTTAAGGTCACACTAAAGAAGAAAGATACAACAAGGTAGCATCTAGAATAATTCTTAAAGTAATCGGTAGAACTTTCTTGGAACAGTCATACCATCTGAAGGAATATGCCTTATAGAGATTAGAAGAAGATTCGCTATGGAAATGGTACCCTTGTGCAATATGGAAATCATACTAGTTTTAAGTTGTCAATTGCAGTGACAAAGAGTACTGCTGTTTTATGTAAAAATTTATATTGCATGCATATGACACATTGACAAAAAGCAGACAAGCTCTGAAAATTCTATTGGCAGTAGAATTGTGGTTTCTGAGGAAATTGAAAAGAATATTACTTACGAACAGGAACATCAATGAGACAATCTAAGAATTAAATGGAAAATAAATGTACTAGAGAAATCAGTTATAGGCAGTCGAGGTTTATTGGGCAAATAAGGAGACATAACTTGGTGACAACTGACAAAATTAATGAAAAAAGAATTACGAGAAGACAGAGAGACAAATACCTGGATTGGTCACATGGCATAATCGAGACAACGACACAAAGATGGTCATGCAAGATGTCGACCCATGACTGCCAACAATTATTGCACACGATGAAGACGACTGCTGGACAATACATATGAGACATTGTACATCCTTAGGCTTAGGACAAACATGCTCCTATTGAAACTGTGCAGAGTCGTCTGTCAAAATTTGAGTTTCTGCTGATGGATCTGTTTGTGGGCTAGGCTGTGTCACTCATGCAGCAGAGCTCTGAATACCCGCAACTGTCACTGGATGTACTCGCTGATTGTACTCGAAAGGCACTTTCCACGTCTGCTTCAGGGTATATTCCAGTTGGCACAAGTGCTTCCATCTGGTCATCTGGGGTGTACCTGTATATAAGGAAGTTAATAACCCTCATTATATTATGTTAACGTAGATAAGCAATGGCAAACTACAGAACGTAAAATCGTTTAGTAAATCACATACGGCCAATAGGGGTTGGGGGTGATTGCACGTCCTGCAAAGGACACGTACTCTGTATTTTTACAGACAGGATATAGAACATGTATTTCTAAAGTAACAGCAAGCGAGTCTTCGATAGCATAATGTATTTCTCCCCAGTTCCAGTAGATTTAGCAGCATATGTCCAAAAGGCAAGTGGCGTGGAATAATGACTGAAACATCGTGAGTGCATTACTTTCAAATATAGTGGACATGGCCACCAAGGAAACTAGAGTATGGTCTGACCAACAGTAAGACAACACATTACACGATGTCTAGGATTCGTTGGAAAGTGCTGGTCACACCCCATGTGACGTTTGAGACAAAGATCCAAAGTAATGTGCTAACATGGCTACCAAAAAAAAAAAAAAAATCTGGTTATGTCCATTACTGGCTAGAATTGAGGGATAAATGTTGCATGCTAGCATAACTATTTTAAAACTGGTTGTGTCCCTTTCTCGACTAAACACTTATTTGGGACAGACTAAAGTTACTAAATGTAACTACTAAAACTGGCTGTGTCCCTTTTCTGACTAAACATTTGCTTGAGACAGATAAAAGTTACTAACAGAATTATTCAAACTGGTTGTGCCCCTTACCTGAAACAAAATTTGCATGCAAACATTATTTTAGAAATTGGTTGTGTCCTTTCCCTTACTAAACTTAAGACAAGAGATACAAGTTACATGCTAACAAAGCTATTTAAAAATTGGTTGTATCTCTTCCCTGGTACTCATGTTTGTCTATACAGAAGGAAATGACACCTGATAAATTGGCAGTACACGCTAGAGATATCTTGACAACAGCAGCCAAAGATTTAATTCCGACCAAGAATAAGCAAAATAAGCCACGGATACACGTTAGAATTATTAAAACAACAAAGGGAACTGAAACAGAAAGGAGGAGAAACCGATTAGAGCAGGTTGAAATATAAATCAAAACGCCTTTGAATATAAATGTATAGGCGGGCTCTAAGCATATCTTGGGTACAGAAAAGAACAAATGCCTCCATACGACAGGAACTGGATATTGAAGAAGGTTGGTTACTAAAGACGATAACACAAAGAAAATTGAAATATTTTGGCCACTTGAAAAGTCATGAAAGTTTGGAGTGAACAATAATGGAGAGGTATATGCCCGGAAAGTGAAGAAGAGGAAGACCAAAGAGAAGATGGGTGCAGGATGTGGCAGATGATCTCCGGATGGGTGTATCGGACGCGGGACATTTTGCTTGTGACCGATAAGTTTTCTGGACGGTTGTTATGGGAGCGAAGTTCTGCAAGAGACGTGCTTCTGAATGAATGAATGAATGAATGAATGAATGAATGAATGAATGAATGAATGAAAGGGATCAATTTTAGGCACGGTCGATGTGGGTGCCAAGTTAGTTTTAAAAACAAAGTCCTTTTATGAAAGAAGATTCCAAGAGATGACTACCGGACTGGCAGGCAAGCTCACTAGCCACTGGGTTACATCAGCTCCCTAGTACAGCTATGACACAGGGTAATTAATATCTACGAAGGGAGAATGAGCACCAGTAAATTGGCATGTAGTGGCGTTTGTGTTTAGGGCCAGCGCACACAGTTTCACAGTAGTGCATACCAGATTAAAATCAGCAGTAGGCGATTTGGAAGCAAACAGCATTGCTTTGATTTTCACAATGGTATGAACCTCAGATGCTCACAAAGCAATGGCAAACACATCGTCATCATGTGCCATGCCGATAAGCGTGGGCGGTCATGTTTCGCTATCTCACACGATCACCAGAGTCATGGATCAGCTCCGTGTTCTTGTCTCAACCATACCACCTGACAAAACCATTTAAACATCTGTATTCCCCTTTTTCTTTACCCCTCAGTTTTGCTAGTTGTCAACAAGTTCTCTAGTTTATTTCTTACATCCATACAAAAGTACAGGATCACTTTAACACTTTTTTGTCGTAGTAATTGACATGTTTCTATTGGTCAGTATGTTTTCCATCTGGTAAAAGGCTAGCTTCGCCACCGCGATTCTTATTCTCATCTCTTCAAGGCACCTCCCATCAAATGTTATGACTGTTCTGAGACAGCTGTACCGGTTCACCTGTTTCAAAACATTCTCATTTACGCGTATATTACTACTGGCACCTTGCCGTCTTGACAGGCGATAGTTTGTTACATTGTGTTTCAAAAATAGCTCAAAGCCAGAGCTGAAGTATGGAGACCATGTGTTGCCCATGCCTTATGATCCCTCTCTCGGCCTGCCTTGTTTACTTCAGAGGAAAGGTAACACCAATACATCTGGAACAAGACAAGCTGCAGAAGCTGCAATGCAATGCTTTAACTATCCGCCAGTCGGAGCTTCGGTCCTAGACCAGTAGCCAACGAAGGCTTAGGATCTGGTCTGCCCTGTCACGACATTTAGTCTTTAGGTTGCATTTCCTCGCACCATGATCAGGCTTGTACTCTCCCAGCTGCGCTCCTCCACCAGAAGCAGTTGGCACAAAGTATATTACAATGGTCTACAAAAGCACAAACAACGAAACAATGCTGGAGTTGATTGCGACGTCTGTGAATGTTGTGAAATTCGTTCAATGAACAGTGGATTTGTTAATTTACACATTTTAAGGGATTCTGTAATGGCTAAACGAGAGATAGAAAAGCAATGGGGTCATCTTAAACAGATTTCAGCCAACGATTATGCAGTAAAACAAAAGAGACCTTGAGGTGTTGTTTGACTGTATTAACATAAAAGAGAGGTGTTAATATTTGTTTGCGTTAACCTAATGAGATAGTGATATGTTAATATCCAACAGAGTTACATACAAGTGTTAATATAGTGTTAATATAAAATAAATAGTCAGGTGTTGACATTTGATAATGTTAACATAATTTGATTGTGTTAATTTAATTTCGTTAACATAAGTGTTAATATTTGATTGTGTTTACATTACTTACATGTATGCTGCTGACTCCTGTTGTTGAAGCCATTCACTGATTGATGTAAGGTAAACGTACTGTTCATAATTTACTGGCAGCCAGGGATGCCATTCATTTAGAAACCATGTCCACAGTTCCTGAAAGCAAATCAGAATTGTCCAAGTCAAAGAACGGCTGCTTGTCATTAATGTTAATCCATTAAAAAACATAAATCGGACAAATAAAAGAGAATAAACACATCTATCCAACAAGAACTCAATATTAACTGATTAAGTGCCAAACACCAAAGTAGACTTGGACCAAACATAGCGGACAGTCAAATGAAAAAGTACAGGGTGTTTGTAAAGTCTCTCTACGGTGTATAGAACCATTTTGAAAAAAAAAAAAAAATGAAGTACATGACGCCATTAAAAAATGTGCTAAACAACTAACTAAATTAGCGACAATAATCACTGCTATGGTCTAACGGTTTTGGGGAAGCTGGGAAGTAGCAATGGAGTATTCAACGCACTTCTAACCGTGATGCGACGAAGAGGTTGTTTATCAGGAAATCTTTGAACAACCATCCGTGCGTATCGACCGCTATTTCGAAACACTTGTTCAATCCCCCCTCCCCCCCCCCCCCCCCCAAAAAAAAAAAATGCTTTCTTCTGTTGGTATCACCATTTTGTTTCGAGTCCAAAGAATTTCTCCTGCAGACGACAGCCATTCGCTGCTCGCTGCATATTGCTTCACGATGGACTGTGGGTAACATTTTTGGATGACGTCATTTACTTCATTTTTCAGAATTATTCTACATACAAAGTGTAGTGAGACTGTACAAACACCCGGTATTATAATGCGAATTGCCGTTCACTGGTCATTGAAATTGCGAAAAGTACCGCGAAACAAAACAAATAACACGATGACCCTAGTATGGCGATATAACGTCCTTCGATCCAAATAGTAAATCACATTTGGCGATATGTTATCCTTCGGTATTAAATCAGTTAATGAAGAATGATTATAAAGACAGTTAGGGAAATAAGTTTCAGGCATGAAAAAAAAAATGGAAAGTAAATATACGGTGAAAGGGGTATCGGGGAAGTAGTGAAGAGGAAGAACATAACGTGATAGAAAGTGTACAGAAGACAGTTTTTATCTCCTCATAATGTGACCAAAAATGATGACTGCTTATTTCTGATGTTTGTGTCTTAGCTTCCCTCAAAATGTCCAGATTGCTCATTTTCGCTGTCAAAATAATTTTCAGCCTTTTTGTATAACACCACATCCCCAAGGCTTCCATGGATTTTTTTCCCCCGGCTGTTTACTAATTGTCCAGACTTCGCATCCATATGTTAAAATTGGTTCTATGGAACATACCAGAACTCCTTTTCTAACTTTAAAGGAAATAACTTATTGCACATAATGTTCTTCATTTGACAGGATGCAGTTTTTGCTTGTCATATTCTGTTCTTTATCTCAGTTATGCATCTTCCATCTGATGTTATCCAAATGAATAATAGATGCATTTCTGCACTTGCCCCAAAGTAACGTACTTTACTGTAACTGCACATTTCTGCACTTGCCCCAAAGTAACGTAATTTACGGTAACTGCACATTTCTGCACTGGCCCCAAAGTAAACTAATTTACTGTAATTGCACATTTAGGCACGCACTGTTTGTTCAAGTCTTCATATTGATTATAAAAGGGAAGTCGTGGCTGAAAGGTTAAGACGACCGCCCCAGCGTCAGAAGGCACGAGGTATCGATGTCCGCATAAAGCTGGGGAATTTTTCCAAGAACCACTGGTATCTAACGATAACACACCACACACCCATACATGACTTCTTGGATACTGAGATCTGATACATTGCCTTCTGGGTTAAGGCCGAAAAACAGGAAGTACGAGGGTAAGTTAATAAGTAAGCCACAAATGTCTGTAGAACAACTTTAACTTGAAACCAGTTTATTTTTATACATACCGTGTCCCTTTATTTCTCAACATAATTTCCACGAGCAATGATGCACTTACTGCATCGTTTTATCAGTCCTCCCAAATCTGCAGTACAGACCTGCGTGCTCTGTTTTCTAAACCACGTTTTCACTTCAAATTTAACTTCGGCGTCATTCGCGAAATGTATCCCGCCAAGGTTAGTTTTCAGTATTTATGCTGACAAATGTTTGTCCCGTAAAGCGGTGCATAGCTGGGTAGAAAAAGTTACGAAGGTGAGTCAATAAGTAAGTCACACGGTTCTGTTGGATGGCAGGTAAATGAAAACAAAGCACGCATTTCTATGCACCCGGTTTGGGAGTACTGATAAAACGATGGGATAAGTGCATTAATGTTTATGGAAATTATGTTGAGAAATAAAGGGACAATGTACGTATAAAAATAAACTGGTTTCAAGTTGTTATCATATTTAGTTATTTTTCTACAGCCATCTGTGGCTTACTTACTAACTTACCCTCATAGTGTGCAAATTCCAGGGCAGTTGGAAAGAGTAGGCCAGGAGATCACCGTCCTGCCAAATTGTGAGGACAGAAAACCCACTCAGGGGTAGACAGTCATCTTGGATGGAATTTTGTCTAGATTTATCGAACCTTAAAACAAATGAGTACCGAAGTCTGATATGTACACATACACATATATATTCATGCACATATACACCCACACATATGTGTTTGTGTGTGTAAAGATATAAATAAAGGACCCATTTAACACATATGGTACTAGACCCATATTTGAATACACCAATCGGCACTGTTGTGGTCACGTGGTTAATATTAGGCCGGCCGCTTTCACCGCCCCAAGACATTTTCTAGCAGCTATTTTAGGCTGGGACCATCCGGCAGCCCAGGCCAAGTTTTACAATCAGACACGTTGTGGATGCGAACCCACGACCAACAAACCGATAGACAAGAGTCTAGCTACTGCGCTGCCTCGGCTCTCCTATATATATAGTGCAACACTTACGTAATGAACTATTACAGCAGTGGTTCTCAACCTTTTTTGGCCCATGCCCCCCTTTACCATATGTTCAGAACGTCATCCCCCCTTTCGAATTTCTTCCTTATAAATCCCTCCCCCCCCCCCTTTTACACAGTATACATACACATACTAGAACAAGTCTAGACATCTACATAAAATGTGATTTGCGGGTCTACTTACATTTTAAACGAACTTCATTAGGGCGAGAAGTACAGAACCGTAAAATATAGAGGGAAAAACAATATCAAGTAACTGGTTCTTGTATTAATGCGATCTTGAAATAATCTTAATTCCCCCCTCCCCCCGCCCCCCGGAAAACCTCAAATTTCCCCTGGGGGGAGGGGAATTCCTCACCTTTTGAGAACCACCGTATTACAGTTTCAAATAACAATACAGCAATTCTATCATGACCTATACAATTTCAAACACAACACAGCAATTATATAATGAACTATTACAGTTTCAAACAAACACTTACCGATAAATGATGCTGTTGTACTGGTTGAGTGTCCACGTTTGTTGTGCCACATCCTGTGACAGTTTCCAAGTAGTTTAAACCCAGGGACTCCATATACAGTAAATGGGTAATACAATAGCCAAACGGCCAGTCAAAAAATGTTTCTGGACTGAGACGTCCAAGTGATCTTATTCTTGGACCCCATGGGTCATTGTCTGTATCTGAAGCCATGTGATCAAGAGTCTCATCATATCCTTCATCATCTGAGACTAGGGGTGAATGTCCACCGTGTTGTCCGCCATGTTGTCCGCCATGCCAACTCTCGATGTCCGTGTTGTTATGGTCAATGTGGTTATTCACTGAAGGTGGCCATGGTCTGAAAGGAATATGTTAGGTAAAGTTAGTTGCATATACTTTACATGACGTCGCATATTGCTTTCATTGTGATGTCTTGGCAAGTTTACGTTCAGCAGTTTGCCATTGCTAGTTTAGTTTAGTTTATTTGTCACTTGACTTTTATATTATCAGTTGTCGAAATACAGATACAGTAAAACAGCTCATTCATAAATTCACACGTGTCGCCCATAGAAGCCGATGGAAATAAATATTAGAGGACACTACACAAGACACAAATTGAAAGCTATGGTTGCCACACTGCGATTCTAACCTGTCTCTTTCACATGACGTCAGCGTGGAAGTACACTTGTCCTTGCAGCGAAACTCTGTCGTCATGTGGAAGTGACAGGTTCGAATCCCGGTAAAACAACTATAGCTTTCCAGTTTCATGTTGTCTAGTGTGTCCACCAATATCTAATTCCATCTGCTTCTATAAGCTCCAACCTATACGTGTGAATTTATGAGCTGTCTTAATACAATATAGTCTGTTGTACACAGAAATGTATATGATAATTACGAGGCGACATGTATATTTCGAGGTTAAGGGTTGAAATTCCATTATAGTAACTATAGCTTTCAATTGTTATGTCTTCCAGTGTGTCTTCTAATCTTTACTTTCTACTATGTCCGTAGACGACAATCAATACCTAAATATTTGCTCGTGATATTTATGAGCTTGTCTGTAGCTGAAAGTCGCCAGAGTAAGTTCAGGCCTCACATTTAGCCAAGAATGTGGAGCGACTTTACGTGGTATTTTCTAAACAAATACTGGGTTCCCTAAGTGGCTAACGTTCTAATGAATGGCCATGTATCTTGGCAGATGTGAAGTTCCAGCACCTGTCTTGCACACCCCGCTGATGTCTGAACATGAATGGGGCAAGGAGAGCACTGCCACATAGTGGCCGTGTAGATGGTACTTTGTACCGGGAGGACGAGAGAAGCCTCCACACTGAACTGACTGCGATAGATGCAAGTCTTGAGCAAGGGCTCAAACACTGGAATGTCAACACCGTGGACTGGAGAGCTGAACTAGCAGACTTTGGAGGGACTACACACCACACAACCAATGTGCCAACCACCCAGTCAGTTAGTCAACAGACCAACCAATCAGCCATCTAATCAGTCAACTGACCAATCTTTTAACCAATCAACAAGTTAAGTGACCAACCAATCAGCTAGTCAATCAATTAAATGACCAACCAATCAGCCATCTAATCAGTCAACTGACCAATCAATCAGCCATCTAATAAGTCAACATATCAATAAACCAGCCAATCAAACAATTAAATCCCCAACCAATCAACCACCCATCGAGTCAACTGGCCAACCAATCAGCCATCTAGCCAGTCAACTTACGAATCAATCAGTCAATCACTTAACTCGCCAACCAATCAACCAGTCAACTAGCCAATTGATCAATCAATCAGCAAGCAAAGCAGTCAACTGACCAATCAATCAGTCAACTGATCACCCAATAATCCATCCAATCCGTCAACAGACATTCAATCAGTCAATTCACTAACAAATGGGCCATCTAATAAGTTAAGAGATCAATCAATCAGTTATCTGATCAATCAATCAACCAGTCAAATAGTTAACTGACGAACCAATCAGCATTACGACCAATCAACTGACAAGCCAATCAGCTATCCAATTATTAAACTGACCAACCAGTCAGCCAGTCAACTGATCAACCAAACAGCCATACAAACTGACCAACGAATCAATCAGTCAACGAGTCAACTGACCAACCAATCGGCCATCAAACCAGTCAGTTGATCAATCAATCAACAAACCAACCAATCAATAATCACGAAACTAACATCGTAACACCAAGAGCATAATTGAGGTCACGAGTACTAAATAAATAGAAATGAAAGACTTACAGGAAAGGATGGTTCTCCAAAAATAGCTGCCTTTTTGTCTCTGCAGGCTGCTGGTGTTGGGACTCGTCACTTTCTTGCATCTGAGTCTGAGTTCCGAGGGCCATTTCTTGATCTATGTGCCCTAAAACTGCATCGTGAAAATCCGAAGATGTGGGTCTATCCACGAGTGTTGGTTTTGAGCATGCTCTTGTTAAAACTTCGGCATAACTTCTTGTAACAGAAGTACACGTTTGGCCCTTCGTTGAATGTGCTTCATTATTAGCATATGGTTGTTTCTTGCTATCGTTGCTCCTAGAATCCAGATTAGGCAATTGGCTTTGTCGCTGACATTCACTTGCGCGAATGTTGGATTCTACTGAACCAACACAGCCCTGGCTGCTGATGCTCTTTGTATCAGACTGGGGCAGTTGTCTTTCTTGCCGGCTATCATCTGCAGCAGGGTTAAGTTTTACTCTACCGGCACAGCGCTTGCTACTGGTGCTCTTTGATTCACTCTGAGATGGTTCTCTTAGCTGTTGACATTCATCTGCTCCAAGATTAAGTTTTACTCTCCCAGCACAGCGCTTGCTATTGATGCTCTTTGAATCACTCTGAGATGGTTCTCTTAGCTGTTGACATTCATCTGCTCCAAGACTGCGTTTTACTCTACGAGCACGGCGCTTGCTATTGGTGCTCTTTGAATCAGCTTGAGACAGTTTTTGCTGTGTCAGGCATTCATCTGCAGCCGGGTTGCGTTTTACTGGATCAGCACAACCCTTTGCTATGCCGCGCTTCGGCTTTGTAGGTGTGTTCTTTGGTTTGCCTCTTGGGAAGTCGTCATCATTTAACCGTTTGCCTGCGCTTGTCTTGTTCTTGGAAACACTGAAGTTGGGACTGGAGCACTGGAGTTCCTTGCGACCATCCCGTGGGAGGCCAGTCTTTTTTGACACATGTGGAAGACGACCCGAACATTCTCCAATCTTCCCTTCTGCTAATTGTGCGATTCCGTTTTCGGCCATTAGTTTGGAAACCAACCTGGAAAATATTTTAAGGAAACAGTTGAATTTTAAAATGAAATCTTCCTCTTGCATAACATTGGCTGGAACAGTCTAATTGCTAGTGCCTAGATATATGTATGCAAACATTTATTGAATTATTGAATACAATATACGAAACGGATTTTCTGTGCAAACTTTTTGACTGCTCTAAAGAGAGTGATGCCAAATCTCTGAGCTCGACATTTTATGACAGATTAACTCTTTCCCCACATATACTGGTATATCTTCGGTCACTCGATTTGCTATTTTCATCCCGTTCCACCAATCTAAGATACTTGGTACTCACATTGCAATTGATAAATACGTCTCATCCTGTATTCGTTTCATTACATCGTCCCCTCTAAAGGGTAGCTGAAGAAACACTTAAAGGTTTGGGAACCGATAATTCTCTGGCCGTAGGATTGGGTGGCTGACTGTTAAGACTTGATGTAGCCGGATGGAAATCCGGAATATTTTAGAGCTTCGTTAAGGATTAAATTAATTTAAGGCTTTTCTGTGCAAACTTTATAACTAACTTTATGGCGTGTTATGACTGATTAACTCTATGCGACTGACTTTACGGTGTTTTATGAGTGATTAACCCTTCTCCACCCACACTAGTATATGTTCGGTTACTCGATTGTAAATGTTTATTCCTTTTTATGTAAGTTGCTTAGCAATCACTGAAACTTGGTGTACCGAAACAATATTTCTTTCAAAGATGTGATTACATTTCTCTTATGTACATGGTACCCACGATGAACCACTTGAAGTGTGGGAACCGACGATCTTGTGTGTGTAGGCTTGGGTGGGTGGTAGTGACGCTTGATGTCGTCTGGATATCCATTTGATTGAAGAACCCGGCAACGGGTGCCCATTTTTTTAAAAGAGTGTCTTTGGAACAAATATTTCCAGTTCGGTCACACAAGGTCGACATCAGGCCACACTTACATTGGATAGGTGCAAAGCTATTGACATTCAGATATTGGCCCGTCGATATTACTTTTCAATAGTCGGTTCTTTGGATGGTGCCATCGTCTCGACGTCGTATGGGGATACATAAGAACGATTAAGTGATATTATGTTTGTGAACAATAAAGAAATGTGGATCGTCTTTGCTTGTCGTCTGGTCTCTGTAATGAATATTATATCATCCACATAATGGACTTATTATTCGGGATTATTTGTACAATCTTCAACTACTCCAACATAATAAGGGAAGAAATACAAGCTAGAATCAACTCTGGAAATAAGATATACTATGCACTACAACATCTGCTAAAATCAAACTCGCTATCTCGTAACACCAAGATCACAATTTACAAAACACTGATCAGACCAGTTGTGCTGTATGGCTCTGAAACCTGGAGTACAACGAAAGGAGACGAAGCCTTGTTACAAACCTTTGAGAACAAAGTCTTAAGACGCATCTTTGGGCCCACGTGGGATACACAATGTGGAGAGTGGAAAAGAAGAAGTAACAAAGACATTTATGATCTGTTTAAGTCCCCGCTAATCACTGGTATCATGAAGGCTAATAGACTACAATGGCTGGGGCATATAGAAAGAATGGAAGATAATAAGGAAACAAAACTCGCTTACACTCAGGAAATAAATGACCGGAGACCTACAAGCACTTGGAATCAACGACTGGCAAGAGAAGGTCCACCAGAGAGACGAATGGAGACGGCTTGTATCTGCAGCAAAGAACCTCAGTGGCTCGGAATGCTGAAAAAGAAGAAGAAGAAGAAGAAGATTTGTTCTTCGAAGTGAGCCATAACGATGACCACTAGAATGTGGCCTAGAGGACCTCCCATGACCATCCCGTAAATTTGGCGGTAAGAATAAAAAAAATGGAATTTTATATTAGACGAGGACAGCAGTAGCAGTTTCTAGAGTCTGAATCGTTAACTTCAATTTCTTCTCGTTTATGCTTTCACTGCTTCTTCCAGAGAAACGTTAGTGAGAATAGAGGCTATCCATTGACGGAATGTAATTATGTTTAAGGTTAATATTGTCCAATAGATTGACCAGATCAAATTAATCTTTTAGTATAAAGGGTCGAATGACTGTAGCACTGGTTTAAGAGTTTCGGCAAGCCATATAGCCTTCCAGTGTTGGGCAGAGTTGATTATAAATAAAATAGGTCTTCACGGTACCCAATGCTTGAGTAAACTGCGGGGAGGGGGGGGGGGTGTTGCAGAAAGTTGAGATGGGATTGGGGGCGGGGGGGGGGGGTGTAGTGAGCCCAGAGGGGTCAGCTCCTTACTCCAGGAAACTGGGTGTCAGTCATAGTGTAGTATTGTACAGCGATAAGGAATCCACGGATCTTATACATCTCCCCATTTCCCCCACAGCGCAGATATACGGGTATTGGGTAACGCAAGAGGGCGAACACATTTAGTTGACAAGAGTTAGTTGCATGTCCTTCACAGGACGTCGCAGTCACCCGCAGCAAGTGTTCGTCGCTAGCGATTTACTACGAAACTCTAGTTTAGAAGTTTGTCGATGTATAAACTGCATACCATGATTTCGAATACTGGACTCGGTACGTTTCCGCGCTACAGCGCCGGTTAGCTCACACATGTTTTTTTTTAAAATATCCTACTAGCTGACCCGGCCCGGCTTCGCCCAGTCCCTGGCGGGGATCTATCTATCTATCTATCTATCTATCTATCTATCTATCTATCTATCTATCTATCTATCTATCTATCTGACATTGGCACCTTGCCGTCTTGACAGACGATAGTTTGTGCTTTAAAAAGGCATAATAACTTTTAACTATGGCGGTAGCGAGTGTGACTGATAAGGCCAATTTGCGCTGTAAATGTCCGTTCACAGTGGGTGCATGTGAACACGTGGTCATTTCCACCATCATGCACCATCTTACGTCTCAAACGCTTGGTGTGTAACTTTTCTGCAATAATTTTCTCCTTTGACTTTATTCCATTTCTGATATTTGCCCTCCATGCAACACGTTCAGCGGCGACTTGCTCCCAATGTGCATTATCAATTCCTGTATCAATCATGTCCCGCTTACACACATCTTTGTATCGTAGTAGAGGCCGACCCTGAGATCTCTTACCCATCTGTAATTCACTAAAAAGATATCCTTTGGTATTCTACCATCATCCATCCGCCTAAGATGTCCTATCCATCTAAGTCTACGAAGACTGAGCATGGAATAAACTGTCACACAACCTGATCTTTCCAATACTTCAGTATTTGTGATTTTGTCTTGCCACTTAATACCAAGAATTCTTCGCAGACACCGCATATGAAAGCTGTTTAAATTGTTCTCTTGGTGTGAGTAAGTTGTCCAGGTTTCACTGCCATAGAGAAGAGTACTAAGGACACAGGCTTGATAGACAAGGACTTTTGTTTTGGCAGTAAGCTTCCTGTTCTCCCAGACTCTTTTTCTTAACCTGTTCATTGTTGTTGCTGCCTTACCAATCCGGATGTTGATTTCCTGATCTAGGGATAATTTGCTATTTACCACCGATCCTAGATATGTAAAATGGTCTACTATCTCTATCTATCTATCTATCTATCTATCTATCTATCTATCTATCTATCTATCTATCTATCTATCTATCTATCTATCTATCTATCTGTCTATCTGTCTATCTGTCTGTCTGTCTGTCTGTCTGTCTGTCTATCTATCTATCTATCTATCTATCTATCTATCTATCTATCTATCTATCTATCTATCTATCTATCTATCTATCTGTCTGTCTGTCTGCCTGTCTGTCTGACCCGGCCCGGCTTCGCCCAGTCCCTGGTGGGGAGCATCTCATTTAATTCATATACGTAGTCATATAAGTTCCCGTTCCCGACTGTCTGTCTGACCCGGCTTCGCCCAGGCCCTGGCGGGGATCTGTCTGTCTGTCTGTCTGTCTATGTATGTATGTATGTATGTATGTATGTATGTATGTATGTATGTATGTATGTATGTATGTATGTATGTATGTATGTATGTATGTATGTATGTATGTATGTATGTATGTATGTATGTATGTATGTATGTATGTATGTATGTATGTATGTATCTATCTATCTATCTATCTATCTATCTATCTATCTATCTATCTATCTATCTATCTGTCTGCTTGTCTGTCTTTCTGTCTGTCTGTCTGTGCGGCTTCGCCCAGTCCCTGGTGGGGAGCATCTCATTTAATTCATATAAGTAGTCATATAACTTCCCGTTCCCGACTGTCTGTCTGTCTGTCTGTCTGACCCGGCTTCGCCCAGGCCCTGGCGGAGATCTGTCTGTCTGTCTGTCTGTCTGTCTGTCTGTCTGTATGTATGTATGTATGTATGTATGTATCTATCTATCTATCTATCTATCTAGGGATGTGAGGGATGTGTCATTGGGATGTGTGTGGGTGTGGTGTTGCGCGGGAGGGGAGCTGGGTGTGGATAAAGGATGTATGTGTGGGTGGGTTGGGTGTGATTGGGTGTGCGGGTGGGTGAAGGATGTGTGTGAGGGTGGGGGATGTGTGTTTAGATGGGTGGTTGGGGTGTGTGAGTGTGGGTGGGTAGACAGGAGATGTATGTTTTGATGAGTGAGTGAGGGATGTGTGGGTGTTAGTGGTTGAGGGATAAGTACGTGTGTCTTGGGATGTGTGAGGGGATGAGTGTATGGGTTGGGGATGTGTGTGTGTGGGTTGCGTGTGCGTGGATGGGAGGTGTGTGTTTGTGAATGGGGGATGTGTTGGTGGGTGGGGATGTGTGTGAGGGATGTGTGTATGGGCGGGGAGATTGTGCGTGGGTTGGGATGTTTGTGTATATGAATAGGGGTGTGTGGTTAAGGGATGTGTGGCTGAGGGATGGGTGGGTGGAGGATGTGTGGTTGGATAGAGGATGTGTGGGTGGGTGATTGTATATGAGTAAGGGTGTGTGGTTAAGGGATGTTTGGTTGGGGGATGGGTGGGTAGAGGATGTGTGGGTGGGTAGAGGATATGTGGGTGGGTGAGTGTGTGTAGGTTAGGAGATGATGGGGGATGTTTGTAGGGGTGGGCTCGGGATCTGTGAGTGGGCTGGGGGAGATGGGAGATTATGTGGCTGGTTGCGGAATTTGTGTGTGGGTAGGTGCGGAAGTGAGTATGTGAGTTGACGGGAGATGTGTGTGTGTGTGTGTGTGTGGGGAATGTGTGGCTGAGGAATGTGTGTTTGGCTGGGTGATTGGAGGTGTGTGGGCGGAGGAGGATATGTGGGTGAGTGATTGTTGGTGGGTAATGGGACGTGTAGAGAATATGTGTGTAGGTGGGTGGATGTGTGTGGGTGGGGGATGTGTGGGTTGGGGAATGTATGTGTGCTTGGGGTGTGGGTGGATGGGGTGTGTGGTGGGTGAGAGGTGTGTGTGTGGGTGGGGAGATGTGTAGGTGTAGGGATGTGGTGGATGGGTAGGGGCATGTATGTGTGTGTGGGTTATGTGTGTGGTTGGGTGGTGGAGTTGTAGTGAATGGGAGATGTGTGGGTGCGTGGTTAATGTGTCTCATAACATAGTAATATGCATTGTTTATGTTTACAAAATTCATGTGATAATGTTTTTTTCCTATGCACTGTTGATGAAAGAAAGATGAGTGATTGGAAGGGCCGAATGTAAGACGGGCCTGCGTGCCCAATTTGTTACCCTTTGAAAATAAGGTCTGTTCTGTTCTGTTCTATCTATCTATCTATCTATCTATCTATCTATCTATCTATCTATCTATCTATCTATCTATCTATCTATCGCCAGGGGACTTAACTTAAGATATAACAATGCTACTAAAAGTTATGTCCCTTGTTTTATATTTTCTTATGGTCAGTTATGTAATTACAAAATTAAATTTTAGTAAGGTAATAGCTGACAGTACACTAAAAAAAACTATGACAGTTGGCTGCACTGGAATGAGGAGAAGACGTGTAGAAAATTTCATCTCAATCGGATGGACCGTTCGCGAACGCATATAAAACGGACCCACATACATACATACATACATACATACATACATACATACATACATACATACATACATACACACAGACAGACAGACAGACAGACAGACAGACAGACAGACAGACAGACAGACATACATACATACATACATACATACATACATACATACATACATACATACATACATACATACATACATACATACATACATACATACATACATACATACATACATATATACATACATACATCGCCTTTTATAGATATAGATTTACAGGACATCGATGTCAACACCAGTACTGCTGTTGTTGATGTCATGGCAAGTTTACGTTCAGTAGTTTGCCATTGTTTTCTGAACGACCGGCTCCCATACCATCACAATAAAACCCAGCGGGACACGGTCTGCTGCCAAATCGGTCGCAGCTGTGTTTCGACAGCAGGTAAACGGAATTACGAACCACGTCCTTAACGCCTTTGCCAAGGAGACCAGCAGGTTACACATTGCGAATCAAAAATATATCGGCCGCTGGAAATCCACAGATTACAAAAAGCTAGACAGCGAGGGTGTGTTAGTGAAGTTGGTAGGGGGCTGCGCTGTTTATTTCGTGAGCGGACGAGGGATGGGCGTCTGGGCTCGCCGTCACGCTAAGTGAGGGGAAGACTGACAACCTGTTCCTGCCTGCTCTCCGGCCTGCACAATGTAATAGCGCTATCAAACCTTCGTCCCATGGCAGAAAACTGCTTCGGGACAAACATATAAACACGGGACAAACATATAAACATGGGACAAACATATGAACAGTATAAATTGAAGTCGGCCCTCTTGACTTGAGTACTTGTTGAATATCTGTATACGTGTGCATGTGAGTGTGTGTGTGTGTGTGTGTGTGTGTGTGTGTCAATGCATGTGTGTGTATGAGCTGATTGTATGAATGCGCGCGCGCGCGTGTGTGTGTGAATGTACGTGTGCATGTGAGTCTGATCGCATATGCGTGTGTATACATGCATGTATGTAAGTTTATGAAAGGATGTGTTAGGGTGTGTACTCTGGTGCGTGGGAGTAAATCTGTACAAGATTGTGTGTGTGTGCGTCGCTGTTCGTCTCCGTGTACATGTGTGCATGCAAGTGAGTTATTTGTAGTTTCTATGTGAGTGTGCGGACAAGCGTGCTGGTATGTATGTGCGTGATCTGGGTGTACTTGTGTGTTTGTGGGTATGTATGTCAGTGTTTATGACAGCTTTCGTTTACGTACTTGAATGTGTCTGTATGAATCTACGTGTGTGTGAGAACAAATGTGTGTGAGAGTACGAGATAGTCATCAGATTATCCTCAATGCGCGTCGAATCATTCAGCCCACAGTGTACAAATAAATGTGAGTATGAGAGAGTATTTCAGTACACATTGTCTGCGCCTTAAGGTGTCTACAAGGGTACTTTACATTTACTAGGCTGTGTGGCCATATGGAGACGGTTCGAACCCCAGCGGGCCTACACTTTTTAACGTTTATATTGTCTAGTGTGCCCAATGACCCTTCCCTTTCTTATAAGTCTCTATCTATCATTTAATGGGAAAAGAGTGCCTATCTATCATTTAGTGGGAAAAGAATGCCTATCTATCATGTAGTGGGAAAAAGTGCCTATCTATCATTTAATGGGAAAAGAGTACCTATCTATCATTTAGTGGGAAAAGAATGCCTATCTATCATTTAGTGGGAAAAGAATGCCTATCTATCATTTAGTGGGAAAAGAGTGCCTATCTATCATTTAGTGGGAAAAGAATGCCTATCTATCATTTAGTGGGAAAAGAATGCCTATCTATCATTTAGTGGGAAAAGAGTGCCTATCTATCATTTAGTGGGAAAAGAATGCCTATCTATCATTTAGTGGGAAAAGAATGCCTATCTATCATTTAGTGGGAAAAGAGTGCCTATCTATCATTTAGTGGGAAAAGAATGCCTATCTATCATTTAGTGGGAAAAGAATGCCTATCTATCATTTAGTGGGAAAAGAGTGCCTATCTATCATTTAGTGGGAAAAGAATGCCTATCTATCATTTAATGGGAAAAGAATGCCTATCTATCATTTAGTGGGAAAAGGGTGCCTATCTATCATTTAGTGGGAAAAGAATGCCTATCTATCATTTAATGGGAAAAGAATGACTATCTATCATTTAGTGGGAAAAGAATGCCTATCTATCATTTAGTGGGAAAAGAATGCCTATCTATTATTTAGTGGGAAAAGAGTGCGTACCCCGGTGATAGTCTGACATGGCGAACCATGACTGCCTACGCTTATCGGAATGGCACAAGATGACGATGGCTCAATAAATTGGAATAATTTTACTTGCAAACTAATAGTTGTGTATTGTTTTGACAGAAACACGTGTCACTAATGACTGTTTGAAAACTGCCGTTATATATGCAAACACCCAGATTACTGAATAGATATGACATGTTGTCTGTCCATCAAAATTAATGATGACCATTCATTTCATCCAGTGGGGTTGAAAGTATGGAGCCGCGAGTTTTAAGATGGCTGATAAGGCCTATTTTGGCTCGAAATGTTCTTTGACAATGTGGGCACAGAATGCTTGACGTTCTAGGTGGAGGATCTCCTGCAGTGGTTTTTCTGTCCAGCCTTTTCTTCACAGCTCTTGCAGTCCTGGTTGCTTCACAAGTGAATAATGATGTACGCCACGAATTTCGGTCTTTGGCAGCAGTTCCCCAGGTGATGAATTCCAAAAGCTTTCAGTGAGATTTTCAGAGTATTTTTAAAGCGTTTCCTCTGACCGCCTTGGGAGCGTTTACCACAATGCAGTTCGCCGTAAAAAATTCGTTTAGGGAGCCTGTGATCTGGTATGCGAGTTAAGTGACCAGTCCAGGGAATCTGATTATTCAATAGTAGAGTGTGGATACTGGGTATGGATGCCCTTTCTAGGACTTCAGCGTCTGGGATCTTGTCTTGCCATTTAATCTTCTATAGCTTCCTAAAGCTAAGTGGTTTAATTTCCTAGCGTGTCGCTGATAAACAGCCCAGGTTTCACAAGCATATAACAGTGCGAGATATGTCATAATGACGAAACTAACAACGTAACACCAAGAGCAGAATTGAGGTCAACAGTAATAAATAAACAGACATGCACAACTTACGTGAAATGATGGTTCTCCAAAAATAGCTGCATGTTTGTCTTTGCAGCCTTCTGGTGCTGTGACCTGTCACTTTGTTGCAGTTGAGTTGCGCGGGTCATTCCTTGACCTGTTCGCCCTAAAACTGCATCACGGGAATCCGAAGGTATCGGTTGATGTGCTGGTTTTGATCCTGCGCCACCAGTGTTCTGTTTTAAAATGTCGGCATAGCTCCTTGTATGAGGCGTGCATGTTTGGCCCATCGCTAAATGTTCTTCCTGAGAAGCGCATTGTGGTTTCTGGCTACTGATGCTCTTGGAATCAGAATGAGGCACTTTTGTTAGTTGCCGGCAGTCATCTGCATCAGAGGTGAGTTTTACTGTACCAGCACAGCCCATTGGTTTGTTGTCACTCCGCTTTGGGTGTGTGTTCTGTGGTTTCCCTCTTGGGAAGTCGTCATCATTTAACTGTTTTACTGCGCGTGTCATGTTCTTCGAAACACCGAAGTTGGGATTGCAGCATTGAGGTTCCTTGCGTCCATCCCGTGGGAGGACATTCTTTCTGGACTTTCTGGGAATACGACCTGAATATTCTCCAATCTTCCCTTCTGCCAAATGTGCGTTTCCTGTTTCTGTCACCATTTTGCAAAAAAACCTGGAAAATATTTTAATGAAATAGTTGAATGTGCTAAATATAACTACCAGTTTAGGTGGCACGGAGTCTCTAGAAAACTCTAGAAAACCGGATGTGAATCAATGTAGAATGTTACAACAGTAAGGAACACGAGGCGTCAGTGTTACCGGGGGATGTAGGGGAAGCAAAGAATAGTAATACTGTAACCTATCAACAAGATAGTCTTGTGCCATGGCAAGAACCGGAGTCAAAACAAATTATCCATGCCGTAGGTGAAAGCATAGTGTAGAGAAGCATGATCGCCCACGCCGTGCGGCAAGGCACTTGATGATGGTCAACAATGTATCGAGCGGAGACTAGTTGCTCTTGAGGCACGATACTACATCTTCTTCTTCTTCTTCTTCTTCTTCTTCTTCTTCTTCTTCTTCTCTTCTTCTTCTTCTTCTTCTTCAGCATTCCGAGCCATTGAGGTTCTTTCCTGCAGATACAATCCGTCTCCATTCGTCTCTCTGGTTGACCTTCTCTTGCCAGTCGTTGATTCCAAGTGCTTGTAGGTCTGTATGTATATTATTATCTCTCCACCGTCTTCTTGGTCTACCCCGGGATCTACGGTCATTTATTTCCCAGTGTAAGCGAGTTTTGTTTCCCTATTATCTTCCATTCTTTCTACTATATGGGGTAGAACAATTCAGCAGCAGAATTAAAGCAACATGACGAACAAGTCGTTGTGTCACTAGACACTCCTTTTTCTGGAACCCACGGGGCGAGTGAAACAGTGTGAAAATACACAGAGAAGATAATTACAGACACTACTAATCAGGTGAGAAAGTGGAAAACGCTGCATGAGATAGCAATAGATAGGGCGGCTTGGTTGGCTGCAATAATGGGGGATGAATGACAACAGAAGGAACACACGGATCTTTTGCAATACTACTTTCATCATTTAGTATTGATGCTTTCCATCTTGGTGTCCCTATTTGAGGTAATGATACACTGAGTGGTTGATGCTTCCATCTCGGTGTCCCTATTTGAGGTAATCCTACAATGAGTGTTGATGCTTCCACCTCGATGTCCCTAGTTGAGGTAATCTTACACTGAGTGTTGATGCTTCCATCTTGGTGTCTCTATTTGAGGTAATGATACACTGAGTGTTGATGCTTCCATCTCGATGTCCCTAGTTGAGGTAATCTTACACTGAGTGTTGATGCTTCCATCTTGGTGTCTCTATTTGAGGTAATGATACACTGAGTGTTGATGCTTCCATCTCGATGCCCCTAATTGAGGTAATGATACACTGAGTGTTGATGCTTCCATCTTGGTGTCTCTATTTGAGGTAATCCTACACTGAGTGTTGATGCTACCATCTTGGTGTCCCTATTTGAGGTAATCCTACACTGAGTGTTGATGCTTCCATCTCGGTGTCCCTATTTGAGGTAATCCTACAATGAGTGTTGATGCTTCCACCTCGATGTCCCTAGTTGAGGTAATCTTACACTGAGTGTTGATGCTTATTATGTGTCTCTTCTTGTGCAGATCTTTATTACATTTTGGAGCATAGGCACTTAGCTCAAACCAAGCTGTCCCACCTTCTCTAAGCGAATTCTCTTCTTCTTTTGTTTGATATTTTATTACATCTATCCCGGGTGTTCCAGGGATGGGTCATTCAAGTTCCCCCCTCCCCCCTCTCAATATGTATCTTATCCAGTTTCAGAGTATTTTTCACACCCAGATTTAAAGAAACTCAAGTTCGTGACCTTGGCTCTGCATTAGTGATTCTGCCATATCATTTCATCCCTCTCCTGAGAAAGCTTCATGTAATGAAGGTTTGTAGTTTGTAATTAATTGGTTTAGTCGTTCTCCGTGTCACCTTTTGTATTCTTGTCATAATCTCTGCACAAAATGCCCAGTGAATTACACAAGTATCAGACTGATATGACAGCACCTGTTGCCTTTTGTATTCTTGTCATAACCCGTTTCCTCTTGATTGTTTACATTGAGGTCAACAAATCCCGGCTGAAAATGTGAGCAGTCATAGCCCACAAGCCCGGGGAGGCAATCTGCCTATGGGAGGAGGATTCCAGAAAAGAAACTCAACGGTTGAAGCCGGAAGATGTTGGCTCAAGTGACGCGGGACTAGAAAGCGGACATCTACGCACTACAGAGAATGCTGTGCGCCGTCTTCTTTTATAGACGCATAGCAAACGTTGGTCACAGTAGAAGAAGAAACCGAAAGTCTAAAGTGTTACCTAAATAGATTATGATTCCACCTTATGTTTGTCCAATGTCTTTCTAATGTGTCAATAATGTACATTCTGAGATTCACTGCCATACAACAAAACAGGTTCTATACAACATTTCAGCATTCTTCTTCTTACATTAAATGATTGTGGCTTATTGCATAAGATACTTTTGATTTTCTGAAATGCAGCTTTCGCTTGCTGTATTCTGCTCTTAATTTCTGTTGTTCACTTTCCATCCGATGTTATACGAGGGTAAGTTAATAAGTAAGTCACAAATGGCTGTAGAAAAATAACTAAATATGATAACAACTTGAAACCGGTTTATTTGTATTACATACATTGTCCCTTTATTTCTCAACATAATTTCCACCAACATTGATTCACTTATCCCACAGTTTTATCAGTTCTCCCAAACCGGCAGCGTAGAACTGCGTGCTCTGTTTTCTAAACCACGTTTTCACTTCACATTATCCTTCGGCGTCATTTGCGAAATGTCTCCCGCCAAGGTGCGTTTTCAGTCGATTTAGCCCCTAGCGATTTCCAGTAAAGTGGTGCATAGTTGAGTAGATAAAGTTACTGGGGCGAGTCAATAAGTAAGTCACACCGTTCTGTGGGATGGCAAGTAAATGAAAACAGGGCATGCATATTTATGTAGTCGGTTTAGGAGAACTAATAAAACTATGGGATAAGTGCATCAATGTTGGTTGAAATTATATTGAGAAATAAAGGGACAATGTATGTATAAAAATAAACTGGTTTCAAGTTATTTTTCTACAACCATTTGTGACTTACTTATTAACTTACCCTCGTAATTGCCTCTAGGTATTTAAAATGTTCCACTTGTTTAAGCATTTTCCCTTTTATTAACATTTCAAATTTTGGAGTCAGCTTCTTTTTTGTTGTTGACACATCATCAACATCAACATCACCATCACCATCAATCATCAACATCACCATCAATCATCAACATCACCATCAATCATCACCATCAATCATCAACATCACCATCACCATCAACATCACCATCACCATCACCATCAATCATCACCATCAATCATTAACATCACCATCAACATCACCATCAATCATCAACATCACCATCAATCATCACCATCAATCATCAACATCACAATCAATCATCAACATCACCATCAATCATCAACATCACCATCAATCATCAACCACCACCATCAATCATCAACATCACCATCAACATCACCATCAATCATCAACATCACCATCAATCATCAACATCACCATCAATCATCAACATCACCATCAATCATCAACATCACCATCAATCATCAACATCGCCATCGATCATCATCATCTAGCCTAAAATGGATACGATTAAATGTCTTGGGAAGTAGAGGCAGTTGTTGTGATACTAGCGACGTTACCTACAAGTGCTGATGATAGTTGATAGACACTCATGAGACAGGGAGGAATTGGAGGAAAAGGACTAGATGATAGTTGATAGACACACACACGAGAAAGGAAAGAATCGGACGACAAGCCACTAGATGATAGTTGATAGGTACTACTATGAGAAAGGGATGAATCAGAAGACAATCCACTAGATGATAGTTGATAGACATGCATTATAAAAGGAAAGAAGCGGTTGACAATCCATCATGATAGTTGATATAGGTTGAGTAACTAGACAGGTTGAGTAACTAGACAGGTTGAGTAACTAGACAGGTTCAGCAACCAGACAGGTTCAGTAACTAGAGTTCTGAGCAAACTTAACACAGATACAATCATGCAATATAAGATTAATACAAACACAAGCACGCACATGTGTGTATAACCAAACATTGGTCTAATGTTTAGTTTTCTTCACTCCACCTCCTTTTCCTCCAGCTAAACAAATTATAATACTACCACCACCATCATAATTATTATTACCAATAGAACTTATCTATTTATTGTGTTACTAATTTTCTTTGGTTGCACATCCCTTACAGGACGTTGCAATCAACGCCAGCTTTTTCAGCTACTGTTGCTGTACTAGGCAAGATTCC
>OY992891.1:73217155-73267155 GCA_963921405.1 Cepaea hortensis | reverse complement strand
ATTACCTTCACCATCAAAACTATCACGACAATCAAATCAACATAATCTCTGACGATTCATTCATTCATTCATTCATTCATTCATTCATTCATTCATTCATTCATTCATTCATTCATTCAGTAGCATGTGCTTTGCAGAACCTGGCTCCCATAACAATCCTCCGGAAAACTTCTCGATCACAAGCAATATGTCCCGCGTCCGATACATCCATCTGGAGATCATCCGCCACGTCCTGCACCATCTTCCCTTTGGCCTTCCTCTTCCTCTCTTCCCAGGCATATACCCCTCCATTATTGTTCTCTCCAAACTTTCATGACGTTTCAAGTGACAAAAATATATAATAAGTTTTCTTTGTTTTTTTTTTCATCTTTTTTCTTCTTCTTTCATCTTTAATAGCCAAACCTCTACAATATTCAGCTCTTGAAGTATGGGTGCATATGTTCTTTTCTTTACCCAAGATATTCTTAGAACCCGTTTATAACATTTATTGATTATTTGGTTGTTTCGGGATTTGAGAGGGGGCGGGAGATATAACATTTATATTAAAAAGCATTACCATAACCGTCATCATTACGTTAAACATGTATACAACAACCACTTTTTAATATTAATATAATTCAAACATCATTACGTTAAATATTTATTTCACTACCGTGTTTTACCATTACTGTGACTCAAACGTTAATCATTTATATCACGGGTAGAGAGGACAGAGACCGCAGAAAATCGGACGTGTTGATGTGAGCTGGTTGACAGCCTATGGGTCAATAGGGATTAAAGAAAGGATGTGGGCCGCTGGTGTGGGCGGCTGTTAGTTTTGGGTCGCTGGTGTGGGCCGTTGGTTTTGGGCCACCGATGTGGGCCGCTGATGTAGGCCATTGGTTTGGGCCGCCGGTGTGGGCCGCTGATGTAGGCCGTTGGTTTGGGCTGCTGGTGTGGGCCGCTGGTGTGGGCCACTGATGTTTTGACAGTTGTTGTGGGCCACTGAGGTCACAAGATGAAAAGCAGATGTCACACTGGCAGAGACTGGACCCCTCTAAGTGGTGCAGCCCATCTACGGGTTGGGTGGGCAGTTTCGCCGACGTTCAAGGGCTCTACAGGTGTGAGGTTCGGGTGTCAGTCTTGCATATCTCGTTGGCTTCTGCGCATGGAGAGGGAAAGGAGAACTCTACAGCACAGTCACCGAGTAGATGGTACTAGTCCACGGTCAGAAGGAAAGGCTCTGGCCCTTGCTCACGGTCTGGACGTCCACTCACCGGAATTGAGGGTTAAACTTAGTCTCTGAGATGGTTAAAGTGGACTGAAAGTCGACGTGGCAGAATGGATTCTGATGTGAGACACCAGTTCACCTTTGCCGGTCAGGTGGACTTCAATGTTGACTTGAGAGAGAGAGAGAGAGAGAGAGAGAGAGAGAGAGAGAGAGAGGGTGGGTGAGAGAGCGGGAGAGAGGGGGTGGGAGAGAGAGGACGGTGGGAGAGAGAGATGGGGGCGGGAGAAAGAGGGGGCGGGAGAGAGAGAGACAGACAGACAGAAAGAGAGAGAGAGACAGACAGACAGACAGACAGATAGCTGCAAAGTTACATAGTAATTGTTCCACTGTATGTCTGTGAATCTTGGGATGTGAGTGAAGACGATTTCTGAGAGGGATGTAGCTAATGCCTTGGGCTGATTGAGTAACTAATAACGTGCGCCTGGAAAAGGCAGGCAGGCAGGTAGATATGTAAGTAGTTAGGTAGACAGGTAGGTAGGTAGGCAGGTATGTAGGTAAGTAGGTAGGTAGGCAGGTAGGTAGGTATGTAGGTAGTAGGTAGGTAAGTAGGTAGGTAGGTAAGTAGGTAGGTAAGTAGGTAGGTAGTCAGGTAGGTAAGTATGTAAGTAGGTAGGTATGCACGCAGGTCTGCAGGCAGTCAGGCAAATAGGGAAGCAGGTAGGTAGAGAGTTAAGTCAGTAGACAATGAGTAGACATGTGACGATTGTCTGAAAGAGGCAAATTAAAGAAAACCATATGCAACTGAAAGAAAGAGATAAACAGTATTCCTTTGTCATTTAACAAGCAGAGAGGCATTTGGTAACACCGTGATGACTGAAAAGATCACTGGGGAAAGAGGCAGAGACAGACCGATAGAAATTATGCTGGACGGTCAAAGGGTGACAAGGAGGAACATCAGCAGAGTTGTTCCAGAATATCAAGGGCCGAGATCTGTGGAGAGATGGAACACGGTGCTGATCCACGACTCTGGTGATCCAGTGAAATGGCGAAACATGACCGCCCGCGCTTATCGGCATGGCACATGGTGATGATGATGACCGCTTACAGCAGGGCACGTGATGCTGGTGATGGAACGCCAAGACACGCATGGAGACACACGGAAGCCGCCAGTCGTGGCGTTGACGGCGAGAACAGGGTCGTCAAATCAGTCCCTAAGATAATGCAGCCACGTAATTACAGATAGCAAGAGAGGTAGAGGAACAAATGAGCAGAACTGGGGCCAGGTGTCAAAAGAGGGTCGTCACGGACGCACCTTCTTTACATCTGTCAAGTTTTGTCTGAAGCTGGAGGGAGAGTGTGAATTACCACAAGGGATAGCCAACATTGCGCCTTGGGCTGGCGTGAAAATGTGGTCTTCGGGGATGGCCAGATTGCCCATAGGGCATAACTCTCTAACCCGGTGTTCTGTCTGTTTGGCATATAACTATAGGAAAGCCGTGCCTTTTCACTCTCAATGCATAATCATCAACATCAACATGTGCCATACCGATAGGCGTAATATTTCGCCAGATTACACCATCACCAGAGTCGTGGATCAGCTCTGCTTTTGTCTCGATGTTGCCACGTCATCTAGTTTTGTACGTCTCTGCATTCCGCTTGTTATTTTCTCCTCGATCATGCAGTTGTCACCAAGATCTCCATTTATTTCTTCTCATAATGTACCCAAACATTCTTGACTGTCTACGTCTAATTTCTCTAATCAATTCATTGTTTTCACGTAGTTTTTGTATGACTTGTTCGTTGGTGTTTTTGTCTATCCATGGTATTCTTTGCAATTTCCTCTGAAACCACATTTCCGCGGCCACTATATGTTTTTCAGTTTGTCTTCTCACTGTCCACGTTTCACATCCAAAATAAAAGTAGATTCTTACATGCAATAATGTAATAAATACACATTCACGTCTTGAGAGAAAGTAGCATCCCTTTCTCGGAACATATAACCACGTAGTCGCGTTCACAGAGCTCTAGACTCATACATTTATTAACCAACTAGCTGACCCTGCCCGGCTTCGCCCAGACCCTGGTGGGGAGCATCTCATTTAATTCATATAAGTAGTCATATAAGTTCTCGTTCCCGTTACCGACTGACTGTCTGTCTGTCTGTCTGTCTGTCTGTCTGTCTGTCTGTCTGTCTGTCTGTCTGTCTGTCTGACCCGGCCCGGCATCGCCCAGCTCCTGGTGTGAAGCATCTCATTTAATTTATATAAGTAGTCATATAAGTTCCTGTTCCCGACTGTCTATCTGTCTGTCTGTCTGTCTATCTGTCTGCCTGACCCTGTCCGGCTTCGCCCAGTCCCTGGTGGGGAGCATCTCATTTAATTCATATAAGTAGTCATATAAGTTCTCATTAAATTCATACAACAAAAAAAGTAACTTAAAAGAATGTCCTTCCACACACCATCCATTATTTTTAATGAAAACTCTTTCTAATCACCTGCATGACTACAGTAACTTCTTAAGCAAAAAAAGATGAGTTACAATGTTATGCATTGTGCATTATTTTTATGAAAACTTTGAAAATGCCTTACAGATTGTATCATTATTTATTATAACTCATATGCCCGTACATAACTATGGACAAAGAGTTTATAAATCTTTGAAAACGATGCCACAATATGACTATAAGTTATACAGAAAAGTTATGCCCCTTGAAATAACGTTTACAGAGTTAGGTCCCCTGAAATATATGAAATTATGATGAAAAATGAAAAATGAAATAATACTGAGTAAGCAGGCGATTTCACACTAACAAAATATCACAGTTGGCAGCGCTGGATTGAAAGGAAGGCGTGTAGAAAATTTCATCTCAATCGGATGGGCCGTTCGCGAATAAATAAAGGACATACATAGATACATACATACAGACAGACAGACGATCCTAATTTATATATAAGATCTGACTAGACAGATGATGTGGCTTATACTTCCGAAGACATTTCCCGGTACGGTATCCTGTGTGGGATAGATTAGAAAGGTCTTTTCGTTCCGAAGGACTTGGGTTCGTTTTCAGAATGCATCGTTCAGACGAAGATGTGTCGACCGAAAGGCGCAGATATCGTTGCAATTACGCCCAAATAAAAAGAAAATATCAGACACACGAAGAAGAAGACGACCACGAGCACAAGGTTTTCTGAGACTCGCCATGGGGTTCATTGTTGGGTCTACTGGGTTCATTGTTGAATATACTGGGTTCATTGTTGAATCTACTGGGTTCATTGTTAGATCTACTGGGTTCGTGATTTAAGCCATGCTCTCGGTAGTGGACCTGAGGTGCTGTAGAGAGAGAGACTGAAACACACGGGATAAACCCGGTGCAATGAAATCTATTGCCTCGACTTGAACCTTCAGCTCAGTGGGCGACAAGAGGAAGAAATGAGATCAGAGGATAAAGTGCACAACAGATTAAAGCTGTACACACTCCGAGATTTGAAACATCATCATGTGACATGCCGATTAGCGTGGGCGGTCCTGTGTCGCCATCTCACACGATCACCCGAGTCGTGGATCAACTCTGTGGTCTCTCGATTATGAATGTGGCTAAACCATCTAGGTATGTATCTCTGCCGTCCCCCTGTTCTTTTCCCCTCAATCTTGCCAGTTGTCACTGGGATTTCTAGTTTATATTTTCTCATAATGTCTGCAACACATTGTGACTGAGTCTAATTTCTCTAATCACTTTACGGTTTTTATTTGACTTTTGTAAAACTTGCTTATTTGTTTTCCATCTACCCTCTACACGGGACAGCACCTCCATGGAGGAACATGTGTACTTCGATGTACGCCCAACTAGAGATTCATGGTCGAAAATCCAAATACACCTGTTCATCATCATTGTCATAGTCTGCCATTGTCATTCTCACTATTTTCTACCCAATCATTGCCATAACGTCGTCACACACATCCTCATTGTCAGCCTTAATCTTACTGTTCTCACTCCTTTTACTTATATCAACCATTCGTAGTTATCATTATGACAATAATAACAGCGTGTTTTTTTATATTAAAAAAATAATTAATGTTGCATGCTCTTTGGACATCAACCACATGCGTAACTTTATCGACGCTTGTATTCATTGACGTTACCTTCATCATCATCACAACCACTATTGTCATTACAACATTAACCATCTTTTTGTTTTCTTTTCATCATTATCATCCCCTCCCTTACCATTTTCTCATTATTATTCCATATTTCATTCTTTATCGTCGTCATAATTCTCCTCCTCCTCATCATCATCATCACCATCACCGTCATTACCACACCTTAACTTTTAATTGTCATACTAATCGTAATTATCACCACAACCTGATTATGGTATAAGTGAATTCTTCAACCCCCCCCCCCCCCCGCATTTTTTTTTCAACGCGTGAATTGCAAGACACGTATGTTGACAACCAAGAGCTGTAAATAGATGGGCGGAGGTCACAAAAGGCCGAAAGACGGTACGTGAAAGCTAAGAAAGTAGATACGGCAACTGTAAACAAAAACAGTCCATTGACACCGCATCTGCCCATCTGGTCATGCCTGAATTACTTCTAGTTGTGTCTTTCGTCTTTTCAATGTGTTAGGCTAGCCCAGGTGTTTCAGACAATACACGATAGGTCAGTGGTCAGTAGCGAGCACGAGGTCTTCAGCATAGCCTCGGGACAATTTGCCTGGACATTGCTGGCTTGGCTGTAGATGGCGACGTAATTATAGGAAAAGGCAACCTATTCGGCCACCGTGTTGTAAAATCAATGTTAATACGCGAGACTTGAATGTGATGTTCAGAAATTATAACATCACAGAGATAATCAATTCTCTCCCCCTCCCCCTCCCCCCTCTCTGACACAGATTGTAGCCAAAGGGTGTCCAAAAACAAGGCGTGAATTAGGTGTATTAAGCCACGAGATGTGTTGTTTGTGATTTCAAACAAACAACAGGAGGCGACGAGAATGTCATTGAAACTGTTTAGTTGACTCAGTGCCAAACAAAAAACAGGTTCACACCACTCACGGTACACAATCAAATAAACAAGCATTGTAATGTACATTTTCTGAGCATTGGAACTGCGCAAAATACCACGAAACAAAACAAATAACACGACGGTCCTAGTAAGGCAGAGATACCGACCTTCTGCCCAGATGGGAAGTCACATTATTATCTTTCTGCGCTGAATTAGTGAAACATCCACCCATGTTCCAAGCCGATAAACGTGGGTGGTCATGTTCTGCCATCTCACTCGATCACCAGAGTCGTGGATCAGCTCCGTGTTCCTGTCTCGACCATGCCACGTGGTCTAGCCATCCAGGTATTTACTTCTTGGTCTTCTCCTTGGTCTCTTCCCTTCGATCTTGCCAGTTGTCATCAAGTTCTCCAAGTGATTTCAACGCAAAACATGCCCAAAATTTTTTTGATTGTTTACGTCTAATGACTCTAATCAGTTTACGATCTTCTTTTGTTTCTTGAAGACCTTGTTCATTTGTTTTTCTATCTGTCCATGGTATTCTTTGCATTTTTCTCAGAAACTACATTTCCACAGCTATCAGATGTTTCTCAGTTTGACTTCTCATTGTCCACGTTTCACATCCATACAAAAGTACAGGTTCTATGTAGCACCTCAACACTCTTTTTCTCGTTTCAATTGATATCGTTTTATCGGTCAGTATGTTTTTCATCTTGCAAAAAGGATACTTTCGCAATGGCAATTCTTGTTCTAGTCTCTTCAAGGCATTTCCCATCAGATGTTATAACTGTTCCGAGATAACAGTACCGATCAACTTGCTTAAGAATATGCCCATTTACTCGTATATCACATTGTGGTATTTCCTTCTTCCCTGTGACGACCACAATCTGTGTATTTTTACTATTCAATTCTAACCCTAGTTGTTCACTGTGTGCAACAACAGCATCTACTAAATTTTGCAGTTCCTGTTCATTGTCTGCAATCAAGACTGTATCATCTGCATATCTAATGTTATTGATGCATCGTCCCCCAATGTTGATTCCTTCCATATCTTCTATATTTCTGAAAATATTTTCACTGTACAGGGAAAAAAAATGGCCGAGGGGTTAGCAGCTTTCTCCGCTAACCCCGAATACTCTCGTCACGTGACGCGACGAGAATTAGCAGTGGTTCGAATCGCAAAAGTGACTTATGAGAGTATGGAGCCGGTCGCTCAGAAAGTCGTGGCGTGCTGATGAGCGTAATCTAGCCTAGGAATCAACATACAGCTGAAAGATGCTGGTGTTGACCGCAATATCCTGAAACAGGATGGAAACGCGGAAAAAAAAAAAAAAAAAAAAAAAAACAGGGAAAAAAAGATCTGGAGACATTACACATCCCTGTCTTACACCTCTTTTAATAGGCTGATATTGACCTACATCATTATCAGTTCTGATGGCAGCTTGTTGTTTCCAAGTCTAAGGTCTTTTCCATCAATTTGTAGATCTTCAAGCATCCTTATCATGTCGACATGTCTCACTGTATCGAAAGTCTTTGTGAAGTCAATAAAGCAAAGATATAGATCTTTGTTTACTTCAATAGAACGTTCAATTACTGTTCTCAGTATTTACACAGCATTTGCTGTACCCTTGCCTTCTACAAACCCACATTGTTTTGAAAAATAAAACATTGCGTTTTATTTTTCAAAACTCACATAATGGGACAGGCAGTAAGGGGTGCTATAGTGTGTTTACTTTTGTCTGCCCCAGTATAAAATTCCATATCTCAGTAACCAACTGAAGGAAAATGATGAGATTTAGCATATAACCTTATCATTATGTCCACCCAACAAAAATTTTTTTGTTCTGGAGATTTAACAGCAGATATCAAAGTTTGTTTATATGCGGTATATAATTTACGGGTCAGAGATGAAGTTCATAATTTTAAATGTATTACAGCGTAGCCAGATAATTAGCGTTCAATGTTGAATATTTTACGTGTTTCACGGGAATGGCCTTATGCCAAGAACCCCGCGTTGTTTAAACTGGGACTGTTCAGAGGTGTCTCAAAATGTGGGTTATTTCATGAAAACATGATTAATATGTTGTTGTTTTTTTCTTTAAACCTTACCACTTATCGCTAACATTGAAATGTGTGAATATTTTTCAATGGGATTGAATGCAAAATTGTGTATACACTTCAAAGCATCGCTATGAAGCTGTACACATATTTTTGTCAAGAAGCTGATCTCAGGAAACTGTTTTATACTATTACAAATTCCGAAAAAAGAACAGTGCATGCATTGGGTTTGAGTAAACGGTCATTTCGTCGATGGGTGCAAGAATCTGGAATTAAACCACCACGCAATAACCAAACGGTAGGTAGAAAGGTTATTGTAGACAGCTTTGACAAAGATGTCATAAGACGAGCTATTATAAAATGCTTTTAAAAGTCGCTTAAAAGTCGACAGGGTCGACTTCATTGAACCGGGTTCTATCCCATATGGCTCGGTCTCTTTCCGCAGCGCGGAAAGCATCGCACAAAGCACGACCTCTACATCTCTAGCGACGACACCCAGAAGTCTCCGGAAAATTTAACTCGTGAACCGAAGGATGCGGCCTATAATCGATCCCACAACCTTTGGAGCCCGAGTCAAAAGGCTTGACCACTTCGCCACGGAGACTCCTAATATTATAAAAAAAATTTGGATTTTATATCCAGGATTATCCAGCATTATAAAAATGTTGGATGCCAAAGAAACAGTGACTGTAAGAAAACTGCTTGGTTGAGAAAGAACAATAACATAGAGCTATCCAAAACAACTTTGTGGAAAATTATAAGGACATTATCTTCACTTTTAGAAAGTACAAGGGCGGTAGAAATATTCTTTGCGAGCAACCGCATTTAGGATCCATGAGAAGCAGATACCTACGAGAAATAAGGGAAATGCTTAAAGAAAATTATGGCATAGTGTGTTTGGATTAAATGTGCATCAATGCGCACCAAACAAGTGATAAGGAATGGCAATCAGTGGATGGACAGATAAAGCGATATGTACCCAGTAGTATAGAACAGCTTTTGGTCATGGCCCATGCTGGTAATACGCATAATGGCTTACAACAGAATGCTGGGCTTGTATTCGTAACAAAGCATACAGACAATAGGGATTATCATAATAGGATGAATGGTAATGTTAAGGGGCATGAAACAGGACTGTTAAAGCTCCTTTTTTGCAGCCCCCATGGTCGATCCCAGAAGTAAACCATGCACGGAAAGCAAAGAGAGCTGCAATGAAGCAGTTAAAGAAAGTGCGACATACACCTCGAAGCTCACGAGAGGAAGTGGGTACAGCGGAAAATGTCAAGAAAGACAAGGTGGAGGTTTTCAAGCGCTGTGCTGCAGAGGCCAAAAATGCAAAATGGGAATGTTTCATGAAGGAGATTGGAGGTGATAAATCTCTGCGAAAATTCTGGAAACTGCACAGGCAAATGCAGAGAAAAGATCGGCCTATGATAGTGGGAACAATTTATAGAGATGATGGTCCGCGCGTGACAACAGACAAAGAGAAAGGGGAGGCGTTTCTCCACAGATTTTTAGAGCAGACCAATCATAATGATGCGGACACCAGGGATGCAGTTAGAGAGGAGTTATCTGGCACCACGAAGAATATGCAGTATGAAGACATCATGCGGGTGGAAGATGTTAAACACATTTTGAAAAAGGCAAAAGACACGGCACCAGGGCCCGATGGGGTCAGGTATGGCTACATCAAGGGTTTGAGCGATGCAGACCTGGAGGAGATGACCGACTGCTTCAACCAGAGCATTAGGACAGCATCAGTACCGCAGGATTGGGTGCACAGCTATCTCCCAAAACTATTCAAGGATCATTCAAAGCTTAGCGGCTTTAGAATCATCACCCTTCAAAATACATTTGGGAAGGTTCTAGAGAAGATAGTCGCTGTCAAGCTGCAAGAGTTTTTGGAAAGGGGGAAGCTTCTTCCAAGTGCCCTGGGGAGCTACAGGCCAGGAAAAGATACCTGGTCAAATGCAGCCACTTTTGCCTTTGACGTTTATGAGGGGTTCCAAAGTTGACAGGAAACGATGGCGGCAGCGCTTGATCTCGAGGATGCGTACAATAGAGTTCGGTATGATATTTTGGTGACCGCACTGATGGAGAAGGGGGTCAATCCATGGTTGTGAACTGGATAGCAGCCGTCCTGCATTCTCGTCGGGTTGCTCTCCGTCTGGGTGCATGGTCCTCAGAGCCGCATAATTTAACCCCGGGACTGCCACAGGGATCTGCAATCACACCGGTGCTCTTTAATGTGTATAGGAGCAATATTGCAAACCTAGAAGCACCAGGGGTTGGAAGAATACTAACATTTGCAGATGATATTCTTGCAGACAGGCAGGGGAGAGATAGGGAGCAAACAGCCCAGGAGTTACAGGCGACAGTAGATAAAGTGATTGACTGGTGCACAGAAATTAGTGCTGTCATCCACCCGGAAAAGGCGGCTGTTTTGTGGTGCTCTCTGGACAACAGGATTGTGAGAGCCGATGTCCCAAGCCTCGCGATAGATGGTAGAAATGTCAGCAGAGAGACCAAACTGAAGTATCTGGGGATCACATTTGACAGGAGCCTATCCTTCAAGGACCATGTGGAGACGGTTGTGACAAGATCTCAAAAGGGACTCAGTGCACTTAAAACTTTGGCTGCAATGGACACAGAGCAGAGAATGCTTTTCACACTATACCAGCATTTGATCCTCTCAGTAATTGATTATGTATTAGGACTGCTCACTGTCTCAACGAGTCAGCTGGTGAAGTTAGAACGCATACAAAACGAAGCTATGCGGGTCATTCTGGGATGCACCAGAGACACCCCAGTAGTGTGTATGCGTTACATCCTTGGTCTGCCGACTGTTGCTGGTAGGCTCAAGGTGATGCAGGCGAAGGCATACCTCAGAGTAGCTGCAGACACAGACCAATCACTGCATGAGGCGCTGGACGCAGTTAAGGGTCAGCGACTGATAAGAGGGACATCACGGATGGCTCAGGCGGAGGATACGATCAGACAGGTGTGCCCCTTGGAGAACATTATTCGTTGAGATGAGTGGATCAGAGTGCCAGCGGAGCAGTCAGACTTGTGCAAAGTTATAATCACATTAAGCCGGGAGTGCAGGGAGTGGCCAGCAGGGGCCACGGAAGTGGAAATCCAGCAACTAATTCAGGACAATGCTCACTCGGGTGATGTGATTATCTACACAGAGGGTTCGGTGTCAAGAGGTGAGAGAAGTGGTTGGGGGTTCATAGCCAAAGCTAATGGTCGACGTTTGGTGCAGGAGAGCCTGGCATATGATACCACAACATATAGCTTAAGAATGGAGGTGGAGGCAGTCACTGCGGCTCTCCGCTGGATGGAGAATACGACACACACGCACATAGTGATTGTAACTGACTCAGAAAGCATGCTGACGAGGGTGAGGACGGGCAGGCTTCGTGCGGCTTGTTTCGCTTCGGAGGTCACGTGTGACAAGCATCGCCTGGATATTTTCTCCGGGGCATGCCGGTGTGCTAGGAAATGAACAGGCGGGCAGATTGGCTGGCTCTGCAGAACTTGATTGTATTGATACATGACAAGGCAGACTTGGTTGCGGCCTTGTGGGAGCACGTGTACACCTCGGAGGAGCAAATGGATCACCATGGTCTGGCAAGAATGAGACAGCGAGGAGTGATGAGGGGATCTGGCCGACGCTCAACGCTCAGAGGAAAGGCGAGACGGACATATAATCAGATTGCTACTGGTACTATTAGTGTTGGAACTCTTCGCTGGCTGCTGAGAATGGGGACGGAGCACTTATGGGAATGCCCCGAATGCTGTGATGTCGATTCCTAAATCAATCAGTCAATCAATCAATGGTAATGTATTTAGAGATTGGCTCCAGATTACTGAGCTTCCATCCCCAGATAGACCGTCGTGTCCAATTATGGACAATGCATGATATCAATGTTGTTGCCCAAGAAGACAAAATACCTACAGCATCGAGCACAAAGGGAACAATAAAGATATGGCTCCGAATGGAAAACATACCATTTCCAGAAACGTATTTCTAGCTAGAATTGTTGTCCCTTGTAAAACAGACGCCAAAAAGCAAGAAATATCAAATCGATAAGTTGATAGAAGAGCATCGTCAAGGGTGCTTGAGACCTCCGCCGTACCATTCTCATTTTAACCCTATAGAACTTGTGTGGGCTAAAATTAAAGGACAGGTGGCAGCTGACAATACTATATTCAAATTGTCTGACGTCAGGATACTAACCCAGTCCGCGTTATTGAATATTGATAAAAGTTACTGGAAAAATGTGAGGACAATGTGTTGAAAGAGGAAGAGGATTATTAGAGAAAGGATGGATTGAATTTTATGCAACCGAGAGCAGTCATCAACCTACTGGAATCGTCCGACACAGATTAAGGTCTGAGAAGATCGCAAGCCTTAATCCACTGGGATATTTTGCTACAAATATACAGAAGAATTGCAGGCCCTAAACATCACAGCATCGGCATCAACAATACAACTTGTTAATGGCAACAGTTTGTATTCCATAGTCATGAATTTTCAATTCCGTGACCCCTCAACGGTGACAAACAACTGACATTGAAAAAACAAAAAGCTCTAGACGCATCGAATACCAACCGAAGAGTAATATTGCGGTGGGAACTGACATATTGTGGCATAACAAGAAACGTGAGAAGAAACACGTTGTCAAATGAGGGGACAACACACGAACATACGAATCATTCTATAAACTTCAATGAAAAGAGGACCAACATTTTGACCGTTAAGAAGGAAGCCCACTACAGAGACATTCACAGCTATATTCGTCGTGCAAAAAATGTAATCATGTTCCGTCTCAGCAGAACAGACAATGCACCCACTCCCATACGAATCTGGATACGCCATGTGTTTGTCATCCGAACCTGCGGGGGCATTGGCATTACTGTAAAACAAGTTTGTTAGCGAGAAATCACTAGTTTTTCATCAAAACATCAAAGAAATGTCGCCGCTTTTCATGATTTAAGTTGCTTTTGGACCTATCAAAGACATATTCCTTGGGTGGGGGTAAATATAAGACGGCAGGGAAAATGTCATAATGATGCAACAGACAGTTTTCAAAATAATTGATCGTGAACGACGGCATTCATTTCTGGACATACTATAATAAGTTACACAAGTCATGCTGAAGTCATGTCTGCCAGACTGATAAGTGATTAGAGAAATTAGAGACAGTCATGATGTTTTAGAGAAAAACGAAATCAGTACTGATCCAAGGCGGGTGATTGGGTGAGATGAACTATGACCGCACACGCTTGTCGGCGTGGTACATTACGATGATTTAAATTCTCGTTCATAAGTTGACTAACCATAATTTCATATCAAGATGATGATCATCATCATAAAGTGTTTCAGCACTTGGCCTGATGGTGAAACTTCCTTATTGCATTCCATAGATGTGTGTATAGAGACAATAATGTCTCAATCTTGGGAGATAATGTTGTGGTTTCCCCTTTACTTACAATCTACCAGGGTTTTGTTGCCTGTCAACTGTAACACTAATTCGTCGTCAATCTTGCTGGTCATTCCATTCTATCAATGTCCATAGTGACAGCTTCATTGTCTAATTTGTTGGAGACATTGTGGTTTCCCCTTTACTTCCACAGCTAACAGGTTTTGATTGCCTGTCAACTTCAACAATGTATAAGATTGCTGGGGTAAGTGAGTATCTTGTACCATAGTGGTTAAACAAACAGAATGCTCCAGGTTGTGCACTTGTCTCTATGGATGATCGGTCACTAGAGCAGCATTAGCCACATCTTTGTGTGTCCTTCCTCTACCTCGTGGAGGTGCAGCTGGGTCTTTCCTTCTCCAAGACTGAGACCAAACCCACATGTCCCAGCCTCCCTCAAGCAGCTATTCCAGGACTGCTATCAACGGAGCTCATAAAGGGAATGTTACATGTCCTTTACTGGACGTTGCAATCAACCCAAGCACCAAGTTGATTTTCTAGGCAAGTTTACGTTCAGTAGTTTGCCATAGCTTTCAGAACGGGAATTCCACAATATGACCGGTGTAGGAAACGATCCCCTTATCCTGCCATCAGCGTACTGGAAGTTCAAGCTTAAAGCCCATGGGCCCTGAAGATTGTCATGTAAGTAATAACGGAGATGTTAGAGCATTGTTTGACCATGCTTACAGATAAAGCGCCAGCCACAAATAAGAGAAATACCAATGGTGGAACTACGTGAGTCCGTAATGAATACAATGCGTGGTGCAGCGGTCTCCTCCAACCATCGTAAGGCTGCTGTTACGGTTCCACCTCCATTCTCATGCTGAAGGTTGTAGTCTCATATGCCAGACTCTCTTTTTTTCCAAGCATCGTTAGTTAGCCCTCGCAATGAAAACCCAGTCACTGCGTCTTTTTCTCACCACTGACTCATCGGTGTGGATTATTATGTCAACTTGGTGTGTGTTGCCCTGGATCAGTTGTTGTACCTCAAACTCTGTGCGACTTGCTGCCCATTCTCTGCACCCACGACCCAGTGTTACTGCTACCTTGTGTTAGTCCGACATGTCTTCCATTACTTTTACCAACTCTTTTTCTCTATTGATGTTCTCCATTTCACACAACTGGCTGATAGATATTTCTGTGCAATCAATAACCTGCCTCTTTTAAGTCTATGACCCTTGACCATTTCCATGGCTTTATGCAAGGGGTGATAAATGTCTGCAGAAACTTTCCTGTACAATTTGGCTTGAAGGACTATGTGCCTGTCCGCAATTGTTGGCAGTGCAAGAATATACCTCATGCATATAGTTGGTGTGTCCTTTGTGCACCCCAGGATCGCCCACATGGCCACATTCTGTATGCGCCCCAACCTTTCAGGCCTATCACTTTCAGCTGTCACATTAACTCACATCCCAGTCAGCTGTCACATTAACTCCTCCTATCCCAGTCAGCTGTCACATTAACTCCTTCTATTCCAGTCAGCTGTCACATTAACTCCTTCTATCCCAGTCAGCTGTCACATTTACTCCTATCCCAGTCAGCTGTCACATTAACTCCTTCTATCCCAGTCAGCTGTCACATTAACTCCTTCTATCCCAGTCAGCTGTCACATTAACACCTTCTATCCCAGTCAGCTGTCACATTAACTCCTTCTATCCCAGTCACCTGTCACATTAACTCCTTCTATCCCAGTCAGCTGTCACATTAACTCCCATCCCAGTCAGCTGTCACATTAACTCCCATCCCAGTCAGCTGTCACATTAACTCATCCTATCCCAGTCAGCTGTCACATTAACTCCCATCATAGTCAGCTGTCACATTAACTCCCATCCCAGTCAGCTGTCACATTAACCCCTCCTATCCCGGTCAGCTGTCACATTAACTCCTCCTGTCCCAGTCAGCTGTCACATTAACCCCTCCTATCCCAGATGGATTCAAGATGTGAATAATTTACACAAAACAGCAACAGAGGCGGGCCATCCAACTCATGATAGAGACATGTAAGACACTTATGGGGTGGGGGTGTGGGGGTGTTAGGGTGTTCTGTACAAGCAAGCTAAAGGATGATGATACACACTGGTAGAACAGTTCAAACGCTGGTCTCGACCATTCTCACACAACAATGTCAAGAAAGCGCAAGTTTGTTCCATCAGTGTTTTATTTTTCAAATGTCAATAAATACTTCGTCGGTTTTACAACACTGAACATATGTGTAAGCAAATTTAAACAGTGTGTGTACATTTATTTTAAAAACAAACAAACAAACAAACTAACTAACTAACAAACAAACAAATACATTAATAAAAATTGTGTAAGATAAATAAAATAAAACTTGTGTGTGCTAATTTCAATAAAAATTGTGTAAGATAATTTAAATAAAATTGTGTAACCAAATGTCAACAGATGTTACAGTATATATATATATGACCAACAATTGTATGAAATGTGTTTTCATTAGACATCAGGTGGTATATGGATGGTATCAGATGATACGCTTTAAAAAGTAATGACAAAGTTAAGGCATACTGGAAAAACACCTGATGGAACAATAAAAATAAAAACTTAAAATCATCGTTTATAATGACACAAAGAAAAAGAATTAACACCGATAATAAATCGTTAGACAGAGCAGTTAAAGTAATGGACGAACGGGCAAAAGAACAATTGACTGAAAACAGATAAAGGTGGCATACGTAAGCAAATGAGTCACTATAAAAGACAAGTGCATGAAAGGGTAAAGGAAAAACAGAATATGTTCCTCAAGACAAGAAAGACAACGTCGGAAGCTGTTTCAGAGATAAGGAAGGAGAGATCCTATTTAATGAGACTGATATGCCAAAACAAGCAACCCAATTCGTAATCCCGCATATCGCGTTCAAAACACGGCTGCGGGTGATTTGGAAGCAGACCGCCTTGCGCTAGTTTTTATAGAATGATATGAGTGCCGATCGTTCAGAAAGCAATGGCAAACTACTACGGTGTAAACTTGCCACGAATTCACAAAATGAACTAATAGTATGCCAGTCTCCATGGCCTAGGGGTTAACGTCTTTCTCCGTAATCCCGTATATTCTCGTGAGTAACGTAACCTGCGCGAGAATCGGTAGCGGTTCTCGCCGCGTTGGTAACTTTCGGGGTATGTGAGCCGCTCGCTCAGAAAGCAATGGCAAACAACTGAGCGTAATCTTGCCTAGTACATCAACAGCAGCTGGAAAATGCTGATGTTGACTGCAACGTCCTCTAAGGGATATGCAAAAAAAAAAAAAAAAAGAGTAGCAAGGTTATGGATTACGCTTGAGTTCAAAGCAAGCCAATTCACGGCAAGCCTGACTCTAGACCTACTCATGTTTGATGTTGGAATTTGTAGCTAAGTCTTCTACGGGGTCTAGCAGCCACTGTCACCACAACCCTCCTTAGTCGTCTCTTACGACATGCATAGTAGGTTACTATTGTTAGCTTCTCTTGTGGGCGCTATTATAATGGAGAGCGTTAATTAATCAATATAATATAAAAATACATGTAAATATTCACATAAAAAATATACACAACTAGAGTACATGCCTTGTCAGGACATCGGAGGACATAATATAGAACGCGCAGTTTATACAAAATTGATTGCTGACAAAGAACATGAACTGTAGCAATTGATGGATACCGTTGTTTTTATAAAATTAGCAACTAGGGTTAGAAATGAGTTGTAAGAGAACAGAACTTAAGGTAATCCCAAAGAAGAAAGATACAACAATGTAGCATCTGGGAAAATTCAAAGATAAATCGGTACAACTATCTTGGAACAGTCATACCATCTGAAGGTGCCTTATAGAGATTTGAAGATAAATCGGTACAACTATCTTGTAACAGTCATACCATCTGAAGAAAGGTGTCTTACAGAGATTTGAAGATAAATCGGTACAACTATCTTGTAACAGTCATACCATCTGAAGGAAGGTGTCTTACAGAGATTTGAAGATAAATCGGTACAACTATCTTGTAACAGTCAAACCATCTGAAGGTGCCTTATAGAGATTTGAAGATAAATCGGTACAACTATCTTGTAACAGTCATACCATCTGAAGGAAGGTGTCTCATAGAGATTTGAAGATAAATCGGTACAACTATCTTGGAACAGTCATACCATCTGAAGGTGCCTTATAGAGATTTGAAGATAAATCGGTACAACTATCTTGTAACAGTCATACCATCTGAAGGTGCCTTATAGAGATTTGAAGATAAATCGGTACAACTATCTTGTAACAGTCATACCATCTGAAGAAAGGTGTCTTACAGAGATTTGAAGATAAATCGGTACAACTATCTTGTAACAGTCATACCATCTGAAGGTGCCTTATAGAGATTTGAAGATAAATCGGTACAACTATCTTGTAACAGTCATACCATCTGAAGGAAGGTGTCTTACAGAGATTTGAAGATAAATCGGTACAACTATCTTGTAACAGTCATACCATCTGAAGGAAGGTGTCTTACAGAGATTTGAAGATAAATCGGTACAACTATCTTGTAACAGTCATACCATCTGAAGGTGCCTTATAGAGATTTGAAGATAAATCGGTACAACTATCTTGTAACAGTCATACCATCTGAAGGAAGGTGTCTCATAGAGATTTGAAGATAAATCGGTACAACTATCTTGGAACAGTCATACCATCTGAAGGTGCCTTATAGAGATTTGAAGATAAATCGGTACAACTATCTTGTAACAGTCATACCATCTGAAGGTGCCTTATAGAGATTTGAAGATAAATCGGTACAACTATCTTGTAACAGTCATACCATCTGAAGAAAGGTGTCTTACAGAGATTTGAAGATAAATCGGTACAACTATCTTGTAACAGTCATACCATCTGAAGGTGCCTTATAGAGATTTGAAGATAAATCGGTACAACTATCTTGTAACAGTCATACCATCTGAAGGAAGGTGTCTTACAGAGATTTGAAGATAAATCGGTACAACTATCTTGTAACAGTCATACCATCTGAAGGAAGGTGTCTTACAGAGATTTGAAGATAAATCGGTACAACTATCTTGTAACAGTCATACCATCTGAAGGTGCCTTATAGAGATTTGAAGATAAATCGGTACAACTATCTTGTAACAGTCATACCATCTGAAGGAAGGTGTCTTACAGAGATTTGAAGATAAATCGGTACAACTATCTTGTAACAGTCATACCATCTGAAGAAAGGTGTCTTACAGAGATTTGAAGATAAATCGGTACAACTATCTTGTAACAGTCATACCATCTGAAGGAAGGTGTCTTACAGAGATTTGAAGATAAATCGGTACAACTATCTTGTAACAGTCATACCATCTGAAGGTGCCTTATAGAGATTTGAAGATAAATCGGTACAACTATCTTGTAACAGTCATACCATCTGAAGGAAGGTGTCTCATAGAGATTTGAAGATAAATCGGTACAACTATCTTGGAACAGTCATACCATCTGAAGGAAGGTGCCTTACAGAGATTTGAAGAAGAATCGCTATGGAAACTAGACTTTTACCAGAAGGAAAACATACTTGTAAAACTTTGTCAATTGCACTGAGAAAGAGTATTAAAGTGTTATATAGAACCTCTATTGCATGCGTATGAAACATTGACAAAAAGCAGACGAGCTGAGAACATTCTAATGACAGTGGAAATGTGGTTTCTGAGGTAACTGCAAATAATACCACGGATGAACGGGAACACCAACGAGACAGTCTAAGAATGAAATGGAAACTACATTTATTAGAGAAATCAGACGCAGGCAGTTGAGATTTGTTGGGTATATAAGGAGAAAGAACTTGGTGAGTACTGACAAAATTAATGGAAAAAGGAATCACGAGAAGGCAGAGAGATAAATACCTGGATTGTTCACATGGCATAATCGGGACAAGAACACAAAGATGATCATGTAAGATGGCGAACCATAACCGCCAACACTTGTTACATACCACGAAGACGACTGTCGTACAATACACATGAGACGCTGTAAATCTCATCTCATCTCATCTCATCATGTTCCTTTTGTACCTTGCGGTGTCGAGGTGAAGTATAAATATCCTGAGAATGCTCGATTATGGGCTTCAAATATTGATATTCCCATGGACTCTGCTATTCCCTCCGTCCATCGTTTATGTGGCCGGCCTCTTCCTGTTTCCATCTGGCCTGTACATCATTACTTGTGGTATGCTGTTGACTGGTAACCTACTTGCATGGCCAAACCATTTGACTTGCTGCTTTCTAATAAAATCTAGTGCTGCAAGGCGCCTGACCCTGCAGCCAGCAGGATTAGGATCGGCTAGCCTCTCCCAGGAGGGGTGAAGAGCGAAAATTAGTAGCCTGCCGATGACCCGCAGATTACACAAGTCAACCCCCACCTCCACGCGTTGCAGATTGGGCAACCATGACCGCGAGGTCATGGGCTAACAGGGTTATGTCTCGCCATAGGGGATGGACTCCCCGTGGTAAGATTAGTGTCCTAAACCTGCGACTGGCCGAGCAAGCCGGCAGGGGAATCTTCATACTGCCCGTAGAAAAAGAAGGCACTGTAAATACTCAGTACAAACATGCTCCTATTGAAACTGCAGAGTCATCTGTCAGGACTTGGGGTTCTGCTGCTGGATGATCTGTTTGTGGGCTAGGCTGTGTCCCTCGTGCAGCAGAGCTCCGAACACATGGCTGGATGTCACTGGATGTGGTCGTTGTCTGTACTTGAGAGGCACTTTCAATGTCTGCTTCAGGGTATATACTAGTTGGCACTGGTGCTTCCATCTGTTCATCTGGATTGTACCTGCGTATAAGCAAGTTAATACCCTCTCATTATATTATGTTACCGTAGATAAGCAAACTACATAACATAAAGTTGTTTAGTAAATCACGTACGGCCAGTAGGGGTTGGAGGTGACTGCAACGTCCTAAAAAGGACACGCACTTTGTGGTTTTGCAGACAAGATATAGAACATGTATTTCTAAACTGATAGCAAGCGAGTCTTCGGTGCCATAATGTATTTCTTCCCAGTTCCAGTAGACTTAGCAGCATATGTACAAAAGGCAAGTGGCGTGGAATAATGACTGAAATATCGTGAGTGCATTACTTTCAAATATAGTCTACACGGCTACTAAGGAAGCCAGAGTGTGGTCTGACCACATCTAAACAGTAAGACAACACATTACACAATGTGCTGGGATTCGTTGGAAAGTGCTGATCACACCCCATGTGACGTTTAAGACAAAAATCCAAAGTAATGTGCCAACGTAGCTACAAAAAGAACATGGTTATGTCCATTTTGGCTAGAATTGTTGGATAAATGTTGCTAGCATAACTATTTTAAAACTGGTTCTGTCCCGTTCCTGGCTAAACACTTGTTTGAGACAGATAAAAGTTACTAAAATAACTATTTAAACTGGTTGTGTCCCTTCCCTGAAACAAAACTTGCTTAGAAACATTATTTTAAAATCTGTGTGTGTTCTTTTCCTTACTAAACTTGAGACAAGAGATAAAAGTACATGCTAACAAAGCTATTAAAAAAATTGTAATATCACTTCCTTGGTACTAATTTTTGTCTATACAGGAGGAAATGACACCTTATGAATTGGCAGTACGCGCTAGAGATATTTAGAGATAACAGCAGCCAAAGATTCAATTCCGACCAAGAATAAGCAACATAAGCCACGGATTACACCATACACGTTACAATTAATAACACAACGAAGGGAACTGAAACAGAAAGCAGGAGAAACCGATAACAGCAAGATGAAGTATGAATCTTCTTCCTCTTCTTCTGCGTTCATCCAGAGTTTTTTTTTTTTTTTTCCGGATGTGATTGCGTTATGCCTGTTTACAGCAAAGCTGCGTTCTTGCGCCTTTAGGCCGACACATCCGACTTATGCGGGCATTTGTTGACCTGGTTAACCATCCCGGAAGTATGAATATTATAGTCGGGCTCTAAGCATATCTTGGATACAAAAAAGAACAAACGCACCCATACGACAAGAACTGAATATTGAAGAAGGTTGGCTACTTAAGACGATAAAACAAAGAAAATTGAAATATTTTGGTCACATGAAACGTCATGAAAGTTTGGAGAAAACAATAATAGAGGGATATATGTCTGGGAAGAGAGGAAGAGGAAGGCCAAAGAGAAAATGGGAGCAGGATGTGGCGGATGATCTCCAGATTGGTGTATCGGACGTGGGACATCTTGCTTGTGACCGAGAAGTTTTCCGGAAGGTTGTTATGGGAGCGAAGTTCTGCAAGGGACATGTTTCTGAATGAATGAATAAATGAATGAATGAATGAATGAATGAATGAATTAATTAATTAATTAATTAATTAATTAATGGGATCAATTTTAGGCTCGGTCGATGTGGGTGCCAAGTTAGTTTTAAAACAAAAATTCCCTGTATCCATGAAGATTCTAAAAGATGACTACCGGACTGGCTGGCAAGCTCACTAGCCACTGGGTTACTGCAGCTCCCTAGTACAGCTATGATACCGGATAATTAATATCTACTAAGGGAGAATGAGCACCAGTAAATTGGCATGTAGTGGCGTTTGTGTTTAGGAACAGTGCACAGTTTCACAGTCCTGCATACCGGATTGAAATCAGCAGTAGGCCATTTGGAAGTAAACAGTTTTGCTTTAATTGTCACAATGGTATAAACCTCAGATGCTCACAAAGCAATGGCAAACTCATCATCATCATGCGCCATGCCGATAAGCTCCTCCATGACAAGCACAATGTATATTACAATGGTCTACAAATGCACAAACAACGAAGCAATGCTGGACTTGATTGCGATGTTTGTGAATGTAGTGAAAATTCGTTCAATGAACAGCGGATTTGTTAATTTACACATTTTAAGGGATTCTGTAATGGCTAAACGAGAGGTAGAAAAGCAATGGGGTCATCTTAAACAGATTTCAGCCAATGATTATGCAGTAAAACAAAAGAGACCTTGAGGTGTTGTTTGACTGTATTAACATAAAAGAGATGGGTGTTAGCATACGACAGCGTTAACATAACAAAAGATTAATTAATACTTGATTGTGTTAACCTAACAAGAGATAGAGATATGTTAATAATTGACAGAGTTACACAACAAAAGTGTTAATATAGTTTTACTGTAAAATAAATAGTCAGATATTTACATTTGATTATGTTAACATAATTCTTTGTGTTCATTTAATTACGTTAACATAAATGTTAATATTTGATTGTGTTTACATTACTTACATGTATGCTGCCGACTCCGGTGTTTGAAGCCATTCACTGAGTGCTATCAGATAAAGGTACTGTTCGTAAGTTACTGGCTCCCAAGGACGCCATTCATTTAGAAACCATGTCCAGAGTTCCTGAAAACAAATCAGAATTGTCCAGGTCAAAGAACGTCTGCTTGTCATTAATTTTAACCAATTACAAATAACAAGCGGACAAATAAAAGAGAATAAACACATCTAACCAACAAGATCCCTCTCCTTGGCGATGGCGTTACGGACACAGTTAGTAATTCCGCTTACCCGCGTTCGAAACACAGATGCGCGCGATTTGGCAACAGACCGGGTTGCGCTGGGTTTTAACGAATTGGTATGGGAGCCGGTCGTTCAGAAAGCAATGGCAAACTACTGAAAGTAAACTTGCCAAGACATTAACATAGCAGTAAAATGCCCAGTAAAAGGATACACACACACACACACACACATATATATATATATAAAAGACAATGTATGTGTGTGTGTCCTTTATGCGTTCCCGAACAGTCCATCCGATTGAGATGACATTTTGTACTTATGTTCTTCTCACTCCCTTGGAGCCAACTGACATAGTTTCCTTGAACAACCATCCTTGCGTATCGACCGCTATTTCGAAACAATTGTTTAAAAAAAAAAAAAAACGCTTTCTTCTGTTATCACCATTCTGTTTGGAGTGCAAAGAACTACTCCAGCAGACGAAAGCCATTCGATACATTTTGCTTAACGATGGACTGTGGGGAACATTTTTGGATGACGTCATGCACCTAATTTTTCAAAATTGTTCTTCATACAAAGTGTAGTGAGACTTAACAAACACCCAGTATTATAATACGAACTGCAGGTTCGGAACGATGGTGGTCGGCTATTGCTGAATTGACTGGTTTGCCTTTTCGGTTCACGAGTTCATTTTTTTTTTCGAAGACTCCTCGGGTTCGTCGCTAGAGCTATAGAGTTCGTAATTTGTGCGGCGCGTTCGGCAGGTCGCCCTATGGAAAAATACCGAGCCATATGGGATAAAAACCAGGGTCAATGAAGTTTTTCTGGTGACTGCCATCGACGATGAACTGTATTTTTCTTGGAGGACTTTTGTGTTGGCATTTTGGCGGCGGCATTATGCACAGTGTACCTGTGCGGGCTGTTGGCTTGCGGAGACTTCTGTCTTTTCCACTTTTCACATTGGGCAGTGAGGAGCATTTGGTGTGATATTCACTGGCTCAGGAATGGAGCATAATGGGGAAGACCCATGGCTTTGAAATTGGAACAGCGACTAACTAACTATATTTGGACATCTACACAAGCACTGTTTCTGCAAGTCTTCGTATCGAGAATAAAAGGCAAGCCGTAGCCGCAAGGCTATGGAGTCCGCCGCAGTTTCAGGAGGTACGGGGTTCGATGTCCGCATAGAGCTGGGGAATGTTTCCAAGAACCACGGGTATCTAATGGCAGCTTCCCCTCCCGCCAACTGTTGCCTTAGATAAGAGATCTGATTGCTTGCCTTCTGGGTTAAGGCCCAAAAACAGGAAGTATGTATACACATTCCAGGGCAGTTTAAAATCGCAAAGAGTAGGCCAGGAGGTTACTGTCCTGACAAATTGTGTTGACAGAAACCCCACCCAAGAGTAGACAGTCACCTTGGATGGAATCTTGTCTAGAGGAAGCGAACCTTCAATCAAATGGGCACAGAAGTCTGAAAGACACACACACACACACACACACACACACACACACACACACACACAAACACACACACACACACACCGGCAGCCCAGGCCAAGTTTTACAATCAGACGCGATGTGGATGCGAACCCATGACCAACAAAGCGGTAGATAAGCGTCTAGCTACTGCGCTGCCTTGCTCCTCTATATATAGTACAGCAATTATATAATGAACTATTATACTTTCATACAACAATACAGCAATTCAGTCATGAACTATTAGTTTCAAACAAATACTTACAGTTGTGTCCGGCACTTGCAGTAAATGATCCTGTTGTACTGGTGAAGTGTCCACGTTTATTGTGCCACTTCCTGTGACAGTTTCCAAGTAATTTGAACCCAAGGACTCCATATACAGTAAATGGGTAATACAATAGCCAAACGGCCAGTCAAAATAAGCTTCTGGAATGAGACGTCCAAGTGATCTTATTCTGGGACCCCATGGGTCATTGTCTGTTTCTGAAGCCATATGATCAGGAGTGTCATCATATCCTTCATCATCTGAGTCCAGGGGTGAATGTCCACTGTGTTGTCCGCCATGTTGTCCACCATGTTGTCCGCCATGCCAACTCTCGCTGTCCGTGTTGTTATGGTCAGTGTAGTTATTCACTAAAGGTGGCCATGGTCTGAAAGGAATATGTTAGTTAAAATTAGTTGCATAACTATAGGTAACACTAGCATGTTTACACTATGTAAATTATATTTTTTTTTTTACCCTAGCATGTTTTTCAAATTGTGATTTCATGGCAAGTCGCTTAAAAAAAGTCAAGTTTACTTTCAGCAGTTTGCCAATGCTTTCTGTTCGACTGGCAATCATACCATTCAATGAAAACCAGCGCAATGCGGCCTGCTTCCAAATTGCTTGCAGCTGTGCTTCGAACGCTGTATTCTGGATTGCGTTTTTAACCCTGTCGCCAGAGCGCCCGAAAGTAATATGTATGCAATGAATATTGGTAGTTGGTAATACAATGGTAATTGGTAATACAATGGTAATTGGTAATACAATGGTAATTGGTAATTTCAGTTGTGTAACCACTAAAACAGCTCATTCATAAAATTCACACGTGTTGGCAGGCGTCCATAAAAGCCTATGGAAATAGATATTAGAGGACACTAGACAACACACAAATGGAAATAAATATTAGAGGACACTAGACAACACCAATAGTAAGCTGTAGTTGCCACACCACGATTCTAAACTGTCACCTTCACATGGAAGTCCACTTGTCCCCGCAGCGAGACGCTGTCGTCATGTGGAGGTGACAGGTTCAAATCCCGGTATGGCAACTATAGCTTTCCAGTTTTATGTTGTGTAGTGTATCCACTAATATCTACTTCCATCTGCTTCTATAAGCGCCAACTTATACGAGTGAATTTATGAGCTGTCGTAATACAATATAGTTTGTTGCACACAGAAAGGTATATGGTAATTATAAGGCGAAATTTATATTTCGAGGTTACTGGCTGAAATTCGAGTATTGTAACTATAGCTTTTAATTGTTATGTTCTCTAGGGTTCTTCTAATCTCTGAGGAGCGGCTGGCCGAGTGGCTAGAACGCCGGATTCTCCTTCAGGAGACCTCGGTAACGTGAGGGAATGATTTCTGCGGAGGCAAAAATAAAACTCTAACCTGCACAGTTCGCGGCGACTGCTCTAGCTAGGCAGCCTTAATTCTTTAGGCTCAAAGCCCCCCCCCCCCCCCCACACACACACACACACCGCAAGATGCTCTATTGGCAGTAAATGACAGTTTTGACAGTGACAGCTCTAATCTCTGCATTCTTCTATTTCTGTGAGCGACAATCAGTACTGCGTATTTGTTTATGAATTTTATGAACTTGTCGGTTGCTGAAAGTGGCAAGAAGTTCAGGCCTCACATTTAGCCAAGAATTTGGAGCACTTTTATGTGGTACGGTCTATAGACAAACTGGGTCACAGATGTGGCTAACGTTCTAATGAATGGCCATGCCTCTTGGCAGATGTGAAGTTCCAGCACCTGTCTTGCACACCCCGCTGATGTCTGAACTTGGATGGGGCAAGGAGAGCTCTGCCACACAGTGCCCGTGGAGATGGTACTTTGTACCGGGAGGACGAGAGAAGCCTCCACACTGAACCGACTGCGATAGATGCCAGTCTTCTACAGAGCTCAAACACTGGAATGTCAACACCGTGGACTGGAGAGCTGAACTAGCAGACTTTGGAGGGACTACACACAAAACAACCAATGTGCCAACCAACCAGTCAGTTAGTCAACAGACCAACCAATCAGCCATCTAAGTAAACTGATCAATCAATCAGCCATTCAAGAAGTTAACTGAACAACAAATCAGTCATACAGCCAATAAACTGACTAACCAAACAGCCATACAACCAGTCAATTAACCAATCAATAAATTCAATAATCACGAAACTACGTAACACCAGCAGCAGAACTGAGGTCAACAGTAATAAATAAATAGAAATGAAAGACTTACAAGGATGGAGGGCTCTCCAAAATTAGCTGCCTGTTTGTGTTTGCAGGCTGCTGGTCTTGTGGCGTGTCACTTTGTTGCCGTTGAGTTCCGTAGCCCATTTCTTGACCTATGTACCCAAAAGCAGCATCGAAGGAATCCGAAGATATAGGTCGATGCACATGTGTTGGTTTTGAGCGTGCTTCGGCGTAGCTTCTTTTATCAGAAGTACACGTTTGGCCCATCACAAAGTGTGCTTCCTTAGTATCACATGGTGGTTTATCGCTATGGCTGCTTGTGGAATCAGGTTGAGGTATTTGACTTTGTCGCTGACATTCACTTGCTCGAGAGTTAGGTTCTACTGGATCAGCACAGCCCTGGCTATCGACGCTATTTGAACAAGGCAGGAGCAGGTCTCTCAGTTTCCGGCATTCATCTCCACAATGATGGGGATTTACGGGACCAGCACAGTTATTGCATTCTATGACCTTTGAGTCAGACTGAGGCAGTTGTCTTGGTTGTCGGCTTTCATCTCTAGCAGGGTCATCAGCGTAGTCATCATCATCTTCACAAGCAGTATAATAAACATGACTACAATCATCTTCACTATCATCGATATGATCATCATCATCATTGGCACCATCTTTACTCTCATCATGATCAGCATTATCAACTTCACCATTGTCATCATCATTATGATCACTATCTTTATCATTGTGGCCATCATCATCATCACCTTTTCCATCGATATCTGTATTTCTGGTGTATGAATCATTGGCAACTTTATCACCATTTTCTTTATCATAGTAATCAACAGAATCTTCTTTATCTTCTTTATCAGAATTTACTGGTTCATCATCATCATCACCATCATGATCAGCGCCACCTTTATCACCATTTCCTTTATCATTGTCATTATCGTCATCATCTGCATCATCTTCATCACCAGCGTCGTTGTCAATGTCGTCATCGCCATCATTTTCTTTATCATCGACTTCTTGTTCATCACCATCTGTTTTACCTTCTTCTTCATCAACTGCATCGCGATCATTATCATCATCATCATCTTCACAAGCAGTATAATAAACATGACTACAATCATCTTCGCTGTCATCAATATGATCATCATCATTGGCACCATCTTTACTCTCATCATGATCAACATGATCAACTTCACCATTGTCATCATCATTATGATCACTATCATCATCATTTTGACCACCATCATCATCATCGCCTTCTTTTCCATCGATATCTGTATCCCTGGTGTATGTATCATTATCAATTTCATCACCATTTTCTTTATCATAGTCATCACCATAATCTTCTTTATCAGAATCTACTGATTCATCATCATCATCTTCTTTTCCATCGATATCTGTATCCCTGGTGTATGTATCATTATCAATTTCATCACCATTTTCTTTATCATAGTCATCACCAGAATCTTCTTTATCAGAATCTACTGGTTCATCATCATCATCTTCTTTTCCATCGATATCTGTATCCCTGGTGTATGTATCATTATCAATTTCATCACCATTTTCTTTATCATAGTCATCACCAGAATCTTCTTCATCAGAATCTACTGATTCATCATCATCATCATCATCTTCTTTTCCATCGATATCTGTATCCCTGGTGTATGTATCATTATCAACTTCATCACCATTTTCTTTATCATAGTCATCACCAGAATCTTCTTTATCAGAATCTACTGGTTTATCATCATCATCATCATCTTCTTTTCCATCGATATCTGTATCCCTGGTGTATGTATCATTATCAACTTCATCACCATTTTCTTTATCATAGTCATCACCAGAATCTTCTTTATCAGAATCTACTGGTTCATCATCATCATCATCTTCTTTTCCATCGATATCTGTATCCCTGGTGTATGTATCATTATCAACTTCATCACCATTTTCTTTACCATAGTCATCACCAGAATCTTCTTTATCAGAATCTACTGGTTTATCATCATCATCATCATCTTCTTTTCCATCGATATCTGTATCCCTGGTGTATGTATCATTATCAACTTCATCACCATTTTCTTTATCATAGTCATCACCAGAATCTTCTTTATCAGAATCTACTGGTTCATCATCATCATCATCTTCTTTTCCATCGATATCTGTATCCCTGGTGTATGTATCATTATCAACTTCATCACCATTTTCTTTATCATAGTCATCACCAGAATCTTCTTTATCAGAATCTACTGGTTTATCATCATCATCATCATCTTCTTTTCCATCGATATCTGTATCCCTGGTGTATGTATCATTATCAACTTCATCACCATTTTCTTTATCATAGTCATCACCAGAATCTTCTTTATCAGAATCTACTGGTTCATCATCATCATCATCTTCTTTTCCATCGATATCTGTATCCCTGGTGTATGTATCATTATCAACTTCATCACCATTTTCTTTATCATAGTCATCACCAGAATCTTCTTTATCAGAATCTACTGGTTTATCATCATCATCATCATCTTCTTTTCCATCGATATCTGTATCCCTGGTGTATGTATCATTATCAATTTCATCACCATTTTCTTTATCATAGTCATCACCAGAATCTTCTTTTTCAGAATCTACTGGTTCATCATTATGATCATCATCATCATCATCATCTTCATTACAATCTGTAGTTTTATCATTATCATCATCATCATCAGCGCCTTCTTTATCACCATTTTCTTTAACATTGTCATCATCATCATCATCATCATCTGCATCATTTTCATCATCTTCGTAACGATCTTCTTTATCATCATCATCATCATCATCATTATCATCATCATCATCAGCGCCTTCTTTATCACCATTTTCTTTATCATTGTCATTATCGTCACCATCTGCATCATCTTCATCACCAGCGTCGTTGTCAATGTCGTCATCGCCATCATCTTCTTTATCATCGACTTCTTGTTCATCACCATCTGTTTTACCTTCTTCTTCATCAACTGCATCAGGATCTTTATCATCATCATCATCATATTCAACACTGTCTACTTCTTTTGCATCATCATCTTCTGTATCTCCAGCTTCTCTTGCTGCTGCTGCTGCTTTTTCTTCTTCTTCTCTATAATAATATCCCAATAATTTGTTGGAACCACAATCTGAATCAATCGGCTTTGCCTCTACGCTGTCAGATTCACAATTGTGTCCTATGTCTATGTCGGAACTTTCGAGGACATGTTCACATTCCGGCTGTAGTTCTCTGAGGTTATTGGTCAGTTTGTCAGGTTCGCATGATGATGCCATCCTCCCTTCATTTATTGTCTGTTCATCTTTTCTTAACAGTGAAGCAAACTGTCCTTCCAGAGGATTCAATTGCTTTATTGAATCAGACTGAGGCAGTAGTCGGCATTCATCTGCAGCAGGGTTGAGTTTTACTATACCAGCACAGCCGACTGGTTTGTGGGGTGTTTTCCTGGGTTTCTCTCTTGCGAAGCTGTGATGAATTAACGGTTTCTCTGCACTTGTCATGTTCTTTAAAGCATTGAAGTTACGATTGGATTTATTGGGATGGATACCCGCATCTTCTCCAGTTGTCCCTTGTGTCTGTTGAACGTTTCCTGCCATCGTTTTGGAAACTAACCTGGAAAATATTTAAAGGAAACCGCTTAATTTAAACTCAGAAGCTACCGACAATACGTTAAACGAATTATTTATTGCATAGCATATTTCGTTGTATCTCATCAAGTGCATACTGCGGAGTCATTTATCATATGAAGTGAACTATACTTTTGCTGAAATACAGGGTGTCCGCAAAGTCTGGACACATAGGATACTTGGATAGTTTTCATGTACTTCACAGATCCAATACACTTGACTCAACGAATAAGGAGTGAATGTATCAAAATTGAAGGCAATGTGGATTTATTGCATCGAGTCCACGAAAATGTGTGAAACGCATCAACATTGGCATTGCAAATGATGGTGCCCATGTGTCCAGACTTTACGGACACCCTGTACATTAAAAACAGTCACTGATATTGTTTAAATGTGGGGCACAAGTTATCCAAACGGTAAATGCACATTTAAAATACAATCTGTTGCATAAATTTGACTGGAACAGTCTAATTGCTAATGCCTAGATATAATTGTGCAATCGTTTATTTTTCATTGAATACAATATACGAAACGGATTTTTTGTGCAAACTTTTTACCTGCTGCTAAAAGAGAGTGATGCCATATCTCTGAGCTCGGCGTTTTATGACAGTTGAATTCTTTTCCACATACATTGATTCGGTTACTCGATTTCCTAACTTTCACTCCGTTCTACCAATGTATGTTACTTAGCACTCACACTGGAATTGATAAATACATTTTATCCTGTATTCGTTTCATTACATCGTCCCCTCTAAAGGGTAGCTGAAGAAACACTTAAAAGTTTGGGGACAGATAAATTGTGATGAATATTTATATCAGCCACATAACGGCGGTCTAGAACATTCGAGATTCTTTGTTCTTCAAAGTGTACCATACAGATGTCCACTATAATGGGGCATAGAGAACATCTCATGGCCACTCCGTCAATTTTTTTTTTACACGTTGCATATCCCTTGCAGGATGTTGCAGTCAACACCAGCATTTTTCAACTGCTGTTGATGTACTAGGCAAGGTTTTACGTTCTGTAGTTTGAGAGGAAAATACCTGGATGGCTTGGCCACATGGCATGGACGAGACAGGAACACTGAGCTGATCCACGACTCTGGTGATCGAGTGAAATGGCGAATCATGACCGCCCACGCTTTCCGGCATGGCACATGATTGATTGATTGAGTTTGAACGACCGGCTCCCATACCAACACGTTATAACACAACGCGACACGGTCTGCTGCACAAATCGGACTAACTTCAGTTTCTTCTCATTTATGCGATCACAGATGATCGTCACTGTTTCTTCCTGGGCAACTTTAGTGAAAATAGAGGCTATACATTGATGCCATGTAATTATGTGTAAGATAGTTGATGTCCAGTAGTTCGACTCGTTCTAATGAATCTTTTAGTATTAAGGTGTCGAATGATTTCGGCACTGGTTAAGAGTTTCGGCAAGACATATAGCCATCCTGTGTTTGACAGAGTTGACCATAGATAAAATTAGGACTCACTGGTACTCCAGGCTTGAGTAATCTGAGGAGGCCAGAAAGATAGGGAGAAGGGGTGGGGGGGGGGGGTGATGTGAGCCCGGAGGGGGGGAGGGGGCGAATAGCTGTGTAGTCGCATCACTAGTGGATTTACTGTCTTAAAGTGATTGAATTTGCTAAATATAAACACCAGGCTCGGGGGAATAGTGTCAGCCCTTAACTTTAGGAAACGGGTGTCAGTCATAGTGTAGTATTGTACAACAATGAGGAATCCACGGATCTTAAACAACACCCCTCCCTCCTCCCCACACACCACAGATATAAGGCTAGTGTATCACGTAAGAACCATGTGTATCTCATCACATCCTGGTGATTTATCATTCTTCATGATCTTGATTAAAATAAATGTTTTGCGTATCCTTTTACAGGACTTAGCTGTCAACAGCAGCATCTTTCAGCTGTCTGTTGATCTCTTGGCAAGATTACGCTCAGTAGTTTGCCATTGCTTTCTGAGCGGCCGGCTCAGTATCCGCAAGTCACGAGCGGGGGTCGAACCACCTCAGTTCTCGCTCCGCTGCGAGACTCTGCGTGATAAACGGGATTACAGAGAGAAAGTGTTGTAACCCCACAGCCAGAGAGACCGGCATGATCTTGATTGCCCATACAATTTCATCCAATGAGTGTTCAGGTTCTGTCTCTGCTGTCATTGATTCATGTATATCATTCTTATCCTCATAGTCATTCATATCATACATTCCACTGCAGTATTCCTGCCATCTTTCTAGAATTTGTTTAAATTCTGTTAAGGTATTTCCCAACTTGTCACAGATAACATTTAAATGAGGTTGAAATGTCTTGTCAATAACTTTATTTCTTTGAACATTTCGTAATCTCTTCTATTCTTATGATATTGCTCTACATTAATACAACAATATTGAATATACTGGTTTTTGTCCTTTCATGTGTTCTTTCCTATTTCTCGTGTTAAAGATTTATACTTCATCATACTGTTATCGGTTTCTCCTTTCTTTTTCGTTGTTTTATTAATTCTAACGTGCATGGTATAATCCATGGCTTATGTTGTTTAGTCCTGGTCGGAATTAAATCTTTGGCTGCTGTTATCAAGATAACAGGCTTGTACTGCCAGTTCATCAGGTGTCATTTCCACTTGTAAATAATCAAGACAAAAAAAAAAAAACGATTCCTCACTTCTATGTTGTATGCATTTGGTATTTTTGTGAGATCAAACGAAGTGGCCTTGGTCCTCGGGTAAGATTTTTGAGTTTTAATTTCAGATCTGCTTCTAATAACAGATGATCTGTATCACAGAACGTAGGGTTTTTGCAGATGTTATGCTTGATCTACCTCTTCTTTGTATTAAAGTATAATCTATCTACCAAAAATATTAAAGTCTGAAGTAGAAAAGGCTATTTAAAATATGAAAGAAGGACAGGTTGCAGGTCCTGACAAGATAACAGAGATGATAAAATCATTATCCAGTTTGGGCATTGAAACTATCACTTAATTATGAAATGATATATATATATTATACTGGGTACATCCCTAAGGATGTGAAAACATAAATTTTCATCACACTACCGAAGAAGCCAAGAGCTGTTGATTGTGAGGATTACAGAACTATTAGCTTAATGAGCCACGTGACTAAGATACTACTCAAGGTCATACAAGAAAGAATTCAACATAAAATAGATGAGGAAGTAGCTGAAGAACAATTTGGGTTCCGCAAAAACAGCGGCACCAGAGAAACAATTATCTGTTTGAGGATGTTAACTGAAAAATATATAGAAGTTCAAAAAAGTATATATGTTTGTTTCATAGCCTACAAGAAAGGTTTTGATAGAGTACAACATGAACGACTAATTACGTGCCTTCAAGATTTAGGAGTAGACGGAAAGGACATCAGACTTATTAGTAACTTGTACTGGGAACAAGTGGCGTCTATGAGATGCGGTAATAACTATTCGTCGCCTATAAAGATAAAAAGAGGAGTACGGCAGGGATGTGTACTGTCCCCAAGCATCTTCAACCTATACACAGAAATAATTTTTAAACAAGTTGAAATGCCTGGACTTAACATCAATGGAAGAATCATAAACAATCTTAGATATGCTGACGATACCGTGTTACTAGCAGAAAGTGAGCAAGAGTTGCAAGACCTAGTGGAAGAAGTAAACAGGCACAGTGCAGAATGTGACTTAGATATTAACATCCAAAAAACAAAAACTATGATAATTAGCAGTGAAAAGGAAAGGTCATCAACGACCATCACAGTAAACGGGCAGATACTAGAACAAGTAACAAGTTTCTCCTGTCATGGACTTATAATAACAGATGATGGCAGAAATGAAATATGAATCAAAGAGAGAATAGGAATGGCCAACAATTATTTCAACGCCATGAAATCAGTATTAACATCTAGAGAGATTAATAACGCATTAAAGATGAGAATTGTCAAATGCTACGTATATTCAACGCTACTGTATGGCGCGGAAGTCTGGACATTGAACAAGCAACTAGAAAGTCGAATAGAAGCCCTGGAGATGTGGATATACAGACGAATATGTCGTATTTCATGGAAACAAAAACAATCAAATGCAGAGGTTCTAGAAAAACTGGGAATGAAGAGAGAGAGATGATGAAAGAAACAAAGAGGAGGCAAGTGAAATATTTCGGCCATATTAAAAGACATGATTCTCTTATAAAAACCATAATAGAAGGCAAGGATGAAGGCAAGCGAGCAAGAGGTAGAAAACAATACCAGTGGGAAGATAACATCAAGAGATGGAGGAACATCAACCTGACAGAATGTACAGTCAAGGCGAGAGACAGACAGTGTTGGAGATCCATTGCAGCTAACCTTCATTGTGGAGACAGCAACTGATTGATGATGATGATATAATCTATCTGATATTTGGTACACTGTCCGGGGACTTCCATGTGAAGAGACTTTTTAGGTCTGTTTAAAAAGTGTGTTGGCTATCGTTAACTCATTTTCTGTGAAAATTCTATTAATTTGTCACCTGCATAATTTCTATTTCCCTATCCATATTTTCCTAAAACGTGTCTCTTAATGTCAGCTCTTCCTGTACCTTCTTTTGCATTGAAATCTCCCATAATTATTGTTATGTCTTTATGACCAATCTTATTTAATGTGTTTTGCAGTGTGCTGTAAAAATCTTCAATTTCGTCCACCTCTGCTTTTGAAGTAGATGTGTATATTTGTATGAGAGTTGTGTTGTTTTTTTTTGTTTTTTTTTTGGACGGCCTTTAAGTTTGATAGTAAAGATTCTATCACTTACTGGGTTATATCGCACTAAAGCTTTAGCAGTTGTTTTATTTTAACAAATTCCCCCATGGAAACTCTAAAATTCCCCCCTAAGGGGGAATTTCCCACTGGTTGAGAACCACTGATCTCGTGGGAAAATAGTGCCTATCTATCATCAATGGGAAAATAGTGCCTATCTATCATCATCATCATCATCACCATCACCATCATCATCACGTTGAGGTTACGCTTTTAAGTTCTGTATTATTTGAAATTCCTTTTGACTTATCATCCAGTACCTTGCCGACTGGCGTGGGCTATCATGTTTCTCCGCAAATTGCGATCTCCGAAGGCATGGATCATTTCCTGTGTCGACTCCCTTCGGTGCCATGACACAAGACTGTCAAGAATCTTCTCATGCTGTCTTCCTTGGTCACTCTTTCCACGAATCTGTCCGGTTGTCACAACATAATCCAGTTGTTGTCTTCTCATGATGAGTCCAAAAAGGATGACTGCTTTTTTCTGATGTTTATGATAAGTTGTCTTTGCGAATTATCTTCTCTCCAAATATCCAAATTGCTCATTTCGGCTGTCCAATTAATTTTCAACCAACTATCATCAGCGGGAAAGGGGTGCCTATCTATCAACAGCGTTGGAAAAGATTATGGGCGAGACAAAGATATGTGGTCACACGGTATGATCGAGACAAGAACATAGAGCTAATACAAGAGTGGTGATCGTATGAGATGGCGAATTATTACTGCCTACGCTTATCGGCATAGCACAAGATGATGGCTTCATAAACTGAATTAATGTTGCTCGAAAGTGATATATCTGTGTGTAGTAAACTACAAATATTTCTCAATAAAGACTATGTAAAATCTGTCGTTACATATGTAGTAGTCTGGACAAAACAGAAGAGATCGTTCCTGGCTACTACAGATCTCTCCGGGAGATGTCCGGGTTTCATAAAGTGGACACTGGACATATTCAGATAAAAAATATCGTCAACGGCAGACAACGACCCAAAGAAAGAATTCGAGTTCTCAACAAACGTAACACCCATACAATAATACAATATCAAATTAACACAAGCAGGAATAAATACAGCTGTTTCATGTACAGTGTAGACATGCAATGACAGAGATCACAAACAATATGGATATAACACTGACATAATGACGAAACAAACAACGTAACACCAGAAGTAGAACTGAGGTAAACAGTGCTAATTAAACAAATGCAAGACTTACGGGGATTGAGGGATCTCCAAACATTGCTGTATGGTTGTCTGTGCAGGCTTCGGGTAATGTGACATACCACTTTGTTGCAGTTGAGTTCCAAGGATCAGTTCTTGACCTTTGTGCCCTAAAACTGCATCAGGAGAATCCGAAGGTATATGTCGATGTACATGTGTTGGTTTTGGACGTGCTCCGCTTAAAGCGTCGGCGTAGTTCATTTTATCAGGAGTACATGTTTGTCCTATCGCTAAATGTTCTTCCTTAGTAGCACATTGTGGCATCTTTCTGTGGCTGCTCTTGGAATCAGGATGAGGTATTTGGCTTTGTCGATGACATTCACTTGCCCGAAGGTTGAGTTCTACTGGGCCAGCACAACTCTTTGAATTATAATGAGGCAGTTGTATTAGTTCCTGGCAATAATCTGCACAAGGGTTGGATTTTACTGGACCAGAATAGAAGTTGGCAACGATGCTCTTTGAATCATAAACAGGCAGTTGTCTTAGTTCCTGGCAATAATCTGCATAAGGGTTGGATTTTACTGGACCAGCATAGAAGTTGGCAACGATGCTCTTTGAATCATAAAGAGGCAGTTGTATTAGTTGCTGGTAATAATCTGCACCAGGGCTGGGTTTTACTGGACCAGCATAGAAGTTGGCAACGATGCTCTTTGAATCATAAAGAGGCAGTTGTCTTAGCTGCTGGCAATAATCTGCACCAGGGTTGGGTTTTACTGGACCAGCATAGCCTTTGACAAGGATCTTCTTTGAATAATAAAGAGGCAGTTGTAATAGTAGCTGGCAATAATCTGCAATAGGGTTGGGTTTTACTGGACCAGCATAACCGTACATAACGATCCTCTTTGAATTAGAATGAAGCGGTTGTCTTAGTTGCTGGCAGTAGTCTGCACCAGGGTTGGGTTGTACTGGACCAGCATAGCCGTTGGCAACGAAGTTCGTTGAATCATAAAGAGGCAGTTGTCTTTTTTGCTGGCAATAATCTGCACCAGGGTTGGGTTTTACTGAACCAGCACAGCCCGCTGGTTTGTTTGTTATTTTCCTTGGTTTCCCTCTTGCGAAGCTGTACTTAATTAATGGTTTGACTGCATTTGTCATGTTTCTTGAAGCAATGAAGTTACGATTGAACTTATTGGGAAGGCTACCCGAATGTTCTCCAATTGTCAGTTCTGTCTGTTCTATGTTTCCTTTTACTGCCATCGTTTTGGAAATTAACCTAGAAAACATATTAAGAAAACAGCTGAATGTTTGCGCACTATGTTGTACGAATTATTTATTGCCTAGTATATTTCGTTTCATCTCACCAGGAGCATTCTGCAGAGTTATATATCATATGTTGTAAACTATACATTTGCTGAATTACATTAAAAACTGTCACTGATGTTTAAATGTGGAGCATTAATTATCCAAATGGTAAATGCAATTTAAAATACATAAACGAATTGCATAAACTTTTGACTGGAACAGTCTAATTGCTAATGCCCAGATGCATTTGTGCAATCGTTTATTGTTTGTTGCTTGCTTGTGTTCGTTGTCTTGAGCTCCAACGCCAAGTCCTGTATGTCGGATGATGGCATCCTGTTGTCCAACATCAGTGTGATGTCATACAGGACCTGAGTTTTGCGTGAGTATCCGTTGTCCCATGTCTGGCTTATTGGTGTGCAGACTGGTGGTTCCTCGCCGTACAGGCAGACACTCTCCGACTTCGGAGGAATCGGCGATCCTACTGACTTTAGCCAGGACCCCGAAGGGACCTGTTGCCCAGGACGCTCGACGAGGACGCGTCAATAGGTCTTGGCCAGTATATAACCCGGCCCTGGTGCCTTGGAAACACCTCTGCGTCCCTATTGTTTGTTGAATACAATATACTGAATGGATTTTCTGTGCAAACTTTTTGACTGCTGTAAAGAGAGCCATGCCAAATCTCTGAGTTCGGCGTTTTATGACAGATTAACTCTTTTCCACGTATACTGTTCGGTTACTCGATTTGCTTATTTTCATCCCGTTCCACCAATCTAAGATACTTGGCACTCACATTGCAATTAATAAATACATTTTATCAAGTATTAGTTACATTACATCGTACCCTGGAAAGGTTAGCTGAAGAAAAACTTAAAGGTTTGGGAACCGACACTTATGTGGCCGTAGGTTTTGGGTGTCTGGCTGTGACGGCTTGATGAAGCCGGATGGATATCCAGAAGATTTTAGAGCTTGGTTACATATACTTTACAGGACGTTGCAGTCAACCCTAAGATTTGTTGGCTGTTTGTGATCTCTTTGACAAGTTTACGTTCAGTAGTTTGCCATTGCTATCTAAACGACTGGCACCCATACCATTTTAAAAAAAACGCAATGTGGTCTGCTTCCAAATCTCCCGCAGCTGTGTTTCGAACGCGGTTTGTAGGATTACGAACTGCGTCCGTAACACCTTCACCACGGAGCTGGCTGGTTAAAGGTGTCCAGTTTTTCTTTTTCTTTTCCCTTTACCTTTCGAATGTGAGTGTTTATCATCCATCATCTAGTGGCTTGTCCTTCGATTCTTCTCTTTCTCATATGCGTGTGTCAAATAACATCTAGTTTCATAGATTAGTGTCATCTTCGTGCCAGGGCATGCGGGAGTATAAGGAATGAGGGTCTGACAAGCTCGCAGGTAAGGCTACTATGGAGGGCGGACGCGCCATGGTTCAAGCTGACATTCTGAATGCTCTACGAGAAGTAAGACTCTTGCGAGAACCAAGTGATGACTGTGAATCTACAACCATCATCGGAGTGCGAGAACTGCAAATTAAAAGAGGGGTGGCCAAACAAGAACACTACGCAGGAAGCCAAAAAAGATTGATAAACCATCACAGAACTGGTGTCGTTAGCCGCTATACGCTGCGGGATTTGCTGAGGAGGGGATCCGAGCAGTTATGGACTGAATGGTTCGATGTGCAATGAGGATGACCTGTCGTCTAACTAACTAACTAAATAACATCTAGTGGCTTGCTCTCTGATTCTTCCCTTTCTCACGAGTTTCTATGAACTAGCATCTAATTACTTGTCCTCTAATTCTTTCCTTTCTCATGAGTGTCTATAATCAATAAATTAGTTGCTTGTCCTTCCTCGTGAGCGTCTATCAACTATTATCTAGTTGCTTGTCTTCTAATCCTCCCCTTTCTCATGAGCGTCTATCAACTATCATCCAGTCGCTAGTCCTCTAATTGTTTCCCTTTCACACGAGTGTCTATCACCTATTATCTGGTGGCTTGCCATCTGAATATCCCTTTCTCTATCATCTAGTGGCTTGTCCTACGAGTCATCCCTTTCTCATATGAGTGTCTATCAATTATCATCTGTTTTCTGGCTGTCTGATTCTTCCCTATCTTATGCATGTTTGTCAATTATCATCTAGGGCAGGGGTGGGCAAACTACGGCCCGGCAACTGATATTATACAATTAGAAATAAAAATTTGTACTTCGTTTTTAAGTTATTTTGTTGAACTTTACAGAATTTCATGACTGTTATAATAAAAACAAATGTAAAATCTTGTTAACAAATTGGTAAAAGTATTTGTCCATATTGTAAAATATAATGTATAAGTGTATAAGTAACATAAAATTGCAATAATTAATTATTTATACTGTTTAATAACTATAAATAATTCATAATTACTTATTGTGAAAGGTTGCTGTGAACAAAGTGGACATAATATATATGCGGCCCATGAATAGCTTTACATTTGTGGCCCTACGCACAAAATGTTTGCCCACTCCTGCACTAAAGTATATTCTATATATACATTTATGAGAAAGGGAAGATTCGGAGAGCAAGCCACTAGATAATAGTTGGTAGACACTAACGAGAAAGGGAAGAATTAGAGGACAAGCAACTAGATAATAGTTGATCGACACTCGTAAGAAATGTAAGAATTAGAGGACAAGCAACTAGATAATAGTTGATCGACACTCGTAAGAAATGTAAGAATTAGAGGACAAGCAACTAGATAATAGTTAGTAGACACTCGTGAGAAAGAGAAGAATTAGAGGACAAGCAACTAGATGTTAGTTGATAGACACTCGTGAGAAAGGGAAGAAATAGAAGACAAGCAACAAGTTAATATTTGATAAACACTGGTGGTGAAGGGAATAATTAGAGGAGAAGAAACTAGATACTTGTTAATAGTCACTCATACAAGAAAGGGAAAGGTGGGAGAACAAGCCGTTACATGATATTTGATATCGGTTGATTAACTAGACTGTCGAGTAACCAGACAGGTTCAGTAACTAGTTCTGAGAAAACTTAACACGGATACAATGATGCAGTAAAGGATAAGATAATACAAGCACCTGTGTATGTAACCAAACATTGATCTAATGTTTAGTCTTCCTGACTCCACCTCCTCCACATCCTTCTCCTGCAGCTATACAAATTATAATACTACTGCCACCACCACAACCATCATAATTACGTATTGTTGTCATTGTCACTGTCATTGTACCGCCAGTATAGTACCTTGCGGTGTATGGCAGGGGGGGGGGGGGGAGGGGTCTTTGAGCCTGAGAAATTAAGGCCGCCTGGCTAGTGCAGTCACCGCCAACTGTGAAGGTTAGAGTTGTCTATTAGCCCCAGACAAAAAAATAAACTCCACGCCTTACCGAGTATTCGAACCCGGGTGTCCCTTAGGAGAATCCGGCATTTTAACCACTAGGCCAGCCGCTTCTCTAATTACGCATTATTACCACTAGAAATAATCTATTAACTGTGTTATTAATGTTAGTTTAATACAAATAATACACCATCAGACTAGTTCTACTAGTACCCCAGCCTGCTATACCACCACCACCACTAAATCAGTACAACCAGTATCACTACTACTACCACAGTTATCACGATTACCATTACTAATAACATAATCACTACAACCATCACTACGACAAGTATTACGATAAGGACTACTAATACCACCACCATTACTACCACCATCATTATCACACTACCAACATTGCTAACATGCTACTACTACTACTACTACTACTACTACTACTACTACTACTACTACTACTACTACTACTACTACTACTACTACTACTACTACTACTACTACTGCTACTACTACTACTACCACCACTATTACTACTACTGCTGCTGCTGCTGCTACCACTACTATTACAATTATTGTTACTATTACAACTTCAAGACCTCATTCAGTAATGTTTTATTAAATTCCAGTTTGTACTAGTTTTGTCTTTCCTTCTATTGTCGTGATAATAACCACATTTCTAAAGCTTCTATTCCCCCCTCACATAGTTTGTTCATTGTCCATGTTTCTAGTTAGTTAGTTAGTTAGTTAGTCGCAGTTCCAACTTCACAGCAACGGGTCGTCCCCATTATGCTCCGTTCCTGTGCCAGTGAATATCACACAAAACGCTCCCCACTGCCCAATATGAAAAGTGGAAAAGACAGGAGTCTCGACAAACAACAGCCCGCACAAATACACTGTGCATAATGCCGCCACCAGAATGTCAACACGCCAGTCCCCCACGAAACACCCAGTTCATCTCTGATGGAATCAGCTGTCATTTTCCTATCTGAATGTTTCCTAGATGTTCACCCACAGTCCACGAAAATACAGTTCATCGCTGATGGCAGTGGCAGTCAACCAGAAGCCCAGCAGCCACGCATTTCTGCATAAGGCAAAAACCGGTCAACTCTGGGACATAGCCACCTGCCATCACTCCGAACATGCAGTCACATTCCAAAAATCCTCGGGCAGATTCAAAAGCATTTCACACGAAACTCACAGCTCACAGTGTCGCGCCACGCACTCACTCAGTAGCAGGGCGACGGAACCATCAAGCCTCCTTAGTCGCCTCTTACGACATGCGTGGTAGGCTGCAGTGTTGCTATTCTTTGCTTCCCTTATGGGCCCCGGCAACACACGGGAGAAATGTTCATGTTTCTGCCATCTTATAGTCCAAGTGTGGCGTTGGTGATCATGTCTGTCCCCAGCCCTCTGTCTTGTGTGCTGCCAGTCATTCCTTATACCGATGCTCCCCCATGCCATTGTCAAACTGTCCAACATCTCTTGTGTCACGCTGTCTCTCTTCCCCTCCAACATTTCCGCTGTGACTACGAAATACTCCAGCTTTTCTCTTGTCATGACATGATTAAAGTACGTGAACTTTCCACTTCTGATGTGAGTAACCAGTTCTCTTTGCGAGTTAATTTATGTCAGGATATCTCCGTATATTTGCCCTTGGCGGTTTTTATCATTCTTCTCTAACACCACATCTCCGTAGCCTCCACATAATTCCTGACTTTGCTAATTGTCCACGATCTGCTTCCATACACCAAGATTGGCTCAGTATAGATCTAAATAACTCGTGTTCTCACCTTGGTTGAAGACAATTAATTACACAGAATATTTATCTTGTGAAATGATCAGAAATGCTGTCTTTGTTTGAGCTCTCCTCCGTTTACTTGCGTAATAAATCTTCCATCTGCTGTTATGAACGTACTCAAATGCATAAATACGTTGACTTGTTTCAGATTGGTTCCATTCACTTTGATATTGCCCTGGGGTATAGACACTTAACACAGCCGGCGCTGTGGCCACGGGTGTTTGAATGCAATCACAATCCCGCATACCGCTGCGATAGATTTGGAAGCAGACTGTGTCTCATGCGTGCGTTAATTTCATACAAAGATCGTTCAGAAAGCAATGGCAAACTTCTGAACGTAAACTTGCAAAGAAATCAACATTAAACAATGCAGGGGTTAACTGTTACGTCCTGTAAAGGATATGCAACCTGAAATTACAATTTTCTTTGTAATAACCATTACTTCTGCTTTTTTGTTATCCATCTGTGTTGATTTTGTTGCAATTGTATGTATTATGTCCTGTAACTGCTTTTCATTTTGGCTGTCAATTAGTCTAAAATGTTGACTTCTAGTCCTTGACTTGGGACGTAAATTACAAGTATCTGAGAAATCGGAGTGTCGTCAGATGGCGAGGGACACTGTTAATAGGGAAATCTAATCCATACGCAATAATCAGTCCAGTGTATTAAAAGTAGTAGTATGGACTACGCTTGAGTTTAAAGCGACCACACGAAAAATAAAAATGTTGCAGTACAAATTGAACAGATCGGGTGATAGTATCCTGACTTTGAAACATGATCCTGTCTAATACAATACCTTGTGTAACGTGTTGCAAAGTTCCGCATTATTTTTACAAGTCTATATAATTATAGTTCGAAGATTATTTTTCCCGGTACATGGTTTGTTATTTGTCCATGTTTCTGTAGAACATTAATAATATAGGTTAAGTTAACACTACTTATAGTTTAGTTGTAACGTTAAACCTAGCCACCAGAAGCCGTTTCATATTACTGATAATTGTTTTGGCCATTCTTAATCATCAATTAATTGTCTAAGGTTAAAAAAAAAAAAAGGAAAATGAAAATAAATTACAAACACACAATTTTATATTTAAAAACAAAGAGTTCACAATTCTAGTACTTACAGTTCTATCCAGTAGATTTTGATACACACAAAGTTGCAATCCTTTAGAAAAAGCTAACACAAAATTTTATTTATCACACAGCGACCGAATCTCGTACAAGCAAGAAATCAGCACCTTTCAAGACGATCTGCGACAAATGCATTGAATTGTTAAGTCAAACGCCGAGCTGGTAAACGAGGGCTTAAAGTGTCTCTGACTCCTCCCATTTTCTGTGAACGTCCAGTCATGTGGCGTATCACAGAGAAGCCCCGCGTAGCCTTGACAAATGGGACAGCGCGCATCGAGGAGGTAGGGAAGTTCAAGATGTTATGCTTTTTTTTCGTTCACTCGCTTTGAACTCCAGCGTATTTCACACGGGACTGATGTTTGTGCGTGGGCTAGCATTCCCTATTACCAGTGCCCCTCGCCTTCAGGTGAACTCATGCAGACTTCTGAGGTACTTGTATTTTACGTCCCTAAATCAAGGAAGAAAAGTCAACATTTTAGTTCAACAGACATGTGTAGAGGTTTAATGCTACCTCCCCATCAGCACACCGAAAGCTTAAGAGCGAGCGCTTTTGTCCATTCCGCCACGCTGACCACCGTTGTTAACACTTGTCCGACATGTTGAATGTTAAAATTACAACGTCATCAGATACATGTAATATTCTGGAGACACAATCAACGACCGGCACAGCGCATGCATTCACTTGACCATCTACTCTCCTTTTTTGTCCGTCCTGTACCGTCTCGTTTTCATTGAGTATGAATACAAACAAAATATGTAACCACACACAAACTGAATGCTGACACTTCGTGTTTGTTCTTGAGAAGTTTAATGTGGCTATGGAACAGAGACTGAACTAACACAATGGCATGACGTTTATACAAGAGACAACATTTTACATATAGACACATTTCACACGAACAGAAAATGTAAATTATTACCTTCACCATAAACACTATCATTACTACCACATCAACATAATCAATGAAACGCTGATATCCTATTACCATAATCACCATCATTACTTTAAACATGTAAACAACTACCACTTTTTCACAATTAACATAATTCAACATTATTACGTTAAATATTTATATCACTGCCAATTTTTCACCACAACTATGACTCAAACATCATTGCCGCGAATCTCGGTCACAATCATAAAAGCATCATTATGGGCATTATTATCAACGCCATCAGATTTGCATTATCATTATTATGATTATCATCACAGTCATCATCATCATCATCATCATCATCATCACCATCATCATCATCATCATCATCATCATCATCATCATCATCATCATCATCATCATCGTATTCAATAACAACATAATAATCTTCACCAACAACGCGAGGCACCTTCAGTATCATCGTCACCATCATCATTGCCATTGTTATCACGTTCATCATTACTATCATAGCCTCTTACTATTACAACTACATTATTATCATTATCGTAAGCATGTTTGTCAATAGTGACCGCATACCACCATCATTATCATCCTCAGCATCATTAACACCGTTAAAACAACCGCAAGATTGTGATCATCATCAAAATTACATCATCACCAAGAGAACTATAACATACCCAACTGCCTCCACTTCAAACATTCTCATCATCAGTATCGCCGACTTATTCATTATCACCATCACTACCACACCCACAATCATAAAATCAGTTTCATCCTTTTAATCATCGGTGTTACTTGCATAATAAAAATCATATTGTCATCACATTATATTTATTATCACGATATCAACGTCTTAACCATCATAATTAACATCATTATCACCGCGCTAGCATCATCCTAATTAACATCATAATCACTACGATCGCATATTATCATAACTAGCATCAGTATCACCACGCTATCATCATCATAATTAACAACAATGTTACCACGATAGCACCATCCGAAATAACATCATTATTACCACGATACCATCAACATAATTAACATCACTATCGCCACAAAATCATCATCATAATTAACATGATTATCATCGAGATATCACCATCATAATTCACAGCATTATCACCACGATATCGTCGCCATAATTACCATCTTTATCACCACCATATCATCATCATAATTACAACCTTTATCACCACCATATCATCATCATAATTAACATGATTATCACCAAGATATCATCATCATCATAATTAACATGATTATCACCGAGATATTACCATCATAATTAACATGATTATCACCTAAATATCATCATCATAATTAACACGATTATCACCAAGATATCATCATCATAATTAACCCGATTATCACCAAGATATCATCACCACAATTAACATGATTATCACCATGATATCATCATCAGAATTAATATGATTATCACCAAGATATCATCAACATAAATATTATCGATATCTTGGGTTAAAAAAAAAAAAAAAGAACAAATGCATCCATACTTCAAGAGCTGAATATTGAAGAAGGTTGGCTATTAAAGACGATAAAACAAATAAAATTGAAATATTTTGGTCACTTGAAACGTCACGAAGGTTTGGAGAGAACAATAATGGAGGGCTATATGCCTGGGAAGAGAGGAAGAGGAAGGCCAAAGAGAAGATGGGTGCAGGATGTGGCGGATGACCTCCAGATGGGTGTATCGGACGCGGGACATCTTGCTTATGATCGAGAGGTTTTCCGGAAGGTTGTTATGGGAGCGGGGTTCTGCGAAGGACATGCTACTGAATGAATGAATACCTCTGAAGTCAGAGTGGGTTGGCCTGATGGCCAGGGACACCGTACAGAGAAGCAGACCTACACGCACATCAAGTTCACCACCGACAACGGCATCGGCACCAGTACAAGTACCAGGGGCGGCGGTGGCAGTGAGGGACCACACTTGAGTTCAAGTGAGCGACATAAAGAAGAAGAAGGAAGAAGAAGAAGAAGAAGAAGAAGAAGAAGAAGAAGAAGAAGAAGAAGAAGAGGAAGAAGAAGAAGAAGAAGAAGAAGAAGAAGAAGAAGAAGAAAGAAGAAGAAGGAGAAGAAGAAGAAGAAGAAGAAGAAGAAGAAGAAGAAGAAGGAAGAAGAAGAAGAAGAAGAAGAAGAAGAAGAAGAAGAAGAAGAAGAAGAAGAAGAAGAGGAAGAAGAAGAAGAAGAAGAAGAAGAAGAGGAAGAAGAAGAAGAAGAAGAAGAAGAAGAAGAGAAGAAGAAGAAGAAGAAGAAGAAGAAGAAGAAGAAGAAGAAGAGGAAGAAGAAGAAGAAGAAGAGAAGAAGAAGAAGAAGAAGAAGAAGAAGAAGAAGAAGAAGAAGAAGAAGAAGAAGAAGAAGAAGAAGAAGAAGAAGAAGAAGAAGAAGAAGAAAGAGAGAGAAGAAGAAGAAGAAGAAGAAGAGAAGAAGAAGAAGAAGAAGAAGAAGAAGAAGAAGGAAGAAGAAGAAGAAGAAGAAGAAGAAGAGAGAAGAAGAAGAAGAAGAAGAAGAAAAGAAGAAGAAGAAGAAGAAGAAGAAGAAGAAGAAGAAGAAGAAGAAGAAGAAGAAGAAGAAGAAGAAGAAGAAGAAGAAGAAGAAGAAGAAGAAGAAGGAAGAAGAAGAAGAAGAAGAAGAAGAAGAAGAAGAAGAAGAAGAAGAAGAAAGAAGAAGAAGAAGAAGAAGAAGAAGAAGAAGAAGAGAAGAAGAAGAAGAAGAAGAAGAAGAAGAAGAAGAAGAAGAAGAAGAAGAAGAAGAAGAAGAAGAAGAAGAAGAAGAAGAAGAAGAAGAAGAAGAAGAGAAGAGAGAAGAAGAAGAAGAAGAAGAAGAAGAAGAAGAAGAAGAAGAAGAAGAAGAAAGAAGAAGAAGAAGAAGAAGAAAGAAGAAGAAGAAGAAGAAGAAGAAGAAGAAGAAGAAGAAGAAGAAGAAGAAGAAAGAGAAGAAGAAGAAGAAGAAGAAGAAGAAGAAGAAGAAGAAGAAGAAGAAGAAGAAGAAGAAGAAGAAGAAGAAGAAGAAGAAGAAGAAGAAGAAGAGAAGAAGAAGAAGAAGAAGAAGAAGAAGAAGAAGAAGAAGAAGAGAGAAGAAGAAGAAGAAGAAGAAGAAGAAGAAGAAGAAGAAGAAGAAGAAGAAGAAGAAGAAGAAGAAGAAGAAGAAGAAGAAGAAGAAGAAGAAGAAGAAAGAAGAATGAATGAATGAGAACTATAATCGCAGTAACATTGTCGCCACCGTCAAGACCACTAACACCGCTACCACCACAACCACACTTCCAACACAGTACCATTATTTGTATTATCACCACCATCATTATAACTATCATCTTCTCTGTAACCCAGAGCGCGGTTTTCTGATTTGGGTCTGTGTTGATAAATCCATCATATTTTGTAGACCTGAGTTCACGGGGGAATAGGTGGCCAATATTTCCCTCACTGTCGAAGGCGACCAGCCCCGGCTGCCGACCGAGCTCTTGACATTATCAACGCAGTTCTCTAGCAGCTTCGCTAACGTACCCGCTATAATCATCATCATCATCATCATCATAATTATCACCATTGCCACCTCAATATCTACATTATCGCCACATGACCGCAATCGTTATAATCACCTTTACATCGCCACGTCCACATCTACATTATCATCAAACGTCATCATTTGTATTATCATCACCATATCGTCATAAACATTAACACAATCATCACCTACAAATCATCATCATCACATGCCGGTCATTTGGACTTCAATGTAACCTTCTCGTTCTTGACTTGGTACATTGCAAGTACCGCAGAAGTCGGAGTCAGTTCGCTTGATGGCGGGGATAATGATAATAGGGAAAGGTAACCCTAACGCAAAAATGAGTCCATGCACACCCTGGTAGTAGCAACTACTGGTGGTAGAAGCAGGTGTGTGAACTACGCTCGGGTTTAAAGCGTGCGAACAATTTAAAAAAATGAACTTAACCCACGAAAACGTCATGAACAATTAAAGCTATGTGAAGCAATAAGTCACTATCATTGAATGTCAGAGAGAGAGAGAGAGAGAGAGAGAGAGAGAGAGAGAGAGAGAGAGAGAGAGAGAGGTGAACAATTACAGTTATGTGAAGCAATAAGTCACAATCATTGAATTTCAGAACGAGAGAGAGAGAGAGAGAGAGAGAGAGAGAGAGAGAGAGAGAGAGAGAGAGAGAGAGGTGAACAATTACAGTTATGTGAAGCAATAAGTCACAATCATTGAATTTCAGAACGAGAGAGAGAGAGAGAGAGAGAGAGAGAGAGAGAGAGAGAGAGAGAGAGAGAGAGAGAGGTGAACAATTACAGTTATGTGAAGCAATAAGTCACAATCATTGAATTTCAGAACGAGAGAGAGAGAGAGAGAGAGAGAGAGAGAGAGAGAGAGAGAGAGAGAGAGAGAGAGAGAGAGAGAGAGAGAGGTGAACAATTACAGTTATGTGAAGCAATAAGTCACAATCATTGAATTTCAGAACGAGAGAGAGAGAGAGAGAGAGAGAGAGAGAGAGAGAGAGAGAGAGGGAAAGAGAGAGAGAGAGGTGAACAATTACAGTTATGTGAAGCAATAAGTCACTATCATTGAATTTCAGAACGAGAGAGAGAAAGAGAGAGACGGAGAGACGGAGAGAGAGAGACAGAGAGCCGGGGAGAGAGAGAGAGAGAGAGAGAGAGAGAGAGAGAGAGAGAGAGAGAGATCTGCAAAGTTACATAGAAATAGTTTCACTGTA
>OY992891.1:72949655-73212155 GCA_963921405.1 Cepaea hortensis | reverse complement strand
CCCAGGACAAACATGGGGCGTGTTGACAGCGAACTGCGCGGGTAATATCGTGAGCACGATCGGACCTGGCTTTGATTTTAGGGCTCGTCACTTGCGAAAGTAAGGGAACGATTGGGGAAGATTTCACTTCATTCTAGCGATGTCTACCTTTCCCTCGATGCTTAGTTTAGTTGATGGATCAACATCACGGCACATTGGTGTAACACATAAGTGCTCCGTTCTACTCCTAACTCAAGCCTAGGTCCGGAGAATCTCAGCTCAGTGCACGAACTCCGATGCACTGGGGAGGATCCTGAAATACTTTGGGTAGATTTTTAACTCGAAATTTTGCCCGGGAACCGCCGTTAGGCTACTTTTTTTTCGATTTCCAACTGCCAAGGGATTTTTTTACGTGCGCAACAATACACACGGGCGTCCGATCTCACAACCCAGAGACCAGGGGGAATTTTGTTACTAGAAGTCTACGTTTAAAAATACCCAGCTCTCACCGGGGCTTGAACACGGGACCTCCAGCACTCGAGGAGGACAACATACCTCGAGACCACTTAGCCCCCCCCCCCTCCCCCTCCCCCTCCCCTTTCCGATGCATTCAGGCCTATAAACATGTGATGACATCACTGACTCATTACAAGAAACAGATTCAGGACAATTCAGTTAAATACACAGGGCAAAAGAAAAGGGATAAACAGAGCTATAAGAAGTATAAACAGAAGTAAATAATATTTGGCAGGACAGGACAGGACAGGGCAGGGCAGGACAGGGCAGGGCAGGACAGGGCAGGGCAGGGGCGGAGCTGCATGGAGTAGCTAAGAACACGACTGCTTGGAGTGAGTTGGCCGAGGGAACTTGACCCCAAACTAGGATACAGGGCGAAAGAAAGTAGATGTAGCATGGGTAGATCTGGGTGTCGAGGTTAAATATAGATGTGGCATGGGTAGATCTGGGTGTCGAGGTTAAATATAGATGTTGCATGGGTAGATCTGGGTGTCGAGGTTAAATATAGATGTTGCATGGGTAGATCTGGGTGTCGAGGTTAAATATAGATGTTGCATGGGTAGATCTGGGTGTCGAGGTTAAAAATAAACCTGCCTCGATGGGGTTTCGACCGCATGACCATAGAGCCGGCAGGAAAAGCTTGTGATGACTGCGCTGCCGCGGCTCCAGGGCTGTGGGTGAGCTAGGAGGTTTATTCCCAGCTAATTTCATTTCGTTCTAGCCATGTCTATGTGAATAAAATATAACAAGGAAGGGAACTAGTCACACCATCTCATATCTATCGAATTGGTATGTCTGAAGATGTATCACTACACCGCATGGTAGTCATCATTGTGATCATCATGTGCCTGCCTGGAGGTCAGCGTTGCCAAATGGATAAGTGCGCCAGTTGTGAGACGCTCTGGCAGTCCAAGGTATGCGCAACATTTGTCTCAGAAGCCAAGTCTACTTTACCATTACCAAACGTTGCATTCCTTTGTAAGACGTTGCGATCAACCTCAATCAGTTGTTAATTTGTTAGAGAGACAATAGTGGAAGATAAACTCTATGGACCGAAGAGTGAACTAAAAAAGACTGTTAGATTCATACAAGAGACAACATTGCAGTTATAAACATATTTCAGGTGAACGAGAGAAGAAGAAGAAGTTAGCCAAGTAAATGTTCAGTAGTTTGCTATTGCTTCCTGAACAAGAAGTCGACCGGTGTAGGGAACGATCCCATTGTCAGCCTTAATCTTACAATCATGATCATAACCATCATAATCACTGCCACCACCGTGATAATTATACAGTTCTCACCCCTTTTACTTATATCAACCATTCGTAGTTATCAGTATCACAATAATCACAGCGTGTTTTTTTTTAAATATATATTTAAAAAAAAATGTTGCATGTCCTTTGGACATCACCCACATGCTCAGCTGTATCGACTCTTGTATTTATTGCTGTTACCTTCATCATCATCACAACCACCACTGCCATCATAACATTTACCATCTTTTTGTTTTCTCTTCACTCCCCCCCCCCCCCCCCTCCTTACCATTTTCTCATTAGCATACTATATTTCATTTCTTGTCGTCATCATAATCATCATCCTCCTCATCATCATCACTATCATTGTCATTGCCACAACGTAACTTTTAATTATCATACTAATCGTAATTACCATCACGGCCTGGTCAAGGTCTATGCGATCTCCGCGCCCCCTCCCCTTCAACTCGTGAATTGCAAGACACGTTTGTTGACAAACAGGAGCAGTAATTAGACGGGCGGAGGTTACAAAATGCTGAAAGACGGTACATGAAAGCTAAGGACAGAGATACGGCAACTGTAAACAAATACAGTCCATTGACACCGCGTCTGCCCAGCTGCCATGACTGGATTATTTCTAATTGTGTATTTCAATGTATTAGGCTAACCCAGGTGTTTTCAAACAATACACGGTAGGTCAGTGGCCAGTAGCGAGCACGAGGTCTTCAACATAGCCTCGAGACAAGTCTTCTGGACATGGTTGGCTTGGCAGTTGGTGGCGACGTAATTATAGGGAAACCCAATCTATTTGGCCACCGTGTTGTAAAATCAATGTTAATACACGAGGCCTGAATGTGATATTCAGAAAATATAACAACTCAGACACAAACAATTCACCCCCGCACTGACACAGCTTGTAGCCTAAGGGTGTCCATAAACAATGCATTAGTTAGGTGTATTAAGCCACGAGATGTGTTGTTTGTGATTGGAAACGGCAGGAGGCGACAGGAATGTCAATTAAACTGTTTAATTGATTCAGTGCCAGGTTTAGACCACACATGGTACACAATCAAAAGAACAAGTATTATAATGAACATTTTCTGAACATTGAAACTGCGCAAAATACCTCAAAACAAAAACACATAACACGATAACCCCCAGTATGGCAGAGACATCGACCTTCTGTCCATTTGGCGATATATTATCTTTCTGCACCGAATTAGTGAAATATGCGTTTTATTTTTCAAAACTGACATAATGGGACAGGCAATCTGTCATTTAACTGACATCTACTGTCTATTGTACCTTGCGGTGTAAAGCAGGTTGGGGGGGGGGGGGGTGTCTTAAGCCCGAGGAATTAAGGCCGTCTGACTAGTGCAGTCGCCGCGAACTGTGCAGGTTAGGGTTTTATCTTTGCCCCCGACAGAAAAAAAAAAAACATCCACACCTTACAGAGGACTCGAACGCGGGTCTCCCGAAAAGCAATCCGGCATTCTAGCCACTCGGCCAGCCGCTCCTTTGGCAATGAGATGCGGTAATCAGCTACACAAGTCATGCTCCCGTCATGCCTGCCAAACCAACATTTTTTTTCTCTCCTTTCATTCCAAATAAAAACGTAGACCTGATCCAAGACGGGTGATCGGGTGAGATGAACTATGACTGCACACGCTTATCGCCCTGGCACATGATGATTACGATGCTTTCAATTCTCGTTCACAAGCTGACAAAACAGAACTTCATATCGTGATGATGATCATCATAAAGTGTTTCAGCACTTGGCCTGATGGTGAAACTTCCTTTTTGCATTCCATAGATGTATGTACAGCGACAACAATGTCTCAGGTTTGGGAGATAATATTGTGGTTTCCCCTGTACTTCCACCGGTCTCCCTGGCCTAGTGTAGCAGCTTTCTCCGTAACCCCGAATATTCTCGTGATTGACGTGAGCGCACGAGAATTGGAAGTTGTTCGAGTCGCGCCAGTGACTTGTGAGAGTATGGAGCCGGTCGCTCAGAAAGCAATGGCAAACTACTGAGCGTAATCTTGCCAAGAAATCAACAATCAACTGAAAGATGCTGATGTTGACACCGATGTCCTGTAAAGGATATGCAAAACATTTCCTATTCTTCCACAGCTACCAGGTTTTGATTGCCTGCCAACTGTAACAATGTATTAGACTGCTAGGGTAAGTGAGTATCTTGTACCATGGTGGTAAACAGACAGAATGTTCCAGGTTGTGCACTTGTCTCGATGGATGCTCGGTCACTAGAGCAGCATTAGCCACATCTTTGTGTGCCCTTCCTCTATCTCGTGGAGGTGCAGCTGGGTCTTTCCTTCTTCAAGACTGAGACCAAACCCACATGTCCCAGCCTCCCTCAAGCAGCTATTCCAGGACTGCTATCAACGGAGCACATGAAGGGAATGTTGCATGGCCTTTGCAGGACGTTGCGACCAACCCTAACACCAAGTCAATTTTATAGGCAAGTTTACGTTCAGTAGTTTTCCATAGATATCTGAACGGGAAGCTAACGTTTTTTTATGTTGCTTATCCCTTACAGGACGTTGCAGTCAACACCAGCACTTTTCGGCTGCTGTTGATGTACTAGGCAAGTTTTACGTTCAGTAGTTTGCCGGCTTCCTGGCCTAGAGGTTAGCGACTTTTCTCCGTAATCTCGTATACTCTCATAAGTAACGTGACGACGGTGAGAATCAGCAGTGGTTCGAATCGCGTCGGTAAATTGCGGGGTATGTGAGCCGGCCGCTCAGAAAGCAATGGCAAACTGCTGAGCGTAATCTTGCCAAGAAATCAACAATCAGCTGAAAGATGCTGATGTTGACAGCGATGTCCTATAAAGAATATGAAAAAAAAAAAAGTTTGTCATTGCTTTTTGAACGACCGGCTCACATACTCCCGTAGGTTACTAGCGCGGCGCGATCCGCTGCCCAATCTCGCGAAGCTGTTTTCCCCACGTGGATATACGGGATTACAAACAACGTCGTTAACCCCTTGGCCAGGGAAAAATATTACAGGTTAGGAAAAGATCCCTTACCCAGCCATTAGCGCACCATAAATTTAAACGCTTTAAGCCAACGGGCCCGACAGACTGCCATGTAAGTAATAGCTGAGATGTTAAAGCATTGTTTGGTCATGTAAGTAATAGGGGAGATGTTAGAGCATTGTTTGGTCATGTAAGTAATAGGGGAGATGTTAGAGCATTGTTTGGTCATGTAAGTAATAGGGGAGATGTTAGAGCATTGTTTGGTCATGTAAGTGATAGCGGAGATGTTAGAGCATTGTTTGGTCATGTAAGTAATAGCGGAGATGTTAGAGCATTGTTTGGTCATGTAAGTAATAGCGGAAGTGTTAGAGCATTGTTTGGTCATGTAAGTAATAGCGGAGGTGTTAGAGCATTGTTTGGTCATGTAAGTAATAGCGGAGATGTTAGAGCATTGTTTGGCAATGCTTACAGATAAAGCGTTAGCAACACATAAGAGAAATACAAGTGGTGGAACTGCAACACAGCTGTAAAATTACAAAGCACAAAAACTTCACGGCGGAACAAGCACGACAGGAGAATTCCGATCGTCAGACATTGGCCTTCTTTCTACCCCTTTAGCTCCATCACTCTAGGGGGCAGGCCCACTCGTATCATGGTTCCGTGTTTCTTTCTCCTGTCGCGCGTTCGCACCCCACAATAAATGTTCTGTGCACCCGATTGGTGCTACACGGCTGTACCGACTGAGATGATGAATCAACAACAGCTAAGTTGTTGCATATCCTTTACAGGACGCAGCAGTCATCCCCATCAGTGTTGCCTGTTCGTGATTCCTGGGTAAATTTATGCTCAGTAGCTTGCAATTGCTGCCTGAACGATCGGCACCCATATCATTTCATAAAAACCAACGTAAGGCGGTCTGCTGTCAAATCACCCGCGATCGAACCAGAGATGTGGGAGACCATCTATTCCCCTGCCAATCTATGATTGGCAGTGTGAAACATAGACAATAAGCAGATAAGATGAGAATCATCTAATGCCAGTGGAAATGTGGTTTCTGAGGAAAATGCAAAGAATAGCACAGACAGACAGAAAAACCAATAAGCAAGTCATACAAGAAACACGGCGTAAAACTGATGACATAAATTAGACGTAGACAGTCAATATTCACACAGTCAAGGATGCACAGATGCCATTTTTGCTTTTAGACAACTTATAGAAAAATCAATCGAATTCAATGAAACACCCTACTTAGCCTTTGTCGACCAAGAAAAAGCATTCGATAGAGTAGATAGAAACAAGCTGTGGGAAATCCTTAAACAATATGGAGTGAGTACACATCTAACAAACCTATGTAGAAGTTTATACAACAACAGTGAATGCATAGTGAGAGCAACTGGAGGACACTCAGAACCCTTCACCAGAAGATCTGGAGTACGACAAGGTTGTGTCCTGTCCCCTCTCTTGTTCATAACATATATAGACAACATATGTAAAGAAACCAGCCAAGCAGAGACAGCAAGAATACCGCATGACGAGAACACAGAAGAAGAACCATCTGCAAATCTAACCATTAGAGAACTTCTGTTTGCGGACGACCAAGCACTAATAGCAAAATCAGAAGCTGAATTACAAGACCACATGAATAGTCTAAACAAAATGTGTAGGGAACATAACATGAAAATTAGCACAAGCAAAACAGAGGTAATGACTACAACTAAAGAAGAACAAACAACAACAATTCACCTAAATGAACATCCCTTGAAACGAGTAAAGAGTTTCAAATACCTAGGGAGTATGATATCATCAAATGGCAGATCAGAAGACGAGATAGAAAATAGGTGCAATAAGGCAAATCAACTTATTGGACAAATGGCACCAATACTAAAGAACAAACATGTATCAATAACTACTAAGAAAGCACTTTACAACACAGTCGTCCTACCAACTCTTCTACCAATGCCAAACCTGGACAATGACAGAAAAAGAGAAAAGAAAAACCGCAACAACAGAAATGAGGTTCCTGAGAAGAATATTCAACTTATCAAGAAGAGATAAGATCAGAAATGAAGAAATCAGGACTAAAGTGGGGGTTAAAGCAGCGCTAGATTTTTATTAGAAAGCAGCAAGTCAAATGGTTTGGCCATGCAAGTAGGTTAATATTCAACAGCATACCACAACAAGCAATGATGTACAGACAAGATGGAAACAGAGGAAGAGGCCGACCACGTAAACGTTGGACGGAGGGAATAGCAGAGTCCATGGGAATATCGATATATGAAGCCCATAATCGGGCACTCTCACGAAGTTTATACTTCACCTCGACACCGCAAGGTACAAGAGGAACATGATGAGATGAGACAGTCAGTATTTTTTGGCACGTTATGAGAAGAAATAAACTAGAGTGACAACTGGTAAGATTGAGGGGAAAGAACAAAGGGAAGGAAGATAAATAGATGGCTTGGCCAGATGGCATAATTGAGACAAGAACACAGATCTGATCCACGACTCTGGTGATCGGGTGAGATGGTGAAACATGATCGCCCAAGCTTAATGATGATCGTGAATCTGGATATAATGATCTGAATGACGAAGACACACAACAGTAGATTAATAATATAATTTTGTTGCGTATCCCTTACGGGACGTTGCAGTCAACACCAGCATTTTCAGCTGCTGTTGATGTACTAGGCAAGTGTTACGTTCAGTAGTTTGCCATTACTTTCTGAACGACCGACCCCTATACCTTTTTCGAAAAAACCAGCACCGCCGTGTTTCGAACCCGGGTATACGGGCTCACATTGTGCCTCACATATTTCGCTGCCTCTCGTCAGGTGTATTGTGCAGAAATCACGCAACATAAACTAAAGCAACAGGATAAATCCTTCAAGCTATAATCTACAACACACATTCACACAGTCATTTGAATTGCCTGCCACGGTAGTTTTAAACCGACTATCATGTCTAACATAATCATATGTCGTGTACGATAGAATGTATAATGTTATGTATCATCATTATCTTCCACTTGTGCCGTCAAGCGTCTTGGGGAAGAATATTTGACGTGGAACTATAGTATGTCCAGAAATGAATGCCGTCATTCACGATCAATTATTTTGAAAACTGTCTTATTGCGTCGTTATGAAATTTTTCTTGCCGTCTTATATTTACCCCCACCCAAGGAATATGTCTTTGATAGGTCCAAAAGCAACTTAAGTCATCGAAAGCGGCGACATTTCTTTGATGTTTTGGTGAAAAACTAGTGATTTCTCGCTAACAAACTTGTTTGTATAGTAATGAATGCCCCGCCAATTCAGATGACGACACAAGGCGTATCCGGATTCGTATGGGAGTGGGTGCAGTAAAAGAAGTAACTTAAAAGTCGACAGGGTCGACTGCATTGCACCGGGTTTTTATCCCTCAGTCTCTTTCCGCAGTGTGGAAAGCGTCGCACAAAGCACGAACTCCGTAGCTCCAGCGACGACCCTCGGGAGTCTCCGAAAAAAATGCACTCGTGAAATGAAGGACTCGGAATCGAACATACGACCTTCGGAGCCCGATTCAGACGGCTTGACCACTTCACCACGGAGAATCCCGAGAGGGGTGCAATGTGTAATATTAGTAAAGACAGAGAATTTACAGAGGCATGGGGTAAATAATGTGTAAATTGACAGGAAAGTAGAAGGAATATATTTCTTACCTTATTTTTCATTTCCTTCTTGTTTCTTCACCTGCTGGTTAATAATGTGTACACAAGTATTCATGTTAGCTTTTTATATTGAGTACGTGAAAGCTTCCAAATAGCTGTGCGTTAATGTGCGTATAGAGTGACCAGAAATGATACCGCAATTTAGTCATCATGTTTCCATTTTTAAGGATCTGTTCAGCTGTCTGTGTAGTTTGTTCACACGTACACATGGGTGACAGACCCGCTTTGAGTCTTCGTGAAAGATTGTCTACTCTGCTGTTTACCGTTCAGAGACGGAACATGATTACCTGTTTTGCACTATGAAAATAGTTGTCAGTGTTTCTGTAGTGGGCTTTCTTCTTAACGACCAAGATGTTGGTCCTCTTTTCATTGACGTTTATGGATTGATTCGTATGCACGTGTGTTGTCCCCTAATTTGACAACGTGCATGCTCTCACGTTTCTTGTTATGCCACAATATGTCAGTTTCCACCGCAATATTACTCTTCTGTTGGTATTCAATGCGTTTAGTGTGTGTTTTTTTTTCTTCAATACAGTTGTTTGTCACCGCTGAGGGCTTGCGGAATTAAAAATTCATCACTGTGGAATACAAACTGTTGCCATTGACATTATGCTGATGCTGTAATGTTTAGGGCCTGCAATTCGTCTGAATAGTTGGAGCAAAATATCCCAGTAAGTGTGCACGTAGATTAAGGTCTGCGATCTGCTCAGACCTTAATCTGTGTCTGACGATTCCAGTAGTAAGTAAGTAAGTAAGTAAGCAAGCAAGTAAGTAAGTGAGTGAGTGAGTGAGTGAGTGAGTGAGTGAGTGAGTGAGTAAGTAAGTAAGTAAGTAAGTAAGTAAATAAGTAAATCTTTATTTTCCAAGGGTTAAGAATTGGGCACGCAGGCCCGTCTGAATTGGGCACGCAGGCCCGTCTGACAATCTGCCCTTCTTCTCTATTTCCTCTCATACATTCTTTCATTCAACATCTCTTATGAAGCAATTCTTTGACAACAAAAGAACAATAAGCATTAAAACGCATGAAAAATAATCAATAATACATGACTCGTTGAGGCAATGTTTAACATGGGCATCATGAATACCCAAGGTGGGTGTAACGTGCCATACATATGGGAATGTTGTTGTTGTTGTTGTTGTTTTTTTTTTTTTTGGCTAGTTGTCGTTCGAGATAATTTACCATTATTATTATTGTCTTTGTTGCTGTTTTTTTTTTTAAAGGGGCATGTAGTCTGTCCTGAGGTAGTGTTCAAACAGGTTGCGACTGTATGTATAATGATTGGTTGTGTCTTTGATTTCTTGTGGAAGATTGTTCCACAACTGAGTGGCAGAGTATGCTAAGCTTGTTTTAAATAAGTCTATCCTAGGTTTAGGGACATGGAGTATATTTAGTCGTTCGCTATGTCTTGCATTATATTTAAACAATGGCCAAATAGGTAGGTGTCCAGTAGGTTGATGATTGCTCTCGGTTGCATAAAATTAAATCCATCCTTTCTCCAATAGTCCTCTTCCTCTTTCAACACATTGTCCTCACATTTTTTCCAGTAACCGTTATCAATATTTAATATCACGGACTGGGTTAGTATCTTGACGTCAGACAATTTGAATGTCAGTTCAGTTATCAGTTGGGGTATCTTCATTGCACTCCGGACATGTCCATAGGTGCTCAGATCCCCCCCCCCCCAGCATATGCATCAGCGTCCGGTGGCTAATAGTGCCAGTTCTGTGTTGGTTGACGAGGCGCTTTATTTTCCCGATGTACCTCTCGCGTCTGGCTGTGCCGATTCTTCTTCTTCTTCTTTTCGTTCATCCGGAGTGTTTTTTTCAGATGTGATTGCGGTGTGTCTGTTATGCGCCCTTGGGCCGAAACCCGTAGGCCAACACATCGACTTTAGCGTGCTTTTTTGACCAGGTAGCATTCCTGGGAGACTCTCACTTTTGTGGTGCCATCTACAAACATGCTGGCCAAGTTAGAACGGTCGAAGACAACGGTCATCCCTCAAAGGAAGGCAGGGACAGTCCATAGCATTTTCCGCCATCCAAGGTTGCTTCCATAGTTGCAGGGCCGACACATAACGCCCTGGTTCTGGGCTAGCCGAGGGAATCGTCACGTCCTGCTCATGGCTGCTTTAAATCCTCACTTCAATATATTGGTCATTTTGTTTGCCCCGGGCCATTCCCGCACAAACCAGACAGGTTTGCAGACGGTATCCACTCAGCGAGTTTTCGGACATGTGCTTGTCGTTGCGCCCGTCAGAGCTGTTCCAGGCACGACAGACATTCGGAAAACTACCTAGTCAGAGCTGTTCCGAACAAGAGCGGCATTCGGAAACTAGATAGTCAGAGCTTTTCCTAGCACGAGAGACATTCGGACGAGACGTTTCACTCGGACGTAAATGCGTAGTGTCAATTTTTAGTTTGCCTCCCGTAGGACGACACTTCCGGCTTCCGGCGGGCATTTTTTAATGAGGTTAGCCTTCCTCGGGTTTCGAGACTCTTTGTTTCGGCTTCCACACAGCAAGCTTTCGCTTCGGGCTGCCACGTAATGGATTCGCAAGACAGGCGTTCCATTTCGTGTCAACGAGACAATTTTCCACCTTTGACTACACTCACTCCATGAGTGTGGTTACAGACTATCGGACGTCTGCGAGACGTGCGACCGAGGTGTTTTTCCACCTTTTTTACTCACTCACGAGGTAGGCTACATGTGCTGCCGGCTCAGCACCTTACCTCCGTGCGTCTGTCGGAGAGTAACGGTCAGGCCCTTTCATCCGGGGATACCTCATATCCCCCAGCTAAGAGCCATCGAACGAATCTGCGCTGAGCATGTAGCGTTGTCAGCACATCATCACAATTTTGATGTAGGTTTGTGTCGGCCAGGCTCTCACTTCCGAGAGTTTATGGCTTAGAGACGTTCAGCCATACACCTCGGATGGGAACCTTAGAGGTTATGCCCGGACTGAGATTTAGGGATCGTTTGCCTGATTTTGACTGCTATCCTCAGTCTTACCTGCAGAGCAGCAGGTTGTGTCTCTCTTAGTCTGGTCCCTATCCCACGAGCCGTCCGATATGTAGTTTTCACCCATCGGCAAGCACATGGGGTCGATGGGACACGCAAGCTTCCCCACCACGGCAAGGTGGAGACACATCGGGGGAGGTGCCGATTCTTACTCCCAGGTCTTTCATCCTGGACAGCAATGTGGATTCACTGACGTCAAAGTCCTCTGTTCTCGCCATATCTTTAAGGACGTTAATAATATCGGCACGATCCATGGGCTGGCCATCTACCGGGGGTGCAGAGCCAGCCAGTTTGTCAGCTCGTTCATTTCCCTCGACTCCCGTATGTCCAGGGACGAAGATGAAGGTGACTTTACGGACAACAGACTTCCGCAGCGATTCAGTCCACTGTCTACGTATAGATCCAGCTTCGACCTTCTGAATCATGCTCATTGAATCACTTAGTACACACACGTTGGTATAATGCTGTGATTCCAGCCATATGAAGGCCTGTGTAACTGCCATCACCTCCATCGTCATGCTGCTCGTGGTCATAGAGTGGGCACCACTGGATTCTTGAACGGTTCGGCCCGCTGAACGGGCTGTAAATGCCCACGCACTTCTCTGCTGCTTTACAATAGATCCATCTGTATAGATGAGCACTTCGGGGCTATCTGAGTGTTCATAGATGAGCGCGTTAACCTCTGCATTGACAGCGGCAGGGTTCTGCTCTCTGCACCGTCTGTCGAGTGTGATAATGCAGGAGAAAGTGCACTTAAAAGCTGGAGGCACCGGCACCCATTCCTTGCCGGGGTTGATACTGGTAAGACTGCAGACCTGTCTGACGACATCTTCCGCCCGACCCATCCATGATTTGCCCCTCTTTAGCCTGTCACCCTTTTCTCTGAATATAGCGTCATGCAGAGGGTGCTGCTCATCTGCACTTATTTTTAAGTATGCACGAGCTCTCCAGGTCTTGATCCTGTGTTCCATTGTCGGGAAGTCAAGGAGGTATCTCATTGCTACACAGCTGGTGTCTCTCGTGCAGCCCAAAATGATGCGCATGGCTTCGTTTTGTACCTTTTCAAGTCTTCCAATCTGTGTAGGGCTGACAGTGAGGATGGCCAGGGCATACTCGATGCGCGAAAGCACAAGTCCTTGGAACAGAAGTATTAGCAGTCTTTGCTCAATATTGGCAGTCGCCATGACTCTCATTGCTGACAAACCTTTTCGAGCCTTCGTTATGACATAATCGACATGATCTCTGAAGGACAGGCTACGATCAAGCCTCACGCCAAGATATGTCATTGACTGGGTTCTACTCAAAATGCTCCCATCCATTCTTACTGCCGGCAGGTCTGTTTTCACAATATGGTTGTTTAGCGAGAACCATGTAACCGTTGCCTTTGCAGGGTTGACAAGGGCATCGACATCAGCACACCATGAGGAAATTCGATCTAGTTCGCCCTGCATATCATTGGCAACCGCATGTCTATCTCGACCCTGTCGATACACGAGGATGTCGTCAACGATTGACAGAGTCCTACCCCTCCCGTCCAACTGTTGTTCAGTGATCGGCACCGTATACACGTTGAATAGTACTGGCGACAGTGGTGAACCCTGCGGCAATCCTGGACATATCGTTATCGGCTCAGAAGACCAACTCCCGCATCTTAGCACCACCTTCCTTTGGAGCAGAACTGCAGCTATCCATCGTACAAGGTGAGGGTGCACTTTCAGTCTGAGGAGGGTTTGCATCAAGTGCTCGAAAGATACTCTGTTATATGCGTCCTCTAAGTCTATGGCGTCCGCACATGTCTCTTCTCTGACCTGAAATCGTTCGTAAACATCTTGAGCAAAGACCGCCGCATTCAGCCATGACTCTTTGTTGCGTCTGTATCCTCCAAGTGTGGGCGGGAAGCAGCCGAGCTGTTCCAAGTCCCAAGCAAGTCTGTGTGCTACAATTTTCTCCAGTAGCTTGCCAACAGTATTCTGCATCGTAATGATTCTGTAGCCGCTAATCTTGGAATGGTCTTTGTTCGGTTTTGGCAGCGGCAGCAAGTAGCTGTGTAGCCATTCTTCTTTGACCTGACCCCTCTGGATACTAGTGTTGAATTCTCTGGCCAGTTCTTCCATGTCATCATCTGATATCACCAGTAGGTCACCATATCGGATGCCGTCTGGGCCTGGGGCGGTGTTGGGTGATTTCTTGAGCATCGCACGCAATATCTCAGCTGTGATTGTCCATTCTTCGTCCGTCCCAACCCCCTCGCACAACTGAGAGAGTGTCGTTGTCGTCCTCTGTCTGGCGGGCTCGTCTTTCTAGTCAGTCTGTTCTATGTAGCGTGCAAGAAGGGCCTTACCTTTATCCGCATCCAACTTTTTCCATGCGAGGTCTGTGCCTTGAAAGTCTGGAATACCCCTACGTTGTGCAGCACCGTTCATGCTCTTGTGGAGGCGCCAGAATGTCGTAAGAGATCGCTCGGAGCACACTTTCCTGCAGAACTCGTCCCATTTCTCGGCCTTGGCCTGTTTGGCGCAGGATTTGAATAAAGTCGTCGTCCTATCGACCTCAGTCTTCAGGTTCGCCAACTCAACCTGTGGCATGTTAGCCTTTCTGGCCTTTTGCCAGTCTTTGACAGCCTGCCTCTTTCCCAGCCATGCCTTCTCGACCTCTCCATTCCACCATGGTTGCTGCAACCATCTTTCTTGTCTCCTGCGGGAGGAAGTTAGTTTTCTTCTTCTGATTTTGCTTATGGCGTCTTGACCAGTGTTGTCGTACGGGAAGGCATTTGTCTTGTTTCTTTGACTCATGGCCCCGTATTTCTTGATCAGGATGACACAAGGGTAGTGGTCACTATAGTGGTATCCCAGTGTGCCCCACCGGCACCTTGGTGCGATGGTGGGCGACACCAGAGCCAAGTCAATGACGCTGTCAGAGTCACCTGGTCGAGTGGCCATTCTAGTGACCTTCCCATCATTCAGACAGATTAGGGCAGCAGATGCCAGGGCGTCCTCCAGATCTTCTCCCTGTCTATTGGTGATGCAATTCCCCCATTGACTGCCTCTGGCATTGAAGTCCCCACAGTAGATGATATGCCTTTCATCCATATCGAACAAACTCTGCCATTGTCTCACGTCGACCTTCCCATTTCGCGCATAAACGTTCACGATTACAAGCTGCACTGGTGTCATTATTCTTAATGCCTGCACTTGCAGGACATCACTGTTCCAGGAAGACATATCGATCTCAGACACTAGTATGTTGTCGCGGACCAGAATGGCTTTTCCGAGGTGCCGCCTGTTAAAGAATCCCTGAAAACCCGCGACATTGACTGTTCCGTCGCCGAGCTGTGTTTCTTGTAAGACTACAATATCGTTTCCGTAGAGTAGTTTTTCAAGAATGGGTCGGCGTTGACTAAATGATGCACAGTTCCAGAACAGTACTCGAACGTTTCCAATACCCAATCTGTCACATTTTAAACGCCTTCTGCGCGCGCCCGCCCTCTTACCACATTGTGTCCTTGCTGGTCGTCTGGTCGTCATGTTAGGCTTAACTATCGCCACCGGGCGCCGATGATACGCCGAAAGAAGTCCGGGCGCGCGTGCACGAACTCCGTTGCACGGTCCGAACTCCATTTCACAACGAAAAAACACTTAATCCATACACATTTCGGAAAAAACACGTTCCATTTTACGGGACGAAGAAATGTCCCGCCATCTTGCTTCAAGGGAACTCACTCTTCAATTTGAATGTAGTATTGGCAGCTGCCACATGTCCTTTAATTTTAGCCCACACAAGTTCTATAGAGTTTTAATGAGAATGATACGGCTGTCACAGAATGATGATAGTTTAGTGATTCCTAGATAAAATTAAATGTAACATTAATGGCAATATAGGAGAAGAGTTAACACTCGAGTCGTTCAATCTGAGAGAAGGATAAATGGAAGGTTAGTGACCGAATATCAGAGACAGGTGTTCGCAGAGTTCATTGCCTGACGATCAGATCGTACGGACACGGGAACCGGGGAGATCGCGGTGGGGAAAAATTAACAGAGGAAGCGATCAACGGGTTCGGATGATTTGAAGTATTAGCGTAAGGGGAACCAGGGAAACAGCGTAACCACGGAACGAACCGAGCAACTGGCCACTACGTGATTTCACCGCCTTTTGATGTACAGGATACGTCAAGAGACGAGTGTTGAGGTATGAACATCAAACAATAACGGAAGAACGGGAGGCCCACTATAAATAGTAGAGACTGGGTTTTCTGTTTAGTGCGTGTTCCAAACTGGGCTGAATTATCTATGCATCCTGAGTGGGGAAAGAAATACACGTCCCTAATGGTTGAAAGAATATGGGATATTAGTGTTTTATTCGCTAGTGTATTTCAATTCCAGGATGATAAGTGAATATATAAGGTATTATATCCTTGGCGTAATAGTTAAGTATAGGGAAATAGATGTGTGTGTGCATAGCGTTTACCATTGCTTTCTATTAGTGAATAGTTTAGACTTTGGTGAATTCATATGTCTTATGTCGGTGTATCCTTCGAAAGCCTTTTCATTACGGCTGGAGAAGGACACTTACATAAGTAGTATTAAGTGGCAGACGCATATCACGTGATTTACTTTACATCTCACAGGTTCCAGTTCTCATACTGACATATCAGAGAAGATAGACACATAAGTCTTGTGTACAGAAAAAGCTTTGTTGATAAACTCAAGACATTTCATTTGAGGGGAGATCAAATACCTCAATAAACCAAGGACGAACATAGACAAGGTCAAATAGGGAGAGGAAACAAAAGATTGCCTTCAATGAACTTTGAAAAAGAAGCAAAGGATATCCAGATAACCAAAGTAACAATGAAAAAGGAAGATAATCTGGCGGAAAGCAAAACCAAATAAAACTACATACGTTTATACTGTAGACTCATAGTGAAGAACCAATAGACAAGTCAGAACAGTGCTAGTCGTTAGAGACAATAGGCAGGACTGTGGTAATGTGGTTTTTCAGGTGTTGGATTATTAATTTCATGAAACAGACTCTGGCGAAGTCATAGACTTACTGGAATATTATTACTTTACGGTGATCCAGTGGCGAACAGTTTTGTTTCGTTCAATAACGGATTTACCTTCAGACTCAAGTCTACGGAACATCCAGGGTGAGACCTGTCCTGTTTTATGTGATGTCCTGTGGTGTGGCCGATTGAATGGGCGAGAGGTGATACCAAGACTAGACATTCCGAGTTCATTCTTGCACCAACAATAGAATACACTACCTACTACACCTACACAGTTCATACATACACCAGACATAGTTTTTATTAATAAATATTCTATTATTGTTGAAGGAAACTGTTGTCGGAGTATGTGATGGAGGAATAATAGAGAGAGAGAGAGAGAGAGAAAGGAATAGATATATGGAAGGGAAGACAGAAGGGAGGAGTGTAGACAGAAGTCAGTCAATAATCCCAAAGAAGAAGAAGTAATAAGGTGTGCTTGTTCATTCCACGTTCCTCCCGGGAAAACAAGTCACAACGGCGGAAGTCTCAAGCACCTATGGCCATGCTCTTCTATCAACTTGTCGATTTGATATTTCTTGCTTTTGTGCGCCTGTTTTACAAGGAACAACAACTGTAGCTTGAAATATGTTTCTGGAAATGGTATATTTTCCCTTCGGAGCCATATCTTTATGGCTTCCTTTGTGCTCGATGCCGTAGGTATTTTGTCTTCTTTGGCAACAACATTGTGATATGATGCATTGTCCATGATTAGACAAGACGGATTATCAAGGGGTGAAAGTACTGTATTCTCGAGCCAATCTCTAAATACATTACCATTCATCTCATTATGATAATCCCTATTGTCTGTATGCTTTGATACGAACAAGAGCCCAGCATTCTGTAGTAAGCCATTATGAGTACTACCAGCATAGGCTATGACCAAACGATGTCCTTTACCACTGGGCACATAATGCTTTATCTTTCCATCAACTGATTGCCATTCCTTTTCATTTATGTGGTGTGCATTGATCCACGTCTCATCCAAATATATTATGTCATAATTTTCTTTGCACATTTCCCTTATTTCACGTAGGTATCTGCTTCTCACGGCTCCTAAATTCGGTTGCTCGCAAAGGATATTTCTACCTCCCTTGTACTTTCTAAAAGTAAAGCCTAATGTCCTTATAATTTTCCACAAAGTTGTTTTGGATAGCTCTATGTTATTGTTCTTTCTCAACCAAACCCTCAGTTTTCTTACAGTCACTGTTTCTTTGGCATCCATCATTTTTATAATAACTCGCCTGATGACATCCTTGTCAAAGTTGTCTACAATTGCCTTTCTACCTACCGTTTGCTTATCGCGTGTTAGTTTCATTCCAGATTCTTGCACCCATTGACGAAATTACCGTTTACTCAAACCCAATGCATGTACTGTTCTTTTTTTCGGGATTTGTAACAGTAAGAAACAGTTTCCTGCGATCAGCTTCTTGACAAAAATATGTGTAAAATTTCATAGCGATGCTTTGAAGTGTACACAATTTCACATTCAATCACATTCCATTGAACAATATTTACACATTCAAATATTAGCTATTAATATTATATTACTGGTAAGATTTATTTATATATTTAGTTATATAATCACGTAAAAAAAGCGCGGATGTGTCTTGGTGAAGCTGTAATACTTTTAAAATTATGGACTTAATCTCTGAGGCGTAAATTATATACCGCTTATAAACAAACATTGAAATCTGCTGTACAATCTCCAGAACAAAATTTTTTTGTTGTTGGGTGGACATAATGATAAGGTTATATGCTAAATCTCATAATTTTCCCTCAGTTGGTTACTGAGATATGGAATTTTATAATGAGGCAGAAAAAAGTAAACAGACTATAGATAGTGTCATTCCAAGTGATTGTACAATGTCTTTGATCTCGTCAATCCATTTTCTTCTCGAGTGTCCTCTTGCTCTAGTAGCAGATCTACTTTGATGTAGCGCCCGTGCTGGTAGTTGGTGGAGTTGCATATTAACGAGATGACTAAACCATTTGATTCCATTCTATTGTACCATTACTCCTACTCAGTTAAACCTGTTCATCGCCTGGCTCAAATTAATAATCCCGTGACAGAGTCAGCCACAGATAGGATATCGAAGTGATTATTCGCAACGCGCTGTGAATAACGCTCAGTGTTATTCACTGCTGGTCACGTGATGTTTACTACCGTCGACGATTGATAACGTCACGTGACGTTTATGTTTGAAAATGGCTAGAAAAGGAAGCACAAAGACAATTATGTTTCCTCTTGTAGTAGTAGTAGTAGTAGTAGTAGTAGTAGTAGTAGTAGTAGTAGTAGTAGTAGTAGTAGTAGTAGTAGTACAGGAAAGTAGGCAATCTTCCAAATAACGGTCCCAAATTATTTTTTGTAAAAAGTATCCCTTACAGGGCCCCAGTAGGTGATATAATAAAAAAATATTAAATGTATAGAACTGAGACTGAAATAAATAATCATATAATTGAATGGGTTGAGTGTGTGGTGGACTGCTAGACCGATTGATTGATGTAATACAACTGTTTCTGGGCCCGGGGGACCCTCACTGTCGTCGGAGTGTATATCCATATCTTGTGCAACTCGTCTTACCATGTGCATGTTCCATACGTCTGCTCTCTGTTTTTTTTTTCTTCTTCTTTTCTATTCACAGTGCGCTGTGAGTAACGTTCAGTATCATTCGCAGCGCGCTGTGAATAACGCCTCTCATTTTTAAAATAAATATCTACAGTCATTAAAAATACACCCTATACTTCACAGTAGTTTAAAAAGAACCACAATGTAAGCGAATGAATTAGGATGAACTTGGAAGCAACAGAGATGTGGTTCCTAAGACGAATGTTGCGAATTCCTAAGAACGCCTGCCTGAATGAGTCTAATGAAACTAGAACATTATATGCAACAATAAGAAAGAGACAAACGGCTTTCTTTGGTCATGTGATAAGAAGAGAGACACAGGAGAATATCGTGACAACTGGACAGATCGAGGGGAAGAGAGGGAGAGGTAGACCAAGAGTAATGATGCTGGGTGGATAGAGACGGTGACATGAAGGAATATCATTAGGGGAGCTGATCCAGAAAACCAAAGACCGAGATCTGTGGAAAGTCATAAATGCCCACGCCAGCCGGTATGGCACTTGATGATGATGTTGAAGATTTTTGTACACAATTTGTGGACAACTTCCAGCAGGACAGAGTGATTGCCCATACCAATAGCAATATGGCGTCTACAGCCAGGGACAGAGCTCGGTGCTTGAGGTAATTTGATGTCCAGATGAATGTACTAACTGCCGCATAGTAATTAATCACATTAAAAAGATTGGCTTGAATAGGTGGCAATGTAAAATATTGAAAGCAACACGCTAATAGTTTAATAGTATACTTCTATTGCCGCAACTACTAACCAACTAGACAGGATTGAATGAAAGTGATTACATGTCACAAGCTTATTATACCATTACCACACTGATATCAGCGTTATATCAAAATAATTTGAACCTTATAAAAAATAAATTGCTTCATATAACAGACAAAATGAAATCAGAGAATACCTCAGTTAGATAACTTCGTTACAAACTGGTATTAATATAAGATTTTGTTTATTTCAAAATTGGAGCAATGTGAAGTGTGGGGGTAGAAGAGGAATTCCAAGTAAATAATTGTCATCTGCAGAATATTTGCACAACGACGTCATGTAGGGGTGTTTATGCTCATTCTGCTGAGTGATAAACAAGCAGGAAACAGAGTAGTCTTTTTCTAAATAGACTTAATTATGTTTAACCGAAAGTCAGGTCTTATTCGGCTATGGCTGAGCTACAGTTTACCAGTAGATGTTACTACCTGTTTTCTGTTAGCGCCAAATGTTGGGTGGTGCTCACCAAACCCGACATCCCACATTGTGCCAACAGCTTCAGGTGGAGGAGTGCAATTGGAAAGGTTCAAGCCTTACCCTAGTGTGAGGAAATGCAACCTAAAGACTAAATATCATAGCAGGCCAGACCAGGCCCTAACCCTTAGTCGGCAATTGGTCTAGGATGGAAGCTCTGACAGGCGGACAGTTAGAGTATTGTTTTGCTGATCTGGCAGCTTCTGCATCTTGTCTTGTTTGAGATTTATTGGTGTTACCTTCCCTCTGGAGTAAACTAGGCAGGCAGAGAGAGAGAGAGAGGGGGCATGGTCCAGTGGTAAGAAAGAGAGAGAGAGAGAGAAAGAGAGAGAGAGAGAGAGAGAGAGAGAGAGAGCTGCATATGCAAAACATGGTCTCTAAATTCAACCTAGGATTTGTGTTATGGAGAGGTCTAACTCCATTGTACAAACTATTCTCTATCAAGATGACAGGTGCCAGTCTTATGTTTAACCTGTGCATTGCTATAGTGAGTCCTCTTCTGACTTCTTTTGTACAATCACCATTGTTGAGACTTCTTTTGTAGTCACAATTGTTGAGGCTTCCTTTGTAGTCACAATTGTTGAGGCTTCTTTTGTACAATCACCATTGTTGAGACTTCTTTTGGACAGTCACCATTGTTGACGCTTCTTTTGTACAATCACCATTGTTGACGCTTCTTTTGTACAGTCACTATTGTTGAGGCTTCTTTTGTAGTCACCATTGTTGAGGCTTCTTTTGTATACACCATTGTTGAGGCTTCTTTTGTACAATCACCATTGTTGAGGCTTCTTTTGTACAGTCACCATTATTGAGGCATGTTTTGTGCAATCACCATTGTTGAGGCTTCTTTTGTACACTCACTATTGTTGAGGTTTCTTTTGTACAATCACCATTGTTGAGACTTCTTTTGTACAATCACCATTGTTAAGGCTTCTTTTGTAGACACCATTGTTGAGGCTTCTTTTGTAGTCACAATTATTGAGGCTTCTTTTGTACAATCACCATTGTTGAGACTTCCTTTGGACAGTCACCATTGTTGAGGCTTCTTTTGTGAAATCACCATTGTAGAGACTTCTTTTGTACAATCACCATTGTTGAGGCTTCTTTTGTAGTCACCATTGTTAAGGCTTCTTTTGTAGACACCATTGTTGAGTTTTTTTTTATACAATAACCATTGTTGAGGCTTATTTTGTACAATCACCATTGTTGAGGCTTCTTTTGTACAATCACCATTGTTGAGGCTTCTTTTGTACAGTTACTATTGTTGAGGCTTCTTTTGTACAATCACCATTGTTGAAACTTCTTTTGTACAATCACCATTGTTGAGGCTTCTTTTGTAGTCACCATTGTTGAGGCTTCTTTTGTACAATCACCATTGTTGAGGCTTCTTTTGTAGTCACCATTGTTGAGGCGTCTTTTATGCAATCACCATTGTTGAGGCTTCTTTTGTAGTCACCACTGTTAAGACTTTTTTGTACAATCACCATTGCTGAGGCTTCTTTTGTAGACACCATTGTTGAGGTGTCTTTTATGCAATCACCATTGTTGAGGCTTCTTTTGTAGTCACCACTGTTAAGCTTTTTTGTACAATCACCATTGCTCAGGTTTCTTTTGTAGACATCATTGTTGAGGCGTCTTTTATGTAATCACCATTGTTGAGGCTTCTTTTGTAATCATCATTGTTATGACATTTTTTGTACAATCACCATTGTTGAGGCTTCTTTTGTAGTCACCATTGTTAAGACTTTATTGTACAATCACCATTGCTGAGGCTTCTTTTGTAGACACCATTGTTGAGGCGTCTTTTATGTAATCACCATTGTTGAGGCTTCTTTTGTAGTCATCATTGTTAAGACTTTTTTTGTACAATCACCATTGTTGAGGCTTCTTTTGTAGACACCATTGTTGAGGCTTGTTTTGTGCAATCACCATTGTTGAGGCTTCTTTTGTAGACACCATTGTTGAGGCTTCTTTTGTAGTCACAATTGTTGAGGCTTCTTTTGTACAATCACCATTGTTGAGGCTTTTTTTGTACAATCACCATTGTTGAGGCTTCTTTTGTACAGTCACTATTGTTGAGACTTCTTTTGTTCAATCACCATTGTTGAGATTTCTTTTGTACAATCATTATTGTTGAGACTTCTTTTGGACAGTCACCATTGTTGAGGCTTCTTTTGTATAATCACCATTGTTGAGACTTCTTGTGTACAATCACCATTGTTGAGGTTTCTTTTGTAGACATCATTGTTGAGGCTTTGTTTGTACAATCACCTTTGTTGAGGTTTCTTTTGTACAATCACCATTGTTGAGGCTTCTTTTGTACAGTCACTATTGTTGAGGCTTCTTTTGTACAATCACCATTGTTGAGACTTCTTTTGTACAATCACCATTGTTGAGGCTTCTTTTGTAGTCACCATTGTTGAGGCTTCTTTTGTACAATCACCATTGTTGAGGCTTCTTTTCTAGTCACCATAGTTGAGACTTATTTTGTACAATCACCATTGCTGAGGCTTCTTTTGTAGACACCATTGTTGAGGCGTCTTTTATGCAATCACCATTGTTGAGGCTTCTTTTGTAGTCACCATTGTTAAGACTTTTTTGTACAATCACCGTTGCTAAGGCTTCTTTTGTAGATACCATTGTTGAGGTGTCTTTTATATAATCACCATCGTTGAGGCTTCTTGTGTAGTCATCATTGTTAAGACTTTTGTTTGTACAATCACCATTGTTGAGGCTTCTTTTGTAGACACCATTGTTGAGGCTTCTTTTGTACAATCACCATTGTTGAGGCTTCTTTTTTCTTATGTCATCCCCTTGAAAGGTTAGCTGGATGAATACCTTGAGTTTAAGGACTGTAGTTACGTCTGGTTTAGGTTTGGGCTGTTGGCAGTGGCGCTTTATAAATCCTGTGGAGTACCCATTCAGGTTTAAGACATTCTTCAGTTTCAAATTCCTCTGTCAGTGTGTCCTGGGTGCATATCTTTCTAGCACGGTCAAACAGGGTCCGTACTAAGCCCCGTTTGTACTGGACAGGTGTGAAGCTCTGAAAAGAGTTAGTTTATTTTCCATACTGTAGATTTGTTAATGGTTCATTGGGTGCGGTAACTAGTCCTTTGACCACTGTACTTAGTTGCTTATGTGTTAAACATGCATGATATATATCAGTGTTAATATGTTTTGTTTCCCCTTGAAGGACACATGTAAATTTTGGTTGAAAATGTACTGCAATACACGTTATAATATGTTGGCAGATTTCTAGAGTATGCAGAAACCACACTTAAAAGATATAACATCCATGTTTTGCTTGATACACAAGTCAAAGCAAATAACACCGTGTGATATTTGGGAAAGGAACAGTTTATGTCCAAGAAGAAAATCATTATTTTGAGATGTTAATTGGTTATTTAGTTAGTTTTGGTTGGTTGACTGGTTGGTCAACAGATCACCCTCACTGGACATCAAACTATTAGTCCATAAGTGCTCAGATCCTCTTCTTAGTATCTCCCTCAGAGTGTAGCAGCTGGTGACACCAGTTCTGTTTTGGTCGACCATTCTTCCTTGGCTTTCCCTATGGTGCTCTAGTCTAGTTTGAACCCATTCAACCTGTTGTTTTTTATTTCAGTCTGGTCTCTTGAGCTCTACAACTGACACTACATATCTGTCCCCTGACACTAGATGATGTTGAAATTTAAATCTTACTTGGGTGGCTGCAGTACTTGAGGCTCTGTCAGTTCAGAGGCTCTAGTACTTGAGACTGTGAATTCTGAGGCTCCAATACTTGAGGCTCTGTGAGTTCAGATCATGTTAAATATATGACTTCCTCATCCTCCTTACATTCATCATCCGCCTGCAGAGCAAACAAGAAATTTGGGGGACTGCGTGGTCTCGAGGTATGGTGTCCGCCTTGAGTGCTGGAGGTCCTGGGTTCAGGCCCCGGTGAGGACCGGGTTTTTTTTTTTTCATGTGGAATTCTAGTAATAAAATTTCCCCTGGTCTCTGGGTGGTGAGATTGGACACCCGTGTGTATTGTTGCGCACATAAAAAAATCCCTTGGCAGTTGGAAATTGAAAAAGAGTAGCCTAACGGCTCTGCCCGGGCAAAATTTCGAGTTAAAAATCTACCCAAATTATTTCAGGATCCTCGCTGGTGCTACGGAGTTCGTGCACTGAGCTGAGTTTCTCCAGATTCAGGTTTGAGTTCGGAGGAGAACAGAGCACTTATGGGTTACAGCGGTGTGCTGTGATGTTGATCCATCGACTAAACTAAACTAAACTAAACAAGAGATGGGTTGAACTGCAGTAAAATAATGAATAAAACTGTGAGTAGAAATGTATCAGCCTTACACGAACACAATCATTGGTGACAGCAGATTAAATAGATTTAAAGCTTTCAAGAAACAAAAAGACCATTAGGACACTAATGCAGCTAAGAAAAACTACACAAACTGAATGAATACTGTTCCAGAGAAAACATCATTCAGTCTGTGGTCAAATCTATATTAGTTTGGAGCTCTAACTTAAGTTATGGTAAGGATAAAAGGTTGGGATGTCTTAGGGCAGGCATATAGGTAACAGCTATGTCTTCAATACAGAGATTGTAATCTGCACATTTTTGTGATAGTTAATTACCATCAGTCTCACTGAACTAGATCTCTAGTTTTTATTTTCTTCTGGAAGATCTGGTCAGAGAGAAGGTGCTGGACTGGGCACTGTTTAGTTTGTAAAATGTTGTTTAGTGTTTATTTACAAATGTAAACTTGATCTTCATTGTCTTTTTATATGAACGTGAAATCAGGACTCAGCATCATTGCACTAGGGACATTTCCACACATGCATCATCCCTTTGTTCAGCCTGGTTGAACATCTGCCTGAATTCCTTTGTGGATAGTGAGTTGGTTTTACATAACACATAAAAAAGACAGGTGAGTGTGTAGGTGTAATGAGCACATTTAAGAATGATGTTGAAAATGTGGCTAAAACAATAACACATACTCAGCTCGTTTATAAGTTAGTTAAGGTAAAGGACCTTTCACTAGCATTAACACCTATTGGGCATATGGTGCTAAACTATGTTTTAATAGGCCAATTGGCAGTCCAGGGGTCATTTGTATTTGTGTGCAATTGCTTGCTTGTGAACTTGACCACAGTGCACACACATGCTACTTCAAGTGTTTATTAGTTTGCATGTGGACCAGCTTTCCCTATTACCAGTGTGTGGTTTTATAGAAGAATGCTGAAAATTAACTGGACAGCTAAAATGAGCAATCTGGATGTTTTAAGGGAAGCTGAGTCGCAAAAGCAACTTATCACAAACATCAGAAATAGGCAGTCATCGTTTTTGGCCACATTTTGAGAAGACAAAAAAATGGAACATGTTGTGACCACCGGAAAGATTTGTTGAAAGAGACATAGAGTAAGTCACCATGAGAAGATTCTTGACAGTCTTGTGTCATGGCACGGAAGGGAGTCAACACACGAATTGATCCATGAAGTGGGAGATTGTAATTTGTGGCGAGGCACGTCAGCAGGCAAGGCACTGGATGATGATGATGATGATTGCCAGTGTCCGTGGCCATCAGGCAAACGCTTCTTCAACTTCAGAGTTCATACATGTGGTCATTATCCTGCCAGCGGTCATGTGGTCATTATCCTGCCAGCGGTCATGTGATCATTATCCTGCCAATGATCATGTGGTCATTATCCTGCCAGCGGTCATGTGGTCATTATCCTGCCAGTGGTCATGTGGTCATTATCCTGCCAGCGGTCATGTGTGTGTGGTCATTATCCTGCCAGTGGTCATGTGGTCATTATACTGCCAGCGGTCATGTGGTCATTATCTTGCCAGCGGTCATGTGATCATTATCCTGCCAATGATCATGTGGTCATTATCCTGCCAGCGGTCATGTGGTCATTATCCTGCCAGTGGTCATGTGGTCATTATCCTGCCAGCGGTCATGTGTGTGTGGTCATTATCCTGCCAGTGGTCATGTGGTCATTATACTGCCAGCGGTCATGTGGTCATTATCTTGCCAGCGGTCATGTGATCATTATCCTGCCAATGATCATGTGGTCATTATCCTGCCAGCGGTCATGTGGTCATTATCCTGCCAGTGGTCATGTGGTCATTATCCTGCCAGCGGTCATGTGGTCATTATCCTGCCAGTGGTCATGTGGTCATTATACTGCCAGCGGTCATGTGGTCATTATCCTGCCAGCCTCCGTCACTTCCCAAGATATTTTCTGGTACCCATGTTGGACCGGGTCAACCTGGCAAACCAGATCAGTTTTAACTATCCACTCGATGCAGACGACTTCCTGTCCCCAACATGGCAGTTAAGCATTGAACCGCTATGGCCTCTGGAGTATTTATCCTTGTGGCTGCAGTTTGCATTCACATTTTCCTCATGTTGGACTGGTAGTATATGGTTCTGTCACCCTGCTACTGAGTGAATGCGTGGCACGACTCGTGAGCTGTGAAATTCATGTGGAATACTTTTACATCTGTCCACTTTTGTTTGTACAGTGAACTGCATGCTCGGAACAATGGCTACCGGTTGTTGCTGAATTGACTGGTTTGGCTTTTCGGTTCATGAGAGAATTTTTCAGGAGACTCCTGGGAGTTGACGCTGGAGCTACGGAGTTCGTGCTTTGTGTGGCGCTTTTGGCGGGTCACCCTGTGGAAAGATACCAAGCCATGTGAGAAAACCTGGGTCAGTGAAGTCTTTCTGGTGACTGTCGTTTCCATTGACGATGAACTGTAATTTTCGTGGAGGACTTTTGTGTTGGCATTCTGGTGGCAGCATTATGCACAGTATACCTGTGTGGGCTGTTGGCTTGCCGAGACTCCAGTCTGTTCCACTTTTCACATTGGACAGTGAGAAGCATTTTGTGTGATAGTCACTGGCACAGGAACGGAGCATAATGGGGACGACCTGTTGCCGTGAAGTTGGAACCGTGACTAACTAACTAACTCGATGCAGATTCAAACCCCACCGGGCAGGCAGAGAAGCAGTGTTTTTTTATGGGGCCACAAACATCATAATACAGTGAGGTGATATTCCTTATTGATGGAGCAGAGAAGAATTGAAAAACAAAAAAAAATTATCACAATGTGTTGATATTAGAGAACAAAATACAGCAATATAGTTTGCCACATGGACATGGGAATTGTGGTGGTGTAGAGGTTAGCACACTTGCCTGCCGGCCTGGTGATGGTTGAATTAAATCTCACTCAGTGCCAGGGTTTTAAACAATTGACATGGGCTGCATGTTGGCTTAACCAAAACATGAATAATGACTTTCTTTCTTTCTGTCTTTCTTTCTGTCTTTCTTTCTGTCTTTCTTTCTGTCTGTCTTTCTTTCTTTCTTTCTTTCTTTCTTTCTTTCTTTCTTTCTTTCTTTCTTTCTTTCTTTCTTTCTTTTTTTCTTTCTTTCTTTCTTTCTTTCTTTCTTTCTTTCTTTCTCTCTCTCTCTGCCTGCCTGCCTGTCTGCCTGCCTGTCTGCCTGCCTGCCTGCCTGCCTGCCTGCCTGCCTGCCTGCCTGCCTGCCTGTCTGTCTGTCTGTCTGTCTGTCATTCGTTCTTTCTTTCTTTATTGTACATATCCTCCTGTTCTGCAGGTTGCACTATACAAGCATCAGTGAAGCTGAGCACAGAAAATTCTTCAAACCCAGGCCAGCACCAGTTGACAGACAAGTTGCCCGACAGTCCAGACAGTAGCAGGTGACAGACAAGTTGCCCGACAGTCCAGACAGTAGCAGCTGATGTCACCATAGTCCAGACATGCCAGGATGTAGGAAGGCTGGTTGTATTTATTTTCATATTCAGTCACCATGTATTCTGAAAATTGTTTATGGTGGTGTTAGAACAGTAATGAGTATTTGACTAATGGGAAAACCTTCTTCTTCTTCTTCTTCTTCTTCTTCTTCTTCTTCTTCTTCTTCTTCTTCTTCTTCTTCTTCTTCTTCTTCTTCTTCTTCTTCTTCTTCTTCTTCTTCTTCTTCTTCTTCTTCTTCTTCTTCTTCTTCTTCTTCTTCTTCTTCTTCTTCTTCTTCTTCTTCTTCTTCTTCTTCTTCTTCTTCTTCTTCTTCTTCTTCTTCAGCGTTCCGAGCCATTGAGGTTCTTTGCTGCAGATACAATCCATCTCCATTTGTCTCTCTGGTTGACCTTCTCTTGCCAGTTGCTGATTCCAAGTGTTTGTAGGTCTGTATATATATTATCTTTCCACCGTCTTCTTTGTCTACCTCGGGGTCTACGGTCATTTATTTCCTGAGTTTTGTTTCCCTATTATCTTCCATTATTTCTATAAGCCCTAGCCATTGCAGTCTATTAGCATTCACGATACCAGTGTGGGAAAACATTGATTGTGTAAATTTATGGCACTGTTTTATGGTTTTGGTATTAGTTTTATGTAACATCCTTGGGTATATTGAATATGATGGTGACATCATTGTGCTATTTGAGTTATATTTAAATAGTTACATGAAATATCTGCAATGCAATTATTTCACACAAATATGAAGCACAACAGTTTGGCAGGTGATATGTTTGAATGGTATTCCAGCTGCAGCTGTATAATAGTAATTTAACTCAGGTTGGTAAACCTCTCTAGTGTGAGGAAATGCAACCTAAAGTTTAAATGTCGTGCAGGGCAGAATAGGCCTTAAGTCTTGTTCTGCAACTGGTCTAGGATTAAAGCTCTGTCAGGCAGACAGTTAGAGCATTGCTTTGCTGATTCAGTAGCTTCTTCAGCTTGTCTTGTTCTAGATGTATTGGCGTTGCCTTTCCTCTGGAGTAAACTAATGAAAATTAATTGGACAGCCAAAATGAGCAATCTGGATGTTTTAAAGGAAGCAGAGTCGCAGAGACAACTTATCGCAAACATCAGAAAGAGGCAGTCATCGTTTTTTTGGCCACATTTTGAGAAGACAAAAACTGGAACATGTTGTGATAATTGGAAAGATTTGTGAAAAGAGAGATAGAGGAAGACAACGTGAAAAGGTTCTTGACAGTCTTGTGTCATGGCACGGAAGGGAGTCAACACACGAACTGATCCATGGTGTGGGAGATTGTAATTTGTGGCGAGGCACGTCAGCAGGCAAGGCACTGGATGATGATGATGATGATTACCAGTGTCCGTGGCCATCAGGCAAACGCTTCTCCAACTTCAGAGTTCATACATGTGGTCATTATCCTGCCAGCTGTCATGTGGTCATTATCCTGCCAACAGTCATGTGGTCATTATCCTGCCAATGGTCATGTGGTCATTATCCTGCCAGCGGTCATGTGGTCATTATCCTGCCAGTGGTCATGTGGTCATTATCCTGCCAGTGGTATTGTGGTCATTATCCTGCTAGCAGTCATGTGGTCATTATCCTGCCAGTGGTCATGTGGTCATTATCCTGCCAGTGGTCATGTGGTCATTATCCTGCCAGTGGTCATGTGGTCATTATCCTGCCAGCTGTCATGTGGTCATTATCCTGCCAGCCTCCGTCACTTCCCAAGATATTTTCTGGTACCCATGTTGGACCAGGTCAACCTGGCAACCCAGCTCAGTTTTAACTATCCACTCGATGCAGATGACTTCCGGTCCCCAACATGGCAGTTAAGCATTGAACCGCTGTGGCCTCTGGAGTATTTATCCTTGTGGCTGCAGTTTGCATTCACATTTTCCTCATGTTGGACTGGTAGTATATGGTTCTGTCACCCTGCTACTGAGTGAATGCGTGGCACGACTCGTGAGCTGTGAAATTCATGTGGAATACTTTTACATCTGTCCACTTTTGTTTGTACAGTGAACTGCATGCTCGGAACAATGGCTACCGGTTGTTGCTGAATTGACTGGTTTGGCTTTTCGGTTCATGAGAGAATTTTTCAGGAGACTCCTGGGAGTTGACGCTGGAGCTACGGAGTTCGTGCTTTGTGTGGCGCTTTTGGCGGGTCACCCTGTGGAAAGATACCAAGCCATGTGAGAAAACCTGGGTCAGTGAAGTCTTTCTGGTGACTGTTGTTTCCATTGACGATGAACTGTAATTTTCGTGGAGGACTTTTGTGTTGGCATTCTGGTGGCAGCATTATGCACAGTATACCTGTGTGGGCTGTTGGCTTGCCGAGACTCCTGTCTGTTCCACTTTTCATATTGGACAGTGAGAAGCATTTTGTGTGATAGTCACTGGCACAGGAACGGAGCATAATGGGGACGACCTGTTGCCGTGAAGTTGGAACCGTGACTAACTAACTAACTCGATGCAGATTCAAACCCCACCGGGCAGGCAGAGAAGCAGTGTTTTTTTATGGGGCCACAAACATCATAATACAGTGAGGTGATATTCCTTATTGATGGAGCAGAGAAGAATTGAAAAACAAAAAAAAATTATCTTAATGTGTTGATATTAGAGAACAAAATACAGCAATATAGTTTGCCACATGGACATGGGAATTGTGGTGGTGTAGAGGTTAGCACACTTGCCTGCCGGCCTGGTGATGGTTGAATTAAATCTCACTCAGTGCCAGGGTTTTAAACAATTGACCTGGGCTGCATGTTGGCTTAACCAAAACATGAATAATGACTTTCTTTCTTTCTGTCTTTCTTTCTGTCTTTCTTTCTGTCTTTCTTTCTGTCTGTCTTTCTTTCTTTCTTTCTTTCTTTCTTTCTTTCTTTCTTTCTTTCTTTCTTTCTTTCTTTCTTTCTTTCTTTCTTTCTTTCTTTCTTTCTTTCTTTCTTTCTTTCTTTCTCTCTCTCTCTGCCTGCCTGCCTGTCTGCCTGCCTGTCTGCCTGCCTGTCTGCCTGCCTGCCTGCCTGCCTGCCTGCCTGCCTGTCTGTCTGTCTGTCTGTCTGTCTGTCATTCGTTCTTTCTTTCTTTATTGTACATATCCTCCTGTTCTGCAGGTTGCACTATACAAGCATCAGTGAAGCTGAGCACAGAAAGTTCTTCAAACCCAGGCCAGCACCAGTTGACAGACAAGTTGCCCGACAGTCCAGACAGTAGCAGGTGACAGACAAGTTGCCCGACAGTCCAGACAGTAGCAGCTGATGTCACCATAGTCCAGACATGCCAGGATGTAGGAAGGCTGGTTGTATTTATTTTCATATTCAGTCACCATGTATTCTGAAAATTGTTTATGGTGGTGTTAGAACAGTAATGAGTATTTGACTAATGGGAAAACCTTCTTCTTCTTCTTCTTCTTCTTCTTCTTCTTCTTCTTCTTCTTCTTCTTCTTCTTCTTCTTCTTCTTCTTCTTCTTCTTCTTCTTCTTCTTCAGCGTTCCGAGCCATTGAGGTTCTTTGCTGCAGATACAATCCATCTCCATTCGTCTCTCTGGTTGACCTTCTCTTGCCAGTTGCTGATTCCAAGTGTTTGTAGGTCTGTATATATATTATCTTTCCACCGTCTTCTTTGTCTACCTCGGGGTCTACGGTCATTTATTTCCTGAGTTTTGTTTCCCTATTATCTTCCATTATTTCTATTAGCCCCAGCCATTGCAGTCTATTAGCATTCACGATACCAGTGTGGGAAAACATTGATTGTGTAAATTTATGGCACTGTTTTATGGTTTTGGTATTAGTTTTATGTAACATCCTTGGGTATATTGAATATGATGGTGACGTCATTGTGCTATTTGAGTTATATTTAAATAGTTACATGAAATATCTGCAATGCAATTATTTCACACAAATATGAAGCACAACAGTTTGGCAGGTGATATGTTTGAATGGTATTCCAGCTGCAGCTGTATAATAGTAATTTAACTCAGGTTGGTAAACCTCTCTAGTGTGAGGAAATGCAACCTAAAGTTTAAATGTTGTGCAGGGCAGAATAGGCCTTAAGTCTTGTTCTGCAACTGGTCTAGGATTAAAGCTCTGTCAGGCAGACAGTTAGAGCATTGCTTTGCTGATTCAGTAGCTTCTTCAGCTTGTCTTGTTCTAGATGTATTGGCGTTGCCTTTCCTCTGGAGTAAACTAATGAAAATTAATTGGACAGCCAAAATGAGCAATCTGGATGTTTTAAAGGAAGCAGAGTCGCAGAGACAACTTATCGCAAACATCAGAAAGAGGCAGTCATCGTTTTTTTGGCCACATTTTGAGAAGACAAAAACTGGAACATGTTGTGATAATTGGAAAGATTTGCGAAAAGAGAGATAGAGGAAGACAACGTGAAAAGGTTCTTAACAGTCTTGTGTCATGGCACGGAAGGGAGTCAACACACGAACTGATCCATGGTGTGGGAGATTGTAATTTGTGGCGAGGCACGTCAGCAGGCAAGGCACTGGATGATGATGATGATGATTACCAGTGTCCGTGGCCATCAGACAAACGCTTCTCCAACTTCAGAGTTCATACATGTGGTCATTATCCTGCCAGCTGTCATGTGGTCATTATCCTGCCAACAGTCATGTGGTCATTATCCTGCCAATGGTCATGTGGTCATTATCCTGCCAGCGGTCATGTGGTCATTATCCTGCCAGTGGTCATGTGGTCATTATCCTGCCAGTGGTATTGTGGTCATTATCCTGCTAGCAGTCATATGGTCATTATCCTGCCAGTGGTCATGTGGTCATTATCCTGCCAGTGGTCATGTGGTCATTATCCTGCCAGTGGTCATGTGGTCATTATCCTGCCAGCTGTCATGTGGTCATTATCCTGCCAGCCTCCGTCACTTCCCAAGATATTTTCTGGTACCCATGTTGGACCAGGTCAACCTGGCAACCCAGCTCAGTTTTAACTATCCACTCGATGCAGATGACTTCCGGTCCCCAACATGGCAGTTAAGCATTGAACCGCTGTGGCCTCTGGAGTATTTATCCTTGTGGCTGCAGTTTGCATTCACATTTTCCTCATGTTGGACTGGTAGTATATGGTTCTGTCACCCTGCTACTGAGTGAATGCGTGGCACGACTCGTGAGCTGTGAAATTCATGTGGAATACTTTTACATCTGTCCACTTTTGTTTGTACAGTGAACTGCATGCTCGGAACAATGGCTACCGGTTGTTGCTGAATTGACTGGTTTGGCTTTTCGGTTCATGAGAGAATTTTTCAGGAGACTCCTGGGAGTTGACGCTGGAGCTACGGAGTTCGTGCTTTGTGTGGCGCTTTTGGCGGGTCACCCTGTGGAAAGATACCAAGCCATGTGAGAAAACCTGGGTCAGTGAAGTCTTTCTGGTGACTGTTGTTTCCATTGACGATGAACTGTAATTTTCGTGGAGGACTTTTGTGTTGGCATTCTGGTGGCAGCATTATGCACAGTATACCTGTGTGGGCTGTTGGCTTGCCGAGACTCCTGTCTGTTCCACTTTTCATATTGGACAGTGAGAAGCATTTTGTGTGATAGTCACTGGCACAGGAACGGAGCATAATGGGGACGACCTGTTGCCGTGAAGTTGGAACCGTGACTAACTAACTAACTCGATGCAGATTCAAACCCCACCGGGCAGGCAGAGAAGCAGTGTTTTTTTATGGGGCCACAAACATAATACAGTGAGGTGATATTCCTTATTGATGGAGCAGAGAAGAATTGAAAAACAAAAAAAAATTATCTTAATGTGTTGATATTAGAGAACAAAATACAGCAATATAGTTTGCCACATGGACATGGGAATTGTGGTGGTGTAGAGGTTAGCACACTTGCCTGCCGGCCTGGTGATGGTTGAATTAAATCTCACTCAGTGCCAGGGTTTTAAACAATTGACATGGGCTGCATGTTGGCTTAACCAAAACATGAATAATGACTTTCTTTCTTTCTGTCTTTCTTTCTGTCTTTCTTTCTGTCTTTCTTTCTGTCTTTCTTTCTTTCTTTCTTTCTTTTTCTTTCTTTCTTTCTTTCTTTCTTTCTCTCTCTCTCTCTCTCTCTCTGCCTGCCTGCCTGCCTGCCTGCCTGCCTGCCTGCCTGTCTGTCTGTCTGTCTGTCTGTCTGTCATTCGTTCTTTCTTTCTTTATTGTACATATCCTCCTGTTCTGCAGGTTGCACTATACAAGCATCAGTGAAGCTGAGCACAGAAAGTTCTTCAAACCCAGGCCAGCACCAGTTGACAGACAAGTTGCCCGACAGTCCAGACAGTAGCAGGTGACAGACAAGTTGCCCGACAGTCCAGACAGTAGCAGCTGATGTCACCATAGTCCAGACATGCCAGGATGTAGGAAGGCTGGTTGTATTTATTTTCATATTCAGTCACCATGTATTCTGAAAATTGTTTATGGTGGTGTTAGAACAGTAATGAGTATTTGACTAATGGGAAAACCTTCTTCTTCTTCTTCTTCTTCTTCTTCTTCTTCTTCTTCTTCTTCTTCTTCTTCTTCTTCTTCTTCTTCTTCTTCTTCTTCTTCTTCTTCTTCTTCTTCTTCTTCTTCTTCTTCTTCTTCTTCAGCGTTCCGAGCCATTGAGGTTCTTTGCTGCAGATACAATCCATCTCCATTCGTCTCTCTGGTTGACCTTCTCTTGCCAGTTGCTGATTCCAAGTGTTTGTAGGTCTGTATATATATTATCTTTCCACCGTCTTCTTTGTCTACCTCGGGGTCTACGGTCATTTATTTCCTGAGTTTTGTTTCCCTATTATCTTCCATTATTTCTATAAGCCCCAGCCATTGCAGTCTATTAGCATTCACGATACCAGTGTGGGAAAACATTGATTGTGTAAATTTATGGCACTGTTTTATGGTTTTGGTATTAGTTTTATGTAACATCCTTGGGTATATTGAATATGATGGTGACGTCATTGTGCTATTTGAGTTATATTTAAATAGTTACATGAAATATCTGCAATGCAATTATTTCACACAAATATGAAGCACAACAGTTTGGCAGGTGATATGTTTGAATGGTATTCCAGCTGCAGCTGTATAATAGTAATTTAACTCAGGTTGGTAAACCTCTCTAGTGTGAGGAAATGCAACCTAAAGTTTAAATGTCGTGCAGGGCAGAATAGGCCTTAAGTCTTGTTCTGCAACTGGTCTAGGATTAAAGCTCTGTCAGGCAGACAGTTAGAGCATTGCTTTGCTGATTCAGTAGCTTCTTCAGCTTGTCTTGTTCTAGATGTATTGGCGTTGCCTTTCCTCTGGAGTAAACTAATGAAAATTAATTGGACAGCCAAAATGAGCAATCTGGATGTTTTAAAGGAAGCAGAGTCGCAGAGACAACTTATCGCAAACATCAGAAAGAGGCAGTCATCGTTTTTTTGGCCACATTTTGAGAAGACAAAAACTGGAACATGTTGTGATAATTGGAAAGATTTGTGAAAAGAGAGAGAGAGGAAGACAACGTGAAAAGGTTCTTGACAGTCTTGTGTCATGGCACGGAAGGGAGTCAACACACGAACTGATCCATGGTGTGGGAGATTGTAATTTGTGGCGAGGCACGTCAGCAGGCAAGGCACTGGATGATGATGATGATGATTACCAGTGTCCGTGGCCATCAGGCAAACGCTTCTCCAACTTCAGAGTTCATACATGTGGTCATTATCCTGCCAGCTGTCATGTGGTCATTATCCTGCCAACAGTCATGTGGTCATTATCCTGCCAATGGTCATGTGGTCATTATCCTGCCAGCGGTCATGTGGTCATTATCATGCCAGTGGTCATGTGGTCATTATCCTGCCAGTGGTATTGTGGTCATTATCCTGCTAGCAGTCATGTGGTCATTATCCTGCCAGTGGTCATGTGGTCATTATCCTGCCAGTGGTCATGTGGTCATTATCCTGCCAGTGGTCATGTGGTCATTATCCTGCCAGCTGTCATGTGGTCATTATCCTGCCAGCCTCCGTCACTTCCCAAGATATTTTCTGGTACCCATGTTGGACCAGGTCAACCTGGCAACCCAGCTCAGTTTTAACTATCCACTCGATGCAGATGACTTCCGGTCCCCAACATGGCAGTTAAGCATTGAACCGCTGTGGCCTCTGGAGTATTTATCCTTGTGGCTGCAGTTTGCATTCACATTTTCCTCATGTTGGACTGGTAGTATATGGTTCTGTCACCCTGCTACTGAGTGAATGCGTGGCACGACTCGTGAGCTGTGAAATTCATGTGGAATACTTTTACATCTGTCCACTTTTGTTTGTACAGTGAACTGCATGCTCGGAACAATGGCTACCGGTTGTTGCTGAATTGACTGGTTTGGCTTTTCGGTTCATGAGAGAATTTTTCAGGAGACTCCTGGGAGTTGACGCTGGAGCTACGGAGTTCGTGCTTTGTGTGGCGCTTTTGGCGGGTCACCCTGTGGAAAGATACCAAGCCATGTGAGAAAACCTGGGTCAGTGAAGTCTTTCTGGTGACTGTTGTTTCCATTGACGATGAACTGTAATTTTCGTGGAGGACTTTTGTGTTGGCATTCTGGTGGCAGCATTATGCACAGTATACCTGTGTGGGCTGTTGGCTTGCCGAGACTCCTGTCTGTTCCACTTTTCATATTGGACAGTGAGAAGCATTTTGTGTGATAGTCACTGGCACAGGAACGGAGCATAATGGGGACGACCTGTTGCCGTGAAGTTGGAACCGTGACTAACTAACTAACTCGATGCAGATTCAAACCCCACCGGGCAGGCAGAGAAGCAGTGTTTTTTTATGGGGCCACAAACATAATACAGTGAGGTGATATTCCTTATTGATGGAGCAGAGAAGAATTGAAAAACAAAAAAAAATTATCTTAATGTGTTGATATTAGAGAACAAAATACAGCAATATAGTTTGCCACATGGACATGGGAATTGTGGTGGTGTAGAGGTTAGCACACTTGCCTGCCGGCCTGGTGATGGTTGAATTAAATCTCACTCAGTGCCAGGGTTTTAAACAATTGACCTGGGCTGCATGTTGGCTTAACCAAAACATGAATAATGACTTTCTTTCTTTCTGTCTTTCTTTCTGTCTTTCTTTCTGTCTTTCTTTCTGTCTGTCTTTCTTTCTTTCTTTCTTTCTTTCTTTCTTTCTTTCTTTCTTTCTTTCTTTCTTTCTTTCTTTCTTTCTTTCTTTCTTTCTTTCTTTCTTTCTTTCTTTCTTTCTTTCTTTCTCTCTCTCTCTCTCTCTCTGCCTGCCTGTCTGCCTGCCTGTCTGCCTGCCTGCCTGCCTGCCTGCCTGCCTGTCTGTCTGTCTGTCTGTCTGTCTGTCATTCGTTCTTTCTTTCTTTATTGTACATATCCTCCTGTTCTGCAGGTTGCACTATACAAGCATCAGTGAAGCTGAGCACAGAAAGTTCTTCAAACCCAGGCCAGCACCAGTTGACAGACAAGTTGCCCGACAGTCCAGACAGTAGCAGGTGACAGACAAGTTGCCCGACAGTCCAGACAGTAGCAGCTGATGTCACCATAGTCCAGACATGCCAGGATGTAGGAAGGCTGGTTGTATTTATTTTCATATTCAGTCACCATGTATTCTGAAAATTGTTTATGGTGGTGTTAGAACAGTAATGAGTATTTGACTAATGGGAAAACCTTCTTCTTCTTCTTCTTCTTCTTCTTCTTCTTCTTCTTCTTCTTCTTCTTCTTCTTCTTCTTCTTCTTCTTCTTCTTCTTCTTCTTCTTCTTCTTCTTCTTCTTCTTCAGCGTTCCGAGCCATTGAGGTTCTTTGCTGCAGATACAATCCATCTCCATTCGTCTCTCTGGTTGACCTTCTCTTGCCAGTTGCTGATTCCAAGTGTTTGTAGGTCTGTATATATATTATCTTTCCACCGTCTTCTTTGTCTACCTCGGGGTCTACGGTCATTTATTTCCTGAGTTTTGTTTCCCTATTATCTTCCATTATTTCTATAAGCCCCAGCCATTGCAGTCTATTAGCATTCACGATACCAGTGTGGGAAAACATTGATTGTGTAAATTTATGGCACTGTTTTATGGTTTTGGTATTAGTTTTATGTAACATCCTTGGGTATATTGAATATGATGGTGACGTCATTGTGCTATTTGAGTTATATTTAAATAGTTACATGAAATATCTGCAATGCAATTATTTCACACAAATATGAAGCACAACAGTTTGGCAGGTGATATGTTTGAATGGTATTCCAGCTGCAGCTGTATAATAGTAATTTAACTCAGGTTGGTAAACCTCTCTAGTGTGAGGAAATGCAACCTAAAGTTTAAATGTCGTGCAGGGCAGAATAGGCCTTAAGTCTTGTTCTGCAACTGGTCTAGGATTAAAGCTCTGTCAGGCAGACAGTTAGAGCATTGCTTTGCTGATTCAGTAGCTTCTTCAGCTTGTCTTGTTCTAGATGTATTGGCGTTGCCTTTCCTCTGGAGTAAACTAATGAAAATTAATTGGACAGCCAAAATGAGCAATCTGGATGTTTTAAAGGAAGCAGAGTCGCAGAGACAACTTATCGCAAACATCAGAAAGAGGCAGTCATCGTTTTTTTGGCCACATTTTGAGAAGACAAAAACTGGAACATGTTGTGATAATTGGAAAGATTTGTGAAAAGAGAGAGAGAGGAAGACAACGTGAAAAGGTTCTTGACAGTCTTGTGTCATGGCACGGAAGGGAGTCAACACACGAACTGATCCATGGTGTGGGAGATTGTAATTTGTGGCGAGGCACGTCAGCAGGCAAGGCACTGGATGATGATGATGATGATTACCAGTGTCCGTGGCCATCAGGCAAACGCTTCTCCAACTTCAGAGTTCATACATGTGGTCATTATCCTGCCAGCTGTCATGTGGTCATTATCCTGCCAACAGTCATGTGGTCATTATCCTGCCAATGGTCATGTGGTCATTATCCTGCCAGCGGTCATGTGGTCATTATCCTGCCAGTGGTCATGTGGTCATTATCCTGCCAGTGGTATTGTGGTCATTATCCTGCTAGCAGTCATGTGGTCATTATCCTGCCAGTGGTCATGTGGTCATTATCCTGCCAGTGGTCATGTGGTCATTATCCTGCCAGTGGTCATGTGGTCATTATCCTGCCAGCTGTCATGTGGTCATTATCCTGCCAGCCTCCGTCACTTCCCAAGATATTTTCTGGTACCCATGTTGGACCAGGTCAACCTGGCAACCCAGCTCAGTTTTAACTATCCACTCGATGCAGATGACTTCCGGTCCCCAACATGGCAGTTAAGCATTGAACCGCTGTGGCCTCTGGAGTATTTATCCTTGTGGCTGCAGTTTGCATTCACATTTTCCTCATGTTGGACTGGTAGTATATGGTTCTGTCACCCTGCTACTGAGTGAATGCGTGGCACGACTCGTGAGCTGTGAAATTCATGTGGAATACTTTTACATCTGTCCACTTTTGTTTGTACAGTGAACTGCATGCTCGGAACAATGGCTACCGGTTGTTGCTGAATTGACTGGTTTGGCTTTTCGGTTCATGAGAGAATTTTTCAGGAGACTCCTGGGAGTTGACGCTGGAGCTACGGAGTTCGTGCTTTGTGTGGCGCTTTTGGCGGGTCACCCTGTGGAAAGATACCAAGCCATGTGAGAAAACCTGGGTCAGTGAAGTCTTTCTGGTGACTGTTGTTTCCATTGACGATGAACTGTAATTTTCGTGGAGGACTTTTGTGTTGGCATTCTGGTGGCAGCATTATGCACAGTATACCTGTGTGGGCTGTTGGCTTGCCGAGACTCCTGTCTGTTCCACTTTTCATATTGGACAGTGAGAAGCATTTTGTGTGATAGTCACTGGCACAGGAACGGAGCATAATGGGGACGACCTGTTGCCGTGAAGTTGGAACCGTGACTAACTAACTAACTCGATGCAGATTCAAACCCCACCGGGCAGGCAGAGAAGCAGTGTTTTTTTATGGGGCCACAAACATAATACAGTGAGGTGATATTCCTTATTGATGGAGCAGAGAAGAATTGAAAAACAAAAAAAATTATCATAATGTGTTGATATTAGAGAACAAAATACAGCAATATAGTTTGCCACATGGACATGGGAATTGTGGTGGTGTAGAGGTTAGCACACTTGCCTGCCGGCCGGGTGATGGTTGAATTAAATCCCACTCAGTGCCAGGGTTTTAAACAATTGACCTGGGCTGCATGTTGGCTTAACCAAAACATGAATGATGACTTGCTTTCTTTCTGTCTTTCTTTCTGTCTTTCTTTCTGTCTTTCTTTCTGTCTTTCTTTCTGTCTTTCTTTCTTTCTTTCTGTCTTTCTTTCTTTCTTTCTTTCTTTCTTTCTTTCTTTCTTTCTTTCTTTCTTTCTTTCTTTCTTTCTCTCTTTCTCTCTCTCTCTCTCTGCCTGCCTGCCTGTCTGCCTGCCTGTCTGCCTGCCTGCCTGCCTGCCTGCCTGCCTGCCTGCCTGTCTGTCTGTCTGTCTGTCTGTCTGTCTGTCATTCGTTCTTTCTTTCTTTATTGTACATATCCTCCTGTTCTGCAGGTTGCACTATACAAGCATCAGTGAAGCTGAGCACAGAAAGTTCTTCAAACCCAGGCCAGCACCAGTTGACAGACAAGTTGCCCGACAGTCCAGACAGTAGCAGGTGACAGACAAGTTGCCCGACAGTCCAGACAGTAGCAGCTGATGTCACCATAGTCCAGACATGCCAGGATGTAGGAAGGCTGGTTGTATTTATTTTCATATTCAGTCACCATGTATTCTGAAAATTGTTTATGGTGGTGTTAGAACAGTAATGAGTATTTGACTAATGGGAAAACCTTCTTCTTCTTCTTCTTCTTCTTCTTCTTCTTCTTCTTCTTCTTCTTCTTCTTCTTCTTCTTCTTCTTCTTCTTCTTCTTCTTCTTCTTCTTCTTCTTCTTCTTCTTCTTCAGCGTTCCGAGCCATTGAGGTTCTTTGCTGCAGATACAATCCATCTCCATTCGTCTCTCTGGTTGACCTTCTCTTGCCAGTTGCTGATTCCAAGTGTTTGTAGGTCTGTATATATATTATCTTTCCACCGTCTTCTTTGTCTACCTCGGGGTCTACGGTCATTTATTTCCTGAGTTTTGTTTCCCTATTATCTTCCATTATTTCTATAAGCCCCAGCCATTGCAGTCTATTAGCATTCACGATACCAGTGTGGGAAAACATTGATTGTGTAAATTTATGGCACTGTTTTATGGTTTTGGTATTAGTTTTATGTAACATCCTTGGGTATATTGAATATGATGGTGACGTCATTGTGCTATTTGAGTTATATTTAAATAGTTACATGAAATATCTGCAATGCAATTATTTCACACAAATATGAAGCACAACAGTTTGGCAGGTGATATGTTTGAATGGTATTCCAGCTGCAGCTGTATAATAGTAATTTAACTCAGGTTGGTAAACCTCTCTAGTGTGAGGAAATGCAACCTAAAGTTTAAATGTCGTGCAGGGCAGAATAGGCCTTAAGTCTTGTTCTGCAACTGGTCTAGGATTAAAGCTCTGTCAGGCAGACAGTTAGAGCATTGCTTTGCTGATTCAGTAGCTTCTTCAGCTTGTCTTGTTCTAGATGAATTGGCGTTGCCTTTCCTCTGGAGTAAACTAATGAAAATTAATTGGACAGCCAAAATGAGCAATCTGGATGTTTTAAAGGAAGCAGAGTCGCAGAGACAACTTATCGCAAACATCAGAAAGAGGCAGTCATCGTTTTTTTGGCCACATTTTGAGAAGACAAAAACTGGAACATGTTGTGATAATTGGAAAGATTTGCGAAAAGAGAGATAGAGGAAGACAACATGAGAAAGTTCTTGACAGTCTTGTTTCGTGGCACGGAAGGGAGTCAACACACGAACTGATCCATGACGTGGGAGATTGTAATTTGTGGCAAGGCACATCAGCAGGTACTGGATGATGATGATGATGATTACCAGTGTCCCTGGCCATCAGGCAAACATTTCTCCAACTTCAGAGGCCATGCCAGTGGTCACTTGGTCATTATCCTGCCAGTGGTCATGTAGTCATTATGACGCCAGCGGTCATGTGGTCATTATCCTGCCAGTGGTCACTTGGTCATTATCCTGACAGCGGTCACTTGGTCATTATCCTGACAGCGGTCACTTGGTCATTATCCTGACAGCGGTCACTTGGTCATTATCCTGCCAGCTGTCATGTGGTCATGTGGTTCAGTGAGGTGATATTCCTTATTGATGGAGCGGAGCAGAGAAGAATTGGAATTAAAAAAAAACACGTTATCAAAATGTGTTGATCTTAGAGAACAAAATACAGCAATATAGTTTGCCACATGGACATGGGAATTGTGGTGGCGTAGAGGTTAGCACACTTGCCTGCCGGCCGGGTGATGGTTGAATTAAATCTCACTCAGTGTGAGGGTTTCTTTCTTTCTTTCTTTCTTTCTTTCTTTCTTTCTTTCTTTCTTTCTTTCTTTCTTTCTTTCTTTCTTTCTTTCTTTCTTTCTTTCTTTCTGCCTGCCTGCCTGCCTGCCTGCCTGCCTGCCTGCCTGCCTGCCTGCCTGCCTGCCTGCCTGCCTGCCTGCCTGCCTGCCTGCCTGTCATTCGTTCTTTCTTTCCTTATTGTAATTATCCTCCTGTTCTGCAGGTTGCACTATACAAGCATCAGTGAAGCTGAGCACAGAAAGTTCTTCAGACCCAGGCCAGCACCAGTTGACAGACAAGTTGCCTGACAGTCCAGACAGTAGCAGGTGACAGACAAGTTGCCCGACAGTCCAGACAGTAGCAGCTGATGTCACCATAGTCCAGACATGCCAGGATGTAGGAAGGCTGGTTGTATTTATTTTTATATTCAATCACTATGTATTCTGAAAATTGTTTATGGTGGTGTTAGAACAGTAATGAATATTTGACTAATGGGAAAACATTCTTCTTCTTTTTCTTCTTCTTCTTCTTCTTCTTCTATTTCTTCTTCTTCTTCTTCTTCTTCTTCTTCTTCTTCTTCTTCTTCTTCTTCTTCTTCTTCTTCTTCTTCTTCTTCTTCTTCTTCTTCTTCTTCTTCTTCTTCTTCTTCTTCTTCTTCTTCTTCTTCTATTTCTTCTTCTTCTTCTTCTTCTTCTTCTTCTTCTTCTTCTTCTTCTTCTTCTTCTTCTTCTTCTTCTTCTTCTTCTTCTTCTTCTTCTTCTTCTTCTTCTTCTTCAGCGTTCCGAGCCATTGAGGTTCTTTGTTGCAGCCATTTCCATTCATCTCTCTGGTTGACCTCTTGCCAGTCGCTGATTCCAAGGGCTTGTAGGTCTGACTGTATATAAAATATTATCTCTCCACCGTCTTCTTGGGGTCTACGGTCATTTATTTCCTGAGTGTAAGCGAGTTTTGTTTCCCTATAATCTTCCATTAATTCTATATGCCCCAGCCATTGCTGTCTATTAGCCTTCACGATACCAGTGTGGGAAAACATTGATTGTGTCAATTTATGGCACTGTTTTATGGTTTTGGTGTTAGTTTCATGTAACTTATTTGGGTATATTGGCTATGATGGTGACGTCATTGTGCTATTTGAGTCATATTTAAATAGTTACATGAAATATCTGCAATGCAATTTTTTCATACAAATATGAAGCACAACAGTTTGGCAGGTGATATGTTTGAATGGTATTCCAGCTGCAGCTGTATAATAGTAATTTAACTCAGGTTGGTAAACCTCTCTGATGTGAGGAAATGCAACCTAAAGTCTAAATGTTGTGCAGGGCAGAATAGGCCTTAAGTCTTGTTCGGCATTGCTTTGCTGACTCAGCAGCTTCTTCAGCATGTCTTGTTCCAGATATATTGGCATTGCCTTTCCTCTGGAGTAAACTAGACAGGCCGAGAGAGGGATCATGCTGCATGGACATCACATGGTCTCTAAATTCAGCCCAGGTTTTGTGCTATGAAGTATAAATCTAGTTTTCGTTTTCAAACTATCCTCTGTCAGGACGGCAAGGTGCCAGTTATATTTTTAACCTCTGCATTGCAAATGTAGAAGATATGAGAGGAATCATCATTGGCAGACTAACATCAATAACATTAGATATGTGGATGATACTGTGTTGATTGTAGACAATGAGCAGGACCTGCAACATTTAATAGATGCGGTTGTTGCACATAGTGAACAACCAGGTTTAAAATTAAATTGTAAGAAGACACAGATTATGGTCGTCACTAGGAAGAAGGAAACTCCACATTATAATATACAAGTGAATGGAAATATTCTTAAACTAGTGAATCGGTACAATTATCTCGGAACAGTCATAACATCTCATTGGAGATGCCTTGAAGAGATTAGAACAAGAATAGAGCAAGATGGAAACCATACTGACCAATAAAAACTTGTCATTTTCTATGAGAAAAAGTGTTTAATTGCTTCACAGGCAATGAGCAGACAAGCTGAAAAACACTAATGGCTGTGGAAATGTGGTTTCTGTGGAAAATGCAAAGAATACTATGGACAGACAGAAACGCCAATGACCAAGTGCTACAAGAAACAAATGAAAATTGTAAACTGATTGGAGAAATTAGACATAAACAGTCACAATATTTTGGACACGATATGAGAAGAAATAAATTGGAGAACTTGGTGACAACTGGCAAGATTGAGGGGAAAAGAACAAGAAGAAGGCAGAGAAGTAAATACCTGGATGGCTCGGCCATGTGGCATGATCGAGACAAGAACACAGAGCTGATCCACGCCTCTGGTGATCATGTGACATGGCGAAACATTCATTAAATATTTGTAATTATGAAAGATAAAGCGAGGCACAAATAAATGGTTTTAAATATTTTGTCATCCCACAGCAGATGTTACTGTTGGGTGTGAAGTGTTAGGCTTCCTATAGTCTGGATCACAGTATATTGCTTGCTTGCTTGTGTTCGCTGGCTGTGAATTCCAGCGTGAAGTCCTGTATGTCAGATGAAGACATCCTGTTGTCCAACATCAGTGTGATGTCATACCGAACCTGAGGTTTGCGTGAGTATCCGTTGTCCCATGTCTGGCTTATTGATGTGCAGACTGGTGGTTCCTTGCCGTGCAGGCAGATACTATCCGGCTTCGGAAGAATCAGCGATCCTACTACGCTAGTCAGGACCCCGAAGGGACCTGTTGCCCAGGACGCACGGCGAGGACATGCTAGTAGATCTTGGCCAGTATGGGACCTGGCCCTGGTGTCTTGGAAACACCTCTGCATCCCGTATATGAGGTGGCATAGCCAGTTCCCTTCCTCATTATCTTTGTGAGTGCAACTGATAAATATATTTTATCAGTATTACTCTTCACACTTAAAATCACTAAATATATTCTTTGCACTTCCTGATTTCTCTTATGCGTCTAATGTCATTCAGTCTGGTATACAATAATATTTCTCACAAGGTTAGTTGATAATAGCTTATCTGAGATCTTCTCTTTTGATATTTAGGTGTTCTGTTGAAAGGAGTATTAAGTGTGAAACGAGCTAATTTTACATTGCTATAATTAAAAATATTTGTATATTTGCAATAATATCAATGTTAAATTAGCTTGTTTCATAATTAACTGTGAGCAACAACAATAACCAGTTAACTAAAAGTCTGAGAGAACAGGAACAAAAGTCCTAGTCTTAAAATAATCTTAAAAGTTGAGAAGATCAACTTTATTGCACAAGGTTTTATCCCATATGGCTTGGTCTCTTTCCGAAGAGCATCACACAAAGCGCAAACTCCGTAGCTCCAGTGACGACACCTATGAGTCTCCAAGAAAAAAGCACTCATGAACTAAAAGACATGAATCTAACCCACAACCTTAGGAGCGCGAGGCAAACGGCTTGACGACTTCGCCACGAAGGCTCCCTGCAGTCCTGGTCTATTAATCCTAAGTCCTTAGTACTCTTCTTTATGGCAGTGAAGCCTGGTCAAGTTACTCACACCAAGAGAAACGTTTAAAAAGCTTTCATGTGCGGTGTCTGCGAATAATACTTGGTATTAAGTGGCAAGACAAAATCATAAATACTGAAGTATTGGAAAGATCAGGTTGTGTGATGGTTTGTTCCATGCTCAGTCTTTGTAGACTTAGATGGATAGGACACATTAGGAGGATGGATGATGGTAGAATACCGGACATCATTTTTGGTGAATTGCAGATGAGTAAAAGATCTCAGGGTCGGCCTCTACTACGATACAAAAATGTTTGTAAATGGGACATGATTGATACAGGCATGGATATTGCACATTGGGAGCAAGTCGCAGCTGAACGTGTTATATGGAGAGAAAATATCAGAAATGGAATAAAGACAAAGGAGAAAATTATTGCAGATAAGTCACATACCGAGCGTGTGAAGCGTAAGATGGTGCGTTGTGGTGGAAATGACCATGTATTCACATGCACCCATTGTGGATGAACATTTACAGTGCAAATTGGTCTGATTATTTGCATTCGCAACCGCCAAGGGTTGTAGTTATGCCTCTGTTGAAGCTGATGTACGACTCTGATGATAGTGTACAACCACGAAAAAAGACTGCCACGCTAATCGGCATGGCATATGATGATGATGATTTCATTGTTTTTGGAAAAAAGGATGACTAAGTCAGATAAAAGGAGAGGTATGGCATGATGTGGAGAAAGCCACAGTGATTGTGGATTGCTTATTTACATCCTTTCACCGTAGGAAATTGTGGAATTGGCACTGGAATGTTACAACTATGTATGAATTTGAAAAGATGGCCCAGATGGGAGAATATTATAGGGAGGACATTGCAGGCGCTACATGAGACAGCAGCAGATGAAGGCTGATGTATCACCCGAGGATAGAGGGCAGAAGAAAATGGCTCTAACACAATGCCCAGAGGACTTCGCATGAAGAACAATTTGAATGCAATATACTATTCCAAACTGATGGAACAAAGCTGAGAAAATTTGAAAGAAAACATTTACAGGCTGTTTAGATGTGAGGTAGAAAATTAAAATTAAATAGTTTGCAAATACTATTTGCAAATACATAACCACCATTATGATTACTGCCGTTCCATCTGCCACATTGCTTCCTTCATTCTTCCCTCTTCCTCCCAACATTAGTTTTCACCACTTGCATGACTGTGTTATTCACATACCCTGTTTTTGCTCTGTCAGAATTCATCATAAAAGCACCAGCAAAGCTAAGACCAGAATATCAATCTTCAGATACACCAAGCTAGCACCAAATGACAGAAAATTGTTCCCTAAGTGTCAAGACTTTGCAGTAGCAGCTGATGTCACCAGTAGTTGCGAGGATGTACAAAGGGTGATTAATGTTTTTACTTTAAAAATCGGTAATTGTACATTTTCATAATGTCTTTGACAGTTTAAAACAAAAATTAGCAATACTTGACTAAAGTTAAAATGTTGAGTGTGTACATTTATAACACAGTTTGAGGGTTAAATTTATGTAACCTACTTGCGTATGGTTATATGATGGTGATATCATTGTGCCACATGTCATATTTAATTAGTAAAATTGAAAGTCACCAAGGATTTATTTCACAAACTATTAAGCATTATAGCAGGAGTAAGTTGTGAGAAACAGGAATTGAAAATGCAGATAGCTCAAAACTGAGAATTTTTGTCACACCAGAATACAGAAAAAAATATAAAAGTTTCTGGACACATTGAGCACTAGGAAATTAGTCTAAAAGAATGTGCTGACGCTAGACATGATCATAAAAGTAATAATTTACACCTTGGGTCAGTTTTGTTGACAAAATTGGGATAGATCAAAATTGAGAAATTTCAACAAGCCGCCGGTCATGGAGTTTTCCCAAAATATAAAAGTTTCTGGATCACTAGGAAATTAGTCTAAAACAATGTGCTGACACTAGACATGACCATAAAAGTAATAATTTGCACTCTTGGGGCAGTTTAGTTGACAAGATTGGGATAGCTCAAAATTGAGATATTTTGTCAGGCGGCCGGTCATGAATTTTCCCCAAATTATAAAAGTTTCTGGATCACTAGGAAATTAGTCTAAAACAATGTGCTGACGCTAGACATGACCATAAAAGTAATAATTTACACCCCTGGGTCAGCTTTGTTGACACAATTGAGATAGCTCAAAATTGAGAAATTTCAACAGGCGGCCGGTCATGGATTTTTCCCAAAATATAAAAGTTTCTGAATCAGTAGGAAATTAGTCTAAACAATGTGCTGACACTAGACATGACCATAAAAGTAATAATTTGCACTCCTGGGGCAATTTTGTTGACACAATTGAGATAGTTCAAAAATGAGAAATTTCAACAGGCGGCCGATCATGGATTTTTCCCAAAATATAACAGTTTCTGGATGACTAGGAAATTAGTCTAAAACAATGTGCAGACACTAGACATGACCATAAAAGTAATAATTTGCACTCCTGGGGCACTTTTGTTGACACAATTGAGATAGCTCAAAAATGAGAAATTTCAACAATTTTAGTCTAACACAATGTGCAGACACTAGACATGACCATAAAAGTAATAATTTGCACTCCTGGGGCAATTTTGTTGACAAAATTGAGATAGCTCAAAAATGAGAAATTTCAACAGGCGGCCGATCATGGATGTTTGCCAAAATATAAAAGTTTCTGGACCACTAGGAAATTAGTCTAAAACAATGTGCAGACACTAGACATGACCATAAAAGTAATAATTTGCACTCCTGGGGCAATTTTGTTGACACAATTGAGATAGCTCAAAAATGAGAAATTTCAGCAGGCGGCCGGTCATGGATTTTTGCCAAAATATAAAAGTTTCTGGACCACTAGGAAATTAGTCTAAAACAATGTGCAGACACTAGACATGACCATAAAAGTAATAATTTGCACTCCTGGGGCAATTTTGTTGACACAATTGAGATAGCTCAAAAATGAGAAATTTCAACAGGCGGCCGATCATGGATTTTTCCCAAAATATAACAGTTTCTGTATGACTAGGAAATTAGTCTAAAACAATGTGCAGACACTAGACATGACCATAAAAGTAATAATTTGCATTCCTGGGGCAATTTTGTTGACAAAATTGAGATAGCTCAAAAATGAGAAATTTCAGCAGGCGGCCTGTCATGGATGTTTGCCAAAATATAAAAGTTTCTGGACCACTAGGAAATTAGTCTAAAACAATGTGCAGACACTAGACATGACCATAAAAGTAATAATTTGCACTCCTGGGGCAATTTTGTTGACACAATTGAGATAGCTCAAAAATGAGAAATTTCAGCAGGCGGCCGATCATGGATTTTTCCCAAAATATAACAGTTTCTGGATGACTAGGAAATTAGTCTAAAACAATGTGCAGACACTAGACATGACCATAAAAGTAATAATTTGCACTCCTGGGGCAATTTTGTTGACACAATTGAGATAGCTCAAAAATGAGAAATTTCAACAATTTTAGTCTAACACAATGTGCAGACACTAGACATGACCATAAAAGTAATAATTCGCACTCCTGGGGCAATTTTGTTGTCAAAATTGAGATAGCTCAAAAATGAGAAATTTCAGCAGGCGGCCGGTCATGGATGTTTGCCAAAATATAAAAATTTCTGGACCAATAGGAAATTAGTCTAAAACAATGTGCAGACACTAGACATGACCATAAAAGTAATAATTTGCATTCCTGGGGCAATTTTGTTGACAAAATTGAGATAGCTCAAAAATGAGAAATTTCAACAGGCGGCCGATCATGGATTTTTCCCAAAATATAACAGTTTCTGGATGACTAGGAAATTAGTCTAAAACAATGTGCAGACACTAGACATGACCATAAAAGTAATAATTTGCACTCCTGGGGCAATTTTGTTGACACAATTGAGATAGCTCAAAAATGAGAAATTTCAACAGGCGGCCGATCATGGATTTTTCCCAAAATATAACAGTTTCTGGATGACTAGGAAATTAGTCTAAAACAATGTGCAGACACTAGACATGACCATAAAAGTAATAATTTGCATTCCTGGGGCAATTTTGTTGACAAAATTGAGATAGCTCAAAAATGAGAAATTTCAGCAGGCGGCCGGTCATGGATGTTTGCCAAAATATAAAAGTTTCTGGACCACTAGGAAATTAGTCTAAAACAATGTGCAGACACTAGACATGACCATAAAAGTAATAATTTGCACTCCTGGGGCAATTTTGTTGACACAATTGAGATAGCTCAAAAATGAGAAATTTCAACAGGCGGCCGATCATGGATTTTTCCCAAAATATAACAGTTTCTGTATGACTAGGAAATTAGTCTAAAACAATGTGCAGACACTAGACATGACCATAAAAGTAATAATTTGCATTCCTGGGGCAATTTTGTTGACAAAATTGAGATAGCTCAAAAATGAGAAATTTCAGCAGGCGGCCTGTCATGGATGTTTGCCAAAATATAAAAGTTTCTGGACCACTAGGAAATTAGTCTAAAACAATGTGCAGACACTAGACATGACCATAAAAGTAATAATTTGCACTCCTGGGGCAATTTTGTTGACACAATTGAGATAGCTCAAAAATGAGAAATTTCAGCAGGCGGCCGATCATGGATTTTTCCCAAAATATAACAGTTTCTGGATGACTAGGAAATTAGTCTAAAACAATGTGCAGACACTAGACATGACCATAAAAGTAATAATTTGCACTCCTGGGGCAATTTTGTTGACACAATTGAGATAGCTCAAAAATGAGAAATTTCAACAATTTTAGTCTAACACAATGTGCAGACACTAGACATGACCATAAAAGTAATAATTTGCACTCCTGGGGCAATTTTGTTGTCAAAATTGAGATAGCTCAAAAATGAGAAATTTCAGCAGGCGGCCGGTCATGGATGTTTGCCAAAATATAAAAATTTCTGGACCAATAGGAAATTAGTCTAAAACAATGTGCAGACACTAGACATGACCATAAAAGTAATAATTTGCATTCCTGGGGCAATTTTGTTGACAAAATTGAGATAGCTCAAAAATGAGAAATTTCAACAGGCGGCCGATCATGGATTTTTCCCAAAATATAACAGTTTCTGGATGACTAGGAAATTAGTCTAAAACAATGCGCAGACACTAGACATGACCATAAAAGTAATAATTTGCACTCCTGGGGCAATTTTGTTGTCAAAATTGAGATAGCTCAAAAATGAGAAATTTCAGCAGGCGGCCGGTCATGGATGTTTGCGAAAATATAAAAATTTCTGGACCAATAGGAAATTAGTCTAAAACAATGTGCAGACACTAGACATGACCATAAAAGTAATAATTTGCATTCCTGGGGCAATTTTGTTGACAAAATTGAGATAGCTCAAAAAATGAGAAATTTCAACAGGCGGCCGATCATGGATTTTTCCCAAAATATAACAGTTTCTGGATGACTAGGAAATGAGTCTAAAACAATGTGCAGACACTAGACATGACCATAAAAGTAATAATTTGCACTCCTGGGGCAATTTTGTTGACACAATTGAGATAGCTCAAAAATGAGAAATTTCAACAGGCGGCCGATCATGGATTTTCCCCAAAATATAACAGTTTCTGGATGACTAGGAAATTAGTCTAAAACAATGTGCAGACACTAGACATGACCATAAAAGTAATAATTTGCATTCCTGGGGCAATTTTGTTGACAAAATTGAGATAGCTCAAAAATGAGAAATTTCAACAGGCGGCCGATCATGGATTTTTCCCAAAATATAACAGTTTCTGGATGACTAGGAAATTAGTCTAAAACAATGTGCAGACACTAGACATGACCATAAAAGTAATAATTTGCACTCCTGGGGCAATTTTGTTGTCAAAATTGAGATAGCTCAAAAATGAGAAATTTCAGCAGGCGGCCGGTCATGGATGTTTGCCAAAATATAAAAATTTCTGGACCAATAGGAAATTAGTCTAAAACAATGTGCAGACACTAGACATGACCATAAAAGTAATAATTTGCATTCCTGGGGCAATTTTGTTGACAAAATTGAGATAGCTCAAAAATGAGAAATTTCAACAGGCGGCCGATCATGGATTTTTCCCAAAATATAACAGTTTCTGGATGACTAGGAAATTAGTCTAAAACAATGTGCAGACACTAGACATGACCATAAAAGTAATAATTTGCACTCCTGGGGCAATTTTGTTGTCAAAATTGAGATAGCTCAAAAATGAGAAATTTCAACAGGCGGCCGATCATGGATTTTTCCCAAAATATAACAGTTTCTGGATGACTAGGAAATTAGTCTAAAACAATGTGCAGACACTAGACATGACCATAAAAGTAATAATTTGCATTCCTGGGGCAATTTTGTTGACAAAATTGAGATAGCTCAAAAATGAGAAATTTCAACAGGCGGCCGATCATGGATTTTTCCCAAAATATAACAGTTTCTGGATGACTAGGAAATTAGTCTAAAACAATGTGCAGACACTAGACATGACCATAAAAGTAATAATTTGCACTCCTGGGGCAATTTTGTTGACAAAATTGAGATAGCTCAAAAATGAGAAATTTCAGCAGGCGGCCGGTCATGGATGTTTGCCAAAATATAACAGTTTCTGGACCACTAGGAAATTAGTCTAAAACAATGTGCAGACACTAGACATGACCATAAAAGTAATAATTTGCACTCCTGGGGCACTTTTGTTGACAAAATTGAGATAGCTCAAAAATGAGAAATTTCAACAGGCGGCCGATCATGGATTTTTCCCAAAATATAACAGTTTCTGGATGACTAGGAAATTAGTCTAAAACAATGTGCAGACACTAGACATGACCATAAAAGTAATAATTTGCACTCCTGGGGCAATTTTGTTGACAAAATTGAGATAGCTCAAAAATGAGAAATTTCAGCAGGCGGCCGATCATGGATGTTTGCCAAAATATAACAGTTTCTGGACCACTAGGAAATTAGTCTAAAACAATGTGCAGACACTAGACATGACCATAAAAGTAATAATTTGCACTCCTGGGGCACTTTTGTTGACAAAATTGAGATAGCTCAAAAATGAGAAATTTCAGCAGGCGGCCGGTCATGGATGTTTGCCAAAATATAAAAGTTTCTGGACCACTAGGAAATTAGTCTAAAACAATGTGCAGACACTAGACATGACCATAAAAGTAATAATTTGCACTCCTGGGGCAATTTTGTTGACAAAATTGAGATAGCTCAAAAATGAGAAATTTCAGCAGGCGGCCGATCATGGATGTTTGCCAAAATATAAAAGTTTCTGGACCACTAGGAAATTAGTCTAAAACAATGTGCAGACACTAGACATGACCATAAAAGTAATAATTTGCACTCCTGGGGCACTTTTGTTGACAAAATTGAGATAGCTCAAAAATGAGAAATTTCAGCAGGCGGCCGGTCATGGATGTTTGCCAAAATATAAAAGTTTCTGGACCACTAGGAAATTAGTCTAAAACAATGTGCAGACACTAGACATGACCATAAAAGTAATAATTTGCACTCCTGGGGCACTTTTGTTGACAAAATTGAGATAGCTCAAAAATGAGAAATTTCAGCAGGCGGCCGGTCATGGATGTTTGCCAAAATATAAAAGTTTCTGGACCACTAGGAAATTAGTCTAAAACAATGTGCAGACACTAGACATGACCATAAAAGTAATAATTTGCACTCCTGGGGCAATTTTGTTGACACAATTGAGATAGCTCAAAAATGAGAAATTTCAACAGGCGGCCGATCATGGATTTTTCCCAAAATATAAGTTTCTGGATGACTAGGAAATTAGTCTAAAACAATGTGCAGACACTAGACATGACCATAAAAGTAATAATTTGCACTCCTGGGGCAATTTTGTTGACACAATTGAGATAGCTCAAAAATGAGAAATTTCAACAGGCGGCCGATCATGGATTTTTCCCAAAATATAACTGTTTCTGGATGACTAGGAAATTAGTCTAAAACAATATGCAGACACTAGACATGACCATAAAAGTAATAATTTGCACTCCTGGGGCACTTTTGTTGACAAAATTGAGATAGCTCAAAAATGAGAAATTTCAACCGGCGGCCGGTCATGGATGTTTGCCAAAATATAAAAGTTTCTGGACCACTAGGAAATTAGTCTAAAACAATGTGCAGACACTAGACATGACCATAAAAGTAATAATTTGCACTCCTGGGGCACTTTTGTTGACAAAATTGAGATAGCTCAAAAATGAGAAATTTCAACAGGCGGCCGATCATGGATTTTTCCCAAAATATAACAGTTTCTGTATGACTAGGAAATTAGTCTAAAACAATGTGCAGACACTAGACATGACCATAAAAGTAATAATTTGCACTCCTGGGGCAATTTTGTTGAGAAAATTGAGATAGCTCAAAAATGAGAAATTTCAACAGGCGGCCGATCATGGATTTTTCCCAAAATATAACAGTTTCTGGATGACTAGGAAATTAGTCTAAAACAATGTGCAGACACTAGACATGACCATAAAAGTAATAATTTGCACTCCTGGGGCAATTTTGTTGACACAATTGAGATAGCTCAAAAATGAGAAATTTCAACAGGCGGCCGATCATGGATTTTTCCCAAAATATAACAGTTTCTGGATGACTAGGAAATTAGTCTAAAACAATGTGCAGACACTAGACATGACCATAAAAGTAATAATTTGCATTCCTGGGGCAATTTTGTTGACAAAATTGAGATAGCTCAAAAATGAGAAATTTCAACAGGCGGCCGATCATGGATGTTTGCCAAAATATAAAAGTTTCTGGACCACTAGGAAATTAGTCTAAAACAATGTGCAGACACTAGACATGACCATAAAAGTAATAATTTGCACTCCTGGGGCAATTTTGTTGACAAAATTGAGATAGCTCAAAAATGAGAAATTTCAGCAGGCGGCCGGTCATGGATGTTTGCCAAAATATAACAGTTTCTGGACCACTAGGAAATTAGTCTAAAACAATGTGCAGACACTAGACATGACCATAAAAGTAATAATTTGCACTCCTGGGGCACTTTTGTTGACAAAATTGAGATAGCTCAAAAATGAGAAATTTCAACAGGCGGCCGATCATGGATTTTTCCCAAAATATAACAGTTTCTGGATGACTAGGAAATTAGTCTAAAACAATGTGCAGACACTAGACATGACTATAAAAGTAATAATTTGCACTCCTGGGGCACTTTTGTTGACAAAATTGAGATAGCTCAAAAATGAGAAATTTCAGCAGGCGGCCTGTCATGGATGTTTGCCAAAATATAAAAGTTTCTGGACCACTAGGAAATTAGTCTAAAACAATGTGCAGACACTAGACGTGACCATAAAAGTAATAATTTGCACTCCTGGGGCACTTTTGTTGACAAAATTGAGATAGCTCAAAAATGAGAAATTTCAACAGGCGGCCGATCATGGATTTTTCCCAAAATATAACAGTTTCTGGATGACTAGGAAATTAGTCTAAAACAATGTGCAGACACTAGACATGACCATAAAAGTAATAATTTGCACTCCTGGGTCAATTTTGTTGACACAATTGAGATAGCTCAAAAATGAGAAATTTCAGCAGGCGGCCGATCATGGATGTTTGCCAAAATATAACAGTTTCTGGATGACTAGGAAATTAGTCTAAAACAATGTGCAGACACTAGACATGACCATAAAAGTAATAATTTGCACTCCTGGGGCACTTTTGTTGACAAAATTGAGATAGCTCAAAAATGAGAAATTTCAGCAGGCGGCCGGTCATGGATGTTTGCCAAAATATAAAAGTTTCTGGACCACTAGGAAATTAGTCTAAAACAATGTGCAGACACTAGACATGACCATAAAAGTAATAATTTGCACTCCTGGGGCAATTTTGTTGACAAAATTGAGATAGCTCAAAAATGAGAAATTTCAACAGGCGGCCGATCATGGATGTTTGCCAAAATATAAAAGTTTCTGGACCACTAGGAAATTAGTCTAAAACAATGTGCAGACACTAGACATGACCATAAAAGTAATAATTTGCACTCCTGGGGCAATTTTGTTGACACAATTGAGATAGCTCAAAAATGAGAAATTTCAACAGGCGGCCGATCAAGGATTTTTCCCAAAATATAACAGTTTCTGGATGACTAAGAAATTAGTCTAAAACAATGTGCAGACACTAGACATGACCATAAAAGTAATAATTTGCACTCCTGGGGCAATTTTGTTGACACAATTGAGATAGCTCAAAAATGAGAAATTTCAGCAGGCGGCCGATCATGGATGTTTGCCAAAATATAACAGTTTCTGGATGACTAGGAAATTAGTCTAAAACAATGTGCAGACACTAGACATGACCATAAAAGTAATAATTTGCACTCCTGGGGCAATTTTGTTGTCAAAATTGAGATAGCTCAAAAATGAGAAATTTCAGCAGGCGGCCGGTCATGGATGTTTGCCAAAATATAAAAATTTCTGGACCAATAGGAAATTAGTCTAAAACAATGTGCAGACACTAGACATGACCATAAAAGTAATAATTTGCATTCCTGGGGCAATTTTGTTGACAAAATTGAGATAGCTCAAAAATGAGAAATTTCAACAGGCGGCCGATCATGGATTTTTCCCAAAATATAACAGTTTCTGGATGACTAGGAAATTAGTCTAAAACAATGCGCAGACACTAGACATGACCATAAAAGTAATAATTTGCACTCCTGGGGCAATTTTGTTGTCAAAATTGAGATAGCTCAAAAATGAGAAATTTCAGCAGGCGGCCGGTCATGGATGTTTGCGAAAATATAAAAATTTCTGGACCAATAGGAAATTAGTCTAAAACAATGTGCAGACACTAGACATGACCATAAAAGTAATAATTTGCATTCCTGGGGCAATTTTGTTGACAAAATTGAGATAGCTCAAAAAATGAGAAATTTCAACAGGCGGCCGATCATGGATTTTTCCCAAAATATAACAGTTTCTGGATGACTAGGAAATGAGTCTAAAACAATGTGCAGACACTAGACATGACCATAAAAGTAATAATTTGCACTCCTGGGGCAATTTTGTTGACACAATTGAGATAGCTCAAAAATGAGAAATTTCAACAGGCGGCCGATCATGGATTTTCCCCAAAATATAACAGTTTCTGGATGACTAGGAAATTAGTCTAAAACAATGTGCAGACACTAGACATGACCATAAAAGTAATAATTTGCATTCCTGGGGCAATTTTGTTGACAAAATTGAGATAGCTCAAAAATGAGAAATTTCAACAGGCGGCCGATCATGGATTTTTCCCAAAATATAACAGTTTCTGGATGACTAGGAAATTAGTCTAAAACAATGTGCAGACACTAGACATGACCATAAAAGTAATAATTTGCACTCCTGGGGCAATTTTGTTGTCAAAATTGAGATAGCTCAAAAATGAGAAATTTCAGCAGGCGGCCGGTCATGGATGTTTGCCAAAATATAAAAATTTCTGGACCAATAGGAAATTAGTCTAAAACAATGTGCAGACACTAGACATGACCATAAAAGTAATAATTTGCATTCCTGGGGCAATTTTGTTGACAAAATTGAGATAGCTCAAAAATGAGAAATTTCAACAGGCGGCCGATCATGGATTTTTCCCAAAATATAACAGTTTCTGGATGACTAGGAAATTAGTCTAAAACAATGTGCAGACACTAGACATGACCATAAAAGTAATAATTTGCACTCCTGGGGCAATTTTGTTGTCAAAATTGAGATAGCTCAAAAATGAGAAATTTCAACAGGCGGCCGATCATGGATTTTTCCCAAAATATAACAGTTTCTGGATGACTAGGAAATTAGTCTAAAACAATGTGCAGACACTAGACATGACCATAAAAGTAATAATTTGCATTCCTGGGGCAATTTTGTTGACAAAATTGAGATAGCTCAAAAATGAGAAATTTCAACAGGCGGCCGATCATGGATTTTTCCCAAAATATAACAGTTTCTGGATGACTAGGAAATTAGTCTAAAACAATGTGCAGACACTAGACATGACCATAAAAGTAATAATTTGCACTCCTGGGGCAATTTTGTTGACAAAATTGAGATAGCTCAAAAATGAGAAATTTCAGCAGGCGGCCGGTCATGGATGTTTGCCAAAATATAACAGTTTCTGGACCACTAGGAAATTAGTCTAAAACAATGTGCAGACACTAGACATGACCATAAAAGTAATAATTTGCACTCCTGGGGCACTTTTGTTGACAAAATTGAGATAGCTCAAAAATGAGAAATTTCAACAGGCGGCCGATCATGGATTTTTCCCAAAATATAACAGTTTCTGGATGACTAGGAAATTAGTCTAAAACAATGTGCAGACACTAGACATGACCATAAAAGTAATAATTTGCACTCCTGGGGCAATTTTGTTGACAAAATTGAGATAGCTCAAAAATGAGAAATTTCAGCAGGCGGCCGATCATGGATGTTTGCCAAAATATAACAGTTTCTGGACCACTAGGAAATTAGTCTAAAACAATGTGCAGACACTAGACATGACCATAAAAGTAATAATTTGCACTCCTGGGGCACTTTTGTTGACAAAATTGAGATAGCTCAAAAATGAGAAATTTCAGCAGGCGGCCGGTCATGGATGTTTGCCAAAATATAAAAGTTTCTGGACCACTAGGAAATTAGTCTAAAACAATGTGCAGACACTAGACATGACCATAAAAGTAATAATTTGCACTCCTGGGGCAATTTTGTTGACAAAATTGAGATAGCTCAAAAATGAGAAATTTCAGCAGGCGGCCGATCATGGATGTTTGCCAAAATATAAAAGTTTCTGGACCACTAGGAAATTAGTCTAAAACAATGTGCAGACACTAGACATGACCATAAAAGTAATAATTTGCACTCCTGGGGCACTTTTGTTGACAAAATTGAGATAGCTCAAAAATGAGAAATTTCAGCAGGCGGCCGGTCATGGATGTTTGCCAAAATATAAAAGTTTCTGGACCACTAGGAAATTAGTCTAAAACAATGTGCAGACACTAGACATGACCATAAAAGTAATAATTTGCACTCCTGGGGCACTTTTGTTGACAAAATTGAGATAGCTCAAAAATGAGAAATTTCAGCAGGCGGCCGGTCATGGATGTTTGCCAAAATATAAAAGTTTCTGGACCACTAGGAAATTAGTCTAAAACAATGTGCAGACACTAGACATGACCATAAAAGTAATAATTTGCACTCCTGGGGCAATTTTGTTGACACAATTGAGATAGCTCAAAAATGAGAAATTTCAACAGGCGGCCGATCATGGATTTTTCCCAAAATATAAGTTTCTGGATGACTAGGAAATTAGTCTAAAACAATGTGCAGACACTAGACATGACCATAAAAGTAATAATTTGCACTCCTGGGGCAATTTTGTTGACACAATTGAGATAGCTCAAAAATGAGAAATTTCAACAGGCGGCCGATCATGGATTTTTCCCAAAATATAACTGTTTCTGGATGACTAGGAAATTAGTCTAAAACAATATGCAGACACTAGACATGACCATAAAAGTAATAATTTGCACTCCTGGGGCACTTTTGTTGACAAAATTGAGATAGCTCAAAAATGAGAAATTTCAACCGGCGGCCGGTCATGGATGTTTGCCAAAATATAAAAGTTTCTGGACCACTAGGAAATTAGTCTAAAACAATGTGCAGACACTAGACATGACCATAAAAGTAATAATTTGCACTCCTGGGGCACTTTTGTTGACAAAATTGAGATAGCTCAAAAATGAGAAATTTCAACAGGCGGCCGATCATGGATTTTTCCCAAAATATAACAGTTTCTGTATGACTAGGAAATTAGTCTAAAACAATGTGCAGACACTAGACATGACCATAAAAGTAATAATTTGCACTCCTGGGGCAATTTTGTTGAGAAAATTGAGATAGCTCAAAAATGAGAAATTTCAACAGGCGGCCGATCATGGATGTTTGCCAAAATATAAAAGTTTCTGGACCACTAGGAAATTAGTCTAAAACAATGTGCAGACACTAGACATGACCATAAAAGTAATAATTTGCACTCCTGGGGCAATTTTGTTGACAAAATTGAGATAGCTCAAAAATGAGAAATTTCAGCAGGCGGCCGGTCATGGATGTTTGCCAAAATATAACAGTTTCTGGACCACTAGGAAATTAGTCTAAAACAATGTGCAGACACTAGACATGACCATAAAAGTAATAATTTGCACTCCTGGGGCACTTTTGTTGACAAAATTGAGATAGCTCAAAAATGAGAAATTTCAACAGGCGGCCGATCATGGATTTTTCCCAAAATATAACAGTTTCTGGATGACTAGGAAATTAGTCTAAAACAATGTGCAGACACTAGACATGACTATAAAAGTAATAATTTGCACTCCTGGGGCACTTTTGTTGACAAAATTGAGATAGCTCAAAAATGAGAAATTTCAGCAGGCGGCCTGTCATGGATGTTTGCCAAAATATAAAAGTTTCTGGACCACTAGGAAATTAGTCTAAAACAATGTGCAGACACTAGACGTGACCATAAAAGTAATAATTTGCACTCCTGGGGCACTTTTGTTGACAAAATTGAGATAGCTCAAAAATGAGAAATTTCAACAGGCGGCCGATCATGGATTTTTCCCAAAATATAACAGTTTCTGGATGACTAGGAAATTAGTCTAAAACAATGTGCAGACACTAGACATGACCATAAAAGTAATAATTTGCACTCCTGGGTCAATTTTGTTGACACAATTGAGATAGCTCAAAAATGAGAAATTTCAGCAGGCGGCCGATCATGGATGTTTGCCAAAATATAACAGTTTCTGGATGACTAGGAAATTAGTCTAAAACAATGTGCAGACACTAGACATGACCATAAAAGTAATAATTTGCACTCCTGGGGCACTTTTGTTGACAAAATTGAGATAGCTCAAAAATGAGAAATTTCAGCAGGCGGCCGGTCATGGATGTTTGCCAAAATATAAAAGTTTCTGGACCACTAGGAAATTAGTCTAAAACAATGTGCAGACACTAGACATGACCATAAAAGTAATAATTTGCACTCCTGGGGCAATTTTGTTGACAAAATTGAGATAGCTCAAAAATGAGAAATTTCAACAGGCGGCCGATCATGGATGTTTGCCAAAATATAAAAGTTTCTGGACCACTAGGAAATTAGTCTAAAACAATGTGCAGACACTAGACATGACCATAAAAGTAATAATTTGCACTCCTGGGGCAATTTTGTTGACACAATTGAGATAGCTCAAAAATGAGAAATTTCAACAGGCGGCCGATCAAGGATTTTTCCCAAAATATAACAGTTTCTGGATGACTAAGAAATTAGTCTAAAACAATGTGCAGACACTAGACATGACCATAAAAGTAATAATTTGCACTCCTGGGGCAATTTTGTTGACACAATTGAGATAGCTCAAAAATGAGAAATTTCAGCAGGCGGCCGATCATGGATGTTTGCCAAAATATAACAGTTTCTGGATGACTAGGAAATTAGTCTAAAACAATGTGCAGACACTAGACATGACCATAAAAGTAATAATTTGCACTCCTGGGGCAATTTTGTTGACAAAATTGAGATAGCTCAAAAATGAGAAATTTCAACCGGCGGCCGGTCATGGATGTTTGCCAAAATATAAAAGTTTCTGGACCACTAGGAAATTAGTCTAAAACAATGTGCAGACACTAGATATGACCATAAAAGTAATAATTTGCACTCCTGGGGCACTTTTGTTGACAAAATTGAGATAGCTCAAAAATGAGAAATTTCAACAGGCGGCCGATCATGGATTTTTCCCAAAATATAACAGTTTCTGTATGACTAGGAAATTAGTCTAAAACAATGTGCAGACACTAGACATGACCATAAAAGTAATAATTTGCACTCCTGGGGCAATTTTGTTGACAAAATTGAGATAGCTCAAAAATTAGAAATTTCAACAGGCGGCCGATCATGGATTTTTCCCAAAATATAACAGTTTCTGGATGACTAGGAAATTAGTCTAAAACAATGTGCAGACACTAGACATGACCATAAAAGTAATAATTTGCACTCCTGGGGCAATTTTGTTGACACAATTGAGATAGCTCAAAAATGAGAAATTTCAACAGGCGGCCGATCATGGATTTTTCCCAAAATATAACAGTTTCTGGATGACTAGGAAATTAGTCTAAAACAATGTGCAGACACTAGACATGACCATAAAAGTAATAATTTGCATTCCTGGGGCAATTTTGTTGACAAAATTGAGATAGCTCAAAAATGAGAAATTTCAACAGGCGGCCGATCATGGATGTTTGCCAAAATATAAAAGTTTCTGGACCACTAGGAAATTAGTCTAAAACAATGTGCAGACACTAGACATGACCATAAAAGTAATAATTTGCACTCCTGGGGCAATTTTGTTGACAAAATTGAGATAGCTCAAAAATGAGAAATTTCAACAGGCGGCCGATCATGGATTTTTCCCAAAATATAACAGTTTCTGGACCACTAGGAAATTAGTCTAAAACAATGTGCAGACACTAGACATGACCATAAAAGTAATAATTTGCACTCCTGGGGCACTTTTGTTGACAAAATTGAGATAGCTCAAAAATGAGAAATTTCAACAGGCGGCCGATCATGGATTTTTCCCAAAATATAACAGTTTCTGGATGACTAGGAAATTAGTCTAAAACAATGTGCAGACACTAGACATGACCATAAAAGTAATAATTTGCATTCCTGGGGCAATTTTGTTGACACAATTGAGATAGCTCAAAAATGAGAAATTTCAGCAGGCGGCCGATCATGGATGTTTGCCAAAATATAACAGTTTCTGGATGACTAGGAAATTAGTCTAAAACAATGTGCAGACACTAGACATGACCATAAAAGTAATAATTTGCACTCCTGGGGCACTTTTGTTGACAAAATTGAGATAGCTCAAAAATGAGAAATTTCAGCAGGCGGCCGGTCATGGATGTTTGCCAAAATATAAAAGTTTCTGGACCACTAGGAAATTAGTCTAAAACAATGTGCAGACACTAGACATGACCATAAAAGTAATAATTTGCACTCCTGGGGCAATTTTGTTGACAAAATTGAGATAGCTCAAAAATGAGAAATTTCAACAGGCGGCCGATCATGGATGTTTGCCAAAATATAAAAGTTTCTGGACCACTAGGAAATTAGTCTAAAACAATGTGCAGACACTAGACATGACCATAAAAGTAATAATTTGCACTCCTGGGGCAATTTTGTTGACACAATTGAGATAGCTCAAAAATGAGAAATTTCAACAGGCGGCCGATCATGGATTTTTCCCAAAATATAACAGTTTCTGGATGACTAGGAAATTAGTCTAAAACAATGTGCAGACACTAGACATGACCATAAAAGTAATAATTTGCACTCCTGGGGCAATTTTGTTGACACAATTGAGATAGCTCAAAAATGAGAAATTTCAGCAGGCGGCCGATCATGGATGTTTGCCAAAATATAACAGTTTCTGGATGACTAGGAAATTAGTCTAAAACAATGTGCAGACACTAGACATGACCATAAAAGTAATAATTTGCACTCCTGGGGCACTTTTGTTGACAAAATTGAGATAGCTCAAAAATGAGAAATTTCAGCAGGCGGCCGGTCATGGATGTTTGCCAAAATATAAAAGTTTCTGGACCACTAGGAAATTAGTCTAAAACAATGTGCAGACACTAGACATGACCATAAAAGTAATAATTTGCACTCCTGGGGCAATTTTGTTGACACAATTGAGATAGCTCAAAAATGAGAAATTTCAACAGGCGGCCGATCATGGATTTTTCCCAAAATATAACAGTTTCTGTATGACTAGGAAATTAGTCTAAAACAATGTGCAGACACTAGACATGACCATAAAAGTAATAATTTGCACTCCTGGGGCAATTTTGTTGACAAAATTGAGATAGCTAAAAAATGAGAAATTTCAACAGGCGGCCGATCATGGATTTTCCCCAAAATATAACAGTTTCTGGATGACTAGGAAATTAGTCTAAAACAATGTGCAGACACTAGACATGACCATAAAAGTAATAATTTGCACTCCTGGGGCAATTTTGTTGACACAATTGAGATAGCTCAAAAATGAGAAATTTCAACAGGCGGCCGATCATGGATTTTTCCCAAAATATAAGTTTCTGGATGACTAGGAAATTAGTCTAAAACAATGTGCAGACACTAGACATGACCATAAAAGTAATAATTTGCACTCCTGGGGCAATTTTGTTGACACAATTGAGATAGCTCAAAAATGAGAAATTTCAACAGGCGGCCGATCATGGATTTTTCCCAAAATATAACAGTTTCTGGATGACTAGGAAATTAGTCTAAAACAATATGCAGACACTAGACATGACCATAAAAGTAATAATTTGCACTCCTGGGGCACTTTTGTTGACAAAATTGAGATAGCTCAAAAATGAGAAATTTCAACCGGCGGCCGGTCATGGATGTTTGCCAAAATATAAAAGTTTCTGGACCACTAGGAAATTAGTCTAAAACAATGTGCAGACACTAGACATGACCATAAAAGTAATAATTTGCACTCCTGGGGCACTTTTGTTGACAAAATTGAGATAGCTCAAAAATGAGAAATTTCAACAGGCGGCCGATCATGGATTTTTCCCAAAATATAACAGTTTCTGTATGACTAGGAAATTAGTCTAAAACAATGTGCAGACACTAGACATGACCATAAAAGTAATAATTTGCACTCCTGGGGCAATTTTGTTGACAAAATTGAGATAGCTCAAAAATGAGAAATTTCAACAGGCGGCCGATCATGGATTTTTCCCAAAATATAACAGTTTCTGGATGACTAGGAAATTAGTCTAAAACAATGTGCAGACACTAGACATGACCATAAAAGTAATAATTTGCACTCCTGGGGCAATTTTGTTGACACAATTGAGATAGCTCAAAAATGAGAAATTTCAACAGGCGGCCGATCATGGATTTTTCCCAAAATATAACAGTTTCTGGATGACTAGGAAATTAGTCTAAAACAATGTGCAGACACTAGACATGACCATAAAAGTAATAATTTGCATTCCTGGGGCAATTTTGTTGACAAAATTGAGATAGCTCAAAAATGAGAAATTTCAACAGGCGGCCGATCATGGATGTTTGCCAAAATATAAAAGTTTCTGGACCACTAGGAAATTAGTCTAAAACAATGTGCAGACACTAGACATGACCATAAAAGTAATAATTTGCACTCCTGGGGCAATTTTGTTGACACAATTGAGATAGCTCAAAAATGAGAAATTTCAACAGGCGGCCGATCATGGATTTTTCCCAAAATATAACAGTTTCTGTATGACTAGGAAATTAGTCTAAAACAATGTGCAGACACTAGACATGACCATAAAAGTAATAATTTGCACTCCTGGGGCAATTTTGTTGACAAAATTGAGATAGCTAAAAAATGAGAAATTTCAACAGGCGGCCGATCATGGATTTTTCCCAAAATATAACAGTTTCTGGATGACTAGGAAATTAGTCTAAAACAATGTGCAGACACTAGACATGACCATAAAAGTAATAATTTGCACTCCTGGGGCAATTTTGTTGACACAATTGAGATAGCTCAAAAATGAGAAATTTCAACAGGCGGCCGATCATGGATTTTTCCCAAAATATAAGTTTCTGGATGACTAGGAAATTAGTCTAAAACAATGTGCAGACACTAGACATGACCATAAAAGTAATAATTTGCACTCCTGGGGCAATTTTGTTGACACAATTGAGATAGCTCAAAAATGAGAAATTTCAACAGGCGGCCGATCATGGATTTTTCCCAAAATATAACAGTTTCTGTATGACTAGGAAATTAGTCTAAAACAATGTGCAGACACTAGACATGACCATAAAAGTAATAATTTGCACTCCTGGGGCACTTTTGTTGACAAAATTGAGATAGCTCAAAAATGAGAAATTTCAACAGGCGGCCGATCATGGATTTTTCCCAAAATATAACAGTTTCTGTATGACTAGGAAATTAGTCTAAAACAATGTGCAGACACTAGACATGACCATAAAAGTAATAATTTGCACTCCTGGGGCAATTTTGTTGACAAAATTGAGATAGCTCAAAAATTAGAAATTTCAACAGGCGGCCGATCATGGATTTTTCCCAAAATATAACAGTTTCTGGATGACTAGGAAATTAGTCTAAAACAATGTGCAGACACTAGACATGACCATAAAAGTAATAATTTGCACTCCTGGGGCAATTTTGTTGACACAATTGAGATAGCTCAAAAATGAGAAATTTCAACAGGCGGCCGATCATGGATTTTTCCCAAAATATAACAGTTTCTGGATGACTAGGAAATTAGTCTAAAACAATGTGCAGACACTAGACATGACCATAAAAGTAATAATTTGCATTCCTGGGGCAATTTTGTTGACAAAATTGAGATAGCTCAAAAATGAGAAATTTCAACAGGCGGCCGATCATGGATGTTTGCCAAAATATAAAAGTTTCTGGACCACTAGGAAATTAGTCTAAAACAATGTGCAGACACTAGACATGACCATAAAAGTAATAATTTGCACTCCTGGGGCAATTTTGTTGACAAAATTGAGATAGCTCAAAAATGAGAAATTTCAACAGGCGGCCGATCATGGATTTTTCCCAAAATATAACAGTTTCTGGACCACTAGGAAATTAGTCTAAAACAATGTGCAGACACTAGACATGACCATAAAAGTAATAATTTGCACTCCTGGGGCACTTTTGTTGACAAAATTGAGATAGCTCAAAAATGAGAAATTTCAACAGGCGGCCGATCATGGATTTTTCCCAAAATATAACAGTTTCTGGATGACTAGGAAATTAGTCTAAAACAATGTGCAGACACTAGACATGACCATAAAAGTAATAATTTGCATTCCTGGGGCAATTTTGTTGACACAATTGAGATAGCTCAAAAATGAGAAATTTCAGCAGGCGGCCGATCATGGATGTTTGCCAAAATATAACAGTTTCTGGATGACTAGGAAATTAGTCTAAAACAATGTGCAGACACTAGACATGACCATAAAAGTAATAATTTGCACTCCTGGGGCACTTTTGTTGACAAAATTGAGATAGCTCAAAAATGAGAAATTTCAGCAGGCGGCCGGTCATGGATGTTTGCCAAAATATAAAAGTTTCTGGACCACTAGGAAATTAGTCTAAAACAATGTGCAGACACTAGACATGACCATAAAAGTAATAATTTGCACTCCTGGGGCAATTTTGTTGACAAAATTGAGATAGCTCAAAAATGAGAAATTTCAACAGGCGGCCGATCATGGATGTTTGCCAAAATATAAAAGTTTCTGGACCACTAGGAAATTAGTCTAAAACAATGTGCAGACACTAGACATGACCATAAAAGTAATAATTTGCACTCCTGGGGCAATTTTGTTGACACAATTGAGATAGCTCAAAAATGAGAAATTTCAACAGGCGGCCGATCATGGATTTTTCCCAAAATATAACAGTTTCTGGATGACTAGGAAATTAGTCTAAAACAATGTGCAGACACTAGACATGACCATAAAAGTAATAATTTGCACTCCTGGGGCAATTTTGTTGACACAATTGAGATAGCTCAAAAATGAGAAATTTCAGCAGGCGGCCGATCATGGATGTTTGCCAAAATATAACAGTTTCTGGATGACTAGGAAATTAGTCTAAAACAATGTGCAGACACTAGACATGACCATAAAAGTAATAATTTGCACTCCTGGGGCACTTTTGTTGACAAAATTGAGATAGCTCAAAAATGAGAAATTTCAGCAGGCGGCCGGTCATGGATGTTTGCCAAAATATAAAAGTTTCTGGACCACTAGGAAATTAGTCTAAAACAATGTGCAGACACTAGACATGACCATAAAAGTAATAATTTGCACTCCTGGGGCAATTTTGTTGACACAATTGAGATAGCTCAAAAATGAGAAATTTCAACAGGCGGCCGATCATGGATTTTTCCCAAAATATAACAGTTTCTGTATGACTAGGAAATTAGTCTAAAACAATGTGCAGACACTAGACATGACCATAAAAGTAATAATTTGCACTCCTGGGGCAATTTTGTTGACAAAATTGAGATAGCTAAAAAATGAGAAATTTCAACAGGCGGCCGATCATGGATTTTCCCCAAAATATAACAGTTTCTGGATGACTAGGAAATTAGTCTAAAACAATGTGCAGACACTAGACATGACCATAAAAGTAATAATTTGCACTCCTGGGGCAATTTTGTTGACACAATTGAGATAGCTCAAAAATGAGAAATTTCAACAGGCGGCCGATCATGGATTTTTCCCAAAATATAAGTTTCTGGATGACTAGGAAATTAGTCTAAAACAATGTGCAGACACTAGACATGACCATAAAAGTAATAATTTGCACTCCTGGGGCAATTTTGTTGACACAATTGAGATAGCTCAAAAATGAGAAATTTCAACAGGCGGCCGATCATGGATTTTTCCCAAAATATAACAGTTTCTGGATGACTAGGAAATTAGTCTAAAACAATATGCAGACACTAGACATGACCATAAAAGTAATAATTTGCACTCCTGGGGCACTTTTGTTGACAAAATTGAGATAGCTCAAAAATGAGAAATTTCAACCGGCGGCCGGTCATGGATGTTTGCCAAAATATAAAAGTTTCTGGACCACTAGGAAATTAGTCTAAAACAATGTGCAGACACTAGACATGACCATAAAAGTAATAATTTGCACTCCTGGGGCACTTTTGTTGACAAAATTGAGATAGCTCAAAAATGAGAAATTTCAACAGGCGGCCGATCATGGATTTTTCCCAAAATATAACAGTTTCTGTATGACTAGGAAATTAGTCTAAAACAATGTGCAGACACTAGACATGACCATAAAAGTAATAATTTGCACTCCTGGGGCAATTTTGTTGACAAAATTGAGATAGCTCAAAAATGAGAAATTTCAACAGGCGGCCGATCATGGATTTTTCCCAAAATATAACAGTTTCTGGATGACTAGGAAATTAGTCTAAAACAATGTGCAGACACTAGACATGACCATAAAAGTAATAATTTGCACTCCTGGGGCAATTTTGTTGACACAATTGAGATAGCTCAAAAATGAGAAATTTCAACAGGCGGCCGATCATGGATTTTTCCCAAAATATAACAGTTTCTGGATGACTAGGAAATTAGTCTAAAACAATGTGCAGACACTAGACATGACCATAAAAGTAATAATTTGCATTCCTGGGGCAATTTTGTTGACAAAATTGAGATAGCTCAAAAATGAGAAATTTCAACAGGCGGCCGATCATGGATGTTTGCCAAAATATAAAAGTTTCTGGACCACTAGGAAATTAGTCTAAAACAATGTGCAGACACTAGACATGACCATAAAAGTAATAATTTGCACTCCTGGGGCAATTTTGTTGACACAATTGAGATAGCTCAAAAATGAGAAATTTCAACAGGCGGCCGATCATGGATTTTTCCCAAAATATAACAGTTTCTGTATGACTAGGAAATTAGTCTAAAACAATGTGCAGACACTAGACATGACCATAAAAGTAATAATTTGCACTCCTGGGGCAATTTTGTTGACAAAATTGAGATAGCTAAAAAATGAGAAATTTCAACAGGCGGCCGATCATGGATTTTTCCCAAAATATAACAGTTTCTGGATGACTAGGAAATTAGTCTAAAACAATGTGCAGACACTAGACATGACCATAAAAGTAATAATTTGCACTCCTGGGGCAATTTTGTTGACACAATTGAGATAGCTCAAAAATGAGAAATTTCAACAGGCGGCCGATCATGGATTTTTCCCAAAATATAAGTTTCTGGATGACTAGGAAATTAGTCTAAAACAATGTGCAGACACTAGACATGACCATAAAAGTAATAATTTGCACTCCTGGGGCAATTTTGTTGACACAATTGAGATAGCTCAAAAATGAGAAATTTCAACAGGCGGCCGATCATGGATTTTTCCCAAAATATAACAGTTTCTGTATGACTAGGAAATTAGTCTAAAACAATGTGCAGACACTAGACATGACCATAAAAGTAATAATTTGCATTCCTGGGGCAATTTTGTTGACAAAATTGAGATAGCTCAAAAATGAGAAATTTCAGCAGGCGGCCTGTCATGGATGTTTGCCAAAATATAAAAGTTTCTGGACCACTAGGAAATTAGTCTAAAACAATGTGCAGACACTAGACATGACCATAAAAGTAATAATTTGCACTCCTGGGGCAATTTTGTTGACACAATTGAGATAGCTCAAAAATGAGAAATTTCAGCAGGCGGCCGATCATGGATTTTTCCCAAAATATAACAGTTTCTGGATGACTAGGAAATTAGTCTAAAACAATGTGCAGACACTAGACATGACCATAAAAGTAATAATTTGCACTCCTGGGGCAATTTTGTTGACACAATTGAGATAGCTCAAAAATGAGAAATTTCAACAATTTTAGTCTAACACAATGTGCAGACACTAGACATGACCATAAAAGTAATAATTTGCACTCCTGGGGCAATTTTGTTGTCAAAATTGAGATAGCTCAAAAATGAGAAATTTCAGCAGGCGGCCGGTCATGGATGTTTGCCAAAATATAAAAATTTCTGGACCAATAGGAAATTAGTCTAAAACAATGTGCAGACACTAGACATGACCATAAAAGTAATAATTTGCATTCCTGGGGCAATTTTGTTGACAAAATTGAGATAGCTCAAAAATGAGAAATTTCAACAGGCGGCCGATCATGGATTTTTCCCAAAATATAACAGTTTCTGGATGACTAGGAAATTAGTCTAAAACAATGCGCAGACACTAGACATGACCATAAAAGTAATAATTTGCACTCCTGGGGCAATTTTGTTGTCAAAATTGAGATAGCTCAAAAATGAGAAATTTCAGCAGGCGGCCGGTCATGGATGTTTGCGAAAATATAAAAATTTCTGGACCAATAGGAAATTAGTCTAAAACAATGTGCAGACACTAGACATGACCATAAAAGTAATAATTTGCATTCCTGGGGCAATTTTGTTGACAAAATTGAGATAGCTCAAAAATGAGAAATTTCAACAGGCGGCCGATCATGGATTTTTCCCAAAATATAACAGTTTCTGGATGACTAGGAAATTAGTCTAAAACAATGTGCAGACACTAGACATGACCATAAAAGTAATAATTTGCACTCCTGGGGCAATTTTGTTGTCAAAATTGAGATAGCTCAAAAATGAGAAATTTCAGCAGGCGGCCGGTCATGGATGTTTGCCAAAATATAAAAATTTCTGGACCAATAGGAAATTAGTCTAAAACAATGTGCAGACACTAGACATGACCATAAAAGTAATAATTTGCATTCCTGGGGCAATTTTGTTGACAAAATTGAGATAGCTCAAAAATGAGAAATTTCAACAGGCGGCCGATCATGGATTTTTCCCAAAATATAACAGTTTCTGGATGACTAGGAAATTAGTCTAAAACAATGTGCAGACACTAGACATGACCATAAAAGTAATAATTTGCACTCCTGGGGCAATTTTGTTGTCAAAATTGAGATAGCTCAAAAATGAGAAATTTCAACAGGCGGCCGATCATGGATTTTTCCCAAAATATAACAGTTTCTGGATGACTAGGAAATTAGTCTAAAACAATGTGCAGACACTAGACATGACCATAAAAGTAATAATTTGCATTCCTGGGGCAATTTTGTTGACAAAATTGAGATAGCTCAAAAATGAGAAATTTCAACAGGCGGCCGATCATGGATTTTTCCCAAAATATAACAGTTTCTGGATGACTAGGAAATTAGTCTAAAACAATGTGCAGACACTAGACATGACCATAAAAGTAATAATTTGCACTCCTGGGGCAATTTTGTTGACAAAATTGAGATAGCTCAAAAATGAGAAATTTCAGCAGGCGGCCGGTCATGGATGTTTGCCAAAATATAACAGTTTCTGGACCACTAGGAAATTAGTCTAAAACAATGTGCAGACACTAGACATGACCATAAAAGTAATAATTTGCACTCCTGGGGCACTTTTGTTGACAAAATTGAGATAGCTCAAAAATGAGAAATTTCAACAGGCGGCCGATCATGGATTTTTCCCAAAATATAACAGTTTCTGGATGACTAGGAAATTAGTCTAAAACAATGTGCAGACACTAGACATGACCATAAAAGTAATAATTTGCACTCCTGGGGCAATTTTGTTGACAAAATTGAGATAGCTCAAAAATGAGAAATTTCAGCAGGCGGCCGATCATGGATGTTTGCCAAAATATAACAGTTTCTGGACCACTAGGAAATTAGTCTAAAACAATGTGCAGACACTAGACATGACCATAAAAGTAATAATTTGCACTCCTGGGGCACTTTTGTTGACAAAATTGAGATAGCTCAAAAATGAGAAATTTCAGCAGGCGGCCGGTCATGGATGTTTGCCAAAATATAAAAGTTTCTGGACCACTAGGAAATTAGTCTAAAACAATGTGCAGACACTAGACATGACCATAAAAGTAATAATTTGCACTCCTGGGGCAATTTTGTTGACAAAATTGAGATAGCTCAAAAATGAGAAATTTCAGCAGGCGGCCGATCATGGATGTTTGCCAAAATATAAAAGTTTCTGGACCACTAGGAAATTAGTCTAAAACAATGTGCAGACACTAGACATGACCATAAAAGTAATAATTTGCACTCCTGGGGCACTTTTGTTGACAAAATTGAGATAGCTCAAAAATGAGAAATTTCAGCAGGCGGCCGGTCATGGATGTTTGCCAAAATATAAAAGTTTCTGGACCACTAGGAAATTAGTCTAAAACAATGTGCAGACACTAGACATGACCATAAAAGTAATAATTTGCACTCCTGGGGCACTTTTGTTGACAAAATTGAGATAGCTCAAAAATGAGAAATTTCAGCAGGCGGCCGGTCATGGATGTTTGCCAAAATATAAAAGTTTCTGGACCACTAGGAAATTAGTCTAAAACAATGTGCAGACACTAGACATGACCATAAAAGTAATAATTTGCACTCCTGGGGCAATTTTGTTGACACAATTGAGATAGCTCAAAAATGAGAAATTTCAACAGGCGGCCGATCATGGATTTTTCCCAAAATATAAGTTTCTGGATGACTAGGAAATTAGTCTAAAACAATGTGCAGACACTAGACATGACCATAAAAGTAATAATTTGCACTCCTGGGGCAATTTTGTTGACACAATTGAGATAGCTCAAAAATGAGAAATTTCAACAGGCGGCCGATCATGGATTTTTCCCAAAATATAACTGTTTCTGGATGACTAGGAAATTAGTCTAAAACAATATGCAGACACTAGACATGACCATAAAAGTAATAATTTGCACTCCTGGGGCACTTTTGTTGACAAAATTGAGATAGCTCAAAAATGAGAAATTTCAACCGGCGGCCGGTCATGGATGTTTGCCAAAATATAAAAGTTTCTGGACCACTAGGAAATTAGTCTAAAACAATGTGCAGACACTAGACATGACCATAAAAGTAATAATTTGCACTCCTGGGGCACTTTTGTTGACAAAATTGAGATAGCTCAAAAATGAGAAATTTCAACAGGCGGCCGATCATGGATTTTTCCCAAAATATAACAGTTTCTGTATGACTAGGAAATTAGTCTAAAACAATGTGCAGACACTAGACATGACCATAAAAGTAATAATTTGCACTCCTGGGGCAATTTTGTTGAGAAAATTGAGATAGCTCAAAAATGAGAAATTTCAACAGGCGGCCGATCATGGATTTTTCCCAAAATATAACAGTTTCTGGATGACTAGGAAATTAGTCTAAAACAATGTGCAGACACTAGACATGACCATAAAAGTAATAATTTGCACTCCTGGGGCAATTTTGTTGACACAATTGAGATAGCTCAAAAATGAGAAATTTCAACAGGCGGCCGATCATGGATTTTTCCCAAAATATAACAGTTTCTGGATGACTAGGAAATTAGTCTAAAACAATGTGCAGACACTAGACATGACCATAAAAGTAATAATTTGCATTCCTGGGGCAATTTTGTTGACAAAATTGAGATAGCTCAAAAATGAGAAATTTCAACAGGCGGCCGATCATGGATGTTTGCCAAAATATAAAAGTTTCTGGACCACTAGGAAATTAGTCTAAAACAATGTGCAGACACTAGACATGACCATAAAAGTAATAATTTGCACTCCTGGGGCAATTTTGTTGACAAAATTGAGATAGCTCAAAAATGAGAAATTTCAGCAGGCGGCCGGTCATGGATGTTTGCCAAAATATAACAGTTTCTGGACCACTAGGAAATTAGTCTAAAACAATGTGCAGACACTAGACATGACCATAAAAGTAATAATTTGCACTCCTGGGGCACTTTTGTTGACAAAATTGAGATAGCTCAAAAATGAGAAATTTCAACAGGCGGCCGATCATGGATTTTTCCCAAAATATAACAGTTTCTGGATGACTAGGAAATTAGTCTAAAACAATGTGCAGACACTAGACATGACTATAAAAGTAATAATTTGCACTCCTGGGGCACTTTTGTTGACAAAATTGAGATAGCTCAAAAATGAGAAATTTCAGCAGGCGGCCTGTCATGGATGTTTGCCAAAATATAAAAGTTTCTGGACCACTAGGAAATTAGTCTAAAACAATGTGCAGACACTAGACGTGACCATAAAAGTAATAATTTGCACTCCTGGGGCACTTTTGTTGACAAAATTGAGATAGCTCAAAAATGAGAAATTTCAACAGGCGGCCGATCATGGATTTTTCCCAAAATATAACAGTTTCTGGATGACTAGGAAATTAGTCTAAAACAATGTGCAGACACTAGACATGACCATAAAAGTAATAATTTGCACTCCTGGGTCAATTTTGTTGACACAATTGAGATAGCTCAAAAATGAGAAATTTCAGCAGGCGGCCGATCATGGATGTTTGCCAAAATATAACAGTTTCTGGATGACTAGGAAATTAGTCTAAAACAATGTGCAGACACTAGACATGACCATAAAAGTAATAATTTGCACTCCTGGGGCACTTTTGTTGACAAAATTGAGATAGCTCAAAAATGAGAAATTTCAGCAGGCGGCCGGTCATGGATGTTTGCCAAAATATAAAAGTTTCTGGACCACTAGGAAATTAGTCTAAAACAATGTGCAGACACTAGACATGACCATAAAAGTAATAATTTGCACTCCTGGGGCAATTTTGTTGACAAAATTGAGATAGCTCAAAAATGAGAAATTTCAACAGGCGGCCGATCATGGATGTTTGCCAAAATATAAAAGTTTCTGGACCACTAGGAAATTAGTCTAAAACAATGTGCAGACACTAGACATGACCATAAAAGTAATAATTTGCACTCCTGGGGCAATTTTGTTGACACAATTGAGATAGCTCAAAAATGAGAAATTTCAACAGGCGGCCGATCAAGGATTTTTCCCAAAATATAACAGTTTCTGGATGACTAAGAAATTAGTCTAAAACAATGTGCAGACACTAGACATGACCATAAAAGTAATAATTTGCACTCCTGGGGCAATTTTGTTGACACAATTGAGATAGCTCAAAAATGAGAAATTTCAGCAGGCGGCCGATCATGGATGTTTGCCAAAATATAACAGTTTCTGGATGACTAGGAAATTAGTCTAAAACAATGTGCAGACACTAGACATGACCATAAAAGTAATAATTTGCACTCCTGGGGCAATTTTGTTGTCAAAATTGAGATAGCTCAAAAATGAGAAATTTCAGCAGGCGGCCGGTCATGGATGTTTGCCAAAATATAAAAATTTCTGGACCAATAGGAAATTAGTCTAAAACAATGTGCAGACACTAGACATGACCATAAAAGTAATAATTTGCATTCCTGGGGCAATTTTGTTGACAAAATTGAGATAGCTCAAAAATGAGAAATTTCAACAGGCGGCCGATCATGGATTTTTCCCAAAATATAACAGTTTCTGGATGACTAGGAAATTAGTCTAAAACAATGCGCAGACACTAGACATGACCATAAAAGTAATAATTTGCACTCCTGGGGCAATTTTGTTGTCAAAATTGAGATAGCTCAAAAATGAGAAATTTCAGCAGGCGGCCGGTCATGGATGTTTGCGAAAATATAAAAATTTCTGGACCAATAGGAAATTAGTCTAAAACAATGTGCAGACACTAGACATGACCATAAAAGTAATAATTTGCATTCCTGGGGCAATTTTGTTGACAAAATTGAGATAGCTCAAAAAATGAGAAATTTCAACAGGCGGCCGATCATGGATTTTTCCCAAAATATAACAGTTTCTGGATGACTAGGAAATGAGTCTAAAACAATGTGCAGACACTAGACATGACCATAAAAGTAATAATTTGCACTCCTGGGGCAATTTTGTTGACACAATTGAGATAGCTCAAAAATGAGAAATTTCAACAGGCGGCCGATCATGGATTTTCCCCAAAATATAACAGTTTCTGGATGACTAGGAAATTAGTCTAAAACAATGTGCAGACACTAGACATGACCATAAAAGTAATAATTTGCATTCCTGGGGCAATTTTGTTGACAAAATTGAGATAGCTCAAAAATGAGAAATTTCAACAGGCGGCCGATCATGGATTTTTCCCAAAATATAACAGTTTCTGGATGACTAGGAAATTAGTCTAAAACAATGTGCAGACACTAGACATGACCATAAAAGTAATAATTTGCACTCCTGGGGCAATTTTGTTGTCAAAATTGAGATAGCTCAAAAATGAGAAATTTCAGCAGGCGGCCGGTCATGGATGTTTGCCAAAATATAAAAATTTCTGGACCAATAGGAAATTAGTCTAAAACAATGTGCAGACACTAGACATGACCATAAAAGTAATAATTTGCATTCCTGGGGCAATTTTGTTGACAAAATTGAGATAGCTCAAAAATGAGAAATTTCAACAGGCGGCCGATCATGGATTTTTCCCAAAATATAACAGTTTCTGGATGACTAGGAAATTAGTCTAAAACAATGTGCAGACACTAGACATGACCATAAAAGTAATAATTTGCACTCCTGGGGCAATTTTGTTGTCAAAATTGAGATAGCTCAAAAATGAGAAATTTCAACAGGCGGCCGATCATGGATTTTTCCCAAAATATAACAGTTTCTGGATGACTAGGAAATTAGTCTAAAACAATGTGCAGACACTAGACATGACCATAAAAGTAATAATTTGCATTCCTGGGGCAATTTTGTTGACAAAATTGAGATAGCTCAAAAATGAGAAATTTCAACAGGCGGCCGATCATGGATTTTTCCCAAAATATAACAGTTTCTGGATGACTAGGAAATTAGTCTAAAACAATGTGCAGACACTAGACATGACCATAAAAGTAATAATTTGCACTCCTGGGGCAATTTTGTTGACAAAATTGAGATAGCTCAAAAATGAGAAATTTCAGCAGGCGGCCGGTCATGGATGTTTGCCAAAATATAACAGTTTCTGGACCACTAGGAAATTAGTCTAAAACAATGTGCAGACACTAGACATGACCATAAAAGTAATAATTTGCACTCCTGGGGCACTTTTGTTGACAAAATTGAGATAGCTCAAAAATGAGAAATTTCAACAGGCGGCCGATCATGGATTTTTCCCAAAATATAACAGTTTCTGGATGACTAGGAAATTAGTCTAAAACAATGTGCAGACACTAGACATGACCATAAAAGTAATAATTTGCACTCCTGGGGCAATTTTGTTGACAAAATTGAGATAGCTCAAAAATGAGAAATTTCAGCAGGCGGCCGATCATGGATGTTTGCCAAAATATAACAGTTTCTGGACCACTAGGAAATTAGTCTAAAACAATGTGCAGACACTAGACATGACCATAAAAGTAATAATTTGCACTCCTGGGGCACTTTTGTTGACAAAATTGAGATAGCTCAAAAATGAGAAATTTCAGCAGGCGGCCGGTCATGGATGTTTGCCAAAATATAAAAGTTTCTGGACCACTAGGAAATTAGTCTAAAACAATGTGCAGACACTAGACATGACCATAAAAGTAATAATTTGCACTCCTGGGGCAATTTTGTTGACAAAATTGAGATAGCTCAAAAATGAGAAATTTCAGCAGGCGGCCGATCATGGATGTTTGCCAAAATATAAAAGTTTCTGGACCACTAGGAAATTAGTCTAAAACAATGTGCAGACACTAGACATGACCATAAAAGTAATAATTTGCACTCCTGGGGCACTTTTGTTGACAAAATTGAGATAGCTCAAAAATGAGAAATTTCAGCAGGCGGCCGGTCATGGATGTTTGCCAAAATATAAAAGTTTCTGGACCACTAGGAAATTAGTCTAAAACAATGTGCAGACACTAGACATGACCATAAAAGTAATAATTTGCACTCCTGGGGCACTTTTGTTGACAAAATTGAGATAGCTCAAAAATGAGAAATTTCAGCAGGCGGCCGGTCATGGATGTTTGCCAAAATATAAAAGTTTCTGGACCACTAGGAAATTAGTCTAAAACAATGTGCAGACACTAGACATGACCATAAAAGTAATAATTTGCACTCCTGGGGCAATTTTGTTGACACAATTGAGATAGCTCAAAAATGAGAAATTTCAACAGGCGGCCGATCATGGATTTTTCCCAAAATATAAGTTTCTGGATGACTAGGAAATTAGTCTAAAACAATGTGCAGACACTAGACATGACCATAAAAGTAATAATTTGCACTCCTGGGGCAATTTTGTTGACACAATTGAGATAGCTCAAAAATGAGAAATTTCAACAGGCGGCCGATCATGGATTTTTCCCAAAATATAACTGTTTCTGGATGACTAGGAAATTAGTCTAAAACAATATGCAGACACTAGACATGACCATAAAAGTAATAATTTGCACTCCTGGGGCACTTTTGTTGACAAAATTGAGATAGCTCAAAAATGAGAAATTTCAACCGGCGGCCGGTCATGGATGTTTGCCAAAATATAAAAGTTTCTGGACCACTAGGAAATTAGTCTAAAACAATGTGCAGACACTAGACATGACCATAAAAGTAATAATTTGCACTCCTGGGGCACTTTTGTTGACAAAATTGAGATAGCTCAAAAATGAGAAATTTCAACAGGCGGCCGATCATGGATTTTTCCCAAAATATAACAGTTTCTGTATGACTAGGAAATTAGTCTAAAACAATGTGCAGACACTAGACATGACCATAAAAGTAATAATTTGCACTCCTGGGGCAATTTTGTTGAGAAAATTGAGATAGCTCAAAAATGAGAAATTTCAACAGGCGGCCGATCATGGATGTTTGCCAAAATATAAAAGTTTCTGGACCACTAGGAAATTAGTCTAAAACAATGTGCAGACACTAGACATGACCATAAAAGTAATAATTTGCACTCCTGGGGCAATTTTGTTGACAAAATTGAGATAGCTCAAAAATGAGAAATTTCAGCAGGCGGCCGGTCATGGATGTTTGCCAAAATATAACAGTTTCTGGACCACTAGGAAATTAGTCTAAAACAATGTGCAGACACTAGACATGACCATAAAAGTAATAATTTGCACTCCTGGGGCACTTTTGTTGACAAAATTGAGATAGCTCAAAAATGAGAAATTTCAACAGGCGGCCGATCATGGATTTTTCCCAAAATATAACAGTTTCTGGATGACTAGGAAATTAGTCTAAAACAATGTGCAGACACTAGACATGACTATAAAAGTAATAATTTGCACTCCTGGGGCACTTTTGTTGACAAAATTGAGATAGCTCAAAAATGAGAAATTTCAGCAGGCGGCCTGTCATGGATGTTTGCCAAAATATAAAAGTTTCTGGACCACTAGGAAATTAGTCTAAAACAATGTGCAGACACTAGACGTGACCATAAAAGTAATAATTTGCACTCCTGGGGCACTTTTGTTGACAAAATTGAGATAGCTCAAAAATGAGAAATTTCAACAGGCGGCCGATCATGGATTTTTCCCAAAATATAACAGTTTCTGGATGACTAGGAAATTAGTCTAAAACAATGTGCAGACACTAGACATGACCATAAAAGTAATAATTTGCACTCCTGGGTCAATTTTGTTGACACAATTGAGATAGCTCAAAAATGAGAAATTTCAGCAGGCGGCCGATCATGGATGTTTGCCAAAATATAACAGTTTCTGGATGACTAGGAAATTAGTCTAAAACAATGTGCAGACACTAGACATGACCATAAAAGTAATAATTTGCACTCCTGGGGCACTTTTGTTGACAAAATTGAGATAGCTCAAAAATGAGAAATTTCAGCAGGCGGCCGGTCATGGATGTTTGCCAAAATATAAAAGTTTCTGGACCACTAGGAAATTAGTCTAAAACAATGTGCAGACACTAGACATGACCATAAAAGTAATAATTTGCACTCCTGGGGCAATTTTGTTGACAAAATTGAGATAGCTCAAAAATGAGAAATTTCAACAGGCGGCCGATCATGGATGTTTGCCAAAATATAAAAGTTTCTGGACCACTAGGAAATTAGTCTAAAACAATGTGCAGACACTAGACATGACCATAAAAGTAATAATTTGCACTCCTGGGGCAATTTTGTTGACACAATTGAGATAGCTCAAAAATGAGAAATTTCAACAGGCGGCCGATCAAGGATTTTTCCCAAAATATAACAGTTTCTGGATGACTAAGAAATTAGTCTAAAACAATGTGCAGACACTAGACATGACCATAAAAGTAATAATTTGCACTCCTGGGGCAATTTTGTTGACACAATTGAGATAGCTCAAAAATGAGAAATTTCAGCAGGCGGCCGATCATGGATGTTTGCCAAAATATAACAGTTTCTGGATGACTAGGAAATTAGTCTAAAACAATGTGCAGACACTAGACATGACCATAAAAGTAATAATTTGCACTCCTGGGGCAATTTTGTTGACAAAATTGAGATAGCTCAAAAATGAGAAATTTCAACCGGCGGCCGGTCATGGATGTTTGCCAAAATATAAAAGTTTCTGGACCACTAGGAAATTAGTCTAAAACAATGTGCAGACACTAGATATGACCATAAAAGTAATAATTTGCACTCCTGGGGCACTTTTGTTGACAAAATTGAGATAGCTCAAAAATGAGAAATTTCAACAGGCGGCCGATCATGGATTTTTCCCAAAATATAACAGTTTCTGTATGACTAGGAAATTAGTCTAAAACAATGTGCAGACACTAGACATGACCATAAAAGTAATAATTTGCACTCCTGGGGCAATTTTGTTGACAAAATTGAGATAGCTCAAAAATTAGAAATTTCAACAGGCGGCCGATCATGGATTTTTCCCAAAATATAACAGTTTCTGGATGACTAGGAAATTAGTCTAAAACAATGTGCAGACACTAGACATGACCATAAAAGTAATAATTTGCACTCCTGGGGCAATTTTGTTGACACAATTGAGATAGCTCAAAAATGAGAAATTTCAACAGGCGGCCGATCATGGATTTTTCCCAAAATATAACAGTTTCTGGATGACTAGGAAATTAGTCTAAAACAATGTGCAGACACTAGACATGACCATAAAAGTAATAATTTGCATTCCTGGGGCAATTTTGTTGACAAAATTGAGATAGCTCAAAAATGAGAAATTTCAACAGGCGGCCGATCATGGATGTTTGCCAAAATATAAAAGTTTCTGGACCACTAGGAAATTAGTCTAAAACAATGTGCAGACACTAGACATGACCATAAAAGTAATAATTTGCACTCCTGGGGCAATTTTGTTGACAAAATTGAGATAGCTCAAAAATGAGAAATTTCAACAGGCGGCCGATCATGGATTTTTCCCAAAATATAACAGTTTCTGGACCACTAGGAAATTAGTCTAAAACAATGTGCAGACACTAGACATGACCATAAAAGTAATAATTTGCACTCCTGGGGCACTTTTGTTGACAAAATTGAGATAGCTCAAAAATGAGAAATTTCAACAGGCGGCCGATCATGGATTTTTCCCAAAATATAACAGTTTCTGGATGACTAGGAAATTAGTCTAAAACAATGTGCAGACACTAGACATGACCATAAAAGTAATAATTTGCATTCCTGGGGCAATTTTGTTGACACAATTGAGATAGCTCAAAAATGAGAAATTTCAGCAGGCGGCCGATCATGGATGTTTGCCAAAATATAACAGTTTCTGGATGACTAGGAAATTAGTCTAAAACAATGTGCAGACACTAGACATGACCATAAAAGTAATAATTTGCACTCCTGGGGCACTTTTGTTGACAAAATTGAGATAGCTCAAAAATGAGAAATTTCAGCAGGCGGCCGGTCATGGATGTTTGCCAAAATATAAAAGTTTCTGGACCACTAGGAAATTAGTCTAAAACAATGTGCAGACACTAGACATGACCATAAAAGTAATAATTTGCACTCCTGGGGCAATTTTGTTGACAAAATTGAGATAGCTCAAAAATGAGAAATTTCAACAGGCGGCCGATCATGGATGTTTGCCAAAATATAAAAGTTTCTGGACCACTAGGAAATTAGTCTAAAACAATGTGCAGACACTAGACATGACCATAAAAGTAATAATTTGCACTCCTGGGGCAATTTTGTTGACACAATTGAGATAGCTCAAAAATGAGAAATTTCAACAGGCGGCCGATCATGGATTTTTCCCAAAATATAACAGTTTCTGGATGACTAGGAAATTAGTCTAAAACAATGTGCAGACACTAGACATGACCATAAAAGTAATAATTTGCACTCCTGGGGCAATTTTGTTGACACAATTGAGATAGCTCAAAAATGAGAAATTTCAGCAGGCGGCCGATCATGGATGTTTGCCAAAATATAACAGTTTCTGGATGACTAGGAAATTAGTCTAAAACAATGTGCAGACACTAGACATGACCATAAAAGTAATAATTTGCACTCCTGGGGCACTTTTGTTGACAAAATTGAGATAGCTCAAAAATGAGAAATTTCAGCAGGCGGCCGGTCATGGATGTTTGCCAAAATATAAAAGTTTCTGGACCACTAGGAAATTAGTCTAAAACAATGTGCAGACACTAGACATGACCATAAAAGTAATAATTTGCACTCCTGGGGCAATTTTGTTGACACAATTGAGATAGCTCAAAAATGAGAAATTTCAACAGGCGGCCGATCATGGATTTTTCCCAAAATATAACAGTTTCTGTATGACTAGGAAATTAGTCTAAAACAATGTGCAGACACTAGACATGACCATAAAAGTAATAATTTGCACTCCTGGGGCAATTTTGTTGACAAAATTGAGATAGCTAAAAAATGAGAAATTTCAACAGGCGGCCGATCATGGATTTTCCCCAAAATATAACAGTTTCTGGATGACTAGGAAATTAGTCTAAAACAATGTGCAGACACTAGACATGACCATAAAAGTAATAATTTGCACTCCTGGGGCAATTTTGTTGACACAATTGAGATAGCTCAAAAATGAGAAATTTCAACAGGCGGCCGATCATGGATTTTTCCCAAAATATAAGTTTCTGGATGACTAGGAAATTAGTCTAAAACAATGTGCAGACACTAGACATGACCATAAAAGTAATAATTTGCACTCCTGGGGCAATTTTGTTGACACAATTGAGATAGCTCAAAAATGAGAAATTTCAACAGGCGGCCGATCATGGATTTTTCCCAAAATATAACAGTTTCTGGATGACTAGGAAATTAGTCTAAAACAATATGCAGACACTAGACATGACCATAAAAGTAATAATTTGCACTCCTGGGGCACTTTTGTTGACAAAATTGAGATAGCTCAAAAATGAGAAATTTCAACCGGCGGCCGGTCATGGATGTTTGCCAAAATATAAAAGTTTCTGGACCACTAGGAAATTAGTCTAAAACAATGTGCAGACACTAGACATGACCATAAAAGTAATAATTTGCACTCCTGGGGCACTTTTGTTGACAAAATTGAGATAGCTCAAAAATGAGAAATTTCAACAGGCGGCCGATCATGGATTTTTCCCAAAATATAACAGTTTCTGTATGACTAGGAAATTAGTCTAAAACAATGTGCAGACACTAGACATGACCATAAAAGTAATAATTTGCACTCCTGGGGCAATTTTGTTGACAAAATTGAGATAGCTCAAAAATGAGAAATTTCAACAGGCGGCCGATCATGGATTTTTCCCAAAATATAACAGTTTCTGGATGACTAGGAAATTAGTCTAAAACAATGTGCAGACACTAGACATGACCATAAAAGTAATAATTTGCACTCCTGGGGCAATTTTGTTGACACAATTGAGATAGCTCAAAAATGAGAAATTTCAACAGGCGGCCGATCATGGATTTTTCCCAAAATATAACAGTTTCTGGATGACTAGGAAATTAGTCTAAAACAATGTGCAGACACTAGACATGACCATAAAAGTAATAATTTGCATTCCTGGGGCAATTTTGTTGACAAAATTGAGATAGCTCAAAAATGAGAAATTTCAACAGGCGGCCGATCATGGATGTTTGCCAAAATATAAAAGTTTCTGGACCACTAGGAAATTAGTCTAAAACAATGTGCAGACACTAGACATGACCATAAAAGTAATAATTTGCACTCCTGGGGCAATTTTGTTGACACAATTGAGATAGCTCAAAAATGAGAAATTTCAACAGGCGGCCGATCATGGATTTTTCCCAAAATATAACAGTTTCTGTATGACTAGGAAATTAGTCTAAAACAATGTGCAGACACTAGACATGACCATAAAAGTAATAATTTGCACTCCTGGGGCAATTTTGTTGACAAAATTGAGATAGCTAAAAAATGAGAAATTTCAACAGGCGGCCGATCATGGATTTTTCCCAAAATATAACAGTTTCTGGATGACTAGGAAATTAGTCTAAAACAATGTGCAGACACTAGACATGACCATAAAAGTAATAATTTGCACTCCTGGGGCAATTTTGTTGACACAATTGAGATAGCTCAAAAATGAGAAATTTCAACAGGCGGCCGATCATGGATTTTTCCCAAAATATAAGTTTCTGGATGACTAGGAAATTAGTCTAAAACAATGTGCAGACACTAGACATGACCATAAAAGTAATAATTTGCACTCCTGGGGCAATTTTGTTGACACAATTGAGATAGCTCAAAAATGAGAAATTTCAACAGGCGGCCGATCATGGATTTTTCCCAAAATATAACAGTTTCTGTATGACTAGGAAATTAGTCTAAAACAATGTGCAGACACTAGACATGACCATAAAAGTAATAATTTGCACTCCTGGGGCAATTTTGTTGACAAAATTGAGATAGCTAAAAAATGAGAAATTTCAACAGGCGGCCGATCATGGATTTTTCCCAAAATATAACAGTTTCTGGATGACTAGGAAATTAGTCTAAAACAATGTGCAGACACTAGACATGACCATAAAAGTAATAATTTGCACTCCTGGGGCAATTTTGTTGACACAATTGAGATAGCTCAAAAATGAGAAATTTCAACAGGCGGCCGATCATGGATTTTTCCCAAAATATAAGTTTCTGGATGACTAGGAAATTAGTCTAAAACAATGTGCAGACACTAGACATGACCATAAAAGTAATAATTTGCACTCCTGGGGCAATTTTGTTGACACAATTGAGATAGCTCAAAAATGAGAAATTTCAACAGGCGGCCGATCATGGATTTTTCCCAAAATATAACAGTTTCTGGATGACTAGGAAATTAGTCTAAAACAATATGCAGACACTAGACATGACCATAAAAGTAATAATTTGCACTCCTGGGGCACTTTTGTTGACAAAATTGAGATAGCTCAAAAATGAGAAATTTCAGCAGGCGGCCGGTCATGGATGTTTGCCAAAATATAACAGTTTCTGGACCACTAGGAAATTAGTCTAAAACAATGTGCAGACACTAGACATGACCATAAAAGTAATAATTTGCACTCCTGGGGCACTTTTGTTGACAAAATTGAGATAGCTCAAAAATGAGAAATTTCAACAGGCGGCCGATCATGGATTTTTCCCAAAATATAACAGTTTCTGGATGACTAGGAAATTAGTCTAAAACAATGTGCAGACACTAGACATGACCATAAAAGTAATAATTTGCACTCCTGGGGCACTTTTGTTGACAAAATTGAGATAGCTCAAAAATGATAAATTTCAGCAGGCGGCCGGTCATGGATGTTTGCCAAAATATAAAAGTTTCTGGACCACTAGGAAATTAGTCTAAAACAATGTGCAGACACTAGACATGACCATAAAAGTAATAATTTGCACTCCTGGGGCAATTTTGTTGACACAATTGAGATAGCTCAAAAATGAGAAATTTCAACAGGCGGCCGATCAAGGATTTTTCCCAAAATATAACAGTTTCTGGATGACTAAGAAATTAGTCTAAAACAATGTGCAGACACTAGACATGACCATAAAAGTAATAATTTGCACTCCTGGGGCAATTTTGTTGACAAAATTGAGATAGCTCAAAAATGAGAAATTTCAGCAGGCGGCCGATCATGGATGTTTGCCAAAATATAACAGTTTCTGGATGACTAGGAAATTAGTCTAAAACAATGTGCAGACACTAGACATGACCATAAAAGTAATAATTTGCACTCCTGGGGCAATTTTGTTGACAAAATTGAGATAGCTCAAAAATGAGAAATTTCAACCGGCGGCCGGTCATGGATGTTTGCCAAAATATAAAAGTTTCTGGACCACTAGGAAATTAGTCTAAAACAATGTGCAGACACTAGACATGACCATAAAAGTAATAATTTGCACTCCTGGGGCACTTTTGTTGACAAAATTGAGATAGCTCAAAAATGAGAAATTTCAACAGGCGGCCGATCATGGATTTTTCCCAAAATATAACAGTTTCTGGATGACTAGGAAATTAGTCTAAAACAATGTGCAGACACTAGACATGACCATAAAAGTAATAATTTGCACTCCTGGGGCACTTTTGTTGACAAAATTGAGATAGCTCAAAAATGAGAAATTTCAGCAGGCGGCCGGTCATGGATGTTTGCCAAAATATAACAGTTTCTGGACCACTAGGAAATTAGTCTAAAACAATGTGCAGACACTAGACATGACCATAAAAGTAATAATTTGCACTCCTGGGGCACTTTTGTTGACAAAATTGAGATAGCTCAAAAATGAGAAATTTCAACAGGCGGCCGATCATGGATTTTTCCCAAAATATAACAGTTTCTGGATGACTAGGAAATTAGTCTAAAACAATGTGCAGACACTAGACATGACCATAAAAGTAATAATTTGCACTCCTGGGGCACTTTTGTTGACAAAATTGAGATAGCTCAAAAATGAGAAATTTCAGCAGGCGGCCGGTCATGGATGTTTGCCAAAATATAAAAGTTTCTGGACCACTAGGAAATTAGTCTAAAACAATGTGCAGACACTAGACATGACCATAAAAGTAATAATTTGCACTCCTGGGGCAATTTTGTTGACACAATTGAGATAGCTCAAAAATGAGAAATTTCAACAGGCGGCCGATCAAGGATTTTTCCCAAAATATAACAGTTTCTGGATGACTAAGAAATTAGTCTAAAACAATGTGCAGACACTAGACATGACCATAAAAGTAATAATTTGCACTCCTGGGGCAATTTTGTTGACAAAATTGAGATAGCTCAAAAATGAGAAATTTCAGCAGGCGGCCGATCATGGATGTTTGCCAAAATATAACAGTTTCTGGATGACTAGGAAATTAGTCTAAAACAATGTGCAGACACTAGACATGACCATAAAAGTAATAATTTGCACTCCTGGGGCAATTTTGTTGACAAAATTGAGATAGCTCAAAAATGAGAAATTTCAACCGGCGGCCGGTCATGGATGTTTGCCAAAATATAAAAGTTTCTGGACCACTAGGAAATTAGTCTAAAACAATGTGCAGACACTAGACATGACCATAAAAGTAATAATTTGCACTCCTGGGGCACTTTTGTTGACAAAATTGAGATAGCTCAAAAATGAGAAATTTCAACAGGCGGCCGATCATGGATTTTTCCCAAAATATAACAGTTTCTGGATGACTAGGAAATTAGTCTAAAACAATGTGCAGACACTAGACATGACCATAAAAGTAATAATTTGCATTCCTGGGGCAATTTTGTTGACACAATTGAGATAGCTCAAAAATGAGAAATTTCAGCAGGCGGCCGGTCATGGATGTTTGCCAAAATATAACAGTTTCTGGACCACTAGGAAATTAGTCTAAAACAATGTGCAGACACTAGACATGACCATAAAAGTAATAATTTGCACTCCTGGGGCACTTTTGTTGACAAAATTGAGATAGCTCAAAAATGAGAAATTTCAACAGGCGGCCGATCATGGATTTTTCCCAAAATATAACAGTTTCTGGATGACTAGGAAATTAGTCTAAAACAATGTGCAGACACTAGACATGACCATAAAAGTAATAATTTGCACTCCTGGGGCAATTTTGTTGACACAATTGAGATAGCTCAAAAATGAGAAATTTCAGCAGGCGGCCGATCATGGATGTTTGCCAAAATATAACAGTTTCTGGATGACTAGGAAATTAGTCTAAAACAATGTGCAGACACTAGACATGACCATAAAAGTAATAATTTGCACTCCTGGGGCAATTTTGTTGACAAACTTGAGATAGCTCAAAAATGAGAAATTTCAACAGGCCGCCGATCATGGATGTTTGCCAAAATATAAAAGTTTCTGGACCACTAGGAAATTAGTCTAAAACAATGTGCAGACACTAGACATGACCATAAAAGTAATAATTTGCACTCCTGGGGCAATTTTGTTGACAAAATTGAGATAGCTCAAAAATGAGAAATTTCAGCAGGCGGCCGGTCATGGATGTTTGCCAAAATATAACAGTTTCTGGACCACTAGGAAATTAGTCTAAAACAATGTGCAGACACTAGACATGACCATAAAAGTAATAATTTGCACTCCTGGGGCACTTTTGTTGACAAAATTGAGATAGCTCAAAAATGAGAAATTTCAACAGGCGGCCGATCATGGATTTTTCCCAAAATATAACAGTTTCTGGATGACTAGGAAATTAGTCTAAAACAATGTGCAGACACTAGACATGACCATAAAAGTAATAATTTGCACTCCTGGGGCAATTTTGTTGACACAATTGAGATAGCTCAAAAATGAGAAATTTCAACAGGCGGCCGATCATGGATTTTTCCCAAAATATAACAGTTTCTGGATGACTAGGAAATTAGTCTAAAACAATGTGCAGACACTAGACATGACCATAAAAGTAATAATTTGCATTCCTGGGGCAATTTTGTTGACAAAATTGAGATAGCTCAAAAATGAGAAATTTCAACAGGCGGCCGATCATGGATGTTTGCCAAAATATAAAAGTTTCTGGACCACTAGGAAATTAGTCTAAAACAATGTGCAGACACTAGACATGACCATAAAAGTAATAATTTGCACTCCTGGTGCAATTTTGTTGACACAATTGAGATAGCTCAAAAATGAGAAATTTCAACAGGCGGCCGATCATGGATTTTTCCCAAAATATAACAGTTTCTGTATGACTAGGAAATTAGTCTAAAACAATGTGCAGACACTAGACATGACCATAAAAGTAATAATTTGCACTCCTGGGGCAATTTTGTTGACAAAATTGTGATAGCTAAAAAATGAGAAATTTCAACAGGCGGCCGATCATGGATTTTTCCCAAAATATAACAGTTTCTGGATGACTAGGAAATTAGTCTAAAACAATGTGCAGACACTAGACATGACCATAAAAGTAATAATTTGCACTCCTGGGGCAATTTTGTTGACACAATTGAGATAGCTCAAAAATGAGAAATTTCAACAGGCGGCCGATCATGGATTTTTCCCAAAATATAAGTTTCTGGATGACTAGGAAATTAGTCTAAAACAATGTGCAGACACTAGACATGACCATAAAAGTAATAATTTGCACTCCTGGGGCAATTTTGTTGACACAATTGAGATAGCTCAAAAATGAGAAATTTCAACAGGCGGCCGATCATGGATTTTTCCCAAAATATAACAGTTTCTGGATGACTAGGAAATTAGTCTAAAACAATATGCAGACACTAGACATGACCATAAAAGTAATAATTTGCACTCCTGGGGCACTTTTGTTGACAAAATTGAGATAGCTCAAAAATGAGAAATTTCAACCGGCGGCCGGTCATGGATGTTTGCCAAAATATAAAAGTTTCTGGACCACTAGGAAATTAGTCTAAAACAATGTGCAGACACTAGACATGACCATAAAAGTAATAATTTGCACTCCTGGGGCACTTTTGTTGACAAAATTGAGATAGCTCAAAAATGAGAAATTTCAACAGGCGGCCGATCATGGATTTTTCCCAAAATATAACAGTTTCTGTATGACTAGGAAATTAGTCTAAAACAATGTGCAGACACTAGACATGACCATAAAAGTAATAATTTGCACTCCTGGGGCAATTTTGTTGACAAAATTGAGATAGCTCAAAAATGAGAAATTTCAACAGGCGGCCGATCATGGATTTTTCCCAAAATATAACAGTTTCTGGATGACTAGGAAATTAGTCTAAAACAATGTGCAGACACTAGACATGACCATAAAAGTAATAATTTGCACTCCTGGGGCAATTTTGTTGACACAATTGAGATAGCTCAAAAATGAGAAATTTCAAAAGGCGGCCGATCATGGATTTTTCCCAAAATATAACAGTTTCTGGATGACTAGGAAATTAGTCTAAAACAATGTGCAGACACTAGACATGACCATAAAAGTAATAATTTGCACTCCTGGGGCAATTTTGTTGACAAAATTGAGATAGCTCAAAAATGAGAAATTTCAACAGGCGGCCGATCATGGATGTTTGCCAAAATATAAAAGTTTCTGGACCACTAGGAAATTAGTCTAAAACAATGTGCAGACACTAGACATGACCATAAAAGTAATAATTTGCACTCCTGGGGCAATTTTGTTGACAAAATTGAGATAGCTCAAAAATGAGAAATTTCAGCAGGCGGCCGGTCATGGATGTTTGCCAAAATATAACAGTTTCTGGACCACTAGGAAATTAGTCTAAAACAATGTGCAGACACTAGACATGACCATAAAAGTAATAATTTGCACTCCTGGGGCACTTTTGTTGACAAAATTGAGATAGCTCAAAAATGAGAAATTTCAACAGGCGGCCGATCATGGATTTTCCCCAAAATATAACAGTTTCTGGATGACTAGGAAATTAGTCTAAAACAATGTGCAGACACTAGACATGACCATAAAAGTAATAATTTGCACTCCTGGGGCAATTTTGTTGACACAATTGAGATAGCTCAAAAATGAGAAATTTCAACAGGCGGCCGATCATGGATTTTTCCCAAAATATAACAGTTTCTGTATGACTAGGAAATTAGTCTAAAACAATGTGCAGACACTAGACATGACCATAAAAGTAATAATTTGCACTCCTGGGGCAATTTTGTTGACAAAATTGAGATAGCTAAAAAATGAGAAATTTCAACAGGCGGCCGATCATGGATTTTTCCCAAAATATAACAGTTTCTGGATGACTAGGAAATTAGTCTAAAACAATGTGCAGACACTAGACATGACCATAAAAGTAATAATTTGCACTCCTGGGGCACTTTTGTTGACAAAATTGAGATAGCTCAAAAATGAGAAATTTCAGCAGGCGGCCGGTCATGGATGTTTGCCAAAATATAAAAGTTTCTGGACCACTAGGAAATTAGTCTAAAACAATGTGCAGACACTAGACATGACCATAAAAGTAATAATTTGCACTCCTGGGGCAATTTTGTTGACACAATTGAGATAGCTCAAAAATGAGAAATTTCAACAGGCGGCCGATCAAGGATTTTTCCCAAAATATAACAGTTTCTGGATGACTAAGAAATTAGTCTAAAACAATGTGCAGACACTAGACATGACCATAAAAGTAATAATTTGCACTCCTGGGGCAATTTTGTTGACACAATTGAGATAGCTCAAAAATGAGAAATTTCAGCAGGCGGCCGATCATGGATGTTTGCCAAAATATAACAGTTTCTGGATGACTAGGAAATTAGTCTAAAACAATGTGCAGACACTAGACATGACCATAAAAGTAATAATTTGCACTCCTGGGGCAATTTTGTTGACAAAATTGAGATAGCTCAAAAATGAGAAATTTCAAAAGGCGGCCGATCATGGATTTTTCCCAAAATATAACAGTTTCTGGATGACTAGGAAATTAGTCTAAAACAATGTGCAGACACTAGACATGACCATAAAAGTAATAATTTGCACTCCTGGGGCAATTTTGTTGACAAAATTGAGATAGCTCAAAAATGAGAAATTTCAACAGGCGGCCGATCATGGATGTTTGCCAAAATATAAAAGTTTCTGGACCACTAGGAAATTAGTCTAAAACAATGTGCAGACACTAGACATGACCATAAAAGTAATAATTTGCACTCCTGGGGCAATTTTGTTGACAAAATTGAGATAGCTCAAAAATGAGAAATTTCAGCAGGCGGCCGGTCATGGATGTTTGCCAAAATATAACAGTTTCTGGACCACTAGGAAATTAGTCTAAAACAATGTGCAGACACTAGACATGACCATAAAAGTAATAATTTGCACTCCTGGGGCACTTTTGTTGACAAAATTGAGATAGCTCAAAAATGAGAAATTTCAACAGGCGGCCGATCATGGATTTTCCCCAAAATATAACAGTTTCTGGATGACTAGGAAATTAGTCTAAAACAATGTGCAGACACTAGACATGACCATAAAAGTAATAATTTGCACTCCTGGGGCAATTTTGTTGACACAATTGAGATAGCTCAAAAATGAGAAATTTCAACAGGCGGCCGATCATGGATTTTTCCCAAAATATAACAGTTTCTGTATGACTAGGAAATTAGTCTAAAACAATGTGCAGACACTAGACATGACCATAAAAGTAATAATTTGCACTCCTGGGGCAATTTTGTTGACAAAATTGAGATAGCTAAAAAATGAGAAATTTCAACAGGCGGCCGATCATGGATTTTTCCCAAAATATAACAGTTTCTGGATGACTAGGAAATTAGTCTAAAACAATGTGCAGACACTAGACATGACCATAAAAGTAATAATTTGCACTCCTGGGGCACTTTTGTTGACAAAATTGAGATAGCTCAAAAATGAGAAATTTCAGCAGGCGGCCGGTCATGGATGTTTGCCAAAATATAAAAGTTTCTGGACCACTAGGAAATTAGTCTAAAACAATGTGCAGACACTAGACATGACCATAAAAGTAATAATTTGCACTCCTGGGGCAATTTTGTTGACACAATTGAGATAGCTCAAAAATGAGAAATTTCAACAGGCGGCCGATCAAGGATTTTTCCCAAAATATAACAGTTTCTGGATGACTAAGAAATTAGTCTAAAACAATGTGCAGACACTAGACATGACCATAAAAGTAATAATTTGCACTCCTGGGGCAATTTTGTTGACACAATTGAGATAGCTCAAAAATGAGAAATTTCAGCAGGCGGCCGATCATGGATGTTTGCCAAAATATAACAGTTTCTGGATGACTAGGAAATTAGTCTAAAACAATGTGCAGACACTAGACATGACCATAAAAGTAATAATTTGCACTCCTGGGGCAATTTTGTTGACAAAATTGAGATAGCTCAAAAATGAGAAATTTCAACCGGCGGCCGGTCATGGATGTTTGCCAAAATATAAAAGTTTCTGGACCACTAGGAAATTAGTCTAAAACAATGTGCAGACACTAGACATGACCATAAAAGTAATAATTTGCACTCCTGGGGCACTTTTGTTGACAAAATTGAGATAGCTCAAAAATGAGAAATTTCAACAGGCGGCCGATCATGGATTTTTCCCAAAATATAACAGTTTCTGGATGACTAGGAAATTAGTCTAAAACAATGTGCAGACACTAGACATGACCATAAAAGTAATAATTTGCATTCCTGGGGCAATTTTGTTGACACAATTGAGATAGCTCAAAAATGAGAAATTTCAGCAGGCGGCCGGTCATGGATGTTTGCCAAAATATAACAGTTTCTGGACCACTAGGAAATTAGTCTAAAACAATGTGCAGACACTAGACATGACCATAAAAGTAATAATTTGCACTCCTGGGGCACTTTTGTTGACAAAATTGAGATAGCTCAAAAATGAGAAATTTCAACAGGCGGCCGATCATGGATTTTTCCCAAAATATAACAGTTTCTGGATGACTAGGAAATTAGTCTAAAACAATGTGCAGACACTAGACATGACCATAAAAGTAATAATTTGCACTCCTGGGGCAATTTTGTTGACACAATTGAGATAGCTCAAAAATGAGAAATTTCAGCAGGCGGCCGATCATGGATGTTTGCCAAAATATAACAGTTTCTGGATGACTAGGAAATTAGTCTAAAACAATGTGCAGACACTAGACATGACCATAAAAGTAATAATTTGCACTCCTGGGGCAATTTTGTTGACAAAATTGAGATAGCTCAAAAATGAGAAATTTCAACAGGCCGCCGATCATGGATGTTTGCCAAAATATAAAAGTTTCTGGACCACTAGGAAATTAGTCTAAAACAATGTGCAGACACTAGACATGACCATAAAAGTAATAATTTGCACTCCTGGGGCAATTTTGTTGACAAAATTGAGATAGCTCAAAAATGAGAAATTTCAGCAGGCGGCCGGTCATGGATGTTTGCCAAAATATAACAGTTTCTGGACCACTAGGAAATTAGTCTAAAACAATGTGCAGACACTAGACATGACCATAAAAGTAATAATTTGCACTCCTGGGGCACTTTTGTTGACAAAATTGAGATAGCTCAAAAATGAGAAATTTCAACAGGCGGCCGATCATGGATTTTTCCCAAAATATAACAGTTTCTGGATGACTAGGAAATTAGTCTAAAACAATGTGCAGACACTAGACATGACCATAAAAGTAATAATTTGCACTCCTGGGGCAATTTTGTTGACACAATTGAGATAGCTCAAAAATGAGAAATTTCAACAGGCGGCCGATCATGGATTTTTCCCAAAATATAACAGTTTCTGGATGACTAGGAAATTAGTCTAAAACAATGTGCAGACACTAGACATGACCATAAAAGTAATAATTTGCATTCCTGGGGCAATTTTGTTGACAAAATTGAGATAGCTCAAAAATGAGAAATTTCAACAGGCGGCCGATCATGGATGTTTGCCAAAATATAAAAGTTTCTGGACCACTAGGAAATTAGTCTAAAACAATGTGCAGACACTAGACATGACCATAAAAGTAATAATTTGCACTCCTGGGGCAATTTTGTTGACACAATTGAGATAGCTCAAAAATGAGAAATTTCAACAGGCGGCCGATCATGGATTTTTCCCAAAATATAACAGTTTCTGTATGACTAGGAAATTAGTCTAAAACAATGTGCAGACACTAGACATGACCATAAAAGTAATAATTTGCACTCCTGGGGCAATTTTGTTGACAAAATTGAGATAGCTAAAAAATGAGAAATTTCAACAGGCGGCCGATCATGGATTTTTCCCAAAATATAACAGTTTCTGGATGACTAGGAAATTAGTCTAAAACAATGTGCAGACACTAGACATGACCATAAAAGTAATAATTTGCACTCCTGGGGCAATTTTGTTGACACAATTGAGATAGCTCAAAAATGAGAAATTTCAACAGGCGGCCGATCATGGATTTTTCCCAAAATATAAGTTTCTGGATGACTAGGAAATTAGTCTAAAACAATGTGCAGACACTAGACATGACCATAAAAGTAATAATTTGCACTCCTGGGGCAATTTTGTTGACACAATTGAGATAGCTCAAAAATGAGAAATTTCAACAGGCGGCCGATCATGGATTTTTCCCAAAATATAACAGTTTCTGGATGACTAGGAAATTAGTCTAAAACAATATGCAGACACTAGACATGACCATAAAAGTAATAATTTGCACTCCTGGGGCACTTTTGTTGACAAAATTGAGATAGCTCAAAAATGAGAAATTTCAACCGGCGGCCGGTCATGGATGTTTGCCAAAATATAAAAGTTTCTGGACCACTAGGAAATTAGTCTAAAACAATGTGCAGACACTAGACATGACCATAAAAGTAATAATTTGCACTCCTGGGGCACTTTTGTTGACAAAATTGAGATAGCTCAAAAATGAGAAATTTCAACAGGCGGCCGATCATGGATTTTTCCCAAAATATAACAGTTTCTGTATGACTAGGAAATTAGTCTAAAACAATGTGCAGACACTAGACATGACCATAAAAGTAATAATTTGCACTCCTGGGGCAATTTTGTTGACAAAATTGAGATAGCTCAAAAATGAGAAATTTCAACAGGCGGCCGATCATGGATTTTTCCCAAAATATAACAGTTTCTGGATGACTAGGAAATTAGTCTAAAACAATGTGCAGACACTAGACATGACCATAAAAGTAATAATTTGCACTCCTGGGGCAATTTTGTTGACACAATTGAGATAGCTCAAAAATGAGAAATTTCAACAGGCGGCCGATCATGGATTTTTCCCAAAATATAACAGTTTCTGGATGACTAGGAAATTAGTCTAAAACAATGTGCAGACACTAGACATGACCATAAAAGTAATAATTTGCATTCCTGGGGCAATTTTGTTGACAAAATTGAGATAGCTCAAAAATGAGAAATTTCAACAGGCGGCCGATCATGGATGTTTGCCAAAATATAAAAGTTTCTGGACCACTAGGAAATTAGTCTAAAACAATGTGCAGACACTAGATATGACCATAAAAGTAATAATTTGCACTCCTGGGGCAATTTTGTTGACAAAATTGAGATAGCTCAAAAATGAGAAATTTCAGCAGGCGGCCGGTCATGGATGTTTGCCAAAATATAACAGTTTCTGGACCACTAGGAAATTAGTCTAAAACAATGTGCAGACACTAGACATGACCATAAAAGTAATAATTTGCACTCCTGGGGCACTTTTGTTGACAAAATTGAGATAGCTCAAAAATGAGAAATTTCAACAGGCGGCCGATCATGGATTTTCCCCAAAATATAACAGTTTCTGGATGACTAGGAAATTAGTCTAAAACAATGTGCAGACACTAGACATGACCATAAAAGTAATAATTTGCACTCCTGGGGCAATTTTGTTGACACAATTGAGATAGCTCAAAAATGAGAAATTTCAACAGGCGGCCGATCATGGATTTTTCCCAAAATATAACAGTTTCTGTATGACTAGGAAATTAGTCTAAAACAATGTGCAGACACTAGACATGACCATAAAAGTAATAATTTGCACTCCTGGGGCAATTTTGTTGACAAAATTGAGATAGCTAAAAAATGAGAAATTTCAACAGGCGGCCGATCATGGATTTTTCCCAAAATATAACAGTTTCTGGATGACTAGGAAATTAGTCTAAAACAATGTGCAGACACTAGACATGACCATAAAAGTAATAATTTGCACTCCTGGGGCACTTTTGTTGACAAAATTGAGATAGCTCAAAAATGAGAAATTTCAGCAGGCGGCCGGTCATGGTTGTTTGCCAAAATATAAAAGTTTCTGGACCACTAGGAAATTAGTCTAAAACAATGTGCAGACACTAGACATGACCATAAAAGTAATAATTTGCACTCCTGGGGCAATTTTGTTGACACAATTGAGATAGCTCAAAAATGAGAAATTTCAACAGGCGGCCGATCAAGGATTTTTCCCAAAATATAACAGTTTCTGGATGACTAAGAAATTAGTCTAAAACAATGTGCAGACACTAGACATGACCATAAAAGTAATAATTTGCACTCCTGGGGCAATTTTGTTGACACAATTGAGATAGCTCAAAAATGAGAAATTTCAGCAGGCGGCCGATCATGGATGTTTGCCAAAATATAACAGTTTCTGGATGACTAGGAAATTAGTCTAAAACAATGTGCAGACACTAGACATGACCATAAAAGTAATAATTTGCACTCCTGGGGCAATTTTGTTGACAAAATTGAGATAGCTCAAAAATGAGAAATTTCAACCGGCGGCCGGTCATGGATGTTTGCCAAAATATAAAAGTTTCTGGACCACTAGGAAATTAGTCTAAAACAATGTGCAGACACTAGACATGACCATAAAAGTAATAATTTGCACTCCTGGGGCACTTTTGTTGACAAAATTGAGATAGCTCAAAAATGAGAAATTTCAACAGGCGGCCGATCATGGATTTTTCCCAAAATATAACAGTTTCTGTATGACTAGGAAATTAGTCTAAAACAATGTGCAGACACTAGACATGACCATAAAAGTAATAATTTGCACTCCTGGGGCAATTTTGTTGACAAAATTGAGATAGCTCAAAAATTAGAAATTTCAACAGGCGGCCGATCATGGATTTTTCCCAAAATATAACAGTTTCTGGATGACTAGGAAATTAGTCTAAAACAATGTGCAGACACTAGACATGACCATAAAAGTAATAATTTGCACTCCTGGGGCAATTTTGTTGACACAATTGAGATAGCTCAAAAATGAGAAATTTCAACAGGCGGCCGATCATGGATTTTTCCCAAAATATAACAGTTTCTGGATGACTAGGAAATTAGTCTAAAACAATGTGCAGACACTAGACATGATCATAAAAGTAATAATTTGCATTCCTGGGGCAATTTTGTTGACAAAATTGAGATAGCTCAAAAATGAGAAATTTCAACAGGCGGCCGATCATGGATGTTTGCCAAAATATAAAAGTTTCTGGACCACTAGGAAATTAGTCTAAAACAATGTGCAGACACTAGACATGACCATAAAAGTAATAATTTGCACTCCTGGGGCAATTTTGTTGACAAAATTGAGATAGCTCAAAAATGAGAAATTTCAGCAGGCGGCCGGTCATGGATGTTTGCCAAAATATAACAGTTTCTGGACCACTAGGAAATTAGTCTAAAACAATGTGCAGACACTAGACATGACCATAAAAGTAATAATTTGCACTCCTGGGGCACTTTTGTTGACAAAATTGAGATAGCTCAAAAATGAGAAATTTCAGCAGGCGGCCGGTCATGGATGTTTGCCAAAATATAACAGTTTCTGGACCACTAGGAAATTAGTCTAAAACAATGTGCAGACACTAGACATGACCATAAAAGTAATAATTTGCACTCCTGGGGCACTTTTGTTGACAAAATTGAGATAGCTCAAAAATGAGAAATTTCAACAGGCGGCCGATCATGGATTTTTCCCCAAAATATAACAGTTTCTGGATGACTAGGAAATTAGTCTAAAACAATGTGCAGACACTAGACATGACCATAAAAGTAATAATTTGCACTCCTGGGGCACTTTTGTTGACAAAATTGAGATAGCTCAAAAATGAGAAATTTCAGCAGGCGGCCGGTCATGGATGTTTGCCAAAATATAAAAGTTTCTGGACCACTAGGAAATTAGTCTAAAACAATGTGCAGACACTAGACATGACCATAAAAGTAATAATTTGCACTCCTGGGGCAATTTTGTTGACACAATTGAGATAGCTCAAAAATGAGAAATTTCAACAGGCGGCCGATCAAGGATTTTTCCCAAAATATAACAGTTTCTGGATGACTAAGAAATTAGTCTAAAACAATGTGCAGACACTAGACATGACCATAAAAGTAATAATTTGCACTCCTGGGGCAATTTTGTTGACACAATTGAGATAGCTCAAAAATGAGAAATTTCAGCAGGCGGCCGATCATGGATGTTTGCCAAAATATAACAGTTTCTGGATGACTAGGAAATTAGTCTCAAACAATGTGCAGACACTAGACATGACCATAAAAGTAATAATTTGCACTCCTGGGGCAATTTTGTTGACAAAATTGAGATAGCTCAAAAATGAGAAATTTCAACCGGCGGCCGGTCATGGATGTTTGCCAAAATATAAAAGTTTCTGGACCACTAGGAAATTAGTCTAAAACAATGTGCAGACACTAGACATGACCATAAAAGTAATAATTTGCACTCCTGGGGCACTTTTGTTGACAAAATTGAGATAGCTCAAAAATGAGAAATTTCAACAGGCGGCCGATCATGGATTTTTCCCAAAATATAACAGTTTCTGGATGACTAGGAAATTAGTCTAAAACAATGTGCAGACACTAGACATGACCATAAAAGTAATAATTTGCATTCCTGGGGCAATTTTGTTGACACAATTGAGATAGCTCAAAAATGAGAAATTTCAGCAGGCGGCCGGTCATGGATGTTTGCCAAAATATAACAGTTTCTGGACCACTAGGAAATTAGTCTAAAACAATGTGCAGACACTAGACATGACCATAAAAGTAATAATTTGCACTCCTGGGGCACTTTTGTTGACAAAATTGAGATAGCTCAAAAATGAGAAATTTCAACAGGCGGCCGATCATGGATTTTTCCCAAAATATAACAGTTTCTGGATGACTAGGAAATTAGTCTAAAACAATGTGCAGACACTAGACATGACCATAAAAGTAATAATTTGCACTCCTGGGGCAATTTTGTTGACACAATTGAGATAGCTCAAAAATGAGAAATTTCAGCAGGCGGCCGATCATGGATGTTTGCCAAAATATAACAGTTTCTGGATGACTAGGAAATTAGTCTAAAACAATGTGCAGACACTAGACATGACCATAAAAGTAATAATTTGCACTCCTGGGGCAATTTTGTTGACAAAATTGAGATAGCTCAAAAATGAGAAATTTCAACAGGCCGCCGATCATGGATGTTTGCCAAAATATAAAAGTTTCTGGACCACTAGGAAATTAGTCTAAAACAATGTGCAGACACTAGACATGACCATAAAAGTAATAATTTGCACTCCTGGGGCAATTTTGTTGACAAAATTGAGATAGCTCAAAAATGAGAAATTTCAGCAGGCGGCCGGTCATGGATGTTTGCCAAAATATAACAGTTTCTGGACCACTAGGAAATTAGTCTAAAACAATGTGCAGACACTAGACATGACCATAAAAGTAATAATTTGCACTCCTGGGGCACTTTTGTTGACAAAATTGAGATAGCTCAAAAATGAGAAATTTCAACAGGCGGCCGATCATGGATTTTTCCCAAAATATAACAGTTTCTGGATGACTAGGAAATTAGTCTAAAACAATGTGCAGACACTAGACATGACCATAAAAGTAATAATTTGCACTCCTGGGGCAATTTTGTTGACACAATTGAGATAGCTCAAAAATGAGAAATTTCAACAGGCGGCCGATCATGGATTTTCCCAAAATATAACAGTTTCTGGATGACTAGGAAATTAGTCTAAAACAATGTGCAGACACTAGACATGACCATAAAAGTAATAATTTGCATTCCTGGGGCAATTTTGTTGACAAAATTGAGATAGCTCAAAAATGAGAAATTTCAACAGGCGGCCGATCATGGATGTTTGCCAAAATATAAAAGTTTCTGGACCACTAGGAAATTAGTCTAAAACAATGTGCAGACACTAGACATGACCATAAAAGTAATAATTTGCACTCCTGGGGCAATTTTGTTGACACAATTGAGATAGCTCAAAAATGAGAAATTTCAACAGGCGGCCGATCATGGATTTTTCCCAAAATATAACAGTTTCTGTATGACTAGGAAATTAGTCTAAAACAATGTGCAGACACTAGACATGACCATAAAAGTAATAATTTGCACTCCTGGGGCAATTTTGTTGACAAAATTGAGATAGCTAAAAAATGAGAAATTTCAACAGGCGGCCGATCATGGATTTTTCCCAAAATATAACAGTTTCTGGATGACTAGGAAATTAGTCTAAAACAATGTGCAGACACTAGACATGACCATAAAAGTAATAATTTGCACTCCTGGGGCAATTTTGTTGACACAATTGAGATAGCTCAAAAATGAGAAATTTCAACAGGCGGCCGATCATGGATTTTTCCCAAAATATAAGTTTCTGGATGACTAGGAAATTAGTCTAAAACAATGTGCAGACACTAGACATGACCATAAAAGTAATAATTTGCACTCCTGGGGCAATTTTGTTGACACAATTGAGATAGCTCAAAAATGTGAAATTTCAACAGGCGGCCGATCATGGATTTTTCCCAAAATATAACAGTTTCTGGATGACTAGGAAATTAGTCTAAAACAATATGCAGACACTAGACATGACCATAAAAGTAATAATTTGCACTCCTGGGGCACTTTTGTTGACAAAATTGAGATAGCTCAAAAATGAGAAATTTCAACCGGCGGCCGGTCATGGATGTTTGCCAAAATATAAAAGTTTCTGGACCACTAGGAAATTAGTCTAAAACAATGTGCAGACACTAGACATGACCATAAAAGTAATAATTTGCACTCCTGGGGCACTTTTGTTGACAAAATTGAGATAGCTCAAAAATGAGAAATTTCAACAGGCGGCCGATCATGGATTTTTCCCAAAATATAACAGTTTCTGTATGACTAGGAAATTAGTCTAAAACAATGTGCAGACACTAGACATGACCATAAAAGTAATAATTTGCACTCCTGGGGCAATTTTGTTGACAAAATTGAGATAGCTCAAAAATGAGAAATTTCAACAGGCGGCCGATCATGGATTTTTCCCAAAATATAACAGTTTCTGGATGACTAGGAAATTAGTCTAAAACAATGTGCAGACACTAGACATGACCATAAAAGTAATAATTTGCATTCCTGGGGCAATTTTGTTGACAAAATTGAGATAGCTCAAAAATGAGAAATTTCAACAGGCGGCCGATCATGGATGTTTGCCAAAATATAAAAGTTTCTGGACCACTAGGAAATTAGTCTAAAACAATGTGCAGACACTAGACATGACCATAAAAGTAATAATTTGCACTCCTGGGGCAATTTTGTTGACAAAATTGAGATAGCTCAAAAATGAGAAATTTCAGCAGGCGGCCGGGCATGGATGTTTGCCAAAATATAACAGTTTCTGGACCACTAGGAAATTAGTCTAAAACAATGTGCAGACAATAGACATGACCATAAAAGTAATAATTTGCACTCCTGGGGCACTTTTGTTGACAAAATTGAGATAGCTCAAAAATGAGAAATTTCAACAGGCGGCCGATCATGGATTTTCCCCAAAATATAACAGTTTCTGGATGACTAGGAAATTAGTCTAAAACAATGTGCAGACACTAGACATGACCATAAAAGTAATAATTTGCACTCCTGGGGCAATTTTGTTGACACAATTGAGATAGCTCAAAAATGAGAAATTTCAACAGGCGGCCGATCATGGATTTTTCCCAAAATATAACAGTTTCTGTATGACTAGGAAATTAGTCTAAAACAATGTGCAGACACTAGACATGACCATAAAAGTAATAATTTGCACTCCTGGGGCAATTTTGTTGACAAAATTGAGATAGCTAAAAAATGAGAAATTTCAACAGGCGGCCGATCATGGATTTTTCCCAAAATATAACAGTTTCTGGATGACTAGGAAATTAGTCTAAAACAATGTGCAGACACTAGACATGACCATAAAAGTAATAATTTGCACTCCTGGGGCACTTTTGTTGACAAAATTGAGATAGCTCAAAAATGAGAAATTTCAGCAGGCGGCCGGTCATGGATGTTTGCCAAAATATAAAAGTTTCTGGACCACTAGGAAATTAGTCTAAAACAATGTGCAGACACTAGACATGACCATAAAAGTAATAATTTGCACTCCTGGGGCAATTTTGTTGACACAATTGAGATAGCTCAAAAATGAGAAATTTCAACAGGCGGCCGATCAAGGATTTTTCCCAAAATATAACAGTTTCTGGATGACTAAGAAATTAGTCTAAAACAATGTGCAGACACTAGACATGACCATAAAAGTAATAATTTGCACTCCTGGGGCAATTTTGTTGACACAATTGAGATAGCTCAAAAATGAGAAATTTCAGCAGGCGGCCGATCATGGATGTTTGCCAAAATATAACAGTTTCTGGATGACTAGGAAATTAGTCTAAAACAATGTGCAGACACTAGACATGACCATAAAAGTAATAATTTGCACTCCTGGGGCAATTTTGTTGACAAAATTGAGATAGCTCAAAAATGAGAAATTTCAACCGGCGGCCGGTCATGGATGTTTGCCAAAATATAAAAGTTTCTGGACCACTAGGAAATTAGTCTAAAACAATGTGCAGACACTAGACATGACCATAAAAGTAATAATTTGCACTCCTGGGGCACTTTTGTTGACAAAATTGAGATAGCTCAAAAATGAGAAATTTCAACAGGCGGCCGATCATGGATTTTTCCCAAAATATAACAGTTTCTGTATGACTAGGAAATTAGTCTAAAACAATGTGCAGACACTAGACATGACCATAAAAGTAATAATTTGCACTCCTGGGGCAATTTTGTTGACAAAATTGAGATAGCTCAAAAATTAGAAATTTCAACAGGCAGCCGATCATGGATTTTTCCCAAAATATAACAGTTTCTGGATGACTAGGAAATTAGTCTAAAACAATGTGCAGACACTAGACATGACCATAAAAGTAATAATTTGCACTCCTGGGGCAATTTTGTTGACACAATTGAGATAGCTCAAAAATGAGAAATTTCAACAGGCGGCCGATCATGGATTTTTCCCAAAATATAACAGTTTCTGGATGACTAGGAAATTAGTCTAAAACAATGTGCAGACACTAGACATGACCATAAAAGTAATAATTTGCATTCCTGGGGCAATTTTGTTGACAAAATTGAGATAGCTCAAAAATGAGAAATTTCAACAGGCGGCCGATCATGGATGTTTGCCAAAATATAAAAGTTTCTGGACCACTAGGAAATTAGTCTAAAACAATGTGCAGACACTAGACATGACCATAAAAGTAATAATTTGCACTCCTGGGGCAATTTTGTTGACAAAATTGAGATAGCTCAAAAATGAGAAATTTCAGCAGGCGGCCGGTCATGGATGTTTGCCAAAATATAACAGTTTCTGGACCACTAGGAAATTAGTCTAAAACAATGTGCAGACACTAGACATGACCATAAAAGTAATAATTTGCACTCCTGGGGCACTTTTGTTGACAAAATTGAGATAGCTCAAAAATGAGAAATTTCAGCAGGCGGCCGGTCATGGATGTTTGCCAAAATATAAAAGTTTCTGGACCACTAGGAAATTAGTCTAAAACAATGTGCAGACACTAGACATGACCATAAAAGTAATAATTTGCACTCCTGGGGCACTTTTGTTGACAAAATTGAGATAGCTCAAAAATGAGAAATTTCAACAGGCGGCCGATCATGGATTTTTCCCAAAATATAACAGTTTCTGGATGACTAGGAAATTAGTCTAAAACAATGTGCAGACACTAGACATGACCATAAAAGTAATAATTTGCACTCCTGGGGCACTTTTGTTGACAAAATTGAGATAGCTCAAAAATGAGAAATTTCAGCAGGCGGCCGGTCATGGATGTTTGCCAAAATATAAAAGTTTCTGGACCACTAGGAAATTAGTCTAAAACAATGTGCAGACACTAGACATGACCATAAAAGTAATAATTTGCACTCCTGGGGCAATTTTGTTGACACAATTGAGATAGCTCAAAAATGAGAAATTTCAACAGGCGGCCGATCAAGGATTTTTCCCAAAATATAACAGTTTCTGGATGACTAAGAAATTAGTCTAAAACAATGTGCAGACACTAGACATGACCATAAAAGTAATAATTTGCACTCCTGGGGCAATTTTGTTGACAAAATTGAGATAGCTCAAAAATGAGAAATTTCAGCAGGCGGCCGATCATGGATGTTTGCCAAAATATAACAGTTTCTGGATGACTAGGAAATTAGTCTAAAACAATGTGCAGACACTAGACATGACCATAAAAGTAATAATTTGCACTCCTGGGGCAATTTTGTTGACAAAATTGAGATAGCTCAAAAATGAGAAATTTCAACCGGCGGCCGGTCATGGATGTTTGCCAAAATATAAAAGTTTCTGGACCACTAGGAAATTAGTCTAAAACAATGTGCAGACACTAGACATGACCATAAAAGTAATAATTTGCACTCCTGGGGCACTTTTGTTGACAAAATTGAGATAGCTCAAAAATGAGAAATTTCAACAGGCGGCCGATCATGGATTTTTCCCAAAATATAACAGTTTCTGTATGACTAGGAAATTAGTCTAAAACAATGTGCAGACACTAGACATGACCATAAAAGTAATAATTTGCACTCCTGGGGCAATTTTGTTGACAAAATTGGGATAGCTCAAAAATGAGAAATTTCAACAGGCGGCCGATCATGGATGTTTGCCAAAATATAAAAGTTTCTGGACCACTAGGAAATTAGTCTAAAACAATGTGCAGACACTAGACATGACCATAAAAGTAATAATTTGCACTCCTGGGGCAATTTTGTTGACAAAATTGAGATAGCTCAAAAATGAGAAATTTCAGCAGGCGGCCGGTCATGGATGTTTGCCAAAATATAACAGTTTCTGGACCACTAGGAAATTAGTCTAAAACAATGTGCAGACACTAGACATGACCATAAAAGTAATAATTTGCACTCCTGGGGCACTTTTGTTGACAAAATTGAGATAGCTCAAAAATGAGAAATTTCAACAGGCGGCCGATCATGGATTTTTCCCAAAATATAACAGTTTCTGGATGACTAGGAAATTAGTCTAAAACAATGTGCAGACACTAGACATGACCATAAAAGTAATAATTTGCACTCCTGGGGCAATTTTGTTGACACAATTGAGATAGCTCAAAAATGAGAAATTTCAACAGGCGGCCGATCAAGGATTTTTCCCAAAATATAACAGTTTCTGGATGACTAAGAAATTAGTCTAAAACAATGTGCAGACACTAGACATGACCATAAAAGTAATAATTTGCACTCCTGGGGCAATTTTGTTGACACAATTGAGATAGCTCAAAAATGAGAAATTTCAGCAGGCGGCCGATCATGGATGTTTGCCAAAATATAACAGTTTCTGGATGACTAGGAAATTAGTCTAAAACAATGTGCAGACACTAGACATGACCATAAAAGTAATAATTTGCACTCCTGGGGCAATTTTGTTGACAAAATTGAGATAGCTCAAAAATGAGAAATTTCAACCGGCGGCCGGTCATGGATGTTTGCCAAAATATAAAAGTTTCTGGACCACTAGGAAATTAGTCTAAAACAATGTGCAGACACTAGACATGACCATAAAAGTAATAATTTGCACTCCTGGGGCACTTTTGTTGACAAAATTGAGATAGCTCAAAAATGAGAAATTTCAACAGGCGGCCGATCATGGATTTTTCCCAAAATATAACAGTTTCTGTATGACTAGGAAATTAGTCTAAAACAATGTGCAGACACTAGACATGACCATAAAAGTAATAATTTGCACTCCTGGGGCAATTTTGTTGACAAAATTGAGATAGCTCAAAAATTAGAAATTTCAACAGGCGGCCGATCATGGATTTTTCCCAAAATATAACAGTTTCTGGATGACTAGGAAATTAGTCTAAAACAATGTGCAGACACTAGACATGACCATAAAAGTAATAATTTGCACTCCTGGGGCAATTTTGTTGACACAATTGAGATAGCTCAAAAATGAGAAATTTCAACAGGCGGCCGATCATGGATTTTTCCCAAAATATAACAGTTTCTGGATGACTAGGAAATTAGTCTAAAACAATGTGCAGACACTAGACATGACCATAAAAGTAATAATTTGCATTCCTGGGGCAATTTTGTTGACAAAATTGAGATAGCTCAAAAATGAGAAATTTCAACAGGCGGCCGATCATGGATGTTTGCCAAAATATAAAAGTTTCTGTACCACTAGGAAATTAGTCTAAAACAATGTGCAGACACTAGACATGACCATAAAAGTAATAATTTGCACTCCTGGGGCAATTTTGTTGACAAAATTGAGATAGCTCAAAAATGAGAAATTTCAGCAGGCGGCCGGTCATGGATGTTTGCCAAAATATAACAGTTTCTGGACCACTAGGAAATTAGTCTAAAACAATGTGCAGACACTAGACATGACCATAAAAGTAATAATTTGCACTCCTGGGGCACTTTTGTTGACAAAATTGAGATAGCTCAAAAATGAGAAATTTCAGCAGGCGGCCGGTCATGGATGTTTGCCAAAATATAACAGTTTCTGGACCACTAGGAAATTAGTCTAAAACAATGTGCAGACACTAGACATGACCATAAAAGTAATAATTTGCACTCCTGGGGCACTTTTGTTGACAAAATTGAGATAGCTCAAAAATGAGAAATTTCAACAGGCGGCCGATCATGGATTTTTCCCAAAATATAACAGTTTCTGGATGACTAGGAAATTAGTCTAAAACAATGTGCAGACACTAGACATGACCATAAAAGTAATAATTTGCACTCCTGGGGCACTTTTGTTGACAAAATTGAGATAGCTCAAAAATGAGAAATTTCAGCAGGCGGCCGGTCATGGATGTTTGCCAAAATATAAAAGTTTCTGGACCACTAGGAAATTAGTCTAAAACAATGTGCAGACACTAGACATGACCATAAAAGTAATAATTTGCACTCCTGGGGCAATTTTGTTGACACAATTGAGATAGCTCAAAAATGAGAAATTTCAACAGGCGGCCGATCAAGGATTTTTCCCAAAATATAACAGTTTCTGGATGACTAAGAAATTAGTCTAAAACAATGTGCAGACACTAGACATGACCATAAAAGTAATAATTTGCACTCCTGGGGCAATTTTGTTGACAAAATTGAGATAGCTCAAAAATGAGAAATTTCAGCAGGCGGCCGATCATGGATGTTTGCCAAAATATAACAGTTTCTGGATGACTAGGAAATTAGTCTAAAACAATGTGCAGACACTAGACATGACCATAAAAGTAATAATTTGCACTCCTGGGGCAATTTTGTTGACAAAATTGAGATAGCTCAAAAATGAGAAATTTCAACCGGCGGCCGGTCATGGATGTTTGCCAAAATATAAAAGTTTCTGGACCACTAGGAAATTAGTCTAAAACAATGTGCAGACACTAGACATGACCATAAAAGTAATAATTTGCACTCCTGGGGCACTTTTGTTGACAAAATTGAGATAGCTCAAAAATGAGAAATTTCAACAGGCGGCCGATCATGGATTTTTCCCAAAATATAACAGTTTCTGTATGACTAGGAAATTAGTCTAAAACAATGTGCAGACACTAGACATGACCATAAAAGTAATAATTTGCACTCCTGGGGCAATTTTGTTGACAAAATTGAGATAGCTCAAAAATGAGAAATTTCAACAGGCGGCCGATCATGGATGTTTGCCAAAATATAAAAGTTTCTGGACCACTAGGAAATTAGTCTAAAACAATGTGCAGACACTAGACATGACCATAAAAGTAATAATTTGCACTCCTGGGGCAATTTTGTTGACAAAATTGAGATAGCTCAAAAATGAGAAATTTCAGCAGGCGGCCGGTCATGGATGTTTGCCAAAATATAACAGTTTCTGGACCACTAGGAAATTAGTCTAAAACAATGTGCAGACACTAGACATGACCATAAAAGTAATAATTTGCACTCCTGGGGCACTTTTGTTGACAAAATTGAGATAGCTCAAAAATGAGAAATTTCAACAGGCGGCCGATCATGGATTTTTCCCAAAATATAACAGTTTCTGGATGACTAGGAAATTAGTCTAAAACAATGTGCAGACACTAGACATGACCATAAAAGTAATAATTTGCACTCCTGGGGCAATTTTGTTGACAAAATTGAGATAGCTCAAAAATGAGAAATTTCAGCAGGCGGCCGATCATGGATGTTTGCCAAAATATAACAGTTTCTAGACCACTAGGAAATTAGTCTAAAACAATGTGCAGACACTAGACATGACCATAAAAGTAATAATTTGCACTCCTGGGGCACTTTTGTTGACAAAATTGAGATAGCTCAAAAATGAGAAATTTCAGCAGGCGGCCGGTCATGGATGTTTGCCAAAATATAAAAGTTTCTGGACCACTAGGAAATTAGTCTAAAACAATGTGCAGACACTAGACATGACCATAAAAGTAATAATTTGCACTCCTGGGGCAATTTTGTTGACAAAATTGAGATAGCTCAAAAATGAGAAATTTCAACAGGCGGCCGATCATGGATGTTTGCCAAAATATAAAAGTTTCTGGACCACTAGGAAATTAGTCTAAAACAATGTGCAGACACTAGACATGACCATAAAAGTAATAATTTGCACTCCTGGGGCACTTTTGTTGACAAAATTGAGATAGCTCAAAAATGAGAAATTTCAGCAGGCGGCCGGTCATGGATGTTTGCCAAAATATAAAAGTTTCTGGACCACTAGGAAATTAGTCTAAAACAATGTGCAGACACTAGACATGACCATAAAAGTAATAATTTGCACTCCTGGGGCAATTTTGTTGACACAATTGAGATAGCTCAAAAATGAGAAATTTCAACAGGCGGCCGATCATGGATTTTTCCCAAAATATAAGTTTCTGGATGACTAGGAAATTAGTCTAAAACAATGTGCAGACACTAGACATGACCATAAAAGTAATAATTTGCACTCCTGGGGCAATTTTGTTGACACAATTGAGATAGCTCAAAAATGAGAAATTTCAACAGGCGGCCGATCATGGATTTTTCCCAAAATATAACAGTTTCTGGATGACTAGGAAATTAGTCTAAAACAATATGCAGACACTAGACATGACCATAAAAGTAATAATTTGCACTCCTGGGGCACTTTTGTTGACAAAATTGAGATAGCTCAAAAATGAGAAATTTCAACCGGCGGCCGGTCATGGATGTTTGCCAAAATATAAAAGTTTCTGGACCACTAGGAAATTAGTCTAAAACAATGTGCAGACACTAGACATGACCATAAAAGTAATAATTTGCACTCCTGGGGCACTTTTGTTGACAAAATTGAGATAGCTCAAAAATGAGAAATTTCAACAGGCGGCCGATCATGGATTTTTCCCAAAATATAACAGTTTCTGTATGACTAGGAAATTAGTCTAAAACAATGTGCAGACACTAGACATGACCATAAAAGTAATAATTTGCACTCCTGGGGCAATTTTGTTGAGAAAATTGAGATAGCTCAAAAATGAGAAATTTCAACAGGCGGCCGATCATGGATTTTTCCCAAAATATAACAGTTTCTGGATGACTAGGAAATTAGTCTAAAACAATGTGCAGACACTAGACATGACCATAAAAGTAATAATTTGCACTCCTGGGGCAATTTTGTTGACAAAATTGAGATAGCTCAAAAATGAGAAATTTCAACAGGCGGCCGATCATGGATTTTTCCCAAAATATAACAGTTTCTGGATGACTAGGAAATTAGTCTAAAACAATGTGCAGACACTAGACATGACCATAAAAGTAATAATTTGCATTCCTGGGGCAATTTTGTTGACAAAATTGAGATAGCTCAAAAATGAGAAATTTCAACAGGCGGCCGATCATGGATGTTTGCCAAAATATAAAAGTTTCTGGACCACTAGGAAATTAGTCTAAAACAATGTGCAGACACTAGACATGACCATAAAAGTAATAATTTGCACTCCTGGGGCAATTTTGTTGACAAAATTGAGATAGCTCAAAAATGAGAAATTTCAGCAGGCGGCCGGTCATGGATGTTTGCCAAAATATAACAGTTTCTGGACCACTAGGAAATTAGTCTAAAACAATGTGCAGACACTAGACATGACCATAAAAGTAATAATTTGCACTCCTGGGGCACTTTTGTTGACAAAATTGAGATAGCTCAAAAATGAGAAATTTCAACAGGCGGCCGATCATGGATTTTCCCCAAAATATAACAGTTTCTGGATGACTAGGAAATTAGTCTAAAACAATGTGCAGACACTAGACATGACCATAAAAGTAATAATTTGCACTCCTGGGGCAATTTTGTTGACACAATTGAGATAGCTCAAAAATGAGAAATTTCAACAGGCGGCCGATCATGGATTTTTCCCAAAATATAACAGTTTCTGTATGACTAGGAAATTAGTCTAAAACAATGTGCAGACACTAGACATGACCATAAAAGTAATAATTTGCACTCCTGGGGCAATTTTGTTGACAAAATTGAGATAGCTAAAAAATGAGAAATTTCAACAGGCGGCCGATCATGGATTTTTCCCAAAATATAACAGTTTCTGGATGACTAGGAAATTAGTCTAAAACAATGTGCAGACACTAGACATGACCATAAAAGTAATAATTTGCACTCCTGGGGCAATTTTGTTGACACAATTGAGATAGCTCAAAAATGAGAAATTTCAACAGGCGGCCGATCATGGATTTTTCCCAAAATATAAGTTTCTGGATGACTAGGAAATTAGTCTAAAACAATGTGCAGACACTAGACATGACCATAAAAGTAATAATTTGCACTCCTGGGGCACTTTTGTTGACACAATTGAGATAGCTCAAAAATGAGAAATTTCAACCGGCGGCCGGTCATGGATGTTTGCCAAAATATAAAAGTTTCTGGACCACTAGGAAATTAGTCTAAAACAATGTGCAGACACTAGACATGACCATAAAAGTAATAATTTGCACTCCTGGGGCACTTTTGTTGACAAAATTGAGATAGCTCAAAAATGAGAAATTTCAGCAGGCGGCCGGTCATGGATGTTTGCCAAAATATAAAAGTTTCTGGACCACTAGGAAATTAGTCTAAAACAATGTGCAGACACTAGACGTGACCATAAAAGTAATAATTTGCACTCCTGGGGCACTTTTGTTGACAAAATTGAGATAGCTCAAAAATGAGAAATTTCAACAGGCGGCCGATCATGGATTTTTCCCAAAATATAACAGTTTCTGGATGACTAGGAAATTAGTCTAAAACAATGTGCAGACACTAGACATGACCATAAAATTAATAATTTGCACTCCTGGGGCAATTTTGTTGACACAATTGAGATAGCTCAAAAATGAGAAATTTCAGCAGGCGGCCGATCATGGATGTTTGCCAAAATATAACAGTTTCTGGATGACTAGGAAATTAGTCTAAAACAATGTGCAGACACTAGACATGACCATAAAAGTAATAATTTGCACTCCTGGGGCAATTTTGTTGACACAATTGAGATAGCTCAAAAATGAGAAATTTCAACAGGCGGCCGATCAAGGATTTTTCCCAAAATATAACAGTTTCTGGATGACTAAGAAATTAGTCTAAAACAATGTGCAGACACTAGACATGACCATAAAAGTAATAATTTGCACTCCTGGGGCAATTTTGTTGACACAATTGAGATAGCTCAAAAATGAGAAATTTCAGCAGGCGGCCGATCATGGATGTTTGCCAAAATATAACAGTTTCTGGATGACTAGGAAATTAGTCTAAAACAATGTGCAGACACTAGACATGACCATAAAAGTAATAATTTGCACTCCTGGGGCAATTTTGTTGACAAAATTGAGATAGCTCAAAAATGAGAAATTTCAACCGGCGGCCGGTCATGGATGTTTGCCAAAATATAAAAGTTTCTGGACCACTAGGAAATTAGTCTAAAACAATGTGCAGACACTAGACATGACCATAAAAGTAATAATTTGCACTCCTGGGGCACTTTTGTTGACAAAATTGAGATAGCTCAAAAATGAGAAATTTCAACAGGCGGCCGATCATGGATTTTTCCCAAAATATAACAGTTTCTGTATGACTAGGAAATTAGTCTAAAACAATGTGCAGACACTAGACATGACCATAAAAGTAATAATTTGCACTCCTGGGGCAATTTTGTTGACAAAATTGAGATAGCTCAAAAATTAGAAATTTCAACAGGCGGCCGATCATGGATTTTTCCCAAAATATAACAGTTTCTGGATGACTAGGAAATTAGTCTAAAACAATGTGCAGACACTAGACATGACCATAAAAGTAATAATTTGCACTCCTGGGGCAATTTTGTTGACACAATTGAGATAGCTCAAAAATGAGAAATTTCAACAGGCGGCCGATCATGGATTTTTCCCAAAATATAACAGTTTCTGGATGACTAGGAAATTAGTCTAAAACAATGTGCAGACACTAGACATGACCATAAAAGTAATAATTTGCATTCCTGGGGCAATTTTGTTGACAAAATTGAGATAGCTCAAAAATGAGAAATTTCAACAGGCGGCCGATCATGGATGTTTGCCAAAATATAAAAGTTTCTGGACCACTAGGAAATTAGTCTAAAACAATGTGCAGACACTAGACATGACCATAAAAGTAATAATTTGCACTCCTGGGGCAATTTTGTTGACAAAATTGAGATAGCTCAAAAATGAGAAATTTCAGCAGGCGGCCGGTCATGGATGTTTGCCAAAATATAACAGTTTCTGGACCACTAGGAAATTAGTCTAAAACAATGTGCAGACACTAGACATGACCATAAAAGTAATAATTTGCACTCCTGGGGCACTTTTGTTGACAAAATTGAGATAGCTCAAAAATGAGAAATTTCAGCAGGCGGCCGGTCATGGATGTTTGCCAAAATATAACAGTTTCTGGACCACTAGGAAATTAGTCTAAAACAATGTGCAGACACTAGACATGACCATAAAAGTAATAATTTGCACTCCTGGGGCACTTTTGTTGACAAAATTGAGATAGCTCAAAAATGAGAAATTTCAACAGGCGGCCGATCATGGATTTTTCCCAAAATATAACAGTTTCTGGATGACTAGGAAATTAGTCTAAAACAATGTGCAGACACTAGACATGACCATAAAAGTAATAATTTGCACTCCTGGGGCAATTTTGTTGACAAAATTGAGATAGCTCAAAAATGAGAAATTTCAACCGGCGGCCGGTCATGGATGTTTGCCAAAATATAAAAGTTTCTGGACCACTAGGAAATTAGTCTAAAACAATGTGCAGACACTAGACATGACCATAAAAGTAATAATTTGCACTCCTGGGGCACTTTTGTTGACAAAATTGAGATAGCTCAAAAATGAGAAATTTCAACAGGCGGCCGATCATGGATTTTTCCCAAAATATAACAGTTTCTGTATGACTAGGAAATTAGTCTAAAACAATGTGCAGACACTAGACATGACCATAAAAGTAATAATTTGCACTCCTGGGGCAATTTTGTTGACAAAATTGAGATAGCTCAAAAATGAGAAATTTCAACAGGCGGCCGATCATGGATGTTTGCCAAAATATAACAGTTTCTGGACCACTAGGAAATTAGTCTAAAACAATGTGCAGACACTAGACATGACCATAAAAGTAATAATTTGCACTCCTGGGGCAATTTTGTTGACAAAATTGAGATAGCTCAAAAATGAGAAATTTCAGCAGGCGGCCGGTCATGGATGTTTGCCAAAATATAACAGTTTCTGGACCACTAGGAAATTAGTCTAAAACAATGTGCAGACACTAGACATGACCATAAAAGTAATAATTTGCACTCCTGGGGCACTTTTGTTGACAAAATTGAGATAGCTCAAAAATGAGAAATTTCAACAGGCGGCCGATCATGGATTTTTCCCAAAATATAACAGTTTCTGGATGACTAGGAAATTAGTCTAAAACAATGTGCAGACACTAGACATGACCATAAAAGTAATAATTTGCACTCCTGGGGCAATTTTGTTGACAAAATTGAGATAGCTCAAAAATGAGAAATTTCAGCAGGCGGCCGATCATGGATGTTTGCCAAAATATAACAGTTTCTGGACCACTAGGAAATTAGTCTAAAACAATGTGCAGACACTAGACATGACCATAAAAGTAATAATTTGCACTCCTGGGGCACTTTTGTTGACAAAATTGAGATAGCTCAAAAATGAGAAATTTCAGCAGGCGGCCGGTCATGGATGTTTGCCAAAATATAAAAGTTTCTGGACCACTAGGAAATTAGTCTAAAACAATGTGCAGACACTAGACATGACCATAAAAGTAATAATTTGCACTCCTGGGGCAATTTTGTTGACAAAATTGAGATAGCTCAAAAATGAGAAATTTCAACAGGCGGCCGATCATGGATGTTTGCCAAAATATAAAAGTTTCTGGACCACTAGGAAATTAGTCTAAAACAATGTGCAGACACTAGACATGACCATAAAAGTAATAATTTGCACTCCTGGGGCACTTTTGTTGACAAAATTGAGATAGCTCAAAAATGAGAAATTTCAGCAGGCGGCCGGTCATGGATGTTTGCCAAAATATAAAAGTTTCTGGACCACTAGGAAATTAGTCTAAAACAATGTGCAGACACTAGATATGACCATAAAAGTAATAATTTGCACTCCTGGGGCACTTTTGTTGACAAAATTGAGATAGCTCAAAAATGAGAAATTTCAACAGGCGGCCGATCATGGATTTTTCCCAAAATATAACAGTTTCTGTATGACTAGGAAATTAGTCTAAAACAATGTGCAGACACTAGACATGACCATAAAAGTAATAATTTGCACTCCTGGGGCAATTTTGTTGAGAAAATTGAGATAGCTCAAAAATGAGAAATTTCAACAGGCGGCCGATCATGGATTTTTCCCAAAATATAACAGTTTCTGGATGACTAGGAAATTAGTCTAAAACAATGTGCAGACACTAGACATGACCATAAAAGTAATAATTTGCACTCCTGGGGCAATTTTGTTGACAAAATTGAGATAGCTCAAAAATGAGAAATTTCAACAGGCGGCCGATCATGGATTTTTCCCAAAATATAACAGTTTCTGGATGACTAGGAAATTAGTCTAAAACAATGTGCAGACACTAGACATGACCATAAAAGTAATAATTTGCATTCCTGGGGCAATTTTGTTGACAAAATTGAGATAGCTCAAAAATGAGAAATTTCAACAGGCGGCCGATCATGGATGTTTGCCAAAATATAAAAGTTTCTGGACCACTAGGAAATTAGTCTAAAACAATGTGCAGACACTAGACATGACCATAAAAGTAATAATTTGCACTCCTGGGGCAATTTTGTTGACAAAATTGAGATAGCTCAAAAATGAGAAATTTCAGCAGGCGGCCGGTCATGGATGTTTGCCAAAATATAACAGTTTCTGGACCACTAGGAAATTAGTCTAAAACAATGTGCAGACACTAGACATGACCATAAAAGTAATAATTTGCACTCCTGGGGCACTTTTGTTGACAAAATTGAGATAGCTCAAAAATGAGAAATTTCAACAGGCGGCCGATCATGGATTTTCCCCAAAATATAACAGTTTCTGGATGACTAGGAAATTAGTCTAAAACAATGTGCAGACACTAGACATGACCATAAAAGTAATAATTTGCACTCCTGGGGCAATTTTGTTGACACAATTGAGATAGCTCAAAAATGAGAAATTTCAACAGGCGGCCGATCATGGATTTTTCCCAAAATATAACAGTTTCTGTATGACTAGGAAATTAGTCTAAAACAATGTGCAGACACTAGACATGACCATAAAAGTAATAATTTGCACTCCTGGGGCAATTTTGTTGACAAAATTGAGATAGCTAAAAAATGAGAAATTTCAACAGGCGGCCGATCATGGATTTTTCCCAAAATATAACAGTTTCTGGATGACTAGGAAATTAGTCTAAAACAATGTGCAGACACTAGACATGACCATAAAAGTAATAATTTGCACTCCTGGGGCAATTTTGTTGACACAATTGAGATAGCTCAAAAATGAGAAATTTCAACAGGCGGCCGATCATGGATTTTTCCCAAAATATAAGTTTCTGGATGACTAGGAAATTAGTCTAAAACAATGTGCAGACACTAGACATGACCATAAAAGTAATAATTTGCACTCCTGGGGCACTTTTGTTGACACAATTGAGATAGCTCAAAAATGAGAAATTTCAACCGGCGGCCGGTCATGGATGTTTGCCAAAATATAAAAGTTTCTGGACCACTAGGAAATTAGTCTAAAACAATGTGCAGACACTAGACATGACCATAAAAGTAATAATTTGCACTCCTGGGGCACTTTTGTTGACAAAATTGAGATAGCTCAAAAATGAGAAATTTCAGCAGGCGGCCGGTCATGGATGTTTGCCAAAATATAAAAGTTTCTGGACCACTAGGAAATTAGTCTAAAACAATGTGCAGACACTAGACGTGACCATAAAAGTAATAATTTGCACTCCTGGGGCACTTTTGTTGACAAAATTGAGATAGCTCAAAAATGAGAAATTTCAACAGGCGGCCGATCATGGATTTTTCCCAAAATATAACAGTTTCTGGATGACTAGGAAATTAGTCTAAAACAATGTGCAGACACTAGACATGACCATAAAAGTAATAATTTGCACTCCTGGGGCAATTTTGTTGACACAATTGAGATAGCTCAAAAATGAGAAATTTCAGCAGGCGGCCGATCATGGATGTTTGCCAAAATATAACAGTTTCTGGATGACTAGGAAATTAGTCTAAAACAATGTGCAGACACTAGACATGACCATAAAAGTAATAATTTGCACTCCTGGGGCAATTTTGTTGACAAAATTGAGATAGCTCAAAAATGAGAAATTTCAGCAGGCGGCCGGTCATGGATGTTTGCCAAAATATAACAGTTTCTGGACCACTAGGAAATTAGTCTAAAACAATGTGCAGACACTAGACATGACCATAAAAGTAATAATTTGCACTCCTGGGGCACTTTTGTTGACAAAATTGAGATAGCTCAAAAATGAGAAATTTCAACAGGCGGCCGATCATGGATTTTTCCCAAAATATAACAGTTTCTGGATGACTAGGAAATTAGTCTAAAACAATGTGCAGACACTAGACATGACCATAAAAGTAATAATTTGCACTCCTGGGGCACTTTTGTTGACAAAATTGAGATAGCTCAAAAATGAGAAATTTCAGCAGGCGGCCGGTCATGGATGTTTGCCAAAATATAAAAGTTTCTGGACCACTAGGAAATTAGTCTAAAACAATGTGCAGACACTAGACATGACCATAAAAGTAATAATTTGCACTCCTGGGGCAATTTTGTTGACACAATTGAGATAGCTCAAAAATGAGAAATTTCAACAGGCGGCCGATCAAGGATTTTTCCCAAAATATAACAGTTTCTGGATGACTAAGAAATTAGTCTAAAACAATGTGCAGACACTAGACATGACCATAAAAGTAATAATTTGCACTCCTGGGGCAATTTTGTTGACACAATTGAGATAGCTCAAAAATGAGAAATTTCAGCAGGCGGCCGATCATGGATGTTTGCCAAAATATAACAGTTTCTGGATGACTAGGAAATTAGTCTAAAACAATGTGCAGACACTAGACATGACCATAAAAGTAATAATTTGCACTCCTGGGGCAATTTTGTTGACAAAATTGAGATAGCTCAAAAATGAGAAATTTCAACCGGCGGCCGGTCATGGATGTTTGCCAAAATATAAAAGTTTCTGGACCACTAGGAAATTAGTCTAAAACAATGTGCAGACACTAGACATGACCATAAAAGTAATAATTTGCACTCCTGGGGCACTTTTGTTGACAAAATTGAGATAGCTCAAAAATGAGAAATTTCAACAGGCGGCCGATCATGGATTTTTCCCAAAATATAACAGTTTCTGTATGACTAGGAAATTAGTCTAAAACAATGTGCAGACACTAGACATGACCATAAAAGTAATAATTTGCACTCCTGGGGCAATTTTGTTGACAAAATTGAGATAGCTCAAAAATTAGAAATTTCAACAGGCGGCCGATCATGGATTTTTCCCAAAATATAACAGTTTCTGGATGACTAGGAAATTAGTCTAAAACAATGTGCAGACACTAGACATGACCATAAAAGTAATAATTTGCACTCCTGGGGCAATTTTGTTGACACAATTGAGATAGCTCAAAAATGAGAAATTTCAACAGGCGGCCGATCATGGATTTTTCCCAAAATATAACAGTTTCTGGATGACTAGGAAATTAGTCTAAAACAATGTGCAGACACTAGACATGACCATAAAAGTAATAATTTGCATTCCTGGGGCAATTTTGTTGACAAAATTGAGATAGCTCAAAAATGAGAAATTTCAACAGGCGGCCGATCATGGATGTTTGCCAAAATATAAAAGTTTCTGGACCACTAGGAAATTAGTCTAAAACAATGTGCAGACACTAGACATGACCATAAAAGTAATAATTTGCACTCCTGGGGCAATTTTGTTGACAAAATTGAGATAGCTCAAAAATGAGAAATTTCAGCAGGCGGCCGGTCATGGATGTTTGCCAAAATATAACAGTTTCTGGACCACTAGGAAATTAGTCTAAAACAATGTGCAGACACTAGACATGACCATAAAAGTAATAATTTGCACTCCTGGGGCACTTTTGTTGACAAAATTGAGATAGCTCAAAAATGAGAAATTTCAGCAGGCGGCCGGTCATGGATGTTTGCCAAAATATAACAGTTTCTGGACCACTAGGAAATTAGTCTAAAACAATGTGCAGACACTAGACATGACCATAAAAGTAATAATTTGCACTCCTGGGGCACTTTTGTTGACAAAATTGAGATAGCTCAAAAATGAGAAATTTCAACAGGCGGCCGATCATGGATTTTTCCCAAAATATAACAGTTTCTGGATGACTAGGAAATTAGTCTAAAACAATGTGCAGACACTAGACATGACCATAAAAGTAATAATTTGCACTCCTGGGGCACTTTTGTTGACAAAATTGAGATAGCTCAAAAATGAGAAATTTCAGCAGGCGGCCGGTCATGGATGTTTGCCAAAATATAAAAGTTTCTGGACCACTAGGAAATTAGTCTAAAACAATGTGCAGACACTAGACATGACCATAAAAGTAATAATTTGCACTCCTGGGGCAATTTTGTTGACACAATTGAGATAGCTCAAAAATGAGAAATTTCAACAGGCGGCCGATCAAGGATTTTTCCCAAAATATAACAGTTTCTGGATGACTAAGAAATTAGTCTAAAACAATGTGCAGACACTAGACATGACCATAAAAGTAATAATTTGCACTCCTGGGGCAATTTTGTTGACAAAATTGAGATAGCTCAAAAATGAGAAATTTCAGCAGGCGGCCGATCATGGATGTTTGCCAAAATATAACAGTTTCTGGATGACTAGGAAATTAGTCTAAAACAATGTGCAGACACTAGACATGACCATAAAAGTAATAATTTGCACTCCTGGGGCAATTTTGTTGACAAAATTGAGATAGCTCAAAAATGAGAAATTTCAACCGGCGGCCGGTCATGGATGTTTGCCAAAATATAAAAGTTTCTGGACCACTAGGAAATTAGTCTAAAACAATGTGCAGACACTAGACATGACCATAAAAGTAATAATTTGCACTCCTGGGGCACTTTTGTTGACAAAATTGAGATAGCTCAAAAATGAGAAATTTCAACAGGCGGCCGATCATGGATTTTTCCCAAAATATAACAGTTTCTGTATGACTAGGAAATTAGTCTAAAACAATGTGCAGACACTAGACATGACCATAAAAGTAATAATTTGCACTCCTGGGGCAATTTTGTTGACAAAATTGAGATAGCTCAAAAATGAGAAATTTCAACAGGCGGCCGATCATGGATGTTTGCCAAAATATAAAAGTTTCTGGACCACTAGGAAATTAGTCTAAAACAATGTGCAGACACTAGACATGACCATAAAAGTAATAATTTGCACTCCTGGGGCAATTTTGTTGACAAAATTGAGATAGCTCAAAAATGAGAAATTTCAGCAGGCGGCCGGTCATGGATGTTTGCCAAAATATAACAGTTTCTGGACCACTAGGAAATTAGTCTAAAACAATGTGCAGACACTAGACATGACCATAAAAGTAATAATTTGCACTCCTGGGGCACTTTTGTTGACAAAATTGAGATAGCTCAAAAATGAGAAATTTCAACAGGCGGCCGATCATGGATTTTTCCCAAAATATAACAGTTTCTGGATGACTAGGAAATTAGTCTAAAACAATGTGCAGACACTAGACATGACCATAAAAGTAATAATTTGCACTCCTGGGGCAATTTTGTTGACAAAATTGAGATAGCTCAAAAATGAGAAATTTCAGCAGGCGGCCGATCATGGATGTTTGCCAAAATATAACAGTTTCTGGACCACTAGGAAATTAGTCTAAAACAATGTGCAGACACTAGACATGACCATAAAAGTAATAATTTGCACTCCTGGGGCACTTTTGTTGACAAAATTGAGATAGCTCAAAAATGAGAAATTTCAGCAGGCGGCCGGTCATGGATGTTTGCCAAAATATAAAAGTTTCTGGACCACTAGGAAATTAGTCTAAAACAATGTGCAGACACTAGACATGACCATAAAAGTAATAATTTGCACTCCTGGGGCAATTTTGTTGACAAAATTGAGATAGCTCAAAAATGAGAAATTTCAACAGGCGGCCGATCATGGATGTTTGCCAAAATATAAAAGTTTCTGGACCACTAGGAAATTAGTCTAAAACAATGTGCAGACACTAGACATGACCATAAAAGTAATAATTTGCACTCCTGGGGCACTTTTGTTGACAAAATTGAGATAGCTCAAAAATGAGAAATTTCAGCAGGCGGCCGGTCATGGATGTTTGCCAAAATATAAAAGTTTCTGGACCACTAGGAAATTAGTCTAAAACAATGTGCAGACACTAGACATGACCATAAAAGTAATAATTTGCACTCCTGGGGCAATTTTGTTGACACAATTGAGATAGCTCAAAAATGAGAAATTTCAACAGGCGGCCGATCATGGATTTTTCCCAAAATATAAGTTTCTGGATGACTAGGAAATTAGTCTAAAACAATGTGCAGACACTAGACATGACCATAAAAGTAATAATTTGCACTCCTGGGGCAATTTTGTTGACACAATTGAGATAGCTCAAAAATGAGAAATTTCAACAGGCGGCCGATCATGGATTTTTCCCAAAATATAACAGTTTCTGGATGACTAGGAAATTAGTCTAAAACAATATGCAGACACTAGACATGACCATAAAAGTAATAATTTGCACTCCTGGGGCACTTTTGTTGACAAAATTGAGATAGCTCAAAAATGAGAAATTTCAACCGGCGGCCGGTCATGGATGTTTGCCAAAATATAAAAGTTTCTGGACCACTAGGAAATTAGTCTAAAACAATGTGCAGACACTAGACATGACCATAAAAGTAATAATTTGCACTCCTGGGGCACTTTTGTTGACAAAATTGAGATAGCTCAAAAATGAGAAATTTCAACAGGCGGCCGATCATGGATTTTTCCCAAAATATAACAGTTTCTGTATGACTAGGAAATTAGTCTAAAACAATGTGCAGACACTAGACATGACCATAAAAGTAATAATTTGCACTCCTGGGGCAATTTTGTTGAGAAAATTGAGATAGCTCAAAAATGAGAAATTTCAACAGGCGGCCGATCATGGATTTTTCCCAAAATATAACAGTTTCTGGATGACTAGGAAATTAGTCTAAAACAATGTGCAGACACTAGACATGACCATAAAAGTAATAATTTGCACTCCTGGGGCAATTTTGTTGACACAATTGAGATAGCTCAAAAATGAGAAATTTCAACAGGCGGCCGATCATGGATTTTTCCCAAAATATAACAGTTTCTGGATGACTAGGAAATTAGTCTAAAACAATGTGCAGACACTAGACATGACCATAAAAGTAATAATTTGCATTCCTGGGGCAATTTTGTTGACAAAATTGAGATAGCTCAAAAATGAGAAATTTCAACAGGCGGCCGATCATGGATGTTTGCCAAAATATAAAAGTTTCTGGACCACTAGGAAATTAGTCTAAAACAATGTGCAGACACTAGACATGACCATAAAAGTAATAATTTGCACTCCTGGGGCAATTTTGTTGACAAAATTGAGATAGCTCAAAAATGAGAAATTTCAGCAGGCGGCCGGTCATGGATGTTTGCCAAAATATAACAGTTTCTGGACCACTAGGAAATTAGTCTAAAACAATGTGCAGACACTAGACATGACCATAAAAGTAATAATTTGCACTCCTGGGGCACTTTTGTTGACAAAATTGAGATAGCTCAAAAATGAGAAATTTCAACAGGCGGCCGATCATGGATTTTTCCCAAAATATAACAGTTTCTGGATGACTAGGAAATTAGTCTAAAACAATGTGCAGACACTAGACATGACCATAAAAGTAATAATTTGCACTCCTGGGGCACTTTTGTTGACAAAATTGAGATAGCTCAAAAATGAGAAATTTCAGCAGGCGGCCTGTCATGGATGTTTGCCAAAATATAAAAGTTTCTGGACCACTAGGAAATTAGTCTAAAACAATGTGCAGACACTAGACGTGACCATAAAAGTAATAATTTGCACTCCTGGGGCACTTTTGTTGACAAAATTGAGATAGCTCAAAAATGAGAAATTTCAACAGGCGGCCGATCATGGATTTTTCCCAAAATATAACAGTTTCTGGATGACTAGGAAATTAGTCTAAAACAATGTGCAGACACTAGACATGACCATAAAAGTAATAATTTGCACTCCTGGGGCAATTTTGTTGACACAATTGAGATAGCTCAAAAATGAGAAATTTCAGCAGGCGGCCGATCATGGATGTTTGCCAAAATATAACAGTTTCTGGATGACTAGGAAATTAGTCTAAAACAATGTGCAGACACTAGACATGACCATAAAAGTAATAATTTGCACTCCTGGGGCACTTTTGTTGACAAAATTGAGATAGCTCAAAAATGAGAAATTTCAGCAGGCGGCCGGTCATGGATGTTTGCCAAAATATAAAAGTTTCTGGACCACTAGGAAATTAGTCTAAAACAATGTGCAGACACTAGACATGACCATAAAAGTAATAATTTGCACTCCTGGGGCAATTTTGTTGACAAAATTGAGATAGCTCAAAAATGAGAAATTTCAACAGGCGGCCGATCATGGATGTTTGCCAAAATATAAAAGTTTCTGGACCACTAGGAAATTAGTCTAAAACAATGTGCAGACACTAGACATGACCATAAAAGTAATAATTTGCACTCCTGGGGCAATTTTGTTGACACAATTGAGATAGCTCAAAAATGAGAAATTTCAACAGGCGGCCGATCAAGGATTTTTCCCAAAATATAACAGTTTCTGGATGACTAAGAAATTAGTCTAAAACAATGTGCAGACACTAGACATGACCATAAAAGTAATAATTTGCACTCCTGGGGCAATTTTGTTGACACAATTGAGATAGCTCAAAAATGAGAAATTTCAGCAGGCGGCCGATCATGGATGTTTGCCAAAATATAACAGTTTCTGGATGACTAGGAAATTAGTCTAAAACAATGTGCAGACACTAGACATGACCATAAAAGTAATAATTTGCACTCCTGGGGCAATTTTGTTGACAAAATTGAGATAGCTCAAAAATGAGAAATTTCAACCGGCGGCCGGTCATGGATGTTTGCCAAAATATAAAAGTTTCTGGACCACTAGGAAATTAGTCTAAAACAATGTGCAGACACTAGATATGACCATAAAAGTAATAATTTGCACTCCTGGGGCACTTTTGTTGACAAAATTGAGATAGCTCAAAAATGAGAAATTTCAACAGGCGGCCGATCATGGATTTTTCCCAAAATATAACAGTTTCTGTATGACTAGGAAATTAGTCTAAAACAATGTGCAGACACTAGACATGACCATAAAAGTAATAATTTGCACTCCTGGGGCAATTTTGTTGACAAAATTGAGATAGCTCAAAAATGAGAAATTTCAACAGGCGGCCGATCATGGATTTTTCCCAAAATATAACAGTTTCTGGATGACTAGGAAATTAGTCTAAAACAATGTGCAGACACTAGACATGACCATAAAAGTAATAATTTGCACTCCTGGGGCAATTTTGTTGACACAATTGAGATAGCTCAAAAATGAGAAATTTCAACAGGCGGCCGATCATGGATTTTTCCCAAAATATAACAGTTTCTGGATGACTAGGAAATTAGTCTAAAACAATGTGCAGACACTAGACATGACCATAAAAGTAATAATTTGCATTCCTGGGGCAATTTTGTTGACAAAATTGAGATAGCTCAAAAATGAGAAATTTCAACAGGCGGCCGATCATGGATGTTTGCCAAAATATAAAAGTTTCTGGACCACTAGGAAATTAGTCTAAAACAATGTGCAGACACTAGACATGACCATAAAAGTAATAATTTGCACTCCTGGGGCAATTTTGTTGACAAAATTGAGATAGCTCAAAAATGAGAAATTTCAGCAGGCGGCCGGTCATGGATGTTTGCCAAAATATAACAGTTTCTGGACCACTAGGAAATTAGTCTAAAACAATGTGCAGACACTAGACATGACCATAAAAGTAATAATTTGCACTCCTGGGGCACTTTTGTTGACAAAATTGAGATAGCTCAAAAATGAGAAATTTCAACAGGCGGCCGATCATGGATTTTTCCCAAAATATAACAGTTTCTGGATGACTAGGAAATTAGTCTAAAACAATGTGCAGACACTAGACATGACCATAAAAGTAATAATTTGCACTCCTGGGGCAATTTTGTTGACACAATTGAGATAGCTCAAAAATGAGAAATTTCAGCAGGCGGCCGATCATGGATGTTTGCCAAAATATAACAGTTTCTGGATGACTAGGAAATTAGTCTAAAACAATGTGCAGACACTAGACATGACCATAAAAGTAATAATTTGCACTCCTGGGGCACTTTTGTTGACAAAATTGAGATAGCTCAAAAATGAGAAATTTCAGCAGGCGGCCGGTCATGGATGTTTGCCAAAATATAAAAGTTTCTGGACCACTAGGAAATTAGTCTAAAACAATGTGCAGACACTAGACATGACCATAAAAGTAATAATTTGCACTCCTGGGGCAATTTTGTTGACAAAATTGAGATAGCTCAAAAATGAGAAATTTCAACAGGCGGCCGATCATGGATGTTTGCCAAAATATAAAAGTTTCTGGACCACTAGGAAATTAGTCTAAAACAATGTGCAGACACTAGACATGACCATAAAAGTAATAATTTGCACTCCTGGGGCAATTTTGTTGACACAATTGAGATAGCTCAAAAATGAGAAATTTCAACAGGCGGCCGATCATGGATTTTTCCCAAAATATAACAGTTTCTGGATGACTAGGAAATTAGTCTAAAACAATGTGCAGACACTAGACATGACCATAAAAGTAATAATTTGCACTCCTGGGGCAATTTTGTTGACACAATTGAGATAGCTCAAAAATGAGAAATTTCAGCAGGCGGCCGATCATGGATGTTTGCCAAAATATAACAGTTTCTGGATGACTAGGAAATTAGTCTAAAACAATGTGCAGACACTAGACATGACCATAAAAGTAATAATTTGCACTCCTGGGGCACTTTTGTTGACAAAATTGAGATAGCTCAAAAATGAGAAATTTCAGCAGGCGGCCGGTCATGGATGTTTGCCAAAATATAAAAGTTTCTGGACCACTAGGAAATTAGTCTAAAACAATGTGCAGACACTAGACATGACCATAAAAGTAATAATTTGCACTCCTGGGGCAATTTTGTTGACACAATTGAGATAGCTCAAAAATGAGAAATTTCAACAGGCGGCCGATCATGGATTTTTCCCAAAATATAACAGTTTCTGTATGACTAGGAAATTAGTCTAAAACAATGTGCAGACACTAGACATGACCATAAAAGTAATAATTTGCACTCCTGGGGCAATTTTGTTGACAAAATTGAGATAGCTAAAAAATGAGAAATTTCAACAGGCGGCCGATCATGGATTTTTCCCAAAATATAACAGTTTCTGGATGACTAGGAAATTAGTCTAAAACAATGTGCAGACACTAGACATGACCATAAAAGTAATAATTTGCACTCCTGGGGCAATTTTGTTGACAAAATTGAGATAGCTCAAAAATGAGAAATTTCAGCAGGCGGCCGGTCATGGATGTTTGCCAAAATATAACAGTTTCTGGACCACTAGGAAATTAGTCTAAAACAATGTGCAGACACTAGACATGACCATAAAAGTAATAATTTGCACTCCTGGGGCACTTTTGTTGACAAAATTGAGATAGCTCAAAAATGAGAAATTTCAACAGGCGGCCGATCATGGATTTTTCCCAAAATATAACAGTTTCTGGATGACTAGGAAATTAGTCTAAAACAATGTGCAGACACTAGACATGACCATAAAAGTAATAATTTGCACTCCTGGGGCAATTTTGTTGACACAATTGAGATAGCTCAAAAATGAGAAATTTCAGCAGGCGGCCGATCATGGATGTTTGCCAAAATATAACAGTTTCTGGATGACTAGGAAATTAGTCTAAAACAATGTGCAGACACTAGACATGACCATAAAAGTAATAATTTGCACTCCTGGGGCACTTTTGTTGACAAAATTGAGATAGCTCAAAAATGAGAAATTTCAGCAGGCGGCCGGTCATGGATGTTTGCCAAAATATAAAAGTTTCTGGACCACTAGGAAATTAGTCTAAAACAATGTGCAGACACTAGACATGACCATAAAAGTAATAATTTGCACTCCTGGGGCAATTTTGTTGACAAAATTGAGATAGCTCAAAAATGAGAAATTTCAACAGGCGGCCGATCATGGATGTTTGCCAAAATATAAAAGTTTCTGGACCACTAGGAAATTAGTCTAAAACAATGTGCAGACACTAGACATGACCATAAAAGTAATAATTTGCACTCCTGGGGCAATTTTGTTGACACAATTGAGATAGCTCAAAAATGAGAAATTTCAACAGGCGGCCGATCATGGATTTTTCCCAAAATATAACAGTTTCTGGATGACTAGGAAATTAGTCTAAAACAATGTGCAGACACTAGACATGACCATAAAAGTAATAATTTGCACTCCTGGGGCAATTTTGTTGACACAATTGAGATAGCTCAAAAATGAGAAATTTCAGCAGGCGGCCGATCATGGATGTTTGCCAAAATATAACAGTTTCTGGATGACTAGGAAATTAGTCTAAAACAATGTGCAGACACTAGACATGACCATAAAAGTAATAATTTGCACTCCTGGGGCACTTTTGTTGACAAAATTGAGATAGCTCAAAAATGAGAAATTTCAGCAGGCGGCCGGTCATGGATGTTTGCCAAAATATAAAAGTTTCTGGACCACTAGGAAATTAGTCTAAAACAATGTGCAGACACTAGACATGACCATAAAAGTAATAATTTGCACTCCTGGGGCAATTTTGTTGACACAATTGAGATAGCTCAAAAATGAGAAATTTCAACAGGCGGCCGATCATGGATTTTTCCCAAAATATAACAGTTTCTGTATGACTAGGAAATTAGTCTAAAACAATGTGCAGACACTAGACATGACCATAAAAGTAATAATTTGCACTCCTGGGGCAATTTTGTTGACAAAATTGAGATAGCTAAAAAATGAGAAATTTCAACAGGCGGCCGATCATGGATTTTTCCCAAAATATAACAGTTTCTGGATGACTAGGAAATTAGTCTAAAACAATGTGCAGACACTAGACATGACCATAAAAGTAATAATTTGCACTCCTGGGGCAATTTTGTTGACACAATTGAGATAGCTCAAAAATGAGAAATTTCAACAGGCGGCCGATCATGGATTTTTCCCAAAATATAAGTTTCTGGATGACTAGGAAATTAGTCTAAAACAATGTGCAGACACTAGACATGACCATAAAAGTAATAATTTGCACTCCTGGGGCAATTTTGTTGACACAATTGAGATAGCTCAAAAATGAGAAATTTCAACAGGCGGGCGATCATGGATTTTTCCCAAAATATAACAGTTTCTGGATGACTAGGAAATTAGTCTAAAACAATATGCAGACACTAGACATGACCATAAAAGTAATAATTTGCACTCCTGGGGCACTTTTGTTGACAAAATTGAGATAGCTCAAAAATGAGAAATTTCAACCGGCGGCCGGTCATGGATGTTTGCCAAAATATAAAAGTTTCTGGACCACTAGGAAATTAGTCTAAAACAATGTGCAGACACTAGACATGACCATAAAAGTAATAATTTGCACTCCTGGGGCACTTTTGTTGACAAAATTGAGATAGCTCAAAAATGAGAAATTTCAACAGGCGGCCGATCATGGATTTTTCCCAAAATATAACAGTTTCTGTATGACTAGGAAATTAGTCTAAAACAATGTGCAGACACTAGACATGACCATAAAAGTAATAATTTGCACTCCTGGGGCAATTTTGTTGACAAAATTGAGATAGCTCAAAAATGAGAAATTTCAACAGGCGGCCGATCATGGATTTTTCCCAAAATATAACAGTTTCTGGATGACTAGGAAATTAGTCTAAAACAATGTGCAGACACTAGACATGACCATAAAAGTAATAATTTGCACTCCTGGGGCAATTTTGTTGACACAATTGAGATAGCTCAAAAATGAGAAATTTCAACAGGCGGCCGATCATGGATTTTTCCCAAAATATAACAGTTTCTGGATGACTAGGAAATTAGTCTAAAACAATGTGCAGACACTAGACATGACCATAAAAGTAATAATTTGCATTCCTGGGGCAATTTTGTTGACAAAATTGAGATAGCTCAAAAATGAGAAATTTCAACAGGCGGCCGATCATGGATGTTTGCCAAAATATAAAAGTTTCTGGACCACTAGGAAATTAGTCTAAAACAATGTGCAGACACTAGACATGACCATAAAAGTAATAATTTGCACTCCTGGGGCAATTTTGTTGACAAAATTGAGATAGCTCAAAAATGAGAAATTTCAGCAGGCGGCCGGTCATGGATGTTTGCCAAAATATAACAGTTTCTGGACCACTAGGAAATTAGTCTAAAACAATGTGCAGACACTAGACATGACCATAAAAGTAATAATTTGCACTCCTGGGGCACTTTTGTTGACAAAATTGAGATAGCTCAAAAATGAGAAATTTCAACAGGCGGCCGATCATGGATTTTCCCCAAAATATAACAGTTTCTGGATGACTAGGAAATTAGTCTAAAACAATGTGCAGACACTAGACATGACCATAAAAGTAATAATTTGCACTCCTGGGGCAATTTTGTTGACACAATTGAGATAGCTCAAAAATGAGAAATTTCAACAGGCGGCCGATCATGGATTTTTCCCAAAATATAACAGTTTCTGTATGACTAGGAAATTAGTCTAAAACAATGTGCAGACACTAGACATGACCATAAAAGTAATAATTTGCACTCCTGGGGCAATTTTGTTGACAAAATTGAGATAGCTAAAAAATGAGAAATTTCAACAGGCGGCCGATCATGGATTTTTCCCAAAATATAACAGTTTCTGGATGACTAGGAAATTAGTCTAAAACAATGTGCAGACACTAGACATGACCATAAAAGTAATAATTTGCACTCCTGGGGCAATTTTGTTGACACAATTGAGATAGCTCAAAAATGAGAAATTTCAACAGGCGGCCGATCATGGATTTTTCCCAAAATATAAGTTTCTGGATGACTAGGAAATTAGTCTAAAACAATGTGCAGACACTAGACATGACCATAAAAGTAATAATTTGCACTCCTGGGGCAATTTTGTTGACACAATTGAGATAGCTCAAAAATGAGAAATTTCAACAGGCGGCCGATCATGGATTTTTCCCAAAATATAACAGTTTCTGTATGACTAGGAAATTAGTCTAAAACAATGTGCAGACACTAGACATGACCATAAAAGTAATAATTTGCACTCCTGGGGCAATTTTGTTGACAAAATTGAGATAGCTAAAAAATGAGAAATTTCAACAGGCGGCCGATCATGGATTTTTCCCAAAATATAACAGTTTCTGGATGACTAGGAAATTAGTCTAAAACAATGTGCAGACACTAGACATGACCATAAAAGTAATAATTTGCACTCCTGGGGCAATTTTGTTGACACAATTGAGATAGCTCAAAAATGAGAAATTTCAACAGGCGGCCGATCATGGATTTTTCCCAAAATATAAGTTTCTGGATGACTAGGAAATTAGTCTAAAACAATGTGCAGACACTAGACATGACCATAAAAGTAATAATTTGCACTCCTGGGGCAATTTTGTTGACACAATTGAGATAGCTCAAAAATGAGAAATTTCAACAGGCGGCCGATCATGGATTTTTCCCAAAATATAACAGTTTCTGGATGACTAGGAAATTAGTCTAAAACAATATGCAGACACTAGACATGACCATAAAAGTAATAATTTGCACTCCTGGGGCACTTTTGTTGACAAAATTGAGATAGCTCAAAAATGAGAAATTTCAGCAGGCGGCCGGTCATGGATGTTTGCCAAAATATAACAGTTTCTGGACCACTAGGAAATTAGTCTAAAACAATGTGCAGACACTAGACATGACCATAAAAGTAATAATTTGCACTCCTGGGGCAATTTTGTTGACACAATTGAGATAGCTCAAAAATGAGAAATTTCAACAGGCGGCCGATCATGGATTTTTCCCAAAATATAAGTTTCTGGATGACTAGGAAATTAGTCTAAAACAATGTGCAGACACTAGACATGACCATAAAAGTAATAATTTGCACTCCTGGGGCAATTTTGTTGACACAATTGAGATAGCTCAAAAATGAGAAATTTCAACAGGCGGCCGATCATGGATTTTTCCCAAAATATAACAGTTTCTGGATGACTAGGAAATTAGTCTAAAACAATATGCAGACACTAGACATGACCATAAAAGTAATAATTTGCACTCCTGGGGCACTTTTGTTGACAAAATTGAGATAGCTCAAAAATGAGAAATTTCAACCGGCGGCCGGTCATGGATGTTTGCCAAAATATAAAAGTTTCTGGACCACTAGGAAATTAGTCTAAAACAATGTGCAGACACTAGACATGACCATAAAAGTAATAATTTGCACTCCTGGGGCACTTTTGTTGACAAAATTGAGATAGCTCAAAAATGAGAAATTTCAACAGGCGGCCGATCATGGATTTTTCCCAAAATATAACAGTTTCTGTATGACTAGGAAATTAGTCTAAAACAATGTGCAGACACTAGACATGACCATAAAAGTAATAATTTGCACTCCTGGGGCAATTTTGTTGAGAAAATTGAGATAGCTCAAAAATGAGAAATTTCAACAGGCGGCCGATCATGGATTTTTCCCAAAATATAACAGTTTCTGGATGACTAGGAAATTAGTCTAAAACAATGTGCAGACACTAGACATGACCATAAAAGTAATAATTTGCACTCCTGGGGCAATTTTGTTGACACAATTGAGATAGCTCAAAAATGAGAAATTTCAACAGGCGGCCGATCATGGATTTTTCCCAAAATATAACAGTTTCTGGATGACTAGGAAATTAGTCTAAAACAATGTGCAGACACTAGACATGACCATAAAAGTAATAATTTGCATTCCTGGGGCAATTTTGTTGACAAAATTGAGATAGCTCAAAAATGAGAAATTTCAACAGGCGGCCGATCATGGATGTTTGCCAAAATATAAAAGTTTCTGGACCACTAGGAAATTAGTCTAAAACAATGTGCAGACACTAGACATGACCATAAAAGTAATAATTTGCACTCCTGGGGCAATTTTGTTGACAAAATTGAGATAGCTCAAAAATGAGAAATTTCAGCAGGCGGCCGGTCATGGATGTTTGCCAAAATATAACAGTTTCTGGACCACTAGGAAATTAGTCTAAAACAATGTGCAGACACTAGACATGACCATAAAAGTAATAATTTGCACTCCTGGGGCACTTTTGTTGACAAAATTGAGATAGCTCAAAAATGAGAAATTTCAACAGGCGGCCGATCATGGATTTTTCCCAAAATATAACAGTTTCTGGATGACTAGGAAATTAGTCTAAAACAATGTGCAGACACTAGACATGACCATAAAAGTAATAATTTGCACTCCTGGGGCACTTTTGTTGACAAAATTGAGATAGCTCAAAAATGAGAAATTTCAGCAGGCGGCCTGTCATGGATGTTTGCCAAAATATAAAAGTTTCTGGACCACTAGGAAATTAGTCTAAAACAATGTGCAGACACTAGACGTGACCATAAAAGTAATAATTTGCACTCCTGGGGCACTTTTGTTGACAAAATTGAGATAGCTCAAAAATGAGAAATTTCAACAGGCGGCCGATCATGGATTTTTCCCAAAATATAACAGTTTCTGGATGACTAGGAAATTAGTCTAAAACAATGTGCAGACACTAGACATGACCATAAAAGTAATAATTTGCACTCCTGGGGCAATTTTGTTGACACAATTGAGATAGCTCAAAAATGAGAAATTTCAGCAGGCGGCCGATCATGGATGTTTGCCAAAATATAACAGTTTCTGGATGACTAGGAAATTAGTCTAAAACAATGTGCAGACACTAGACATGACCATAAAAGTAATAATTTGCACTCCTGGGGCACTTTTGTTGACAAAATTGAGATAGCTCAAAAATGAGAAATTTCAGCAGGCGGCCGGTCATGGATGTTTGCCAAAATATAAAAGTTTCTGGACCACTAGGAAATTAGTCTAAAACAATGTGCAGACACTAGACATGACCATAAAAGTAATAATTTGCACTCCTGGGGCAATTTTGTTGACAAAATTGAGATAGCTCAAAAATGAGAAATTTCAACAGGCGGCCGATCATGGATGTTTGCCAAAATATAAAAGTTTCTGGACCACTAGGAAATTAGTCTAAAACAATGTGCAGACACTAGACATGACCATAAAAGTAATAATTTGCACTCCTGGGGCAATTTTGTTGACACAATTGAGATAGCTCAAAAATGAGAAATTTCAACAGGCGGCCGATCAAGGATTTTTCCCAAAATATAACAGTTTCTGGATGACTAAGAAATTAGTCTAAAACAATGTGCAGACACTAGACATGACCATAAAAGTAATAATTTGCACTCCTGGGGCAATTTTGTTGACACAATTGAGATAGCTCAAAAATGAGAAATTTCAGCAGGCGGCCGATCATGGATGTTTGCCAAAATATAACAGTTTCTGGATGACTAGGAAATTAGTCTAAAACAATGTGCAGACACTAGACATGACCATAAAAGTAATAATTTGCACTCCTGGGGCAATTTTGTTGACAAAATTGAGATAGCTCAAAAATGAGAAATTTCAACCGGCGGCCGGTCATGGATGTTTGCCAAAATATAAAAGTTTCTGGACCACTAGGAAATTAGTCTAAAACAATGTGCAGACACTAGATATGACCATAAAAGTAATAATTTGCACTCCTGGGGCACTTTTGTTGACAAAATTGAGATAGCTCAAAAATGAGAAATTTCAACAGGCGGCCGATCATGGATTTTTCCCAAAATATAACAGTTTCTGTATGACTAGGAAATTAGTCTAAAACAATGTGCAGACACTAGACATGACCATAAAAGTAATAATTTGCACTCCTGGGGCAATTTTGTTGACAAAATTGAGATAGCTCAAAAATGAGAAATTTCAACAGGCGGCCGATCATGGATTTTTCCCAAAATATAACAGTTTCTGGATGACTAGGAAATTAGTCTAAAACAATGTGCAGACACTAGACATGACCATAAAAGTAATAATTTGCACTCCTGGGGCAATTTTGTTGACACAATTGAGATAGCTCAAAAATGAGAAATTTCAACAGGCGGCCGATCATGGATTTTTCCCAAAATATAACAGTTTCTGGATGACTAGGAAATTAGTCTAAAACAATGTGCAGACACTAGACATGACCATAAAAGTAATAATTTGCATTCCTGGGGCAATTTTGTTGACAAAATTGAGATAGCTCAAAAATGAGAAATTTCAACAGGCGGCCGATCATGGATGTTTGCCAAAATATAAAAGTTTCTGGACCACTAGGAAATTAGTCTAAAACAATGTGCAGACACTAGACATGACCATAAAAGTAATAATTTGCACTCCTGGGGCAATTTTGTTGACAAAATTGAGATAGCTCAAAAATGAGAAATTTCAGCAGGCGGCCGGTCATGGATGTTTGCCAAAATATAACAGTTTCTGGACCACTAGGAAATTAGTCTAAAACAATGTGCAGACACTAGACATGACCATAAAAGTAATAATTTGCACTCCTGGGGCACTTTTGTTGACAAAATTGAGATAGCTCAAAAATGAGAAATTTCAACAGGCGGCCGATCATGGATTTTTCCCAAAATATAACAGTTTCTGGATGACTAGGAAATTAGTCTAAAACAATGTGCAGACACTAGACATGACCATAAAAGTAATAATTTGCACTCCTGGGGCAATTTTGTTGACACAATTGAGATAGCTCAAAAATGAGAAATTTCAGCAGGCGGCCGATCATGGATGTTTGCCAAAATATAACAGTTTCTGGATGACTAGGAAATTAGTCTAAAACAATGTGCAGACACTAGACATGACCATAAAAGTAATAATTTGCACTCCTGGGGCACTTTTGTTGACAAAATTGAGATAGCTCAAAAATGAGAAATTTCAGCAGGCGGCCGGTCATGGATGTTTGCCAAAATATAAAAGTTTCTGGACCACTAGGAAATTAGTCTAAAACAATGTGCAGACACTAGACATGACCATAAAAGTAATAATTTGCACTCCTGGGGCAATTTTGTTGACAAAATTGAGATAGCTCAAAAATGAGAAATTTCAACAGGCGGCCGATCATGGATGTTTGCCAAAATATAAAAGTTTCTGGACCACTAGGAAATTAGTCTAAAACAATGTGCAGACACTAGACATGACCATAAAAGTAATAATTTGCACTCCTGGGGCAATTTTGTTGACACAATTGAGATAGCTCAAAAATGAGAAATTTCAACAGGCGGCCGATCATGGATTTTTCCCAAAATATAACAGTTTCTGGATGACTAGGAAATTAGTCTAAAACAATGTGCAGACACTAGACATGACCATAAAAGTAATAATTTGCACTCCTGGGGCAATTTTGTTGACACAATTGAGATAGCTCAAAAATGAGAAATTTCAGCAGGCGGCCGATCATGGATGTTTGCCAAAATATAACAGTTTCTGGATGACTAGGAAATTAGTCTAAAACAATGTGCAGACACTAGACATGACCATAAAAGTAATAATTTGCACTCCTGGGGCACTTTTGTTGACAAAATTGAGATAGCTCAAAAATGAGAAATTTCAGCAGGCGGCCGGTCATGGATGTTTGCCAAAATATAAAAGTTTCTGGACCACTAGGAAATTAGTCTAAAACAATGTGCAGACACTAGACATGACCATAAAAGTAATAATTTGCACTCCTGGGGCAATTTTGTTGACACAATTGAGATAGCTCAAAAATGAGAAATTTCAACAGGCGGCCGATCATGGATTTTTCCCAAAATATAACAGTTTCTGTATGACTAGGAAATTAGTCTAAAACAATGTGCAGACACTAGACATGACCATAAAAGTAATAATTTGCACTCCTGGGGCAATTTTGTTGACAAAATTGAGATAGCTAAAAAATGAGAAATTTCAACAGGCGGCCGATCATGGATTTTTCCCAAAATATAACAGTTTCTGGATGACTAGGAAATTAGTCTAAAACAATGTGCAGACACTAGACATGACCATAAAAGTAATAATTTGCACTCCTGGGGCAATTTTGTTGACACAATTGAGATAGCTCAAAAATGAGAAATTTCAACAGGCGGCCGATCATGGATTTTTCCCAAAATATAAGTTTCTGGATGACTAGGAAATTAGTCTAAAACAATGTGCAGACACTAGACATGACCATAAAAGTAATAATTTGCACTCCTGGGGCAATTTTGTTGACACAATTGAGATAGCTCAAAAATGAGAAATTTCAACAGGCGGGCGATCATGGATTTTTCCCAAAATATAACAGTTTCTGGATGACTAGGAAATTAGTCTAAAACAATATGCAGACACTAGACATGACCATAAAAGTAATAATTTGCACTCCTGGGGCACTTTTGTTGACAAAATTGAGATAGCTCAAAAATGAGAAATTTCAACCGGCGGCCGGTCATGGATGTTTGCCAAAATATAAAAGTTTCTGGACCACTAGGAAATTAGTCTAAAACAATGTGCAGACACTAGACATGACCATAAAAGTAATAATTTGCACTCCTGGGGCACTTTTGTTGACAAAATTGAGATAGCTCAAAAATGAGAAATTTCAACAGGCGGCCGATCATGGATTTTCCCAAAATATAACAGTTTCTGTATGACTAGGAAATTAGTCTAAAACAATGTGCAGACACTAGACATGACCATAAAAGTAATAATTTGCACTCCTGGGGCAATTTTGTTGACAAAATTGAGATAGCTCAAAAATGAGAAATTTCAACAGGCGGCCGATCATGGATTTTTCCCAAAATATAACAGTTTCTGGATGACTAGGAAATTAGTCTAAAACAATGTGCAGACACTAGACATGACCATAAAAGTAATAATTTGCACTCCTGGGGCACTTTTGTTGACAAAATTGAGATAGCTCAAAAATGAGAAATTTCAGCAGGCGGCCTGTCATGGATGTTTGCCAAAATATAAAAGTTTCTGGACCACTAGGAAATTAGTCTAAAACAATGTGCAGACACTAGACGTGACCATAAAAGTAATAATTTGCACTCCTGGGGCACTTTTGTTGACAAAATTGAGATAGCTCAAAAATGAGAAATTTCAACAGGCGGCCGATCATGGATTTTTCCCAAAATATAACAGTTTCTGGATGACTAGGAAATTAGTCTAAAACAATGTGCAGACACTAGACATGACCATAAAAGTAATAATTTGCACTCCTGGGGCAATTTTGTTGACACAATTGAGATAGCTCAAAAATGAGAAATTTCAGCAGGCGGCCGATCATGGATGTTTGCCAAAATATAACAGTTTCTGGATGACTAGGAAATTAGTCTAAAACAATGTGCAGACACTAGACATGACCATAAAAGTAATAATTTGCACTCCTGGGGCACTTTTGTTGACAAAATTGAGATAGCTCAAAAATGAGAAATTTCAGCAGGCGGCCGGTCATGGATGTTTGCCAAAATATAAAAGTTTCTGGACCACTAGGAAATTAGTCTAAAACAATGTGCAGACACTAGACATGACCATAAAAGTAATAATTTGCACTCCTGGGGCAATTTTGTTGACAAAATTGAGATAGCTCAAAAATGAGAAATTTCAACAGGCGGCCGATCATGGATGTTTGCCAAAATATAAAAGTTTCTGGACCACTAGGAAATTAGTCTAAAACAATGTGCAGACACTAGACATGACCATAAAAGTAATAATTTGCACTCCTGGGGCAATTTTGTTGACACAATTGAGATAGCTCAAAAATGAGAAATTTCAACAGGCGGCCGATCAAGGATTTTTCCCAAAATATAACAGTTTCTGGATGACTAAGAAATTAGTCTAAAACAATGTGCAGACACTAGACATGACCATAAAAGTAATAATTTGCACTCCTGGGGCAATTTTGTTGACACAATTGAGATAGCTCAAAAATGAGAAATTTCAGCAGGCGGCCGATCATGGATGTTTGCCAAAATATAACAGTTTCTGGATGACTAGGAAATTAGTCTAAAACAATGTGCAGACACTAGACATGACCATAAAAGTAATAATTTGCACTCCTGGGGCAATTTTGTTGACAAAATTGAGATAGCTCAAAAATGAGAAATTTCAACCAGCGGCCGGTCATGGATGTTTGCCAAAATATAAAAGTTTCTGGACCACTAGGAAATTAGTCTAAAACAATGTGCAGACACTAGATATGACCATAAAAGTAATAATTTGCACTCCTGGGGCACTTTTGTTGACAAAATTGAGATAGCTCAAAAATGAGAAATTTCAACAGGCGGCCGATCATGGATTTTTCCCAAAATATAACAGTTTCTGTATGACTAGGAAATTAGTCTAAAACAATGTGCAGACACTAGACATGACCATAAAAGTAATAATTTGCACTCCTGGGGCAATTTTGTTGACAAAATTGAGATAGCTCAAAAATGAGAAATTTCAACAGGCGGCCGATCATGGATTTTTCCCAAAATATAACAGTTTCTGGATGACTAGGAAATTAGTCTAAAACAATGTGCAGACACTAGACATGACCATAAAAGTAATAATTTGCACTCCTGGGGCAATTTTGTTGACACAATTGAGATAGCTCAAAAATGAGAAATTTCAACAGGCGGCCGATCATGGATTTTTCCCAAAATATAACAGTTTCTGGATGACTAGGAAATTAGTCTAAAACAATGTGCAGACACTAGACATGACCATAAAAGTAATAATTTGCATTCCTGGGGCAATTTTGTTGACAAAATTGAGATAGCTCAAAAATGAGAAATTTCAACAGGCGGCCGATCATGGATGTTTGCCAAAATATAAAAGTTTCTGGACCACTAGGAAATTAGTCTAAAACAATGTGCAGACACTAGACATGACCATAAAAGTAATAATTTGCACTCCTGGGGCAATTTTGTTGACAAAATTGAGATAGCTCAAAAATGAGAAATTTCAGCAGGCGGCCGGTCATGGATGTTTGCCAAAATATAACAGTTTCTGGACCACTAGGAAATTAGTCTAAAACAATGTGCAGACACTAGACATGACCATAAAAGTAATAATTTGCACTCCTGGGGCACTTTTGTTGACAAAATTGAGATAGCTCAAAAATGAGAAATTTCAACAGGCGGCCGATCATGGATTTTTCCCAAAATATAACAGTTTCTGGATGACTAGGAAATTAGTCTAAAACAATGTGCAGACACTAGACATGACCATAAAAGTAATAATTTGCACTCCTGGGGCAATTTTGTTGACACAATTGAGATAGCTCAAAAATGAGAAATTTCAGCAGGCGGCCGATCATGGATGTTTGCCAAAATATAACAGTTTCTGGATGACTAGGAAATTAGTCTAAAACAATGTGCAGACACTAGACATGACCATAAAAGTAATAATTTGCACTCCTGGGGCACTTTTGTTGACAAAATTGAGATAGCTCAAAAATGAGAAATTTCAGCAGGCGGCCGGTCATGGATGTTTGCCAAAATATAAAAGTTTCTGGACCACTAGGAAATTAGTCTAAAACAATGTGCAGACACTAGACATGACCATAAAAGTAATAATTTGCACTCCTGGGGCAATTTTGTTGACAAAATTGAGATAGCTCAAAAATGAGAAATTTCAACAGGCGGCCGATCATGGATGTTTGCCAAAATATAAAAGTTTCTGGACCACTAGGAAATTAGTCTAAAACAATGTGCAGACACTAGACATGACCATAAAAGTAATAATTTGCACTCCTGGGGCAATTTTGTTGACACAATTGAGATAGCTCAAAAATGAGAAATTTCAACAGGCGGCCGATCATGGATTTTTCCCAAAATATAACAGTTTCTGGATGACTAGGAAATTAGTCTAAAACAATGTGCAGACACTAGACATGACCATAAAAGTAATAATTTGCACTCCTGGGGCAATTTTGTTGACACAATTGAGATAGCTCAAAAATGAGAAATTTCAGCAGGCGGCCGATCATGGATGTTTGCCAAAATATAACAGTTTCTGGATGACTAGGAAATTAGTCTAAAACAATGTGCAGACACTAGACATGACCATAAAAGTAATAATTTGCACTCCTGGGGCACTTTTGTTGACAAAATTGAGATAGCTCAAAAATGAGAAATTTCAGCAGGCGGCCGGTCATGGATGTTTGCCAAAATATAAAAGTTTCTGGACCACTAGGAAATTAGTCTAAAACAATGTGCAGACACTAGACATGACCATAAAAGTAATAATTTGCACTCCTGGGGCAATTTTGTTGACACAATTGAGATAGCTCAAAAATGAGAAATTTCAACAGGCGGCCGATCATGGATTTTTCCCAAAATATAACAGTTTCTGTATGACTAGGAAATTAGTCTAAAACAATGTGCAGACACTAGACATGACCATAAAAGTAATAATTTGCACTCCTGGGGCAATTTTGTTGACAAAATTGAGATAGCTAAAAAATGAGAAATTTCAACAGGCGGCCGATCATGGATTTTTCCCAAAATATAACAGTTTCTGGATGACTAGGAAATTAGTCTAAAACAATGTGCAGACACTAGACATGACCATAAAAGTAATAATTTGCACTCCTGGGGCAATTTTGTTGACACAATTGAGATAGCTCAAAAATGAGAAATTTCAACAGGCGGCCGATCATGGATTTTTCCCAAAATATAAGTTTCTGGATGACTAGGAAATTAGTCTAAAACAATGTGCAGACACTAGACATGACCATAAAAGTAATAATTTGCACTCCTGGGGCAATTTTGTTGACACAATTGAGATAGCTCAAAAATGAGAAATTTCAACAGGCGGGCGATCATGGATTTTTCCCAAAATATAACAGTTTCTGGATGACTAGGAAATTAGTCTAAAACAATATGCAGACACTAGACATGACCATAAAAGTAATAATTTGCACTCCTGGGGCACTTTTGTTGACAAAATTGAGATAGCTCAAAAATGAGAAATTTCAACCGGCGGCCGGTCATGGATGTTTGCCAAAATATAAAAGTTTCTGGACCACTAGGAAATTAGTCTAAAACAATGTGCAGACACTAGACATGACCATAAAAGTAATAATTTGCACTCCTGGGGCACTTTTGTTGACAAAATTGAGATAGCTCAAAAATGAGAAATTTCAACAGGCGGCCGATCATGGATTTTCCCAAAATATAACAGTTTCTGTATGACTAGGAAATTAGTCTAAAACAATGTGCAGACACTAGACATGACCATAAAAGTAATAATTTGCACTCCTGGGGCAATTTTGTTGACAAAATTGAGATAGCTCAAAAATGAGAAATTTCAACAGGCGGCCGATCATGGATTTTTCCCAAAATATAACAGTTTCTGGATGACTAGGAAATTAGTCTAAAACAATGTGCAGACACTAGACATGACCATAAAAGTAATAATTTGCACTCCTGGGGCAATTTTGTTGACACAATTGAGATAGCTCAAAAATGAGAAATTTCAACAGGCGGCCGATCATGGATTTTTCCCAAAATATAACAGTTTCTGGATGACTAGGAAATTAGTCTAAAACAATGTGCAGACACTAGACATGACCATAAAAGTAATAATTTGCATTCCTGGGGCAATTTTGTTGACAAAATTGAGATAGCTCAAAAATGAGAAATTTTAACAGGCGGCCGATCATGGATGTTTGCCAAAATATAAAAGTTTCTGGACCACTAGGAAATTAGTCTAAAACAATGTGCAGACACTAGACATGACCATAAAAGTAATAATTTGCACTCCTGGGGCAATTTTGTTGACAAAATTGAGATAGCTCAAAAATGAGAAATTTCAGCAGGCGGCCGGTCATGGATGTTTGCCAAAATATAACAGTTTCTGGACCACTAGGAAATTAGTCTAAAACAATGTGCAGACACTAGACATGACCATAAAAGTAATAATTTGCACTCCTGGGGCACTTTTGTTGACAAAATTGAGATAGCTCAAAAATGAGAAATTTCAACAGGCGGCCGATCATGGATTTTCCCCAAAATATAACAGTTTCTGGATGACTAGGAAATTAGTCTAAAACAATGTGCAGACACTAGACATGACCATAAAAGTAATAATTTGCACTCCTGGGGCAATTTTGTTGACACAATTGAGATAGCTCAAAAATGAGAAATTTCAACAGGCGGCCGATCATGGATTTTTCCCAAAATATAACAGTTTCTGTATGACTAGGAAATTAGTCTAAAACAATGTGCAGACACTAGACATGACCATAAAAGTAATAATTTGCACTCCTGGGGCAATTTTGTTGACAAAATTGAGATAGCTAAAAAATGAGAAATTTCAACAGGCGGCCGATCATGGATTTTTCCCAAAATATAACAGTTTCTGGATGACTAGGAAATTAGTCTAAAACAATGTGCAGACACTAGACATGACCATAAAAGTAATAATTTGCACTCCTGGGGCAATTTTGTTGACACAATTGAGATAGCTCAAAAATGAGAAATTTCAACAGGCGGCCGATCATGGATTTTTCCCAAAATATAAGTTTCTGGATGACTAGGAAATTAGTCTAAAACAATGTGCAGACACTAGACATGACCATAAAAGTAATAATTTGCACTCCTGGGGCAATTTTGTTGACACAATTGAGATAGCTCAAAAATGAGAAATTTCAACAGGCGGCCGATCATGGATTTTTCCCAAAATATAACAGTTTCTGTATGACTAGGAAATTAGTCTAAAACAATGTGCAGACACTAGACATGACCATAAAAGTAATAATTTGCACTCCTGGGGCAATTTTGTTGACAAAATTGAGATAGCTAAAAAATGAGAAATTTCAACAGGCGGCCGATCATGGATTTTTCCCAAAATATAACAGTTTCTGGATGACTAGGAAATTAGTCTAAAACAATGTGCAGACACTAGACATGACCATAAAAGTAATAATTTGCACTCCTGGGGCAATTTTGTTGACACAATTGAGATAGCTCAAAAATGAGAAATTTCAACAGGCGGCCGATCATGGATTTTTCCCAAAATATAAGTTTCTGGATGACTAGGAAATTAGTCTAAAACAATGTGCAGACACTAGACATGACCATAAAAGTAATAATTTGCACTCCTGGGGCAATTTTGTTGACACAATTGAGATAGCTCAAAAATGAGAAATTTCAACAGGCGGCCGATCATGGATTTTTCCCAAAATATAACAGTTTCTGGATGACTAGGAAATTAGTCTAAAACAATATGCAGACACTAGACATGACCATAAAAGTAATAATTTGCACTCCTGGGGCACTTTTGTTGACAAAATTGAGATAGCTCAAAAATGAGAAATTTCAGCAGGCGGCCGGTCATGGATGTTTGCCAAAATATAACAGTTTCTGGACCACTAGGAAATTAGTCTAAAACAATGTGCAGACACTAGACATGACCATAAAAGTAATAATTTGCACTCCTGGGGCACTTTTGTTGACAAAATTGAGATAGCTCAAAAATGAGAAATTTCAACAGGCGGCCGATCATGGATTTTTCCCAAAATATAACAGTTTCTGGATGACTAGGAAATTAGTCTAAAACAATGTGCAGACACTAGACATGACCATAAAAGTAATAATTTGCACTCCTGGGACACTTTTGTTGACAAAATTGAGATAGCTCAAAAATGAGAAATTTCAGCAGGCGGCCGGTCATGGATGTTTGCCAAAATATAAAAGTTTCTGGACCACTAGGAAATTAGTCTAAAACAATGTGCAGACACTAGACATGACCATAAAAGTAATAATTTGCACTCCTGGGGCAATTTTGTTGACACAATTGAGATAGCTCAAAAATGAGAAATTTCAACAGGCGGCCGATCAAGGATTTTTCCCAAAATATAACAGTTTCTGGATGACTAAGAAATTAGTCTAAAACAATGTGCAGACACTAGACATGACCATAAAAGTAATAATTTGCACTCCTGGGGCAATTTTGTTGACAAAATTGAGATAGCTCAAAAATGAGAAATTTCAGCAGGCGGCCGATCATGGATGTTTGCCAAAATATAACAGTTTCTGGATGACTAGGAAATTAGTCTAAAACAATGTGCAGACACTAGACATGACCATAAAAGTAATAATTTGCACTCCTGGGGCAATTTTGTTGACAAAATTGAGATAGCTCAAAAATGAGAAATTTCAACCGGCGGCCGGTCATGGATGTTTGCCAAAATATAAAAGTTTCTGGACCACTAGGAAATTAGTCTAAAACAATGTGCAGACACTAGACATGACCATAAAAGTAATAATTTGCACTCCTGGGGCACTTTTGTTGACAAAATTGAGATAGCTCAAAAATGAGAAATTTCAACAGGCGGCCGATCATGGATTTTTCCCAAAATATAACAGTTTCTGGATGACTAGGAAATTAGTCTAAAACAATGTGCAGACACTAGACATGACCATAAAAGTAATAATTTGCATTCCTGGGGCAATTTTGTTGACACAATTGAGATAGCTCAAAAATGAGAAATTTCAGCAGGCGGCCGGTCATGGATGTTTGCCAAAATATAACAGTTTCTGGACCACTAGGAAATTAGTCTAAAACAATGTGCAGACACTAGACATGACCATAAAAGTAATAATTTGCACTCCTGGGGCACTTTTGTTGACAAAATTGAGATAGCTCAAAAATGAGAAATTTCAACAGGCGGCCGATCATGGATTTTTCCCAAAATATAACAGTTTCTGGATGACTAGGAAATTAGTCTAAAACAATGTGCAGACACTAGACATGACCATAAAAGTAATAATTTGCACTCCTGGGGCAATTTTGTTGACACAATTGAGATAGCTCAAAAATGAGAAATTTCAGCAGGCGGCCGATCATGGATGTTTGCCAAAATATAACAGTTTCTGGATGACTAGGAAATTAGTCTAAAACAATGTGCAGACACTAGACATGACCATAAAAGTAATAATTTGCACTCCTGGGGCAATTTTGTTGACAAAATTGAGATAGCTCAAAAATGAGAAATTTCAACAGGCGGCCGATCATGGATGTTTGCCAAAATATAAAAGTTTCTGGACCACTAGGAAATTAGTCTAAAACAATGTGCAGACACTAGACATGACCATAAAAGTAATAATTTGCACTCCTGGGGCAATTTTGTTGACAAAATTGAGATAGCTCAAAAATGAGAAATTTCAGCAGGCGGCCGGTCATGGATGTTTGCCAAAATATAACAGTTTCTGGACCACTAGGAAATTAGTCTAAAACAATGTGCAGACACTAGACATGACCATAAAAGTAATAATTTGCACTCCTGGGGCACTTTTGTTGACAAAATTGAGATAGCTCAAAAATGAGAAATTTCAACAGGCGGCCAATCATGGATTTTTCCCAAAATATAACAGTTTCTGGATGACTAGGAAATTAGTCTAAAACAATGTGCAGACACTAGACATGACCATAAAAGTAATAATTTGCACTCCTGGGGCAATTTTGTTGACACAATTGAGATAGCTCAAAAATGAGAAATTTCAACAGGCGGCCGATCATGGATTTTTCCCAAAATATAACAGTTTCTGGATGACTAGGAAATTAGTCTAAAACAATGTGCAGACACTAGACATGACCATAAAAGTAATAATTTGCATTCCTGGGGCAATTTTGTTGACAAAATTGAGATAGCTCAAAAATGAGAAATTTCAACAGGCGGCCGATCATGGATGTTTGCCAAAATATAAAAGTTTCTGGACCACTAGGAAATTAGTCTAAAACAATGTGCAGACACTAGACATGACCATAAAAGTAATAATTTGCACTCCTGGGGCAATTTTGTTGACACAATTGAGATAGCTCAAAAATGAGAAATTTCAACAGGCGGCCGATCATGGATTTTTCCCAAAATATAACAGTTTCTGTATGACTAGGAAATTAGTCTAAAACAATGTGCAGACACTAGACATGACCATAAAAGTAATAATTTGCACTCCTGGGGCAATTTTGTTGACAAAATTGAGATAGCTCAAAAATGAGAAATTTCAACAGGCGGCCGATCATGGATTTTTCCCAAAATATAACAGTTTCTGTATGACTAGGAAATTAGTCTAAAACAATGTGCAGACACTAGACATGACCATAAAAGTAATAATTTGCACTCCTGGGGCAATTTTGTTGACAAAATTGAGATAGCTAAAAAATGAGAAATTTCAACAGGCGGCCGATCATGGATTTTTCCCAAAATATAAGTTTCTGGATGACTAGGAAATTAGTCTAAAACAATGTGCAGACACTAGACATGACCATAAAAGTAATAATTTGCACTCCTGGGGCAATTTTGTTGACACAATTGAGATAGCTCAAAAATGAGAAATTTCAACAGGCGGCCGATCATGGATTTTTCCCAAAATATAAGTTTCTGGATGACTAGGAAATTAGTCTAAAACAATGTGCAGACACTAGACATGACCATAAAAGTAATAATTTGCACTCCTGGGGCAATTTTGTTGACACAATTGAGATAGCTCAAAAATGAGAAATTTCAACAGGCGGCCGATCATGGATTTTTCCCAAAATATAACAGTTTCTGTATGACTAGGAAATTAGTCTAAAACAATGTGCAGACACTAGACATGACCATAAAAGTAATAATTTGCACTCCTGGGGCAATTTTGTTGACAAAATTGAGATAGCTAAAAAATGAGAAATTTCAACAGGCGGCCGATCATGGATTTTTCCCAAAATATAACAGTTTCTGGATGACTAGGAAATTAGTCTAAAACAATGTGCAGACACTAGACATGACCATAAAAGTAATAATTTGCACTCCTGGGGCAATTTTGTTGACACAATTGAGATAGCTCAAAAATGAGAAATTTCAACAGGCGGCCGATCATGGATTTTTCCCAAAATATAAGTTTCTGGATGACTAGGAAATTAGTCTAAAACAATGTGCAGACACTAGACATGACCATAAAAGTAATAATTTGCACTCCTGGGGCAATTTTGTTGACACAATTGAGATAGCTCAAAAATGAGAAATTTCAACAGGCGGCCGATCATGGATTTTTCCCAAAATATAACAGTTTCTGGATGACTAGGAAATTAGTCTAAAACAATATGCAGACACTAGACATGACCATAAAAGTAATAATTTGCACTCCTGGGGCACTTTTGTTGACAAAATTGAGATAGCTCAAAAATGAGAAATTTCAGCAGGCGGCCGGTCATGGATGTTTGCCAAAATATAACAGTTTCTGGACCACTAGGAAATTAGTCTAAAACAATGTGCAGACACTAGACATGACCATAAAAGTAATAATTTGCACTCCTGGGGCACTTTTGTTGACAAAATTGAGATAGCTCAAAAATGAGAAATTTCAACAGGCGGCCGATCATGGATTTTTCCCAAAATATAACAGTTTCTGGATGACTAGGAAATTAGTCTAAAACAATGTGCAGACACTAGACATGACCATAAAAGTAATAATTTGCACTCCTGGGGCACTTTTGTTGACAAAATTGAGATAGCTCAAAAATGAGAAATTTCAGCAGGCGGCCGGTCATGGATGTTTGCCAAAATATAAAAGTTTCTGGACCACTAGGAAATTAGTCTAAAACAATGTGCAGACACTAGACATGACCATAAAAGTAATAATTTGCACTCCTGGGGCAATTTTGTTGACACAATTGAGATAGCTCAAAAATGAGAAATTTCAACAGGCGGCCGATCAAGGATTTTTCCCAAAATATAACAGTTTCTGGATGACTAAGAAATTAGTCTAAAACAATGTGCAGACACTAGACATGACCATAAAAGTAATAATTTGCACTCCTGGGGCAATTTTGTTGACAAAATTGAGATAGCTCAAAAATGAGAAATTTCAGCAGGCGGCCGATCATGGATGTTTGCCAAAATATAACAGTTTCTGGATGACTAGGAAATTAGTCTAAAACAATGTGCAGACACTAGACATGACCATAAAAGTAATAATTTGCACTCCTGGGGCAATTTTGTTGACAAAATTGAGATAGCTCAAAAATGAGAAATTTCAACCGGCGGCCGGTCATGGATGTTTGCCAAAATATAAAAGTTTCTGGACCACTAGGAAATTAGTCTAAAACAATGTGCAGACACTAGACATGACCATAAAAGTAATAATTTGCACTCCTGGGGCACTTTTGTTGACAAAATTGAGATAGCTCAAAAATGAGAAATTTCAACAGGCGGCCGATCATGGATTTTTCCCAAAATATAACAGTTTCTGGATGACTAGGAAATTAGTCTAAAACAATGTGCAGACACTAGACATGACCATAAAAGTAATAATTTGCATTCCTGGGGCAATTTTGTTGACACAATTGAGATAGCTCAAAAATGAGAAATTTCAGCAGGCGGCCGGTCATGGATGTTTGCCAAAATATAACAGTTTCTGGACCACTAGGAAATTAGTCTAAAACAATGTGCAGACACTAGACATGACCATAAAAGTAATAATTTGCACTCCTGGGGCACTTTTGTTGACAAAATTGAGATAGCTCAAAAATGAGAAATTTCAACAGGCGGCCGATCATGGATTTTTCCCAAAATATAACAGTTTCTGGATGACTAGGAAATTAGTCTAAAACAATGTGCAGACACTAGACATGACCATAAAAGTAATAATTTGCACTCCTGGGGCAATTTTGTTGACACAATTGAGATAGCTCAAAAATGAGAAATTTCAGCAGGCGGCCGATCATGGATGTTTGCCAAAATATAACAGTTTCTGGATGACTAGGAAATTAGTCTAAAACAATGTGCAGACACTAGACATGACCATAAAAGTAATAATTTGCACTCCTGGGGCAATTTTGTTGACAAAATTGAGATAGCTCAAAAATGAGAAATTTCAACAGGCGGCCGATCATGGATGTTTGCCAAAATATAAAAGTTTCTGGACCACTAGGAAATTAGTCTAAAACAATGTGCAGACACTAGACATGACCATAAAAGTAATAATTTGCACTCCTGGGGCAATTTTGTTGACAAAATTGAGATAGCTCAAAAATGAGAAATTTCAGCAGGCGGCCGGTCATGGATGTTTGCCAAAATATAACAGTTTCTGGACCACTAGGAAATTAGTCTAAAACAATGTGCAGACACTAGACATGACCATAAAAGTAATAATTTGCACTCCTGGGGCACTTTTGTTGACAAAATTGAGATAGCTCAAAAATGAGAAATTTCAACAGGCGGCCAATCATGGATTTTTCCCAAAATATAACAGTTTCTGGATGACTAGGAAATTAGTCTAAAACAATGTGCAGACACTAGACATGACCATAAAAGTAATAATTTGCACTCCTGGGGCAATTTTGTTGACACAATTGAGATAGCTCAAAAATGAGAAATTTCAACAGGCGGCCGATCATGGATTTTTCCCAAAATATAACAGTTTCTGGATGACTAGGAAATTAGTCTAAAACAATGTGCAGACACTAGACATGACCATAAAAGTAATAATTTGCATTCCTGGGGCAATTTTGTTGACAAAATTGAGATAGCTCAAAAATGAGAAATTTCAACAGGCGGCCGATCATGGATGTTTGCCAAAATATAAAAGTTTCTGGACCACTAGGAAATTAGTCTAAAACAATGTGCAGACACTAGACATGACCATAAAAGTAATAATTTGCACTCCTGGGGCAATTTTGTTGACACAATTGAGATAGCTCAAAAATGAGAAATTTCAACAGGCGGCCGATCATGGATTTTTCCCAAAATATAACAGTTTCTGTATGACTAGGAAATTAGTCTAAAACAATGTGCAGACACTAGACATGACCATAAAAGTAATAATTTGCACTCCTGGGGCAATTTTGTTGACAAAATTGAGATAGCTAAAAAATGAGAAATTTCAACAGGCGGCCGATCATGGATTTTTCCCAAAATATAACAGTTTCTGGATGACTAGGAAATTAGTCTAAAACAATGTGCAGACACTAGACATGACCATAAAAGTAATAATTTGCACTCCTGGGGCAATTTTGTTGACACAATTGAGATAGCTCAAAAATGAGAAATTTCAACAGGCGGCCGATCATGGATTTTTCCCAAAATATAAGTTTCTGGATGACTAGGAAATTAGTCTAAAACAATGTGCAGACACTAGACATGACCATAAAAGTAATAATTTGCACTCCTGGGGCAATTTTGTTGACACAATTGAGATAGCTCAAAAATGAGAAATTTCAACAGGCGGCCGATCATGGATTTTTCCCAAAATATAACAGTTTCTGGATGACTAGGAAATTAGTCTAAAACAATATGCAGACACTAGACATGACCATAAAAGTAATAATTTGCACTCCTGGGGCACTTTTGTTGACAAAATTGAGATAGCTCAAAAATGAGAAATTTCAACCGGCGGCCGGTCATGGATGTTTGCCAAAATATAAAAGTTTCTGGACCACTAGGAAATTAGTCTAAAACAATGTGCAGACACTAGACATGACCATAAAAGTAATAATTTGCACTCCTGGGGCAATTTTGTTGACAAAATTGAGATAGCTCAAAAATGAGAAATTTCAACAGGCGGCCGATCATGGATTTTTCCCAAAATATAACAGTTTCTGGATGACTAGGAAATTAGTCTAAAACAATGTGCAGACACTAGACATGACCATAAAAGTAATAATTTGCACTCCTGGGGCAATTTTGTTGACACAATTGAGATAGCTCAAAAATGAGAAATTTCAACAGGCGGCCGATCATGGATTTTTCCCAAAATATAAGTTTCTGGATGACTAGGAAATTAGTCTAAAACAATGTGCAGACACTAGACATGACCATAAAAGTAATAATTTGCACTCCTGGGGCAATTTTGTTGACACAATTGAGATAGCTCAAAAATGAGAAATTTCAACAGGCGGCCGATCATGGATTTTTCCCAAAATATAACAGTTTCTGGATGACTAGGAAATTAGTCTAAAACAATATGCAGACACTAGACATGACCATAAAAGTAATAATTTGCACTCCTGGGGCACTTTTGTTGACAAAATTGAGATAGCTCAAAAATGAGAAATTTCAACCGGCGGCCGGTCATGGATGTTTGCCAAAATATAAAAGTTTCTGGACCACTAGGAAATTAGTCTAAAACAATGTGCAGACACTAGACATGACCATAAAAGTAATAATTTGCACTCCTGGGGCACTTTTGTTGACAAAATTGAGATAGCTCAAAAATGAGAAATTTCAACAGGCGGCCGATCATGGATTTTTCCCAAAATATAACAGTTTCTGTATGACTAGGAAATTAGTCTAAAACAATGTGCAGACACTAGACATGACCATAAAAGTAATAATTTGCACTCCTGGGGCAATTTTGTTGACAAAATTGAGATAGCTCAAAAATGAGAAATTTCAACAGGCGGCCGATCATGGATGTTTGCCAAAATATAAAAGTTTCTGGACCACTAGGAAATTAGTCTAAAACAATGTGCAGACACTAGACATGACCATAAAAGTAATAATTTGCACTCCTGGGGCAATTTTGTTGACAAAATTGAGATAGCTCAAAAATGAGAAATTTCAGCAGGCGGCCGGTCATGGATGTTTGCCAAAATATAACAGTTTCTGGACCACTAGGAAATTAGTCTAAAACAATGTGCAGACACTAGACATGACCATAAAAGTAATAATTTGCACTCCTGGGGCACTTTTGTTGACAAAATTGAGATAGCTCAAAAATGAGAAATTTCAACAGGCGGCCGATCATGGATTTTCCCCAAAATATAACAGTTTCTGGATGACTAGGAAATTAGTCTAAAACAATGTGCAGACACTAGACATGACCATAAAAGTAATAATTTGCACTCCTGGGGCAATTTTGTTGACACAATTGAGATAGCTCAAAAATGAGAAATTTCAACAGGCGGCCGATCATGGATTTTTCCCAAAATATAACAGTTTCTGTATGACTAGGAAATTAGTCTAAAACAATGTGCAGACACTAGACATGACCATAAAAGTAATAATTTGCACTCCTGGGGCAATTTTGTTGACAAAATTGAGATAGCTAAAAAATGAGAAATTTCAACAGGCGGCCGATCATGGATTTTTCCCAAAATATAACAGTTTCTGGATGACTAGGAAATTAGTCTAAAACAATGTGCAGACACTAGACATGACCATAAAAGTAATAATTTGCACTCCTGGGGCAATTTTGTTGACACAATTGAGATAGCTCAAAAATGAGAAATTTCAACAGGCGGCCGATCATGGATTTTTCCCAAAATATAAGTTTCTGGATGACTAGGAAATTAGTCTAAAACAATGTGCAGACACTAGACATGACCATAAAAGTAATAATTTGCACTCCTGGGGCAATTTTGTTGACACAATTGAGATAGCTCAAAAATGAGAAATTTCAACAGGCGGCCGATCATGGATTTTTCCCAAAATATAACAGTTTCTGTATGACTAGGAAATTAGTCTAAAACAATGTGCAGACACTAGACATGACCATAAAAGTAATAATTTGCACTCCTGGGGCAATTTTGTTGACAAAATTGAGATAGCTAAAAAATGAGAAATTTCAACAGGCGGCCGATCATGGATTTTTCCCAAAATATAACAGTTTCTGGATGACTAGGAAATTAGTCTAAAACAATGTGCAGACACTAGACATGACCATAAAAGTAATAATTTGCACTCCTGGGGCAATTTTGTTGACACAATTGAGATAGCTCAAAAATGAGAAATTTCAACAGGCGGCCGATCATGGATTTTTCCCAAAATATAAGTTTCTGGATGACTAGGAAATTAGTCTAAAACAATGTGCAGACACTAGACATGACCATAAAAGTAATAATTTGCACTCCTGGGGCAATTTTGTTGACACAATTGAGATAGCTCAAAAATGAGAAATTTCAACAGGCGGCCGATCATGGATTTTTCCCAAAATATAACAGTTTCTGGATGACTAGGAAATTAGTCTAAAACAATATGCAGACACTAGACATGACCATAAAAGTAATAATTTGCACTCCTGGGGCACTTTTGTTGACAAAATTGAGATAGCTCAAAAATGAGAAATTTCAGCAGGCGGCCGGTCATGGATGTTTGCCAAAATATAACAGTTTCTGGACCACTAGGAAATTAGTCTAAAACAATGTGCAGACACTAGACATGACCATAAAAGTAATAATTTGCACTCCTGGGGCACTTTTGTTGACAAAATTGAGATAGCTCAAAAATGAGAAATTTCAACAGGCGGCCGATCATGGATTTTTCCCAAAATATAACAGTTTCTGGATGACTAGGAAATTAGTCTAAAACAATGTGCAGACACTAGACATGACCATAAAAGTAATAATTTGCACTCCTGGGGCACTTTTGTTGACAAAATTGAGATAGCTCAAAAATGAGAAATTTCAGCAGGCGGCCGGTCATGGATGTTTGCCAAAATATAAAAGTTTCTGGACCACTAGGAAATTAGTCTAAAACAATGTGCAGACACTAGACATGACCATAAAAGTAATAATTTGCACTCCTGGGGCAATTTTGTTGACACAATTGAGATAGCTCAAAAATGAGAAATTTCAACAGGCGGCCGATCATGGATTTTTCCCAAAATATAACAGTTTCTGGATGACTAGGAAATTAGTCTAAAACAATGTGCAGACACTAGACATGACCATAAAAGTAATAATTTGCATTCCTGGGGCAATTTTGTTGACAAAATTGAGATAGCTCAAAAATGAGAAATTTCAACAGGCGGCCGATCATGGATGTTTGCCAAAATATAAAAGTTTCTGGACCACTAGGAAATTAGTCTAAAACAATGTGCAGACACTAGACATGACCATAAAAGTAATAATTTGCACTCCTGGGGCAATTTTGTTGACAAAATTGAGATAGCTCAAAAATGAGAAATTTCAGCAGGCGGCCGGTCATGGATGTTTGCCAAAATATAACAGTTTCTGGACCACTAGGAAATTAGTCTAAAACAATGTGCAGACACTAGACATGACCATAAAAGTAATAATTTGCACTCCTGGGGCACTTTTGTTGACAAAATTGACAATGAATGAATCACCCAAATAAACGAGAAGTAGATTGTGAGCTTTACTGAAACACGACTACAAGAGACAAATTGGACGTTGCGGCCAAAGCCTTCGTCAGCACAGGACAAACAAATACAAACCAACACAAAACTACATGAAACACACTATGACAATATTAAACTATTAAACTAATTAAAATTGAATGTACTCATCTGAATACCGTGTCCTAGCTTGGAAGGTCTGACACACGTAGGGCGCCAGTGGATCAATAGACCGGATGTATGGTACACGGGTCAAAGGTCAAGCGGGAAGGGAGTGGGGTGGAGACGCGCCCATGTGTGCGGAAAAGTGAAATTAGAGACCGGCAAAGATGTTACGGACGCAGATGACAATTAGCAATTATCGTTAAGCGCTCGAAACACCGCTGTGGAAACCTATATAGTGTTAGTACACACAGAGAGGCATGAGTGGCGGTCGTTCAGAAAATGATGGCAAAACACCGAACGTAAATCCGCCAAGAGAGTTGACTGTGATGTCATATAAAGATCTGCACGTACCCAGATGGTGGACTGTAAGCTCGGGGTTGGACGGTGGGGTGGGAAGTTAAATGAAGCTGTGTTGGACATTAAGGCCGTGAGGGGAGAGTGTGCCCAACTGGAAGATGAGACGGTGTTCCAATGTCTTCCGATCCCGTTCGTGGGATGCGCATGATTTGATGGCCGTGACCTGTATGTCGGCTACGCCATGGTGGTCAGGACTGTTGAAATGTATGGATACTGGTTTCTGGGCGCCGCTGGTGATGTCAGAAAGATGTTGTCGAAATCTGTCCCCAAGACGTAATCCTGTCTCACCGACATATCTCATGTCGCAACGTGTGCAGGTAATCGCATAGATGACGTTGCGACTGATGCATGAGAAACCCTCACGGATGTGGAAGGTCGTCTTAGGGAATGTCAGACTCTGGGTTTGAAGTACGTATGGACAGGTCTTGCAAACCGATCGAAGACACGCCACCGTGCCAGGAGGAGACTGGTGAGGTTGGGGTAGCCTGCTATGGACCAGCACATCTCTGAGGTTACGATCCCGCTTATATGCCACTAGAGGAGCCTCTGAGAAGACATCACGAGTGGTCGATTCCGCCCGGAGAATGGATAGATGTTTCAAAAGGATATTCTTGGCAGCAATATTGTGGGGATGATAAGTAAGTGAGAGGACAGGTCTATTGTTTCGTGGTTTCGGCCTGGAGGAGAGAGCCTCAGTGCGACTGATAGACTGGCAGCGGTGAAGAGCTGTAGATAGAACATTATCAGGATAGCCACGAAGGCGAAAGAAATCAAGCATCTCGTGGGCTTTTTGATGGAAGTCGTTGTTATCCTGGCAAAGTCGTCGGAGACGTAACAGTTGGGAGAAAGGAATAGAACGTTTGCACGAGGGAGGGTGGGAGGAGGTATAGAGAAGGAATGAGTGCGAGTCAGTTGGTTTATAATAAACCGTCGTGCATAGACCAGCGGAACCTAAAGAGACTGTGAGGTCTAAGAAATTGACAGCCGACGAAGAAATGGTGGAGGTAAGTTTGATGCTGGGATGGAAGTCTGAAAAAAAGGCAATGAAGTTCTGTAGGTCAGGCAAGGGCATGTCCGAGACACCAAAGCAGTCGTCAATGTACCTCCTGTAGAGCTCCGGGAGCCTACCGGTGTACTGACTCCATACCTGGTGCTCCAGATAGCCCATGAAGAGGCAGGCATAACTGGGACCCATCTTAGTACCCATGGCCACACCGCTGATCTGGTCGAAGTAGTCCCCATTGAACTCAAACGAGTTGAGGTTGAGGACTAACTCCGCAAGACGCAGTAATGGTCCAGTGGCTATCGAGGGATTAAGCCTTTTCTCCAAGAAAAATTCTAAGGCTTTAAGGCCGTCAGAGTGAGGAATGGAAGTGTAGAGTGAAGTCACATCTAAAGTGAAGATGTGATACTGAGAAGGGTTAGTGAAACTGATGGAATCGAAGATGGAGATAGCGTGGTTGGTGTCTTTGATATACGAAGGGAGGCTGGCAACCAACGGCTGAAATATGCTGTCTAGAAACTCTGAAATCCGTTCTGTAGGGCAAGAGCAGGCCGAGACGATAGGTCTGCCTGGGTTACCAGGTTTGTGTGTCTTAGGCAGCATATTAAAGGCGGGTTTGCCCAAGCAGCTATCGTGGATGATCAACGAGGTGGCGGAGCTGGGTAAAAGACCTTGCTGGATAATGGCGTTAGTCACGCTTTTGACCTGGGTGTTGTTTCTGACTGTCCCATCTTGTATCCTTGGTCTGTAGAAGGTGGCATCGCCCAGTTGCTTGTTGCCTTCCTGTATATATAAGTCTTTCCTCCAAACCACTAGCGCCCCTCCCTTATCGGCAGGTTTGATAACTATGTCATCACGGCGTTTCAACTGTGTAAGTGCCCGTTGTTCATCCGCGGTGAGGTTGGAATATCGTAGTGGCTTAAATTTGAGTTTTTGGATGTCGTAAAGTGTTTTGTCGATGTATAAATCGAGGGCCTTAGATGCCCCTGGATTGGGAACCCAAGCAGACCTGCGTTTGGAGAGGTGAGAGAAATGGTCGGTAGGATCCGAAGAGTTATCGTTATGAGGTTGATTTCTGAAGTGATATTGTAGCCTGAGAGTGCGATGGAACCGATGGACGTCCTGCAGTAATGCGTATCTAAGTTTCTGGATGACTAGGAAATTAGTCTAAAACAATGTGCAGACACTAGACATGACCATAAAAGTAATAATTTGCACTCCTGGGGCAATTTTGTTGACACAATTGAGATAGCTCAAAAATGAGAAATTTCAACAGGCGGCCGATCATGGATTTTCCCCAAAATATAACAGTTTCTGGATGACTAGGAAATTAGTCTAAAACAATGTGCAGACACTAGACATGACCATAAAAGTAATAATTTGCACTCCTGGGGCAATTTTGTTGACACAATTGAGATAGCTCAAAAATGAGAAATTTCAACAGGCGGCCGATCATGGATTTTTCCCAAAATATAACAGTTTCTGTATGACTAGGAAATTAGTCTAAAACAATGTGCAGACACTAGACATGACCATAAAAGTAATAATTTGCACTCCTGGGGCAATTTTGTTGACAAAATTGAGATAGCTAAAAAATGAGAAATTTCAACAGGCGGCCGATCATGGATTTTTCCCAAAATATAACAGTTTCTGGATGACTAGGAAATTAGTCTAAAACAATGTGCAGACACTAGACATGACCATAAAAGTAATAATTTGCACTCCTGGGGCAATTTTGTTGACACAATTGAGATAGCTCAAAAATGAGAAATTTCAACAGGCGGCCGATCATGGATTTTTCCCAAAATATAAGTTTCTGGATGACTAGGAAATTAGTCTAAAACAATGTGCAGACACTAGACATGACCATAAAAGTAATAATTTGCACTCCTGGGGCAATTTTGTTGACACAATTGAGATAGCTCAAAAATGAGAAATTTCAACAGGCGGCCGATCATGGATTTTTCCCAAAATATAACAGTTTCTGTATGACTAGGAAATTAGTCTAAAACAATGTGCAGACACTAGACATGACCATAAAAGTAATAATTTGCACTCCTGGGGCAATTTTGTTGACAAAATTGAGATAGCTAAAAAATGAGAAATTTCAACAGGCGGCCGATCATGGATTTTTCCCAAAATATAACAGTTTCTGGATGACTAGGAAATTAGTCTAAAACAATGTGCAGACACTAGACATGACCATAAAAGTAATAATTTGCACTCCTGGGGCAATTTTGTTGACACAATTGAGATAGCTCAAAAATGAGAAATTTCAACAGGCGGCCGATCATGGATTTTTCCCAAAATATAAGTTTCTGGATGACTAGGAAATTAGTCTAAAACAATGTGCAGACACTAGACATGACCATAAAAGTAATAATTTGCACTCCTGGGGCAATTTTGTTGACACAATTGAGATAGCTCAAAAATGAGAAATTTCAACAGGCGGCCGATCATGGATTTTTCCCAAAATATAACAGTTTCTGGATGACTAGGAAATTAGTCTAAAACAATATGCAGACACTAGACATGACCATAAAAGTAATAATTTGCACTCCTGGGGCACTTTTGTTGACAAAATTGAGATAGCTCAAAAATGAGAAATTTCAGCAGGCGGCCGGTCATGGATGTTTGCCAAAATATAACAGTTTCTGGACCACTAGGAAATTAGTCTAAAACAATGTGCAGACACTAGACATGACCATAAAAGTAATAATTTGCACTCCTGGGGCACTTTTGTTGACAAAATTGAGATAGCTCAAAAATGAGAAATTTCAACAGGCGGCCGATCATGGATTTTTCCCAAAATATAACAGTTTCTGGATGACTAGGAAATTAGTCTAAAACAATGTGCAGACACTAGACATGACCATAAAAGTAATAATTTGCACTCCTGGGGCACTTTTGTTGACAAAATTGAGATAGCTCAAAAATGAGAAATTTCAGCAGGCGGCCGGTCATGGATGTTTGCCAAAATATAAAAGTTTCTGGACCACTAGGAAATTAGTCTAAAACAATGTGCAGACACTAGACATGACCATAAAAGTAATAATTTGCACTCCTGGGGCAATTTTGTTGACACAATTGAGATAGCTCAAAAATGAGAAATTTCAACAGGCGGCCGATCATGGATTTTTCCCAAAATATAACAGTTTCTGGATGACTAGGAAATTAGTCTAAAACAATGTGCAGACACTAGACATGACCATAAAAGTAATAATTTGCATTCCTGGGGCAATTTTGTTGACAAAATTGAGATAGCTCAAAAATGAGAAATTTCAACAGGCGGCCGATCATGGATGTTTGCCAAAATATAAAAGTTTCTGGACCACTAGGAAATTAGTCTAAAACAATGTGCAGACACTAGACATGACCATAAAAGTAATAATTTGCACTCCTGGGGCAATTTTGTTGACAAAATTGAGATAGCTCAAAAATGAGAAATTTCAGCAGGCGGCCGGTCATGGATGTTTGCCAAAATATAACAGTTTCTGGACCACTAGGAAATTAGTCTAAAACAATGTGCAGACACTAGACATGACCATAAAAGTAATAATTTGCACTCCTGGGGCACTTTTGTTGACAAAATTGAGATAGCTCAAAAATGAGAAATTTCAACAGGCGGCCGATCATGGATTTTCCCCAAAATATAACAGTTTCTGGATGACTAGGAAATTAGTCTAAAACAATGTGCAGACACTAGACATGACCATAAAAGTAATAATTTGCACTCCTGGGGCAATTTTGTTGACACAATTGAGATAGCTCAAAAATGAGAAATTTCAACAGGCGGCCGATCATGGATTTTTCCCAAAATATAACAGTTTCTGTATGACTAGGAAATTAGTCTAAAACAATGTGCAGACACTAGACATGACCATAAAAGTAATAATTTGCACTCCTGGGGCAATTTTGTTGACAAAATTGAGATAGCTAAAAAATGAGAAATTTCAACAGGCGGCCGATCATGGATTTTTCCCAAAATATAACAGTTTCTGGATGACTAGGAAATTAGTCTAAAACAATGTGCAGACACTAGACATGACCATAAAAGTAATAATTTGCACTCCTGGGGCAATTTTGTTGACACAATTGAGATAGCTCAAAAATGAGAAATTTCAACAGGCGGCCGATCATGGATTTTTCCCAAAATATAAGTTTCTGGATGACTAGGAAATTAGTCTAAAACAATGTGCAGACACTAGACATGACCATAAAAGTAATAATTTGCACTCCTGGGGCAATTTTGTTGACACAATTGAGATAGCTCAAAAATGAGAAATTTCAACAGGCGGCCGATCATGGATTTTTCCCAAAATATAACAGTTTCTGTATGACTAGGAAATTAGTCTAAAACAATGTGCAGACACTAGACATGACCATAAAAGTAATAATTTGCACTCCTGGGGCAATTTTGTTGACAAAATTGAGATAGCTAAAAAATGAGAAATTTCAACAGGCCGCCGATCATGGATTTTTCCCAAAATATAACAGTTTCTGGATGACTAGGAAATTAGTCTAAAACAATGTGCAGACACTAGACATGACCATAAAAGTAATAATTTGCACTCCTGGGGCAATTTTGTTGACACAATTGAGATAGCTCAAAAATGAGAAATTTCAACAGGCGGCCGATCATGGATGTTTCCCAAAATATAAGTTTCTGGATGACTAGGAAATTAGTCTAAAACAATGTGCAGACACTAGACATGACCATAAAAGTAATAATTTGCACTCCTGGGGCAATTTTGTTGACACAATTGAGATAGCTCAAAAATGAGAAATTTCAACAGGCGGCCGATCATGGATTTTTCCCAAAATATAACAGTTTCTGGATGACTAGGAAATTAGTCTAAAACAATATGCAGACACTAGACATGACCATAAAAGTAATAATTTGCACTCCTGGGGCACTTTTGTTGACAAAATAGAGATAGCTCAAAAATGAGAAATTTCAGCAGGCGGCCGGTCATGGATGTTTGCCAAAATATAACAGTTTCTGGACCACTAGGAAATTAGTCTAAAACAATGTGCAGACACTAGACATGACCATAAAAGTAATAATTTGCACTCCTGGGGCACTTTTGTTGACAAAATTGAGATAGCTCAAAAATGAGAAATTTCAACAGGCGGCCGATCATGGATTTTTCCCAAAATATAACAGTTTCTGGATGACTAGGAAATTAGTCTAAAACAATGTGCAGACACTAGACATGACCATAAAAGTAATAATTTGCACTCCTGGGGCACTTTTGTTGACAAAATTGAGATAGCTCAAAAATGAGAAATTTCAGCAGGCGGCCGGTCATGGATGTTTGCCAAAATATAAAAGTTTCTGGACCACTAGGAAATTAGTCTAAAACAATGTGCAGACACTAGACATGACCATAAAAGTAATAATTTGCACTCCTGGGGCAATTTTGTTGACACAATTGAGATAGCTCAAAAATGAGAAATTTCAACAGGCGGCCGATCAAGGATTTTTCCCAAAATATAACAGTTTCTGGATGACTAAGAAATTAGTCTAAAACAATGTGCAGACACTAGACATGACCATAAAAGTAATAATTTGCACTCCTGGGGCAATTTTGTTGACAAAATTGAGATAGCTCAAAAATGAGAAATTTCAGCAGGCGGCCGATCATGGATGTTTGCCAAAATATAACAGTTTCTGGATGACTAGGAAATTAGTCTAAAACAATGTGCAGACACTAGACATGACCATAAAAGTAATAATTTGCACTCCTGGGGCAATTTTGTTGACAAAATTGAGATAGCTCAAAAATGAGAAATTTCAACCGGCGGCCGGTCATGGATGTTTGCCAAAATATAAAAGTTTCTGGACCACTAGGAAATTAGTCTAAAACAATGTGCAGACACTAGACATGACCATAAAAGTAATAATTTGCACTCCTGGGGCACTTTTGTTGACAAAATTGAGATAGCTCAAAAATGAGAAATTTCAACAGGCGGCCGATCATGGATTTTCCCCAAAATATAACAGTTTCTGTATGACTAGGAAATTAGTCTAAAACAATGTGCAGACACTAGACATGACCATAAAAGTAATAATTTGCACTCCTGGGGCTATTTTGTTGACAAAATTGAGATAGCTCAAAAATGAGAAATTTCAACAGGCGGCCGATCATGGATGTTTGCCAAAATATAAAAGTTTCTGGACCACTAGGAAATTAGTCTAAAACAATGTGCAGACACTAGACATGACCATAAAAGTAATAATTTGCACTCCTGGGGCAATTTTGTTGACAAAATTGAGATAGCTCAAAAATGAGAAATTTCAGCAGGCGGCCGGTCATGGATGTTTGCCAAAATATAACAGTTTCTGGACCACTAGGAAATTAGTCTAAAACAATGTGCAGACACTAGACATGACCATAAAAGTAATAATTTGCACTCCTGGGGCACTTTTGTTGACAAAATTGAGATAGCTCAAAAATGAGAAATTTCAACAGGCGGCCGATCATGGATTTTTCCCAAAATATAACAGTTTCTGGATGACTAGGAAATTAGTCTAAAACAATGTGCAGACACTAGACATGACCATAAAAGTAATAATTTGCACTCCTGGGGCAATTTTGTTGACAAAATTGAGATAGCTCAAAAATGAGAAATTTCAGCAGGCGGCCGATCATGGATGTTTGCCAAAATATAACAGTTTCTGGACCACTAGGAAATTAGTCTAAAACAATGTGCAGACACTAGACATGACCATAAAAGTAATAATTTGCACTCCTGGGGCACTTTTGTTGACAAAATTGAGATAGCTCAAAAATGAGAAATTTCAGCAGGCGGCCGGTCATGGATGTTTGCCAAAATATAAAAGTTTCTGGACCACTAGGAAATTAGTCTAAAACAATGTGCAGACACTAGACATGACCATAAAAGTAATAATTTGCACTCCTGGGGCAATTTTGTTGACAAAATTGAGATAGCTCAAAAATGAGAAATTTCAACAGGCGGCCGATCATGGATGTTTGCCAAAATATAAAAGTTTCTGGACCACTAGGAAATTAGTCTAAAACAATGTGCAGACACTAGACATGACCATAAAAGTAATAATTTGCACTCCTGGGGCACTTTTGTTGACAAAATTGAGATAGCTCAAAAATGAGAAATTTCAGCAGGCGGCCGGTCATGGATGTTTGCCAAAATATAAAAGTTTCTGGACCACTAGGAAATTAGTCTAAAACAATGTGCAGACACTAGACATGACCATAAAAGTAATAATTTGCACTCCTGGGGCAATTTTGTTGACACAATTGAGATAGCTCAAAAATGAGAAATTTCAACAGGCGGCCGATCATGGATTTTTCCCAAAATATAAGTTTCTGGATGACTAGGAAATTAGTCTAAAACAATGTGCAGACACTAGACATGACCATAAAAGTAATAATTTGCACTCCTGGGGCAATTTTGTTGACACAATTGAGATAGCTCAAAAATGAGAAATTTCAACAGGCGGCCGATCATGGATTTTTCCCAAAATATAACAGTTTCTGGATGACTAGGAAATTAGTCTAAAACAATATGCAGACACTAGACATGACCATAAAAGTAATAATTTGCACTCCTGGGGCACTTTTGTTGACAAAATAGAGATAGCTCAAAAATGAGAAATTTCAGCAGGCGGCCGGTCATGGATGTTTGCCAAAATATAACAGTTTCTGGACCACTAGGAAATTAGTCTAAAACAATGTGCAGACACTAGACATGACCATAAAAGTAATAATTTGCACTCCTGGGGCACTTTTGTTGACAAAATTGAGATAGCTCAAAAATGAGAAATTTCAACAGGCGGCCGATCATGGATTTTTCCCAAAATATAACAGTTTCTGGATGACTAGGAAATTAGTCTAAAACAATGTGCAGACACTAGACATGACCATAAAAGTAATAATTTGCACTCCTGGGGCACTTTTGTTGACAAAATTGAGATAGCTCAAAAATGAGAAATTTCAGCAGGCGGCCGGTCATGGATGTTTGCCAAAATATAAAAGTTTCTGGACCACTAGGAAATTAGTCTAAAACAATGTGCAGACACTAGACATGACCATAAAAGTAATAATTTGCACTCCTGGGGCAATTTTGTTGACACAATTGAGATAGCTCAAAAATGAGAAATTTCAACAGGCGGCCGATCAAGGATTTTTCCCAAAATATAACAGTTTCTGGATGACTAAGAAATTAGTCTAAAACAATGTGCAGACACTAGACATGACCATAAAAGTAATAATTTGCACTCCTGGGGCAATTTTGTTGACAAAATTGAGATAGCTCAAAAATGAGAAATTTCAGCAGGCGGCCGATCATGGATGTTTGCCAAAATATAACAGTTTCTGGATGACTAGGAAATTAGTCTAAAACAATGTGCAGACACTAGACATGACCATAAAAGTAATAATTTGCACTCCTGGGGCAATTTTGTTGACAAAATTGAGATAGCTCAAAAATGAGAAATTTCAACCGGCGGCCGGTCATGGATGTTTGCCAAAATATAAAAGTTTCTGGACCACTAGGAAATTAGTCTAAAACAATGTGCAGACACTAGACATGACCATAAAAGTAATAATTTGCACTCCTGGGGCACTTTTGTTGACAAAATTGAGATAGCTCAAAAATGAGAAATTTCAACAGGCGGCCGATCATGGATTTTCCCCAAAATATAACAGTTTCTGTATGACTAGGAAATTAGTCTAAAACAATGTGCAGACACTAGACATGACCATAAAAGTAATAATTTGCACTCCTGGGGCTATTTTGTTGACAAAATTGAGATAGCTCAAAAATGAGAAATTTCAACAGGCGGCCGATCATGGATGTTTGCCAAAATATAAAAGTTTCTGGACCACTAGGAAATTAGTCTAAAACAATGTGCAGACACTAGACATGACCATAAAAGTAATAATTTGCACTCCTGGGGCACTTTTGTTGACAAAATTGAGATAGCTCAAAAATGAGAAATTTCAGCAGGCGGCCGGTCATGGATGTTTGCCAAAATATAAAAGTTTCTGGACCACTAGGAAATTAGTCTAAAACAATGTGCAGACACTAGACATGACCATAAAAGTAATAATTTGCACTCCTGGGGCAATTTTGTTGACACAATTGAGATAGCTCAAAAATGAGAAATTTCAACAGGCGGCCGATCATGGATTTTTCCCAAAATATAAGTTTCTGGATGACTAGGAAATTAGTCTAAAACAATGTGCAGACACTAGACATGACCATAAAAGTAATAATTTGCACTCCTGGGGCAATTTTGTTGACACAATTGAGATAGCTCAAAAATGAGAAATTTCAACAGGCGGCCGATCATGGATTTTTCCCAAAATATAACAGTTTCTGGATGACTAGGAAATTAGTCTAAAACAATATGCAGACACTAGACATGACCATAAAAGTAATAATTTGCACTCCTGGGGCACTTTTGTTGACAAAATTGAGATAGCTCAAAAATGAGAAATTTCAACCGGCGGCCGGTCATGGATGTTTGCCAAAATATAAAAGTTTCTGGACCACTAGGAAATTAGTCTAAAACAATGTGCAGACACTAGACATGACCATAAAAGTAATAATTTGCACTCCTGGGGCACTTTTGTTGACAAAATTGAGATAGCTCAAAAATGAGAAATTTCAACAGGCGGCCGATCATGGATTTTTCCCAAAATATAACAGTTTCTGTATGACTAGGAAATTAGTCTAAAACAATGTGCAGACACTAGACATGACCATAAAAGTAATAATTTGCACTCCTGGGGCAATTTTGTTGAGAAAATTGAGATAGCTCAAAAATGAGAAATTTCAACAGGCGGCCGATCATGGATTTTTCCCAAAATATAACAGTTTCTGGATGACTAGGAAATTAGTCTAAAACAATGTGCAGACACTAGACATGACCATAAAAGTAATAATTTGCACTCCTGGGGCAATTTTGTTGACACAATTGAGATAGCTCAAAAATGAGAAATTTCAACAGGCGGCCGATCATGGATTTTTCCCAAAATATAACAGTTTCTGGATGACTAGGAAATTAGTCTAAAACAATGTGCAGACACTAGACATGACCATAAAAGTAATAATTTGCATTCCTGGGGCAATTTTGTTGACAAAATTGAGATAGCTCAAAAATGAGAAATTTCAACAGGCGGCCGATCATGGATGTTTGCCAAAATATAAAAGTTTCTGGACCACTAGGAAATTAGTCTAAAACAATGTGCAGACACTAGACATGACCATAAAAGTAATAATTTGCACTCCTGGGGCAATTTTGTTGACAAAATTGAGATAGCTCAAAAATGAGAAATTTCAGCAGGCGGCCGGTCATGGATGTTTGCCAAAATATAACAGTTTCTGGACCACTAGGAAATTAGTCTAAAACAATGTGCAGACACTAGACATGACCATAAAAGTAATAATTTGCACTCCTGGGGCACTTTTGTTGACAAAATTGAGATAGCTCAAAAATGAGAAATTTCAACAGGCGGCCGATCATGGATTTTTCCCAAAATATAACAGTTTCTGGATGACTAGGAAATTAGTCTAAAACAATGTGCAGACACTAGACATGACCATAAAAGTAATAATTTGCACTCCTGGGGCACTTTTGTTGACAAAATTGAGATAGCTCAAAAATGAGAAATTTCAGCAGGCGGCCTGTCATGGATGTTTGCCAAAATATAAAAGTTTCTGGACCACTAGGAAATTAGTCTAAAACAATGTGCAGACACTAGACGTGACCATAAAAGTAATAATTTGCACTCCTGGGGCACTTTTGTTGACAAAATTGAGATAGCTCAAAAATGAGAAATTTCAACAGGCGGCCGATCATGGATTTTTCCCAAAATATAACAGTTTCTGGATGACTAGGAAATTAGTCTAAAACAATGTGCAGACACTAGACATGACCATAAAAGTAATAATTTGCACTCCTGGGGCAATTTTGTTGACACAATTGAGATAGCTCAAAAATGAGAAATTTCAGCAGGCGGCCGATCATGGATGTTTGCCAAAATATAACAGTTTCTGGATGACTAGGAAATTAGTCTAAAACAATGTGCAGACACTAGACATGACCATAAAAGTAATAATTTGCACTCCTGGGGCACTTTTGTTGACAAAATTGAGATAGCTCAAAAATGAGAAATTTCAGCAGGCGGCCGGTCATGGATGTTTGCCAAAATATAAAAGTTTCTGGACCACTAGGAAATTAGTCTAAAACAATGTGCAGACACTAGACATGACCATAAAAGTAATAATTTGCACTCCTGGGGCAATTTTGTTGACAAAATTGAGATAGCTCAAAAATGAGAAATTTCAATAGGCGGCCGATCATGGATGTTTGCCAAAATATAAAAGTGTCTGGACCACTAGGAAATTAGTCTAAAACAATGTGCAGACACTAGACATGACCATAAAAGTAATAATTTGCACTCCTGGGGCAATTTTGTTGACACAATTGAGATAGCTCAAAAATGAGAAATTTCAACAGGCGGCCGATCAAGGATTTTTCCCAAAATATAACAGTTTCTGGATGACTAAGAAATTAGTCTAAAACAATGTGCAGACACTAGACATGACCATAAAAGTAATAATTTGCACTCCTGGGGCAATTTTGTTGACACAATTGAGATAGCTCAAAAATGAGAAATTTCAGCAGGCGGCCGATCATGGATGTTTGCCAAAATATAACAGTTTCTGGATGACTAGGAAATTAGTCTAAAACAATGTGCAGACACTAGACATGACCATAAAAGTAATAATTTGCACTCCTGGGGCAATTTTGTTGACAAAATTGAGATAGCTCAAAAATGAGAAATTTCAACCGGCGGCCGGTCATGGATGTTTGCCAAAATATAAAAGTTTCTGGACCACTAGGAAATTAGTCTAAAACAATGTGCAGACACTAGATATGACCATAAAAGTAATAATTTGCACTCCTGGGGCACTTTTGTTGACAAAATTGAGATAGCTCAAAAATGAGAAATTTCAACAGGCGGCCGATCATGGATTTTTCCCAAAATATAACAGTTTCTGTATGACTAGGAAATTAGTCTAAAACAATGTGCAGACACTAGACATGACCATAAAAGTAATAATTTGCACTCCTGGGGCAATTTTGTTGACAAAATTGAGATAGCTCAAAAATTAGAAATTTCAACAGGCGGCCGATCATGGATTTTTCCCAAAATATAACAGTTTCTGGATGACTAGGAAATTAGTCTAAAACAATGTGCAGACACTAGACATGACCATAAAAGTAATAATTTGCACTCCTGGGGCAATTTTGTTGACACAATTGAGATAGCTCAAAAATGAGAAATTTCAACAGGCGGCCGATCATGGATTTTTCCCAAAATATAACAGTTTCTGGATGACTAGGAAATTAGTCTAAAACAATGTGCAGACACTAGACATGACCATAAAAGTAATAATTTGCATTCCTGGGGCAATTTTGTTGACAAAATTGAGATAGCTCAAAAATGAGAAATTTCAACAGGCGGCCGATCATGGATGTTTGCCAAAATATAAAAGTTTCTGGACCACTAGGAAATTAGTCTAAAACAATGTGCAGACACTAGACATGACCATAAAAGTAATAATTTGCACTCCTGGGGCAATTTTGTTGACAAAATTGAGATAGCTCAAAAATGAGAAATTTCAGCAGGCGGCCGGTCATGGATGTTTGCCAAAATATAACAGTTTCTGGACCACTAGGAAATTAGTCTAAAACAATGTGCAGACACTAGACATGACCATAAAAGTAATAATTTGCACTCCTGGGGCACTTTTGTTGACAAAATTGAGATAGCTCAAAAATGAGAAATTTCAACAGGCGGCCGATCATGGATTTTTCCCAAAATATAACAGTTTCTGGATGACTAGGAAATTAGTCTAAAACAATGTGCAGACACTAGACATGACCATAAAAGTAATAATTTGCACTCCTGGGGCAATTTTGTTGACACAATTGAGATAGCTCAAAAATGAGAAATTTCAGCAGGCGGCCGATCATGGATGTTTGCCAAAATATAACAGTTTCTGGATGACTAGGAAATTAGTCTAAAACAATGTGCAGACACTAGACATGACCATAAAAGTAATAATTTGCACTCCTGGGGCACTTTTGTTGACAAAATTGAGATAGCTCAAAAATGAGAAATTTCAGCAGGCGGCCGGTCATGGATGTTTGCCAAAATATAAAAGTTTCTGGACCACTAGGAAATTAGTCTAAAACAATGTGCAGACACTAGACATGACCATAAAAGTAATAATTTGCACTCCTGGGGCAATTTTGTTGACAAAATTGAGATAGCTCAAAAATGAGAAATTTCAACAGGCGGCCGATCATGGATGTTTGCCAAAATATAAAAGTTTCTGGACCACTAGGAAATTAGTCTAAAACAATGTGCAGACACTAGACATGACCATAAAAGTAATAATTTGCACTCCTGGGGCAATTTTGTTGACACAATTGAGATAGCTCAAAAATGAGAAATTTCAACAGGCGGCCGATCATGGATTTTTCCCAAAATATAACAGTTTCTGGATGACTAGGAAATTAGTCTAAAACAATGTGCAGACACTAGACATGACCATAAAAGTAATAATTTGCACTCCTGGGGCAATTTTGTTGACACAATTGAGATAGCTCAAAAATGAGAAATTTCAGCAGGCGGCCGATCATGGATGTTTGCCAAAATATAACAGTTTCTGGATGACTAGGAAATTAGTCTAAAACAATGTGCAGACACTAGACATGACCATAAAAGTAATAATTTGCACTCCTGGGGCACTTTTGTTGACAAAATTGAGATAGCTCAAAAATGAGAAATTTCAGCAGGCGGCCGGTCATGGATGTTTGCCAAAATATAAAAGTTTCTGGACCACTAGGAAATTAGTCTAAAACAATGTGCAGACACTAGACATGACCATAAAAGTAATAATTTGCACTCCTGGGGCAATTTTGTTGACAAAATTGAGATAGCTCAAAAATGAGAAATTTCAACAGGCGGCCGATCATGGATGTTTGCCAAAATATAAAAGTTTCTGGACCACTAGGAAATTAGTCTAAAACAATGTGCAGACACTAGACATGACCATAAAAGTAATAATTTGCACTCCTGGGGCACTTTTGTTGACAAAATTGAGATAGCTCAAAAATGAGAAATTTCAGCAGGCGGCCGGTCATGGATGTTTGCCAAAATATAAAAGTTTCTGGACCACTAGGAAATTAGTCTAAAACAATGTGCAGACACTAGACATGACCATAAAAGTAATAATTTGCACTCCTGGGGCAATTTTGTTGACACAATTGAGATAGCTCAAAAATGAGAAATTTCAACAGGCGGCCGATCATGGATTTTTCCCAAAATATAAGTTTCTGGATGACTAGGAAATTAGTCTAAAACAATGTGCAGACACTAGACATGACCATAAAAGTAATAATTTGCACTCCTGGGGCAATTTTGTTGACACAATTGAGATAGCTCAAAAATGAGAAATTTCAACAGGCGGCCGATCATGGATTTTTCCCAAAATATAACAGTTTCTGGATGACTAGGAAATTAGTCTAAAACAATATGCAGACACTAGACATGACCATAAAAGTAATAATTTGCACTCCTGGGGCACTTTTGTTGACAAAATTGAGATAGCTCAAAAATGAGAAATTTCAACCGGCGGCCGGTCATGGATGTTTGCCAAAATATAAAAGTTTCTGGACCACTAGGAAATTAGTCTAAAACAATGTGCAGACACTAGACATGACCATAAAAGTAATAATTTGCACTCCTGGGGCACTTTTGTTGACAAAATTGAGATAGCTCAAAAATGAGAAATTTCAACAGGCGGCCGATCATGGATTTTTCCCAAAATATAACAGTTTCTGTATCACTAGGAAATTAGTCTAAAACAATGTGCAGACACTAGACATGACCATAAAAGTAATAATTTGCACTCCTGGGGCAATTTTGTTGAGAAAATTGAGATAGCTCAAAAATGAGAAATTTCAACAGGCGGCCGATCATGGATTTTTCCCAAAATATAACAGTTTCTGGATGACTAGGAAATTAGTCTAAAACAATGTGCAGACACTAGACATGACCATAAAAGTAATAATTTGCACTCCTGGGGCAATTTTGTTGACACAATTGAGATAGCTCAAAAATGAGAAATTTCAACAGGCGGCCGATCATGGATTTTTCCCAAAATATAACAGTTTCTGGATGACTAGGAAATTAGTCTAAAACAATGTGCAGACACTAGACATGACCATAAAAGTAATAATTTGCATTCCTGGGGCAATTTTGTTGACAAAATTGAGATAGCTCAAAAATGAGAAATTTCAACAGGCGGCCGATCATGGATGTTTGCCAAAATATAAAAGTTTCTGGACCACTAGGAAATTAGTCTAAAACAATGTGCAGACACTAGACATGACCATAAAAGTAATAATTTGCACTCCTGGGGCAATTTTGTTGACAAAATTGAGATAGCTCAAAAATGAGAAATTTCAGCAGGCGGCCGGTCATGGATGTTTGTGCCAAAATATAACAGTTTCTGGACCACTAGGAAATTAGTCTAAAACAATGTGCAGACACTAGACATGACCATAAAAGTAATAATTTGCACTCCTGGGGCACTTTTGTTGACAAAATTGAGATAGCTCAAAAATGAGAAATTTCAACAGGCGGCCGATCATGGATTTTTCCCAAAATATAACAGTTTCTGGATGACTAGGAAATTAGTCTAAAACAATGTGCAGACACTAGACATGACCATAAAAGTAATAATTTGCACTCCTGGGGCACTTTTGTTGACAAAATTGAGATAGCTCAAAAATGAGAAATTTCAGCAGGCGGCCTGTCATGGATGTTTGCCAAAATATAAAAGTTTCTGGACCACTAGGAAATTAGTCTAAAACAATGTGCAGACACTAGACGTGACCATAAAAGTAATAATTTGCACTCCTGGGGCACTTTTGTTGACAAAATTGAGATAGCTCAAAAATGAGAAATTTCAACAGGCGGCCGATCATGGATTTTTCCCAAAATATAACAGTTTCTGGATGACTAGGAAATTAGTCTAAAACAATGTGCAGACACTAGACATGACCATAAAAGTAATAATTTGCACTCCTGGGGCAATTTTGTTGACACAATTGAGATAGCTCAAAAATGAGAAATTTCAGCAGGCGGCCGATCATGGATGTTTGCCAAAATATAACAGTTTCTGGATGACTAGGAAATTAGTCTAAAACAATGTGCAGACACTAGACATGACCATAAAAGTAATAATTTGCACTCCTGGGGCACTTTTGTTGACAAAATTGAGATAGCTCAAAAATGAGAAATTTCAGCAGGCGGCCGGTCATGGATGTTTGCCAAAATATAAAAGTTTCTGGACCACTAGGAAATTAGTCTAAAACAATGTGCAGACACTAGACATGACCATAAAAGTAATAATTTGCACTCCTGGGGCAATTTTGTTGACAAAATTGAGATAGCTCAAAAATGAGAAATTTCAATAGGCGGCCGATCATGGATGTTTGCCAAAATATAAAAGTTTCTGGACCACTAGGAAATTAGTCTAAAACAATGTGCAGACACTAGACATGACCATAAAAGTAATAATTTGCACTCCTGGGGCAATTTTGTTGACACAATTGAGATAGCTCAAAAATGAGAAATTTCAACAGGCGGCCGATCAAGGATTTTTCCCAAAATATAACAGTTTCTGGATGACTAAGAAATTAGTCTAAAACAATGTGCAGACACTAGACATGACCATAAAAGTAATAATTTGCACTCCTGGGGCAATTTTGTTGACACAATTGAGATAGCTCAAAAATGAGAAATTTCAGCAGGCGGCCGATCATGGATGTTTGCCAAAATATAACAGTTTCTGGATGACTAGGAAATTAGTCTAAAACAATGTGCAGACACTAGACATGACCATAAAAGTAATAATTTGCACTCCTGGGGCAATTTTGTTGACAAAATTGAGATAGCTCAAAAATGAGAAATTTCAACCGGCGGCCGGTCATGGATGTTTGCCAAAATATAAAAGTTTCTGGACCACTAGGAAATTAGTCTAAAACAATGTGCAGACACTAGATATGACCATAAAAGTAATAATTTGCACTCCTGGGGCACTTTTGTTGACAAAATTGAGATAGCTCAAAAATGAGAAATTTCAACAGGCGGCCGATCATGGATTTTTCCCAAAATATAACAGTTTCTGTATGACTAGGAAATTAGTCTAAAACAATGTGCAGACACTAGACATGACCATAAAAGTAATAATTTGCACTCCTGGGGCAATTTTGTTGACAAAATTGAGATAGCTCAAAAATTAGAAATTTCAACAGGCGGCCGATCATGGATTTTTCCCAAAATATAACAGTTTCTGGATGACTAGGAAATTAGTCTAAAACAATGTGCAGACACTAGACATGACCATAAAAGTAATAATTTGCACTCCTGGGGCAATTTTGTTGACACAATTGAGATAGCTCAAAAATGAGAAATTTCAACAGGCGGCCGATCATGGATTTTTCCCAAAATATAACAGTTTCTGGATGACTAGGAAATTAGTCTAAAACAATGTGCAGACACTAGACATGACCATAAAAGTAATAATTTGCATTCCTGGGGCAATTTTGTTGACAAAATTGAGATAGCTCAAAAATGAGAAATTTCAACAGGCGGCCGATCATGGATGTTTGCCAAAATATAAAAGTTTCTGGACCACTAGGAAATTAGTCTAAAACAATGTGCAGACACTAGACATGACCATAAAAGTAATAATTTGCACTCCTGGGGCAATTTTGTTGACAAAATTGAGATAGCTCAAAAATGAGAAATTTCAGCAGGCGGCCGGTCATGGATGTTTGCCAAAATATAACAGTTTCTGGACCACTAGGAAATTAGTCTAAAACAATGTGCAGACACTAGACATGACCATAAAAGTAATAATTTGCACTCCTGGGGCACTTTTGTTGACAAAATTGAGATAGCTCAAAAATGAGAAATTTCAACAGGCGGCCGATCATGGATTTTTCCCAAAATATAACAGTTTCTGGATGACTAGGAAATTAGTCTAAAACAATGTGCAGACACTAGACATGACCATAAAAGTAATAATTTGCACTCCTGGGGCAATTTTGTTGACACAATTGAGATAGCTCAAAAATGAGAAATTTCAGCAGGCGGCCGATCATGGATGTTTGCCAAAATATAACAGTTTCTGGATGACTAGGAAATTAGTCTAAAACAATGTGCAGACACTAGACATGACCATAAAAGTAATAATTTGCACTCCTGGGGCACTTTTGTTGACAAAATTGAGATAGCTCAAAAATGAGAAATTTCAGCAGGCGGCCGGTCATGGATGTTTGCCAAAATATAAAAGTTTCTGGACCACTAGGAAATTAGTCTAAAACAATGTGCAGACACTAGACATGACCATAAAAGTAATAATTTGCACTCCTGGGGCAATTTTGTTGACAAAATTGAGATAGCTCAAAAATGAGAAATTTCAACAGGCGGCCGATCATGGATGTTTGCCAAAATATAAAAGTTTCTGGACCACTAGGAAATTAGTCTAAAACAATGTGCAGACACTAGACATGACCATAAAAGTAATAATTTGCACTCCTGGGGCAATTTTGTTGACACAATTGAGATAGCTCAAAAATGAGAAATTTCAACAGGCGGCCGATCATGGATTTTTCCCAAAATATAACAGTTTCTGTATGACTAGGAAATTAGTCTAAAACAATGTGCAGACACTAGACATGACCATAAAAGTAATAATTTGCACTCCTGGGGCAATTTTGTTGACAAAATTGAGATAGCTAAAAAATGAGAAATTTCAACAGGCGGCCGATCATGGATTTTTCCCAAAATATAACAGTTTCTGGATGACTAGGAAATTAGTCTAAAACAATGTGCAGACACTAGACATGACCATAAAAGTAATAATTTGCACTCCTGGGGCAATTTTGTTGACACAATTGAGATAGCTCAAAAATGAGAAATTTCAACAGGCGGCCGATCATGGATTTTTCCCAAAATATAAGTTTCTGGATGACTAGGAAATTAGTCTAAAACAATATGCAGACACTAGACATGACCATAAAAGTAATAATTTGCACTCCTGGGGCACTTTTGTTGACAAAATTGAGATAGCTCAAAAATGAGAAATTTCAACCGGCGGCCGGTCATGGATGTTTGCCAAAATATAAAAGTTTCTGGACCACTAGGAAATTAGTCTAAAACAATGTGCAGACACTAGACATGACCATAAAAGTAATAATTTGCACTCCTGGGGCACTTTTGTTGACAAAATTGAGATAGCTCAAAAATGAGAAATTTCAACAGGCGGCCGATCATGGATTTTTCCCAAAATATAACAGTTTCTGTATGACTAGGAAATTAGTCTAAAACAATGTGCAGACACTAGACATGACCATAAAAGTAATAATTTGCACTCCTGGGGCAATTTTGTTGACAAAATTGAGATAGCTCAAAAATGAGAAATTTCAACAGGCGGCCGATCATGGATTTTTCCCAAAATATAACAGTTTCTGGATGACTAGGAAATTAGTCTAAAACAATGTGCAGACACTAGACATGACCATAAAAGTAATAATTTGCACTCCTGGGGCAATTTTGTTGACACAATTGAGATAGCTCAAAAATGAGAAATTTCAACAGGCGGCCGATCATGGATTTTTCCCAAAATATAACAGTTTCTGGATGACTAGGAAATTAGTCTAAAACAATGTGCAGACACTAGACATGACCATAAAAGTAATAATTTGCATTCCTGGGGCAATTTTGTTGACAAAATTGAGATAGCTCAAAAATGAGAAATTTCAACAGGCGGCCGATCATGGATGTTTGCCAAAATATAAAAGTTTCTGGACCACTAGGAAATTAGTCTAAAACAATGTGCAGACACTAGACATGACCATAAAAGTAATAATTTGCACTCCTGGGGCAATTTTGTTGACAAAATTGAGATAGCTCAAAAATGAGAAATTTCAGCAGGCGGCCGGTCATGGATGTTTGCCAAAATATAACAGTTTCTGGACCACTAGGAAATTAGTCTAAAACAATGTGCAGACACTAGACATGACCATAAAAGTAATAATTTGCACTCCTGGGGCAATTTTGTTGACACAATTGAGATAGCTCAAAAATGAGAAATTTCAACAGGCGGCCGATCATGGATTTTTCCCAAAATATAACAGTTTCTGGATGACTAGGAAATTAGTCTAAAACAATATGCAGACACTAGACATGACCATAAAAGTAATAATTTGCACTCCTGGGGCACTTTTGTTGACAAAATTGAGATAGCTCAAAAATGAGAAATTTCAACCGGCGGCCGGTCATGGATGTTTGCCAAAATATAAAAGTTTCTGGACCACTAGGAAATTAGTCTAAAACAATGTGCAGACACTAGACATGACCATAAAAGTAATAATTTGCACTCCTGGGGCACTTTTGTTGACAAAATTGAGATAGCTCAAAAATGAGAAATTTCAACAGGCGGCCGATCATGGATTTTTCCCAAAATATAACAGTTTCTGTATGACTAGGAAATTAGTCTAAAACAATGTGCAGACACTAGACATGACCATAAAAGTAATAATTTGCACTCCTGGGGCAATTTTGTTGACAAAATTGAGATAGCTCAAAAATGAGAAATTTCAACAGGCGGCCGATCATGGATTTTTCCCAAAATATAACAGTTTCTGGATGACTAGGAAATTAGTCTAAAACAATGTGCAGACACTAGACATGACCATAAAAGTAATAATTTGCACTCCTGGGGCAATTTTGTTGACACAATTGAGATAGCTCAAAAATGAGAAATTTCAACAGGCGGCCGATCATGGATTTTTCCCAAAATATAACAGTTTCTGGATGACTAGGAAATTAGTCTAAAACAATGTGCAGACACTAGACATGACCATAAAAGTAATAATTTGCATTCCTGGGGCAATTTTGTTGACAAAATTGAGATAGCTCAAAAATGAGAAATTTCAACAGGCGGCCGATCATGGATGTTTGCCAAAATATAAAAGTTTCTGGACCACTAGGAAATTAGTCTAAAACAATGTGCAGACACTAGACATGACCATAAAAGTAATAATTTGCACTCCTGGGGCAATTTTGTTGACAAAATTGAGATAGCTCAAAAATGAGAAATTTCAGCAGGCGGCCGGTCATGGATGTTTGCCAAAATATAACAGTTTCTGGACCACTAGGAAATTAGTCTAAAACAATGTGCAGACACTAGACATGACCATAAAAGTAATAATTTGCACTCCTGGGGCACTTTTGTTGACAAAATTGAGATAGCTCAAAAATGAGAAATTTCAACAGGCGGCCGATCATGGATTTTTCCCAAAATATAACAGTTTCTGGATGACTAGGAAATTAGTCTAAAACAATGTGCAGACACTAGACATGACCATAAAAGTAATAATTTGCACTCCTGGGGCAATTTTGTTGACACAATTGAGATAGCTCAAAAATGAGAAATTTCAACAGGCGGCCGATCATGGATTTTTCCCAAAATATAACAGTTTCTGTATGACTAGGAAATTAGTCTAAAACAATGTGCAGACACTAGACATGACCATAAAAGTAATAATTTGCACTCCTGGGGCAATTTTGTTGACACAATTGAGATAGCTCAAAAATGAGAAATTTCAACAGGCGGCCGATCATGGATTTTTCCCAAAATATAAGTTTCTGGATGACTAGTAAATTAGTCTAAAACAATGTGCAGACACTAGACATGACCATAAAAGTAATAATTTGCACTCCTGGGGCAATTTTGTTGACACAATTGAGATAGCTCAAAAATGAGAAATTTCAACAGGCGGCCGATCATGGATTTTTCCCAAAATATAACAGTTTCTGTATGACTAGGAAATTAGTCTAAAACAATATGCAGACACTAGACATGACCATAAAAGTAATAATTTGCACTCCTGGGGCACTTTTGTTGACAAAATTGAGATAGCTCAAAAATGAGAAATTTCAACCGGCGGCCGGTCATGGATGTTTGCCAAAATATAAAAGTTTCTGGACCACTAGGAAATTAGTCTAAAACAATGTGCAGACACTAGACATGACCATAAAAGTAATAATTTGCACTCCTGGGGCACTTTTGTTGACAAAATTGAGATAGCTCAAAAATGAGAAATTTCAACAGGCGGCCGATCATGGATTTTTCCCAAAATATAACAGTTTCTGTATGACTAGGAAATTAGTCTAAAACAATGTGCAGACACTAGACATGACCATAAAAGTAATAATTTGCACTCCTGGGGCAATTTTGTTGACAAAATTGAGATAGCTCAAAAATGAGAAATTTCAACAGGCGGCCGATCATGGATTTTTCCCAAAATATAACAGTTTCTGGATGACTAGGAAATTAGTCTAAAACAATGTGCAGACACTAGACATGACCATAAAAGTAATAATTTGCACTCCTGGGGCAATTTTGTTGACAAAATTGAGATAGCTCAAAAATTAGAAATTTCAACAGGCGGCCGATCATGGATTTTTCCCAAAATATAACAGTTTCTGTATGACTAGGAAATTAGTCTAAAACAATGTGCAGACACTAGACATGACCATAAAAGTAATAATTTGCACTCCTGGGGCAATTTTGTTGACAAAATTGAGATAGCTAAAAAATGAGAAATTTCAACAGGCGGCCGATCATGGATTTTTCCCAAAATATAACAGTTTCTGGATGACTAGGAAATTAGTCTAAAACAATGTGCAGACACTAGACATGACCATAAAAGTAATAATTTGCACTCCTGGGGCAATTTTGTTGACACAATTGAGATAGCTCAAAAATGAGAAATTTCAACAGGCGGCCGATCATGGATTTTTCCCAAAATATAAGTTTCTGGATGACTAGGAAATTAGTCTAAAACAATGTGCAGACACTAGACATGACCATAAAAGTAATAATTTGCACTCCTGGGGCAATTTTGTTGACACAATTGAGATAGCTCAAAAATGAGAAATTTCAACAGGCGGCCGATCATGGATTTTTCCCAAAATATAACAGTTTCTGGATGACTAGGAAATTAGTCTAAAACAATATGCAGACACTAGACATGACCATAAAAGTAATAATTTGCACTCCTGGGGCACTTTTGTTGACAAAATTGAGATAGCTCAAAAATGAGAAATTTCAACCGGCGGCCGGTCATGGATGTTTGCCAAAATATAAAAGTTTCTGGACCACTAGGAAATTAGTCTAAAACAATGTGCAGACACTAGACATGACCATAAAAGTAATAATTTGCACTCCTGGGGCACTTTTGTTGACAAAATTGAGATAGCTCAAAAATGAGAAATTTCAACAGGCGGCCGATCATGGATTTTTCCCAAAATATAACAGTTTCTGTATGACTAGGAAATTAGTCTAAAACAATGTGCAGACACTAGACATGACCATAAAAGTAATAATTTGCACTCCTGGGGCAATTTTGTTGACAAAATTGAGATAGCTCAAAAATGAGAAATTTCAACAGGCGGCCGATCATGGATTTTTCCCAAAATATAACAGTTTCTGGATGACTAGGAAATTAGTCTAAAACAATGTGCAGACACTAGACATGACCATAAAAGTAATAATTTGCACTCCTGGGGCAATTTTGTTGACACAATTGAGATAGCTCAAAAATGAGAAATTTCAACAGGCGGCCGATCATGGATTTTTCCCAAAATATAACAGTTTCTGGATGACTAGGAAATTAGTCTAAAACAATGTGCAGACACTAGACATGACCATAAAAGTAATAATTTGCATTCCTGGGGCAATTTTGTTGACAAAATTGAGATAGCTCAAAAATGAGAAATTTCAACAGGCGGCCGATCATGGATGTTTGCCAAAATATAAAAGTTTCTGGACCACTAGGAAATTAGTCTAAAACAATGTGCAGACACTAGACATGACCATAAAAGTAATAATTTGCACTCCTGGGGCAATTTTGTTGACAAAATTGAGATAGCTCAAAAATGAGAAATTTCAGCAGGCGGCCGGTCATGGATGTTTGCCAAAATATAACAGTTTCTGGACCACTAGGAAATTAGTCTAAAACAATGTGCAGACACTAGACATGACCATAAAAGTAATAATTTGCACTCCTGGGGCACTTTTGTTGACAAAATTGAGATAGCTCAAAAATGAGAAATTTCAACAGGCGGCCGATCATGGATTTTTCCCAAAATATAACAGTTTCTGGATGACTAGGAAATTAGTCTAAAACAATGTGCAGACACTAGACATGACCATAAAAGTAATAATTTGCACTCCTGGGGCAATTTTGTTGACACAATTGAGATAGCTCAAAAATGAGAAATTTCAACAGGCGGCCAATCATGGATTTTTCCCAAAATATAACAGTTTCTGTATGACTAGGAAATTAGTCTAAAACAATGTGCAGACACTAGACATGACCATAAAAGTAATAATTTGCACTCCTGGGGCAATTTTGTTGACACAATTGAGATAGCTCAAAAATGAGAAATTTCAACAGGCGGCCGATCATGGATTTTTCCCAAAATATAAGTTTCTGGATGACTAGGAAATTAGTCTAAAACAATGTGCAGACACTAGACATGACCATAAAAGTAATAATTTGCACTCCTGGGGCAATTTTGTTGACACAATTGAGATAGCTCAAAAATGAGAAATTTCAACAGGCGGCCGATCATGGATTTTTCCCAAAATATAACAGTTTCTGTATGACTAGGAAATTAGTCTAAAACAATATGCAGACACTAGACATGACCATAAAAGTAATAATTTGCACTCCTGGGGCACTTTTGTTGACAAAATTGAGATAGCTCAAAAATGAGAAATTTCAACCGGCGGCCGGTCATGGATGTTTGCCAAAATATAAAAGTTTCTGGACCACTAGGAAATTAGTCTAAAACAATGTGCAGACACTAGACATGACCATAAAAGTAATAATTTGCACTCCTGGGGCACTTTTGTTGACAAAATTGAGATAGCTCAAAAATGAGAAATTTCAACAGGCGGCCGATCATGGATTTTTCCCAAAATATAACAGTTTCTGTATGACTAGGAAATTAGTCTAAAACAATGTGCAGACACTAGACATGACCATAAAAGTAATAATTTGCACTCCTGGGGCAATTTTGTTGACAAAATTGAGATAGCTCAAAAATGAGAAATTTCAACAGGCGGCCGATCATGGATTTTTCCCAAAATATAACAGTTTCTGGATGACTAGGAAATTAGTCTAAAACAATGTGCAGACACTAGACATGACCATAAAAGTAATAATTTGCACTCCTGGGGCAATTTTGTTGACAAAATTGAGATAGCTCAAAAATTAGAAATTTCAACAGGCGGCCGATCATGGATTTTTCCCAAAATATAACAGTTTCTGGATGACTAGGAAATTAGTCTAAAACAATGTGCAGACACTAGACATGACCATAAAAGTAATAATTTGCACTCCTGGGGCAATTTTGTTGACACAATTGAGATAGCTCAAAAATGAGAAATTTCAACAGGCGGCCGATCATGGATTTTTCCCAAAATATAACAGTTTCTGGATGACTAGGAAATTAGTCTAAAACAATGTGCAGACACTAGACATGACCATAAAAGTAATAATTTGCATTCCTGGGGCAATTTTGTTGACAAAATTGAGATAGCTCAAAAATGTGAAATTTCAACAGGCGGCCGATCATGGATGTTTGCCAAAATATAAAAGTTTCTGGACCACTAGGAAATTAGTCTAAAACAATGTGCAGACACTAGACATGACCATAAAAGTAATAATTTGCACTCCTGGGGCAATTTTGTTGACAAAATTGAGATAGCTCAAAAATGAGAAATTTCAGCAGGCGGCCGGTCATGGATGTTTGCCAAAATATAACAGTTTCTGGACCACTAGGAAATTAGTCTAAAACAATGTGCAGACACTAGACATGACCATTAAAGTAATAATTTGCACTCCTGGGGCACTTTTGTTGACAAAATTGAGATAGCTCAAAAATGAGAAATTTCAACAGGCGGCCGATCATGGATTTTTCCCAAAATATAACAGTTTCTGGATGACTAGGAAATTAGTCTAAAACAATGTGCAGACACTAGACATGACCATAAAAGTAATAATTTGCACTCCTGGGGCACTTTTGTTGACAAAATTGAGATAGCTCAAAAATGAGAAATTTCAGCAGGCGGCCGGTCATGGATGTTTGCCAAAATATAAAAGTTTCTGGACCACTAGGAAATTAGTCTAAAACAATGTGCAGACACTAGACATGACCATAAAAGTAATAATTTGCACTCCTGGGGCACTTTTGTTGACAAAATTGAGATAGCTCAAAAATGAGAAATTTCAACAGGCGGCCGATCATGGATTTTTCCCAAAATATAACAGTTTCTGGATGACTAGGAAATTAGTCTAAAACAATGTGCAGACACTAGACATGACCATAAAAGTAATAATTTGCACTCCTGGGGCAATTTTGTTGACACAATTGAGATAGCTCAAAAATGAGAAATTTCAGCAGGCGGCCGATCATGGATGTTTGCCAAAATATAACAGTTTCTGGATGACTAGGAAATTAGTCTAAAACAATGTGCAGACACTAGACATGACCATAAAAGTAATAATTTGCACTCCTGGGGCACTTTTGTTGACAAAATTGAGATAGCTCAAAAATGAGAAATTTCAGCAGGCGGCCGGTCATGGATGTTTGCCAAAATATAAAAGTTTCTGGACCACTAGGAAATTAGTCTAAAACAATGTGCAGACACTAGACATGACCATAAAAGTAATAATTTGCACTCCTGGGGCAATTTTGTTGACAAAATTGAGATAGCTCAAAAATGAGAAATTTCAACAGGCGGCCGATCATGGATGTTTGCCAAAATATAAAAGTTTCTGGACCACTAGGAAATTAGTCTAAAACAATCTGCAGACACTAGACATGACCATAAAAGTAATAATTTGCACTCCTGGGGCAATTTTGTTGAAACAATTGAGATAGCTCAAAAATGAGAAATTTCAACAGGCGGCCGGTCATGGATGTTTGCCAAAATATAACAGTTTCTGGACCACTAGGAAATTAGTCTAAAACAATGTGCAGACACTAGACATGACCATAAAAGTAATAATTTGCACTCCTGGGGCACTTTTGTTGACAAAATTGAGATAGCTCAAAAATGAGAAATTTCAACAGGCGGCCGATCATGGATTTTTCCCAAAATATAACAGTTTCTGGATGACTAGGAAATTAGTCTAAAACAATGTGCAGACACTAGACATGACCATAAAAGTAATAATTTGCACTCCTGGGGCACTTTTGTTGACAAAATTGAGATAGCTCAAAAATGAGAAATTTCAGCAGGCGGCCGGTCATGGATGTTTGCCAAAATATAAAAGTTTCTGGACCACTAGGAAATTAGTCTAAAACAATGTGCAGACACTAGACATGACCATAAAAGTAATAATTTGCACTCCTGGGGCACTTTTGTTGACAAAATTGAGATAGCTCAAAAATGAGAAATTTCAACAGGCGACCGATCATGGATTTTTCCCAAAATATAACAGTTTCTGGATGACTAGGAAATTAGTCTAAAACAATGTGCAGACACTAGACATGACCATAAAAGTAATAATTTGCACTCCTGGGGCAATTTTGTTGACACAATTGAGATAGCTCAAAAATGAGAAATTTCAGCAGGCTGCCGATCATGGATGTTTGCCAAAATATAACAGTTTCTGGATGACTAGGAAATTAGTCTAAAACAATGTGCAGACACTAAACATGACCATAAAAGTAATAATTTGCACTCCTGGGGCACTTTTGTTGACAAAATTGAGATAGCTCAAAAATGAGAAATTTCAGCAGGCGGCCGGTCATGGATGTTTGCCAAAATATAAAAGTTTCTGGACCACTAGGAAATTAGTCTAAAACAATGTGCAGACACTAGACATGACCATAAAAGTAATAATTTGCACTCCTGGGGCAATTTTGTTGACAAAATTGAGATAGCTCAAAAATGAGAAATTTCAACATGCGGCCGATCATGGATGTTTGCCAAAATATAAAAGTTTCTGGACCACTAGGAAATTAGTCTAAAACAATGTGCAGACACTAGACATGACCATAAAAGTAATAATTTGCACTCCTGGGGCAATTTTGTTGACACAATTGAGATAGCTCAAAAATGAGAAATTTCAACAGGCGGCCGATCAAGGATTTTTCCCAAAATATAACAGTTTCTGGATGACTAGGAAATTAGTCTAAAACAATGTGCAGACACTAGACATGACCATAAAAGTAATAATTTGCACTCCTGGGGCAATTTTGTTGACACAATTGAGATAGCTCAAAAATGAGAAATTTCAGCAGGCGGCCGATCATGGATGTTTGCCAAAATATAACAGTTTCTGGATGACTAGGAAATTAGTCTAAAACAATGTGCAGACACTAGACATGACCATAAAAGTAATAATTTGCACTCCTGGGGCAATTTTGTTGACAAAATTGAGATAGCTAAAAAATGAGAAATTTCAACAGGCGGCCGATCATGGATTTTTCCCAAAATATAACAGTTTCTGGACCACTAGGAAATTAGTCTAAAACAATGTGCAGACACTAGACATGACCATAAAAGTAATAATTTGCACTCCTGGGGCAATTTTGTTGACACAATTGAGATAGCTCAAAAATGAGAAATTTCAGCAGGCGGCCGATCATGGATGTTTGCCAAAATATAAAAGTTTCTGGATGACTAAGAAATTAGTCTAAAACAATGTGCAGACACTAGACATGACCATAAAAGTAATAATTTGCACTCCTGGGGCAATTTTGTTGACAAAATTGAGATAGCTCAAAAATGAGAAATTTCAACAGGCGGCCAATCATGGATTTTACCCAAAATATAACAGTTTCTGTATGACTAGGAAATTAGTCTAAAACAATGTGCAGACACTAGACATGACCATAAAAGTAATAATTTGCACTCCTGGGGCAATTTTGTTGACAAAATTGAGATAGCTCAAAAATGAGAAATTTCAACAGGCGGCCGATCATGGATTTTTCCCAAAATATAACAGTTTCTGGATGACTAGGAAATTAGTCTAAAACAATGTGCAGACACTAGACATGACCATAAAAGTAATAATTTGCACTCCTGGGGCAATTTTGTTGACACAATTGAGATAGCTCAAAAATGAGAAATTTCAACAGGCGGCCGATCATGGATTTTTCCCAAAATATAACAGTTTCTGGATGACTAGGAAATTAGTCTAAAACAATGTGCAGACACTAGACATGACCATAAAAGTAATAATTTGCATTCCTGGGGCAATTTTGTTGACAAAATTGAGATAGCTCAAAAATGAGAAATTTCAACAGGCGGCCGATCATGGATGTTTGCCAAAATATAAAAGTTTCTGGACCACTAGGAAATTAGTCTAAAACAATGTGCAGACACTAGACATGACCATAAAAGTAATAATTTGCACTCCTGGGGCAATTTTGTTGACAAAATTGAGATAGCTCAAAAATGAGAAATTTCAGCAGGCGGCCGGTCATGGATGTTTGCCAAAATATAACAGTTTCTGGACCACTAGGAAATTAGTCTAAAACAATGTGCAGACACTAGACATGACCATAAAAGTAATAATTTGCACTCCTGGGGCACTTTTGTTGACAAAATTGAGATAGCTCAAAAATGAGAAATTTCAACAGGCGGCCGATCATGGATTTTTCCCAAAATATAACAGTTTCTGGATGACTAGGAAATTAGTCTAAAACAATGTGCAGACACTAGACATGACCATAAAAGTAATAATTTGCACTCCTGGGGCACTTTTGTTGACAAAATTGAGATAGCTCAAAAATGAGAAATTTCAGCAGGCGGCCGGTCATGGATGTTTGCCAAAATATAAAAGTTTCTGGACCACTAGGAAATTAGTCTAAAACAATGTGCAGACACTAGACATGACCATAAAAGTAATAATTTGCACTCCTGGGGCACTTTTGTTGACAAAATTGAGATAGCTCAAAAATGAGAAATTTCAACAGGCGGCCGATCATGGATTTTTCCCAAAATATAACAGTTTCTGGATGACTAGGAAATTAGTCTAAAACAATGTGCAGACACTAGACATGACCATAAAAGTAATAATTTGCACTCCTGGGGCAATTTTGTTGACACAATTGAGATAGCTCAAAAATGAGAAATTTCAGCAGGCGGCCGATCATGGATGTTTGCCAAAATATAACAGTTTCTGGATGACTAGGAAATTAGTCTAAAACAATGTGCAGACACTAGACATGACCATAAAAGTAATAATTTGCACTCCTGGGGCACTTTTGTTGACAAAATTGAGATAGCTCAAAAATGAGAAATTTTAGCAGGCGGCCGGTCATGGATGTTTGCCAAAATATAAAAGTTTCTGGACCACTAGGAAATTAGTCTAAAACAATGTGCAGACACTAGACATGACCATAAAAGTAATAATTTGCACTCCTGGGGCAATTTTGTTGACAAAATTGAGATAGCTCAAAAATGAGAAATTTCAACAGGCGGCCGATCATGGATGTTTGCCAAAATATAAAAGTTTCTGGACCACTAGGAAATTAGTCTAAAACAATGTGCAGACACTAGACATGACCATAAAAGTAATAATTTGCACTCCTGGGGCAATTTTGTTGACAAAATTGAGATAGCTCAAAAATGAGAAATTTCAACAGGCGGCCGATCAAGGATTTTTCCCAAAATATAACAGTTTCTGGATGACTAAGAAATTAGTCTAAAACAATGTGCAGACACTAGACATGACCATAAAAGTAATAATTTGCACTCCTGGGGCAATTTTGTTGACAAAATTGAGATAGCTCAAAAATGAGAAATTTCAGCAGGCGGCCGATCATGGGTGTTTGCCAAAATATAACAGTTTCTGGATGACTAGGAAATTAGTCTAAAACAATGTGCAGACACTAGACATGACCATAAAAGTAATAATTTGCACTCCTGGGGCACTTTTGTTGACAAAATTGAGATAGCTCAAAAATGAGAAATTTCAGCAGGCGGCCGGTCATGGATGTTTGCCAAAATATAAAAGTTTCTGGACCACTAGGAAATTAGTCTAAAACAATGTGCAGACACTAGACATGACCATAAAAGTAATAATTTGCACTCCTGGGGCAATTTTGTTGACAAAATTGAGATAGCTCAAAAATGAGAAATTTCAACAGGCGGCCGATCATGGATTTTTCCCAAAATATAACAGTTTCTGTATGACTAGGAAATTAGTCTAAAACAATGTGCAGACACTAGACATGACCATAAAAGTAATAATTTGCACTCCTGGGGCAATTTTGTTGACACAATTGAGATAGCTCAAAAATGAGAAATTTCAGCAGGCGGCCGATCATGGATGTTTGCCAAAATATAACAGTTTCTGGATGACTAGGAAATTAGTCTAAAACAATGTGCAGACACTAGACATGACCATAAAAGTAATAATTTGCACTCCTGGGGCACTTTTGTTGACACAATTGAGATAGCTCAAAAATGAGAAATTTCAGCAGGCGGCCGGTCATGGATGTTTGCCAAAATATAAAAGTTTCTGGACCACTAGGAAATTAGTCTAAAACAATGTGCAGACACTAGACATGACCATAAAAGTAATAATTTGCACTCCTGGGGCAATTTTGTTGACAAAATTGAGATAGCTCAAAAATCAGAAATTTCAACAGGCGGCCGATCATGGATTTTTCCCAAAATATAACAGTTTCTGGATGACTAGGAAATTAGTCTAAAACAATGTGCAGACACTAGACATGACCATAAAAGTAATAATTTGCACTCCTGGGGCAATTTTGTTGACACAATTGAGATAGCTCAAAAATGAGAAATTTCAGCAGGCGGCCGATCATGGATGTTTGCCAAAATATAACAGTTTCTGGATGACTAGGAAATTAGTCTAAAACAATGTGCAGACACTAGACATGACCATAAAAGTAATAATTTGCACTCCTGGGGCACTTTTGTTGACAAAATTGAGATAGCTCAAAAATGAGAAATTTCAGCAGGCGGCCGGTCATGGATGTTTGCCAAAATATAAAAGTTTCTGGACCACTAGGAAATTAGTCTAAAACAATGTGCAGACACTAGACATGACCATAAAAGTAATAATTTGCACTCCTGGGGCAATTTTGTTGACAAAATTGAGATAGCTCAAAAATGAGAAATTTCAACAGGCGGCCGATCATGGATTTTTCCCAAAATATAACAGTTTCTGGATGACTAGGAAATTAGTCTAAAACAATGTGCAGACACTAGACATGACCATAAAAGTAATAATTTGCACTCCTGGGGCAATTTTGTTGACACAATTGAGATAGCTCAAAAATGAGAAATTTCAGCAGGCGGCCGATCATGGATGTTTGCCAAAATATAACAGTTTCTGGATGACTAGGAAATTAGTCTAAAACAATGTGCAGACACTAGACATGACCATAAAAGTAATAATTTGCACTCCTGGGGCAATTTTGTTGACAAAATTGAGATAGCTCAAAAATGAGAAATTTCAACAGGCGGCCGATCATGGATTTTTCCCAAAATATAACAGTTTCTGGATGACTAGGAAATTAGTCTAAAACAATGTGCAGACACTAGACATGACCATAAAAGTAATAACTTGCACTCCTGGGGCACTTTTGTTGACAAAATTGAGATAGCTCAAAAATGAGAAATTTCAGCAGGCGGCCGGTCATGGATGTTTGCCAAAATATAAAAGTTTCTGGACCACTAGGAAATTAGTCTAAAACAATGTGCAGACACTAGACATGACCATAAAAGTAATAATTTGCACTCCTGGGGCAATTTTGTTGACAAAATTGAGATAGCTCAAAAATGAGAAATTTCAACAGGCGGCCGATCATGGATTTTTCCCAAAATATAACAGTTTCTGGATGACTAGGAAATTAGTCTAAAACAATGTGCAGACACTAGACATGACCATAAAAGTAATAATTTGCATTCCTGGGGCAATTTTGTTGACAAAATTGAGATAGCTCAAAAATGAGAAATTTCAACAGGCGGCCGATCATGGATTTTTCCCAAAATATAACAGTTTCTGGATGACTAGGAAATTAGTCTAAAACAATGTGCAGACACTAGACATGACCATAAAAGTAATAATTTGCACTCCTGGGGCAATTTTGTTGACAAAATTGAGATAGCTCAAAAATGAGAAATTTCAACAGGCGGCCGATCATGGATGTTTGCCAAAATATAAAAGTTTCTGGACCACTAGGAAATTAGTCTAAAACAATGTGCAGACACTAGACATGACCATAAAAGTAATAATTTGCACTCCTGGGGCAATTTTGTTGACAAAATTGAGATAGCTCAAAAATGAGAAATTTCAACAGGCGGCCGATCAAGGATTTTTCCCAAAATATAACAGTTTCTGGATGACTAAGAAATTAGTCTAAAACAATGTGCAGACACTAGACATGACCATAAAAGTAATAATTTGCACTCCTGGGGCAATTTTGTTGACAAAATTGAGATAGCTCAAAAATGAGAAATTTCAGCAGGCGGCCGATCATGGATGTTTGCCAAAATATAACAGTTTCTGGATGACTAGGAAATTAGTCTAAAACAATGTGCAGACACTAGACATGACCATAAAAGTAATAATTTGCACTCCTGGGGCACTTTTGTTGACAAAATTGAGATAGCTCAAAAATGAGAAATTTCAGCAGGCGGCCGGTCATGGATGTTTGCCAAAATATAAAAGTTTCTGGACCACTAGGAAATTAGTCTAAAACAATGTGCAGACACTAGACATGACCATAAAAGTAATAATTTGCACTCCTGGGGCAATTTTGTTGACAAAATTGAGATAGCTCAAAAATGAGAAATTTCAACAGGCGGCCGATCATGGATTTTTCCCAAAATATAACAGTTTCTGTATGACTAGGAAATTAGTCTAAAACAATGTGCAGACACTAGACATGACCATAAAAGTAATAATTTGCACTCCTGGGGCAATTTTGTTGACACAATTGAGATAGCTCAAAAATGAGAAATTTCAGCAGGCGGCCGATCATGGATGTTTGCCAAAATATAACAGTTTCTGGATGACTAGGAAATTAGTCTAAAACAATGTGCAGACACTAGACATGACCATAAAAGTAATAATTTGCACTCCTGGGGCAATTTTGTTGACACAATTGAGATAGCTCAAAAATGAGAAATTTCAGCAGGCGGCCGATCATGGATGTTTGCCAAAATATAACAGTTTCTGGATGACTAGAAAATTAGTCTAAAACAATGTGCAGACACTAGACATGACCATAAAAGTAATAATTTGCACTCCTGGGGCAATTTTGTTGACAAAATTGAGATAGCTCAAAAATGAGAAATTTCAACAGGCGGCCGATCATGGATTTTTCCCAAAATATAACAGTTTCTTGATGACTAGGAAATTAGTCTAAAACAATGTGCAGACACTAGACATGACCATAAAAGTAATAACTTGCACTCCTGGGGCACTTTTGTTGACAAAATTGAGATAGCTCAAAAATGAGAAATTTCAGCAGGCGGCCGGTCATGGATGTTTGCCAAAATATAAAAGTTTCTGGACCACTAGGAAATTAGTCTAAAACAATGTGCAGACACTAGACATGACCATAAAAGTAATAATTTGCACTCCTGGGGCAATTTTGTTGACAAAATTGAGATAGCTCAAAAATGAGAAATTTCAACAGGCGGCCGATCATGGATTTTTCCCAAAATATAACAGTTTCTGGATGACTAGGAAATTAGTCTAAAACAATGTGCAGACACTAGACATGACCATAAAAGTAATAATTTGCATTCCTGGGGCAATTTTGTTGACAAAATTGAGATAGCTCAAAAATGAGAAATTTCAACAGGCGGCCGATCATGGATTTTCCCAAAATATAACAGTTTCTGGATGACTAGGAAATTAGTCTAAAACAATGTGCAGACACTAGACATGACCATAAAAGTAATAATTTGCACTCCTGGGGCAATTTTGTTGACAAAATTGAGATAGCTCAAAAATGAGAAATTTCAACAGGCGGCCGATCATGGATGTTTGCCAAAATATAAAAGTTTCTGGACCACTAGGAAATTAGTCTAAAACAATGTGCAGACACTAGACATGACCATAAAAGTAATAATTTGCACTCCTGGGGCAATTTTGTTGACAAAATTGAGATAGCTCAAAAATGAGAAATTTCAACAGGCGGCCGATCAAGGATTTTTCCCAAAATATAACAGTTTCTGGATGACTAAGAAATTAGTCTAAAACAATGTGCAGACACTAGACATGACCATAAAAGTAATAATTTGCACTCCTGGGGCAATTTTGTTGACAAAATTGAGATAGCTCAAAAATGAGAAATTTCAGCAGGCGGCCGATCATGGATGTTTGCCAAAATATAACAGTTTCTGGATGACTAGGAAATTAGTCTAAAACAATGTGCAGACACTAGACATGACCATAAAAGTAATAATTTGCACTCCTGGGGCACTTTTGTTGACAAAATTGAGATAGCTCAAAAATGAGAAATTTCAGCAGGTGGCCGGTCATGGATGTTTGCCAAAATATAAAAGTTTCTGGACCACTAGGAAATTAGTCTAAAACAATGTGCAGACACTAGACATGACCATAAAAGTAATAATTTGCACTCCTGGGGCAATTTTGTTGACAAAATTGAGATAGCTCAAAAATGAGAAATTTCAACAGGCGGCCGATCATGGATTTTTCCCAAAATATAACAGTTTCTGTATGACTAGGAAATTAGTCTAAAACAATGTGCAGACACTAGACATGACCATAAAAGTAATAATTTGCACTCCTGGGGCAATTTTGTTGACACAATTGAGATAGCTCAAAAATGAGAAATTTCAGCAGGCGGCCGATCATGGATGTTTGCCAAAATATAACAGTTTCTGGATGACTAGGAAATTAGTCTAAAACAATGTGCAGACACTAGACATGACCATAAAAGTAATAATTTGCACTCCTGGGGCACTTTTGTTGACACAATTGAGATAGCTCAAAAATGAGAAATTTCAGCAGGCGGCCGGTCATGGATGTTTGCCAAAATATAAAAGTTTCTGGACCACTAGGAAATTAGTCTAAAACAATGTGCAGACACTAGACATGACCATAAAAGTAATAATTTGCACTCCTGGGGCAATTTTGTTGACAAAATTGAGATAGCTCAAAAATGAGAAATTTCAACAGGCGGCCGATCATGGATGTTTGCCAAAATATAAAAGTTTCTGGACCACTAGGAAATTAGTCTAAAACAATGTGCAGACACTAGACATGACCATAAAAGTAATAATTTGCACTCCTGGGGCAATTTTGTTGACACAATTGAGATAGCTCAAAAATGAGAAATTTCAACAGGCGGCCGATCATGGATTTTTCCCAAAATATAACAGTTTCTGGATGACTAGGAAATTAGTCTAAAACAATGTGCAGACACTAGACATGACCATAAAAGTAATAATTTGCACTCCTGGGGCAATTTTGTTGACACAATTGAGATAGCTCAAAAATGAGAAATTTCAGCAGGCGGCCGATCATGGATGTTTGCCAAAATATAACAGTTTCTGGATGACTAGGAAATTAGTCTAAAACAATGTGCAGACACTAGACATGACCATAAAAGTAATAATTTGCACTCCTGGGGCACTTTTGTTGACAAAATTGAGATAGCTCAAAAATGAGAAATTTCAGCAGGCGGCCGGTCATGGATGTTTGCCAAAATATAAAAGTTTCTGGACCACTAGGAAATTAGTCTAAAACAATGTGCAGACACTAGACATGACCATAAAAGTAATAATTTGCACTCCTGGGGCAATTTTGTTGACAAAATTGAGATAGCTCAAAAATGAGAAATTTCAACAGGCGGCCGATCATGGATTTTTCCCAAAATATAACAGTTTCTGGATGACTAGGAAATTAGTCTAAAACAATGTGCAGACACTAGACATGACCATAAAAGTAATAATTTGCACTCCTGGGGCAATTTTGTTGACACAATTGAGATAGCTCAAAAATGAGAAATTTCAGCAGGCGGCCGATCATGGATGTTTGCCAAAATATAACAGTTTCTGGATGACTAGGAAATTAGTCTAAAACAATGTGCAGACACTAGACATGACCATAAAAGTAATAATTTGCACTCCTGGGGCAATTTTGTTGACAAAATTGAGATAGCTCAAAAATGAGAAATTTCAACAGGCGGCCGATCATGGATTTTTCCCAAAATATAACAGTTTCTGGATGACTAGGAAATTAGTCTAAAACAATGTGCAGACACTAGACATGACCATAAAAGTAATAACTTGCACTCCTGGGGCACTTTTGTTGACAAAATTGAGATAGCTCAAAAATGAGAAATTTCAGCAGGCGGCCGGTCATGGATGTTTGCCAAAATATAAAAGTTTCTGGACCACTAGGAAATTAGTCTAAAACAATGTGCAGACACTAGACATGACCATAAAAGTAATAATTTGCACTCCTGGGGCAATTTTGTTGACAAAATTGAGATAGCTCAAAAATGAGAAATTTCAACAGGCGGCCGATCATGGATTTTTCCCAAAATATAACAGTTTCTGGATGACTAGGAAATTAGTCTAAAACAATGTGCAGACACTAGACATGACCATAAAAGTAATAATTTGCATTCCTGGGGCAATTTTGTTGACAAAATTGAGATAGCTCAAAAATGAGAAATTTCAACAGGCGGCCGATCATGGATTTTTCCCAAAATATAACAGTTTCTGGATGACTAGGAAATTAGTCTAAAACAATGTGCAGACACTAGACATGACCATAAAAGTAATAATTTGCACTCCTGGGGCAATTTTGTTGACAAAATTGAGATAGCTCAAAAATGAGAAATTTCAGCAGGCGGCCGGTCATGGATGTTTGCCAAAATATAAAAGTTTCTGGACCACTAGGAAATTAGTCTAAAACAATGTGCAGACACTAGACATGACCATAAAAGTAATAATTTGCACTCCTGGGGCAATTTTGTTGACAAAATTGAGATAGCTCAAAAATGAGAAATTTCAGCAGGCGGCCGGTCATGGATGTTTGCCAAAATATAAAAGTTTCTGGACCACTAGGAAATTAGTCTAAAACAATGTGCAGACACTAGACATGACCATAAAAGTAATAATTTGCACTCCTGGGGCAATTTTGTTGACACAATTGAGATAGCTCAAAAATGAGAAATTTCAACAGGCGGCCGATCATGGATTTTTCCCAAAATATAACAGTTTCTGTATGACTAGGAAATTAGTCTAAAACAATGTGCAGACACTAGACATGACCATAAAAGTAATAATTTGCACTCCTGGGGCACTTTTGTTGACAAAATTGAGATAGCTCAAAAATGAGAAATTTCAGCAGGCGGCCGGTCATGGATGTTTGCCAAAATATAAAAGTTTCTGGACCACTAGGAAATTAGTCTAAAACAATGTGCAGACACTAGACATGACCATAAAAGTAATAATTTGCACTCCTGGGGCAATTTTGTTGACAAAATTGAGATAGCTCAAAAATGAGAAATTTCAACAGGCGGCCGATCATGGATTTTTCCCAAAATATAACAGTTTCTGGATGACTAGGAAATTAGTCTAAAACAATGTGCAGACACTAGACATGACCATAAAAGTAATAATTTGCACTCCTGGGGCACTTTTGTTGACAAAATTGAGATAGCTCAAAAATGAGAAATTTCAGCAGGCGGCCGGTCATGGATGTTTGCCAAAATATAAAAGTTTCTGGACCACTAGGAAATTAGTCTAAAACAATGTGCAGACACTAGACATGACCATAAAAGTAATAATTTGCACTCCTGGGGCAATTTTGTTGACACAATTGAGATAGCTCAAAAATGAGAAATTTCAACAGGCGGCCGATCATGGATTTTTCCCAAAATATAACAGTTTCTGGATGACTAGGAAATTAGTCTAAAACAATGTGCAGACACTAGACATGACCATAAAAGTAATAATTTGCACTCCTGGGGCAATTTTGTTGACACAATTGAGATAGCTCAAAAATGAGAAATTTCAGCAGGCGGCCGATCATGGATGTTTGCCAAAATATAACAGTTTCTGGATGACTAGGAAATTAGTCTAAAACAATGTGCAGACACTAGACATGACCATAAAAGTAATAATTTGCACTCCTGGGGCACTTTTGTTGACAAAATTGAGATAGCTCAAAAATGAGAAATTTCAGCAGGCGGCCGGTCATGGATGTTTGCCAAAATATAAAAGTTTCTGGACCACTAGGAAATTAGTCTAAAACAATGTGCAGACACTAGACATGACCATAAAAGTAATAATTTGCATTCCTGGGGCAATTTTGTTGACAAAATTGAGATAGCTCAAAAATGAGAAATTTCAACAGGCGGCCGATCATGGATTTTTCCCAAAATATAACAGTTTCTGGATGACTAGGAAATTAGTCTAAAACAATGTGCAGACACTACACATGACCATAAAAGTAATAATTTGCACTCCTGGGGCAATTTTGTTGACAAAATTGAGATAGCTCAAAAATGAGAAATTTCAGCAGGCGGCCGGTCATGGATGTTTGCCAAAATATAACAGTTTCTGGACCACTAGGAAATTAGTCTAAAACAATGTGCAGACACTAGACATGACCATAAAAGTAATAATTTGCACTCCTGGGGCACTTTTGTTGACAAAATTGAGATAGCTCAAAAATGAGAAATTTCAGCAGGCGGCCGGTCATGGATGTTTGCCAAAATATAAAAGTTTCTGGACCACTAGGAAATTAGTCTAAAACAATGTGCAGACACTAGACATGACCATAAAAGTAATAATTTGCACTCCTGGGGCAATTTTGTTGACACAATTGAGATAGCTCAAAAATGAGAAATTTCAACAGGCGGCTGATCATGGATTTTTCCCAAAATATAACAGTTTCTGTATGACTAGGAAATTAGTCTAAAACAATGTGCAGACACTAGACATGACCATAAAAGTAATAATTTGCACTCCTGGGGCACTTTTGTTGACAAAATTGAGATAGCTCAAAAATGAGAAATTTCAGCAGGCGGCCGGTCATGGATGTTTGCCAAAATATAAAAGTTTCTGGACCACTAGGAAATTAGTCTAAAACAATGTGCAGACACCAGACATGACCATAAAAGTAATAATTTGCACTCCTGGGGCAATTTTGTTGACAAAATTGAGATAGCTCAAAAATGAGAAATTTCAACAGGCGGCCGATCATGGATTTTTCCCAAAATATAACAGTTTCTGGATGACTAGGAAATTAGTCTAAAACAATGTGCAGACACTAGACATGACCATAAAAGTAATAATTTGCATTCCTGGGGCAATTTTGTTGACAAAATTGAGATAGCTCAAAAATGAGAAATTTCAGCAGGCGGCCGGTCATGGATGTTTGCCAAAATATAAAAGTTTCTGGACCACTAGGAAATTAGTCTAAAACAATGTGCAGACACTAGACATGACCATAAAAGTAATAATTTGCACTCCTGGGGCAATTTTGTTGACAAAATTGAGATAGCTCAAAAATGAGAAATTTCAACAGGCGGCCGATCATGGATTTTTCCCAAAATATAACAGTTTCTGGATGACTAGGAAATTAGTCTAAAACAATGTGCAGACACTAGACATGACCATAAAAGTAATAATTTGCATTCCTGGGGCAATTTTGTTGACAAAATTGAGATAGCTCAAAAATGAGAAATTTCAACAGGCGGCCGATCATGGATTTTTCCCAAAATATAACAGTTTCTGGATGACTAGGAAATTAGTCTAAAACAATGTGCAGACACTAGACATGACCATAAAAGTAATAATTTGCACTCCTGGGGCAATTTTGTTGACAAAATTGAGATAGCTCAAAAATGAGAAATTTCAGCAGGCGGGCTCAAAAATGAGAAATTTCAGCAGGCGGCCGGTCATGGATGTTTGCCAAAATATAACAGTTTCTGGACCACTAGGAAATTAGTCTAAAACAATGTGCAGACACTAGACATGACCATAAAAGTAATAATTTGCAATCCTGGGGCACTTTTGTTGACAAAATTGAGATAGCTCAAAAATGAGAAATTTCAGCAGGCGGCCGGTCATGGATGTTTGCCAAAATATAAAAGTTTCTGGACCACTAGGAAATTAGTCTAAAACAATGTGCAGACACTAGACATGACCATAAAAGTAATAATTTGCACTCCTGGGGCAATTTTGTTGACACAATTGAGATAGCTCAAAAATGAGAAATTTCAACAGGCGGCCGATCATGGATTTTTCCCAAAATATAACAGTTTCTGGATGACTAGGAAATTAGTCTAAAACAATGTGCAGACACTAGACATGACCATAAAAGTAATAATTTGCACTCCTGGGGCAATTTTGTTGACAAAATTGAGATAGCTCAAAAATGAGAAATTTCAACAGGCGGCCGATCATGGATTTTTCCCAAAATATAACAGTTTCTGGATGACTAGGAAATTAGTCTAAAACAATGTGCAGACACTAGACATGACCATAAAAGTAATAATTTGCACTCCTGGGGCAATTTTGTTGACAAAATTGAGATAGCTCAAAAATGAGAAATTTCAACAGGCGGCCGATCATGGATTTTTCCCAAAATATAACAGTTTCTGGATGACTAGGAAATTAGTCTAAAACAATGTGCAGACACTAGACATGACCATAAAAGTAATAATTTGCATTCCTGGGGCAATTTTGTTGACAAAATTGAGATAGCTCAAAAATGAGAAATTTCAGCAGGCGGCCGGTCATGGATGTTTGCCAAAATATAAAAGTTTCTGGACCACTAGGAAATTAGTCTAAAACAATGTGCAGACACTAGACATGACCATAAAAGTAATAATTTGCACTCCTGGGGCAATTTTGTTGACAAAATTGAGATAGCTCAAAAATGAGAAATTTCAACAGGCGGCCGATCATGGATTTTCCCAAAATATAACAGTTTCTGGATGACTAGGAAATTAGTCTAAAACAATGTGCAGACACTAGACATGACCATAAAAGTAATAATTTGCATTCCTGGGGCAATTTTGTTGACAAAATTGAGATAGCTCAAAAATGAGAAATTTCAACAGGCGGCCGATCATGGATTTTTCCCAAAATATAACAGTTTCTGGACCACTAGGAAATTAGTCTAAAACAATGTGCAGACACTAGACATGACCATAAAAGTAATAATTTGCACTCCTGGGGCAATTTTGTTGACAAAATTGAGATAGCTCAAAAATGAGAAATTTCAGCAGGCGGCCGGTCATGGATGTTTGCCAAAATATAACGTTTCTGGACCACTAGGAAATTAGTCTAAAACAATGTGCAGACACTAGACATGACCATAAAAGTAATAATTTGCAATCCTGGGGCACTTTTGTTGACAAAATTGAGATAGCTCAAAAATGAGAAATTTCAGCAGGCGGCCGGTCATGGATGTTTGCCAAAATATAAAAGTTTCTGGACCACTAGGAAATTAGTCTAAAACAATGTGCAGACACTAGACATGACCATAAAAGTAATAATTTGCACTCCTGGGGCAATTTTGTTGACACAATTGAGATAGCTCAAAAATGAGAAATTTCAACAGGCGGCCGATCATGGATTTTTCCCAAAATATAACAGTTTCTGGATGACTAGGAAATTAGTCTAAAACAATGTGCAGACACTAGACATGACCATAAAAGTAATAATTTGCACTCCTGGGGCAATTTTGTTGACAAAATTGAGATAGCTCAAAAATGAGAAATTTCAACAGGCGGCCGATCATGGATTTTTCCCAAAATATAACAGTTTCTGGATGACTAGGAAATTAGTCTAAAACAATGTGCAGACACTAGACATGACCATAAAAGTAATAATTTGCACTCCTGGGGCAATTTTGTTGACAAAATTGAGATAGCTCAAAAATGAGAAATTTCAACAGGCGGCCGATCATGGATTTTTCCCAAAATATAACAGTTTCTGGATGACTAGGAAATTAGTCTAAAACAATGTGCAGACACTAGACATGACCATAAAAGTAATAATTTGCATTCCTGGGGCAATTTTGTTGACAAAATTGAGATAGCTCAAAAATGAGAAATTTCAGCAGGCGGCCGGTCATGGATGTTTGCCAAAATATAAAAGTTTCTGGACCACTAGGAAATTAGTCTAAAACAATGTGCAGACACTAGACATGACCATAAAAGTAATAATTTGCACTCCTGGGGCAATTTTGTTGACAAAATTGAGATAGCTCAAAAATGAGAAATTTCAACAGGCGGCCGATCATGGATTTTCCCAAAATATAACAGTTTCTGGATGACTAGGAAATTAGTCTAAAACAATGTGCAGACACTAGACATGACCATAAAAGTAATAATTTGCATTCCTGGGGCAATTTTGTTGACAAAATTGAGATAGCTCAAAAATGAGAAATTTCAACAGGCGGCCGATCATGGATTTTTCCCAAAATATAACAGTTTCTGGACCACTAGGAAATTAGTCTAAAACAATGTGCAGACACTAGACATGACCATAAAAGTAATAATTTGCACTCCTGGGGCAATTTTGTTGACAAAATTGAGATAGCTCAAAAATGAGAAATTTCAACAGGCGGCCGATCATGGATTTTTCCCAAAATATAACAGTTTCTGGATGACTAGGAAATTAGTCTAAAACAATGTGCAGACACTAGACATGACCATAAAAGTAATAATTTGCATTCCTGGGGCAATTTTGTTGACAAAATTGAGATAGCTCAAAAATGAGAAATTTCAGCAGGCGGCCGGTCATGGATGTTTGCCAAAATATAAAAGTTTCTGGACCACTAGGAAATTAGTCTAAAACAATGTGCAGACACTAGACATGACCATAAAAGTAATAATTTGCACTCCTGGGGCAATTTTGTTGACAAAATTGAGATAGCTCAAAAATGAGAAATTTCAACAGGCGGCCGATCATGGATTTTTCCCAAAATATAACAGTTTCTGGATGACTAGGAAATTAGTCTAAAACAATGTGCAGACACTAGACATGACCATAAAAGTAATAATTTGCATTCCTGGGGCAATTTTGTTGACAAAATTGAGATAGCTCAAAAATGAGAAATTTCAACAGGCGGCCGATCATGGATTTTTCCCAAAATATAACAGTTTCTGGACCACTAGGAAATTAGTCTAAAACAATGTGCAGACACTAGACATGACCATAAAAGTAATAATTTGCACTCCTGGGGCAATTTTGTTGACAAAATTGAGATAGCTCAAAAATGAGAAATTTCAACAGGCGGCCGATCATGGATTTTTCCCAAAATATAACAGTTTCTGGATGACTAGGAAATTAGTCTAAAACAATGTGCAGACACTAGACATGACCATAAAAGTAATAATTTGCATTCCTGGGGCAATTTTGTTGACAAAATTGAGATAGCTCAAAAATGAGAAATTTCAGCAGGCGGCCGGTCATGGATGTTTGCCAAAATATAAAAGTTTCTGGACCACTAGGAAATTAGTCTAAAACAATGTGCAGACACTAGACATGACCATAAAAGTAATAATTTGCACTCCTGGGGCAATTTTGTTGACAAAATTGAGATAGCTCAAAAATGAGAAATTTCAACAGGCGGCCGATCATGGATTTTTCCCAAAATATAACAGTTTCTGGATGACTAGGAAATTAGTCTAAAACAATGTGCAGACACTAGACATGACCATAAAAGTAATAATTTGCATTCCTGGGGCAATTTTGTTGACAAAATTGAGATAGCTCAAAAATGAGAAATTTCAACAGGCGGCCGATCATGGATTTTTCCCAAAATATAACAGTTTCTGGATGACTAGGAAATTAGTCTAAAACAATGTGCAGACACTAGACATGACCATAAAAGTAATAATTTGCACTCCTGGGGCAATTTTGTTGACAAAATTGAGATAGCTCAAAAATGAGAAATTTCAGCAGGCGGCCGGTCATGGATGTTTGCCAAAATATAACAGTTTCTGGACCACTAGGAAATTAGTCTAAAACAATGTGCAGACACTAGACATGACCATAAAAGTAATAATTTGCAATCCTGGGGCACTTTTGTTGACAAAATTGAGATAGCTCAAAAATGAGAAATTTCAGCAGGCGGCCGGTCATGGATGTTTGCCAAAATATAAAAGTTTCTGGACCACTAGGAAATTAGTCTAAAACAATGTGCAGACACTAGACATGACCATAAAAGTAATAATTTGCACTCCTGGGGCAATTTTGTTGACACAATTGAGATAGCTCAAAAATGAGAAATTTCAACAGGCGGCCGATCATGGATTTTTCCCAAAATATAACAGTTTCTGGATGACTAGGAAATTAGTCTAAAACAATGTGCAGACACTAGACATGACCATAAAAGTAATAATTTGCACTCCTGGGGCAATTTTGTTGACAAAATTGAGATAGCTCAAAAATGAGAAATTTCAACAGGCGGCCGATCATGGATTTTTCCCAAAATATAACAGTTTCTGGATGACTAGGAAATTAGTCTAAAACAATGTGCAGACACTAGACATGACCATAAAAGTAATAATTTGCACTCCTGGGGCAATTTTGTTGACAAAATTGAGATAGCTCAAAAATGAGAAATTTCAACAGGCGGCCGATCATGGATTTTTCCCAAAATATAACAGTTTCTGGATGACTAGGAAATTAGTCTAAAACAATGTGCAGACACTAGACATGACCATAAAAGTAATAATTTGCACTCCTGGGGCACTTTTGTTGACAAAATTGAGATAGCTCAAAAATGAGAAATTTCAGCAGGCGGCCGGTCATGGATGTTTGCCAAAATATAAAAGTTTCTCGACCACTAGGAAATTAGTCTAAAACAATGTGCAGACACTAGACATGACCATAAAAGTAATAATTTGCACTCCTGGGGCAATTTTGTTGACACAATTGAGATAGCTCAAAAATGAGAAATTTCAACAGGCGGCCGATCATGGATTTTTCCCAAAATATAACAGTTTCTGGATGACTAGGAAATTAGTCTAAAACAATGTGCAGACACTAGACATGACCATAAAAGTAATAATTTGCATTCCTGGGGCAATTTTGTTGACAAAATTGAGATAGCTCAAAAATGAGAAATTTCAGCAGGCGGCCGGTCATGGATGTTTGCCAAAATATAAAAGTTTCTGGACCACTAGGAAATTAGTCTAAAACAATGTGCAGACACTAGACATGACCATAAAAGTAATAATTTGCACTCCTGGGGCAATTTTGTTGACAAAATTGAGATAGCTCAAAAATGAGAAATTTCAACAGGCGGCCGATCATGGATTTTTCCCAAAATATAACAGTTTCTGGATGACTAGGAAATTAGTCTAAAACAATGTGCAGACACTAGACATGACCATAAAAGTAATAATTTGCATTCCTGGGGCAATTTTGTTGACAAAATTGAGATAGCTCAAAAATGAGAAATTTCAACAGGCGGCCGATCATGGATTTTTCCCAAAATATAACAGTTTCTGGATGACTAGGAAATTAGTCTAAAACAATGTGCAGACACTAGACATGACCATAAAAGTAATAATTTGCACTCCTGGGGCAATTTTGTTGACAAAATTGAGATAGCTCAAAAATGAGAAATTTCAGCAGGCGGCCGGTCATGGATGTTTGCCAAAATATAACGTTTCTGGACCACTAGGAAATTAGTCTAAAACAATGTGCAGACACTAGACATGACCATAAAAGTAATAATTTGCAATCCTGGGGCACTTTTGTTGACAAAATTGAGATAGCTCAAAAATGAGAAATTTCAGCAGGCGGCCGGTCATGGATGTTTGCCAAAATATAAAAGTTTCTGGACCACTAGGAAATTAGTCTAAAACAATGTGCAGACACTAGACATGACCATAAAAGTAATAATTTGCACTCCTGGGGCACTTTTGTTGACAAAATTGAGATAGCTCAAAAATGAGAAATTTCAACAGGCGGCCGATCATGGATTTTTCCCAAAATATAACAGTTTCTGGATGACTAGGAAATTAGTCTAAAACAATGTGCAGACACTAGACATGACCATAAAAGTAATAATTTGCACTCCTGGGGCAATTTTGTTGACAAAATTGAGATAGCTCAAAAATGAGAAATTTCAGCAGGCGGCCGGTCATGGATGTTTGCCAAAATATAAATGTTTCTGGACCACTAGGAAATTAGTCTAAAACAATGAGCAGACACTAGACATGACCATAAAAGTAATAATTTGCACTCCTGGGGCAATTTTGTTGACAAAATTGAGATAGCTCAAAAATGAGAAATTTCAACAGGCGGCCGATCATGGATTTTTCCCAAAATATAACAGTTTCTGGATGACTAGGAAATTAGTCTAAAACAATGTGCAGACACTAGACATGACCATAAAAGTAATAATTTGCACTCCTGGGGCACTTTTGTTGACAAAATTGAGATAGCTCAAAAATGAGAAATTTCAACAGGCGGCCGATCATGGATTTTTCCCAAAATATAACAGTTTCTGGATGACTAGGAAATTAGTCTAAAACAATGTGCAGACACTAGACATGACCATAAAAGTAATAATTTGCACTCCTGGGGCAATTTTGTTGACACAATTGAGATAGCTCAAAAATGAGAAATTTCAGCAGGCGGCCGGTCATGGATGTTTGCCAAAATATAACAGTTTCTGGACCACTAGGAAATTAGTCTAAAACAATGTGCAGACACTAGACATGACCATAAAAGTAATAATTTGCACTCCTGGGGCAATTTTGTTGACAAAATTGAGATAGCTCAAAAATGAGAAATTTCAGCAGGCGGCCGGTCATGGATGTTTGCCAAAATATAAAAGTTTCTGGACCACTAGGAAATTAGTCTAAAACAATGTGCAGACACTAGACATGACCATAAAAGTAATAATTTGCACTCCTGGGGCAATTTTGTTGACAAAATTGAGATAGCTCAAAAATGAGAAATTTCAACAGGCGGCCGATCATGGATTTTTCCCAAAATATAACAGTTTCTGGATGACTAGGAAATTAGTCTAAAACAATGTGCAGACACTAGACATGACCATAAAAGTAATAATTTGCATTCCTGGGGCAATTTTGTTGACAAAATTGAGATAGCTCAAAAATGAGAAATTTCAACAGGCGGCCGATCATGGATTTTTCCCAAAATATAACAGTTTCTGGATGACTAGGAAATTAGTCTAAAACAATGTGCAGACACTAGACATGACCATAAAAGTAATAATTTGCACTCCTGGGGCAATTTTGTTGACAAAATTGAGATAGCTCAAAAATGAGAAATTTCAGCAGGCGGCCGGTCATGGATGTTTGCCAAAATATAACAGTTTCTGGACCACTAGGAAATTAGTCTAAAACAATGTGCAGACACTAGACATGACCATAAAAGTAATAATTTGCAATCCTGGGGCACTTTTGTTGACAAAATTGAGATAGCTCAAAAATGAGAAATTTCAGCAGGCGGCCGGTCATGGATGTTTGCCAAAATATAAAAGTTTCTGGACCACTAGGAAATTAGTCTAAAACAATGTGCAGACACTAGACATGACCATAAAAGTAATAATTTGCACTCCTGGGGCACTTTTGTTGACAAAATTGAGATAGCTCAAAAATGAGAAATTTCAACAGGCGGCCGATCATGGATTTTTCCCAAAATATAACAGTTTCTGGATGACTAGGAAATTAGTCTAAAACAATGTGCAGACACTAGACATGACCATAAAAGTAATAATTTGCACTCCTGGGGCAATTTTGTTGACAAAATTGAGATAGCTCAAAAATGAGAAATTTCAGCAGGCGGCCGGTCATGGATGTTTGCCAAAATATAAATGTTTCTGGACCACTAGGAAATTAGTCTAAAACAATGAGCAGACACTAGACATGACCATAAAAGTAATAATTTGCACTCCTGGGGCAATTTTGTTGACAAAATTGAGATAGCTCAAAAATGAGAAATTTCAACAGGCGGCCGGCCGATCATGGATTTTTCCCAAAATATAACAGTTTCTGGATGACTAGGAAATTAGTCTAAAACAATGTGCAGACACTAGACATGACCATAAAAGTAATAATTTGCACTCCTGGGGCACTTTTGTTGACAAAATTGAGATAGCTCAAAAATGAGAAATTTCAACAGGCGGCCGATCATGGATTTTTCCCAAAATATAACAGTTTCTGGATGACTAGGAAATTAGTCTAAAACAATGTGCAGACACTAGACATGACCATAAAAGTAATAATTTGCACTCCTGGGGCAATTTTGTTGACACAATTGAGATAGCTCAAAAATGAGAAATTTCAACAGGCGGCCGATCATGGATTTTTCCCAAAATATAACAGTTTCTGGATGACTAGGAAATTAGTCTAAAACAATGTGCAGACACTAGACATGACCATAAAAGTAATAATTTGCACTCCTGGGGCAATTTTGTTGACACAATTGAGATAGCTCAAAAATGAGAAATTTCAACAAGCGGCCGATCATGGATTTTTCCCAAAATATAACAGTTTCTGTATGACTAGGAAATTAGTCTAAAACAATGTGCAGACACTAGACATGACCATAAAAGTAATAATTTGCACTCCTGGGGCACTTTTGTTGACAAAATTGAGATAGCTCAAAAATGAGAAATTTCAACAGGCGGCCGATCATGGATTTTTCCCAAAATATAACAGTTTCTGGACGACTAGGAAATTAGTCTAAAACAATGTGCAGACACTAGACATGACCATAAAAGTAATAATTTGCACTCCTGGGGCAATTTTGTTGTCAAAATTGAGATAGCTCAAAAATGAGAAATTTCAGCAGGCGGCCGGTCATGGATGTTTGCCAAAATATAAATGTTTCTGTATGACTAGGAAATTAGTCTAAAACAATGTGCAGACACTAGACATGACCATAAAAGTAATAATTTGCACTCCTGGGGCATTTTTGTTGACAAAATTGAGATAGCTCAAAAATGAGAAATTTCAGCAGGCGGCCGGTCATGGATGTTTGCCAAAATATAAAAGTTTCTGGACCACTAGGAAATTAGTCTAAAGCAATGTGCAGACACTAGACATGACCATAAAAGTAATAATTTGCACTCCTGGGGCAATTTTGTTGACAAAATTGAGATAGCTCAAAAATGAGAAATTTCAACAGGCTGCCGATCATGGATTTTTCCCAAAATATAACAGTTTCTGTATGACTAGGAAATTAGTCTAAAACAATGTGCAGACACTAGACATGACCATAAAAGTAATAATTTGCACTCCTGGGGCAATTTTGTTGACAAAATTGAGATAGCTCAAAAATGAGACATTTCAACAGGCGGCCAATCATGGATTTTCCCCAAAATATAACAGTTTCTGGATGACTAGGAAATTAGTCTAAAACAATGTGCAGACACTAGACATGACCATAAAAGTAATAATTTGCACTCCTGGGGCAATTTTGTTGACACAATTGAGATAGCTCAAAAATGAGAAATTTCAACACACGGCCGATCATGGATTTTTCCCAAAATATAACAGTTTCTGGATGACTAGGAAATTAGTCTAAAACAATGTGCAGACACTAGACATGACCATAAAAGTAATAATTTGCACTCCTGGGGCACTTTTGTTGACAAAATTGAGATAGCTCAAAAATGAGAAATTTCAACAGGCGGCCAATCATGGATTTTTCCCAAAATATAACAGTTTCTGGACGACTAGGAAATTAGTCTAAAACAATGTGCAGACACTAGACATGACCATAAAAGTAATAATTTGCACTCCTGGGGCAATTTTGTTGTCAAAATTGAGATAGCTCAAAAATGAGAAATTTCAGCAGGCGGCCGGTCATGGATGTTTGCCAAAATATAAATGTTTCTGTATGACTAGGAAATTAGTCTAAAACAATGTGCAGACACTAGACATGACCATAAAAGTAATAATTTGCACTCCTGGGGCATTTTTGTTGACAAAATTGAGATAGCTCAAAAATGAGAAATTTCAGCAGGCGGCCGGTCATGGATGTTTGCCAAAATATAAAAGTTTCTGGACCACTAGGAAATTAGTCTAAAACAATGTGCAGACACTAGACATGACCATAAAAGTAATAATTTGCACTCCTGGGGCAATTTTGTTGACAAAATTGAGATAGCTCAAAAATGAGAAATTTCAACAGGCTGCCGATCATGGATTTTTCCCAAAATATAACAGTTTCTGTATGACTAGGAAATTAGTCTAAAACAATGTGCAGACACTAGACATGACCATAAAAGTAATAATTTGCACTCCTGGGGCAATTTTGTTGACAAAATTGAGATAGCTCAAAAATGAGACATTTCAACAGGCGGCCAATCATGGATTTTCCCCAAAATATAACAGTTTCTGGATGACTAGGAAATTAGTCTAAAACAATGTGCAGACACTAGACATGACCATAAAAGTAATAATTTGCACTCCTGGGGCAATTTTGTTGACACAATTGAGATAGCTCAAAAATGAGAAATTTCAACACACGGCCGATCATGGATTTTTCCCAAAATATAACAGTTTCTGGATGACTAGGAAATTAGTCTAAAACAATGTGCAGACACTAGACATGACCATAAAAGTAATAATTTGCACTCCTGGGGCACTTTTGTTGACAAAATTGAGATAGCTCAAAAATGAGAAATTTCAACAGGCGGCCGATCATGGATTTTTCCCAAAATATAACAGTTTCTGGATGACTAGGAAATTAGTCTAAAACAATGTGCAGACACTAGACATGACCATAAAAGTAATAATTTGCACTCCTGGGGCAATTTTGTTGACACAATTGAGATAGCTCAAAAATGAGAAATTTCAACAATGTTAGTCTAACACAATGTGCAGACACTAGACATGACCATAAAAGTAATAATTTGCACTCCTGGGGCAATTTTGTTGTCAAAATTGAGATAGCTCAAAAATGAGAAATTTCAGCAGGCGGCCGGTCATGGATGTTTGCCAAAATATAAATGTTTCTGTATGACTAGGAAATTAGTCTAAAACAATGTGCAGACACTAGACATGACCATAAAAGTAATAATTTGCACTCCTGGGGCAATTTTGTTGACACAATTGAGATAGCTCAAAAATGAGAAATTTCAACAATTTTAGTCTAACACAATGTGCAGACACTAGACATGACCATAAAAGTAATAATTTGCACTCCTGGGGCAATTTTGTTGTCAAAATTGAGATAGCTCAAAAATGAGAAATTTCAGCAGGCGGCCGGTCATGGATGTTTGCCAAAATATAAATGTTTCTGGACCACTAGGAAATTAGTCTAAAACAATGTGCAGACACTAGACATGACCATAATAGTAATAATTTGCACTCCTCGGGCAATTCCGTTGACAAAATTGAGATAGCTCAAAAATGAGAAATTTCAACAATTTTAGTCTAACACAATGTGCAGACACTAGACATGACCATAAAAGTAATAATTTGCACTCCTGGGGCAATTTTGTTGTCAAAATTGAGATAGCTCAAAAATGAGAAATTTCAGCAGGCGGCCGGTCATGGATGTTTGCCAAAATATAAATGTTTCTGGACCACTAGGAAATTAGTCTAAAACAATGAGCAGACACTAGACATGACCATAAAAGTAATAATTTGCACTCCTGGGGCAATTTTGTTGACAAAATTGAGATAGCTCAAAAATGAGAAATTTCAACAGGCGGCCGATCATGGATTTTTCCCAAAATATAACAGTTTCTGGATGACTAGGAAATTAGTCTAAAACAATGTGCAGACACTAGACATGACCATAAAAGTAATAATTTGCACTCCTGGGGCACTTTTGTTGACAAAATTGAGATAGCTCAAAAATGAGAAATTTCAACAGGCGGCCGATCATGGATTTTTCCCAAAATATAACAGTTTCTGGATGACTAGGAAATTAGTCTAAAACAATGTGCAGACACTAGACATGACCATAAAAGTAATAATTTGCACTCCTGGGGCAATTTTGTTGACACAATTGAGATAGCTCAAAAATGAGAAATTTCAACAGGCGGCCGATCATGGATTTTTCCCAAAATATAACAGTTTCTGGATGACTAGGAAATTAGTCTAAAACAATGTGCAGACACTAGACATGACCATAAAAGTAATAATTTGCACTCCTGGGGCAATTTTGTTGACACAATTGAGATAGCTCAAAAATGAGAAATTTCAACAGGCGGCCGATCATGGATTTTTCCCAAAATATAACAGTTTCTGTATGACTAGGAAATTAGTCTAAAACAATGTGCAGACACTAGACATGACCATAAAAGTAATAATTTGCACTCCTGGGGCAATTTTGTTGACAAAATTGAGATAGCTCAAAAATGAGAAATTTCAACAGGCGGCCGATCATGGATTTTTCCCAAAATATAACAGTTTCTGGATGACTAGGAAATTAGTCTAAAACAATATGCAGACACTAGACATGACCATAAAAGTAATAATTTGCACTCCTGGGGCACTTTTGTTGACAAAATTGAGATAGCTCAAAAATGAGAAATTTCAACAGGCGGCCGATCATGGATTTTTCCCAAAATATAACAGTTTCTGGATGACTAGGAAATTAGTCTAAAACAATGTGCAGACACTAGACATGACCATAAAAGTAATAATTTGCACTCCTGGGGCAATTTTGTTGACACAATTGAGATAGCTCAAAAATGAGAAATTTCAACAAGCGGCCGATCATGGATTTTTCCCAAAATATAACAGTTTCTGGATGACTAGGAAATTAGTCTAAAACAATGTGCAGACACTAGACATGACCATAAAAGTAATAATTTGCACTCCTGGGGCAATTTTGTTGACACAATTGAGATAGCTCAAAAATGAGAAATTTCAACAGGCGGCCGATCATGGATTTTTCCCAAAATATAACAGTTTCTGGATGACTAGGAAATTAGTCTAAAACAATGTGCAGACACTAGACATGACCATAAAAGTAATAATTTGCACTCCTGGGGCACTTTTGTTGACAAAATTGAGATAGCTCAAAAATGAGAAATTTCAACAGGCGGCCGATCAAGGATGTTTGCCAAAATATAAAAGTTTCTGGACCACTAGGAAATTAGTCTAAAACAATGTGCAGACACTAGACATGACCATAAAAGTAATAATTTGCACTCCTGGGGCAATTTTGTTGACACAATTGAGATAGCTCAAAAATGAGAAATTTCAGCAGGCGGCCGGTCATGGATGTTTGCCAAAATATAAATGTTTCTGGACCACTAGGAAATTAGTCTAAAACAATGAGCAGACACTAGACATGACCATAAAAGTAATAATTTGCACTCCTGGGGCAATTTTGTTGACAAAATTGAGATAGCTCAAAAATGAGAAATTTCAACAGGCGGCCGATCATGGATTTTTCCCAAAATATAACAGTTTCTGGATGACTAGGAAATTAGTCTAAAACAATGTGCAGACACTAGACATGACCATAAAAGTAATAATTTGCACTCCTGGGGCACTTTTGTTGACAAAATTGAGATAGCTCAAAAATGAGAAATTTCAACAGGCGGCCGATCATGGATTTTTCCCAAAATATAACAGTTTCTGGATGACTAGGAAATTAGTCTAAAACAATGTGCAGACACTAGACATGACCATAAAAGTAATAATTTGCACTCCTGGGGCAATTTTGTTGACACAATTGAGATAGCTCAAAAATGAGAAATTTCAACAGGCGGCCGATCATGGATTTTTCCCAAAATATAACAGTTTCTGGATGACTAGGAAATTAGTCTAAAACAATGTGCAGACACTAGACATGACCATAAAAGTAATAATTTGCACTCCTGGGGCAATTTTGTTGACACAATTGAGATAGCTCAAAAATGAGAAATTTCAACAAGCGGCCGATCATGGATTTTTCCCAAAATATAACAGTTTCTGTATGACTAGGAAATTAGTCTAAAACAATGTGCAGACACTAGACATGACCATAAAAGTAATAATTTGCACTCCTGGGGCACTTTTGTTGACAAAATTGAGATAGCTCAAAAATGAGAAATTTCAACAGGCGGCCGATCATGGATTTTTCCCAAAATATAACAGTTTCTGGACGACTAGGAAATTAGTCTAAAACAATGTGCAGACACTAGACATGACCATAAAAGTAATAATTTGCACTCCTGGGGCAATTTTGTTGTCAAAATTGAGATAGCTCAAAAATGAGAAATTTCAGCAGGCGGCCGGTCATGGATGTTTGCCAAAATATAAATGTTTCTGTATGACTAGGAAATTAGTCTAAAACAATGTGCAGACACTAGACATGACCATAAAAGTAATAATTTGCACTCCTGGGGCATTTTTGTTGACAAAATTGAGATAGCTCAAAAATGAGAAATTTCAGCAGGCGGCCGGTCATGGATGTTTGCCAAAATATAAAAGTTTCTGGACCACTAGGAAATTAGTCTAAAGCAATGTGCAGACACTAGACATGACCATAAAAGTAATAATTTGCACTCCTGGGGCAATTTTGTTGACAAAATTGAGATAGCTCAAAAATGAGAAATTTCAACAGGCTGCCGATCATGGATTTTTCCCAAAATATAACAGTTTCTGTATGACTAGGAAATTAGTCTAAAACAATGTGCAGACACTAGACATGACCATAAAAGTAATAATTTGCACTCCTGGGGCAATTTTGTTGACAAAATTGAGATAGCTCAAAAATGAGACATTTCAACAGGCGGCCAATCATGGATTTTCCCCAAAATATAACAGTTTCTGGATGACTAGGAAATTAGTCTAAAACAATGTGCAGACACTAGACATGACCATAAAAGTAATAATTTGCACTCCTGGGGCAATTTTGTTGACACAATTGAGATAGCTCAAAAATGAGAAATTTCAACACACGGCCGATCATGGATTTTTCCCAAAATATAACAGTTTCTGGATGACTAGGAAATTAGTCTAAAACAATGTGCAGACACTAGACATGACCATAAAAGTAATAATTTGCACTCCTGGGGCACTTTTGTTGACAAAATTGAGATAGCTCAAAAATGAGAAATTTCAACAGGCGGCCAATCATGGATTTTTCCCAAAATATAACAGTTTCTGGACGACTAGGAAATTAGTCTAAAACAATGTGCAGACACTAGACATGACCATAAAAGTAATAATTTGCACTCCTGGGGCAATTTTGTTGTCAAAATTGAGATAGCTCAAAAATGAGAAATTTCAGCAGGCGGCCGGTCATGGATGTTTGCCAAAATATAAATGTTTCTGTATGACTAGGAAATTAGTCTAAAACAATGTGCAGACACTAGACATGACCATAAAAGTAATAATTTGCACTCCTGGGGCATTTTTGTTGACAAAATTGAGATAGCTCAAAAATGAGAAATTTCAGCAGGCGGCCGGTCATGGATGTTTGCCAAAATATAAAAGTTTCTGGACCACTAGGAAATTAGTCTAAAACAATGTGCAGACACTAGACATGACCATAAAAGTAATAATTTGCACTCCTGGGGCAATTTTGTTGACAAAATTGAGATAGCTCAAAAATGAGAAATTTCAACAGGCTGCCGATCATGGATTTTTCCCAAAATATAACAGTTTCTGTATGACTAGGAAATTAGTCTAAAACAATGTGCAGACACTAGACATGACCATAAAAGTAATAATTTGCACTCCTGGGGCAATTTTGTTGACAAAATTGAGATAGCTCAAAAATGAGACATTTCAACAGGCGGCCAATCATGGATTTTCCCCAAAATATAACAGTTTCTGGATGACTAGGAAATTAGTCTAAAACAATGTGCAGACACTAGACATGACCATAAAAGTAATAATTTGCACTCCTGGGGCAATTTTGTTGACACAATTGAGATAGCTCAAAAATGAGAAATTTCAACACACGGCCGATCATGGATTTTTCCCAAAATATAACAGTTTCTGGATGACTAGGAAATTAGTCTAAAACAATGTGCAGACACTAGACATGACCATAAAAGTAATAATTTGCACTCCTGGGGCACTTTTGTTGACAAAATTGAGATAGCTCAAAAATGAGAAATTTCAACAGGCGGCCGATCATGGATTTTTCCCAAAATATAACAGTTTCTGGATGACTAGGAAATTAGTCTAAAACAATGTGCAGACACTAGACATGACCATAAAAGTAATAATTTGCACTCCTGGGGCAATTTTGTTGACACAATTGAGATAGCTCAAAAATGAGAAATTTCAACAATGTTAGTCTAACACAATGTGCAGACACTAGACATGACCATAAAAGTAATAATTTGCACTCCTGGGGCAATTTTGTTGTCAAAATTGAGATAGCTCAAAAATGAGAAATTTCAGCAGGCGGCCGGTCATGGATGTTTGCCAAAATATAAATGTTTCTGTATGACTAGGAAATTAGTCTAAAACAATGTGCAGACACTAGACATGACCATAAAAGTAATAATTTGCACTCCTGGGGCAATTTTGTTGACACAATTGAGATAGCTCAAAAATGAGAAATTTCAACAATTTTAGTCTAACACAATGTGCAGACACTAGACATGACCATAAAAGTAATAATTTGCACTCCTGGGGCAATTTTGTTGTCAAAATTGAGATAGCTCAAAAATGAGAAATTTCAGCAGGCGGCCGGTCATGGATGTTTGCCAAAATATAAATGTTTCTGGACCACTAGGAAATTAGTCTAAAACAATGTGCAGACACTAGACATGACCATAATAGTAATAATTTGCACTCCTCGGGCAATTCCGTTGACAAAATTGAGATAGCTCAAAAATGAGAAATTTCAACAATTTTAGTCTAACACAATGTGCAGACACTAGACATGACCATAAAAGTAATAATTTGCACTCCTGGGGCAATTTTGTTGTCAAAATTGAGATAGCTCAAAAATGAGAAATTTCAGCAGGCGGCCGGTCATGGATGTTTGCCAAAATATAAATGTTTCTGGACCACTAGGAAATTAGTCTAAAACAATGAGCAGACACTAGACATGACCATAAAAGTAATAATTTGCACTCCTGGGGCAATTTTGTTGACAAAATTGAGATAGCTCAAAAATGAGAAATTTCAACAGGCGGCCGATCATGGATTTTTCCCAAAATATAACAGTTTCTGGATGACTAGGAAATTAGTCTAAAACAATGTGCAGACACTAGACATGACCATAAAAGTAATAATTTGCACTCCTGGGGCACTTTTGTTGACAAAATTGAGATAGCTCAAAAATGAGAAATTTCAACAGGCGGCCGATCATGGATTTTTCCCAAAATATAACAGTTTCTGGATGACTAGGAAATTAGTCTAAAACAATGTGCAGACACTAGACATGACCATAAAAGTAATAATTTGCACTCCTGGGGCAATTTTGTTGACACAATTGAGATAGCTCAAAAATGAGAAATTTCAACAGGCGGCCGATCATGGATTTTTCCCAAAATATAACAGTTTCTGGATGACTAGGAAATTAGTCTAAAACAATGTGCAGACACTAGACATGACCATAAAAGTAATAATTTGCACTCCTGGGGCAATTTTGTTGACACAATTGAGATAGCTCAAAAATGAGAAATTTCAACAGGCGGCCGATCATGGATTTTTCCCAAAATATAACAGTTTCTGTATGACTAGGAAATTAGTCTAAAACAATGTGCAGACACTAGACATGACCATAAAAGTAATAATTTGCACTCCTGGGGCAATTTTGTTGACAAAATTGAGATAGCTCAAAAATGAGAAATTTCAACAGGCGGCCGATCATGGATTTTTCCCAAAATATAACAGTTTCTGGATGACTAGGAAATTAGTCTAAAACAATATGCAGACACTAGACATGACCATAAAAGTAATAATTTGCACTCCTGGGGCACTTTTGTTGACAAAATTGAGATAGCTCAAAAATGAGAAATTTCAACAGGCGGCCGATCATGGATTTTTCCCAAAATATAACAGTTTCTGGATGACTAGGAAATTAGTCTAAAACAATGTGCAGACACTAGACATGACCATAAAAGTAATAATTTGCACTCCTGGGGCAATTTTGTTGACACAATTGAGATAGCTCAAAAATGAGAAATTTCAACAAGCGGCCGATCATGGATTTTTCCCAAAATATAACAGTTTCTGGATGACTAGGAAATTAGTCTAAAACAATGTGCAGACACTAGACATGACCATAAAAGTAATAATTTGCACTCCTGGGGCAATTTTGTTGACACAATTGAGATAGCTCAAAAATGAGAAATTTCAACAGGCGGCCGATCATGGATTTTTCCCAAAATATAACAGTTTCTGGATGACTAGGAAATTAGTCTAAAACAATGTGCAGACACTAGACATGACCATAAAAGTAATAATTTGCACTCCTGGGGCACTTTTGTTGACAAAATTGAGATAGCTCAAAAATGAGAAATTTCAACAGGCGGCCGATCAAGGATGTTTGCCAAAATATAAAAGTTTCTGGACCACTAGGAAATTAGTCTAAAACAATGTGCAGACACTAGACATGACCATAAAAGTAATAATTTGCACTCCTGGGGCAATTTTGTTGACACAATTGAGATAGCTCAAAAATGAGAAATTTCAGCAGGCGGCCGGTCATGGATGTTTGCCAAAATATAAATGTTTCTGGACCACTAGGAAATTAGTCTAAAACAATGAGCAGACACTAGACATGACCATAAAAGTAATAATTTGCACTCCTGGGGCAATTTTGTTGACAAAATTGAGATAGCTCAAAAATGAGAAATTTCAACAGGCGGCCGATCATGGATTTTTCCCAAAATATAACAGTTTCTGGATGACTAGGAAATTAGTCTAAAACAATGTGCAGACACTAGACATGACCATAAAAGTAATAATTTGCACTCCTGGGGCACTTTTGTTGACAAAATTGAGATAGCTCAAAAATGAGAAATTTCAACAGGCGGCCGATCATGGATTTTTCCCAAAATATAACAGTTTCTGGATGACTAGGAAATTAGTCTAAAACAATGTGCAGACACTAGACATGACCATAAAAGTAATAATTTGCACTCCTGGGGCAATTTTGTTGACACAATTGAGATAGCTCAAAAATGAGAAATTTCAACAGGCGGCCGATCATGGATTTTTCCCAAAATATAACAGTTTCTGGATGACTAGGAAATTAGTCTAAAACAATGTGCAGACACTAGACATGACCATAAAAGTAATAATTTGCACTCCTGGGGCAATTTTGTTGACACAATTGAGATAGCTCAAAAATGAGAAATTTCAACAGGCGGCCGATCATGGATTTTTCCCAAAATATAACAGTTTCTGTATGACTAGGAAATTAGTCTAAAACAATGTGCAGACACTAGACATGACCATAAAAGTAATAATTTGCACTCCTGGGGCAATTTTGTTGACAAAATTGAGATAGCTCAAAAATGAGAAATTTCAACAGGCGGCCGATCATGGATTTTTCCCAAAATATAACAGTTTCTGGATGACTAGGAAATTAGTCTAAAACAATATGCAGACACTAGACATGACCATAAAAGTAATAATTTGCACTCCTGGGGCACTTTTGTTGACAAAATTGAGATAGCTCAAAAATGAGAAATTTCAACAGGCGGCCGATCATGGATTTTTCCCAAAATATAACAGTTTCTGGATGACTAGGAAATTAGTCTAAAACAATGTGCAGACACTAGACATGACCATAAAAGTAATAATTTGCACTCCTGGGGCAATTTTGTTGACACAATTGAGATAGCTCAAAAATGAGAAATTTCAACAAGCGGCCGATCATGGATTTTTCCCAAAATATAACAGTTTCTGGATGACTAGGAAATTAGTCTAAAACAATGTGCAGACACTAGACATGACCATAAAAGTAATAATTTGCACTCCTGGGGCAATTTTGTTGACACAATTGAGATAGCTCAAAAATGAGAAATTTCAACAGGCGGCCGATCATGGATTTTTCCCAAAATATAACAGTTTCTGGATGACTAGGAAATTAGTCTAAAACAATGTGCAGACACTAGACATGACCATAAAAGTAATAATTTGCACTCCTGGGGCACTTTTGTTGACAAAATTGAGATAGCTCAAAAATGAGAAATTTCAACAGGAGGCCGATCAAGGATGTTTGCCAAAATATAAAAGTTTCTGGACCACTAGGAAATTAGTCTAAAACAATGTGCAGACACTAGACATGACCATAAAAGTAATAATTTGCACTCCTGGGGCAATTTTGTTGACACAATTGAGATAGCTCAAAAATGAGAAATTTCAGCAGGCGGCCGATCATGGATTTTTCCCAAAATATAACAGTTTCTGGATGACTAGGAAATTAGTCTAAAACAATGTGCAGACACTAGACATGACCATAAAAGTAATAATTTGCACTCCTGGGGCAATTTTGTTGACACAATTGAGATAGCTCAAAAATGAGAAATTTCAACAATTTTAGTCTAACACAATGTGCAGACACTAGACATGACCATAAAAGTAATAATTTGCACTCCTGGGGCAATTTTGTTGTCAAAATTGAGATAGCTCAAAAATGAGAAATTTCAGCAGGCGGCCGGTCATGGATGTTTGCCAAAATATAAATGTTTCTGTATGACTAGGAAATTAGTCTAAAACAATGTGCAGACACTAGACATGACCATAAAAGTAATAATTTGCACTCCTGGGGCATTTTTGTTGACAAAATTGAGATAGCTCAAAAATGAGAAATTTCAGCAGGCGGCCGGTCATGGATGTTTGCCAAAATATAAAAGTTTCTGGACCACTAGGAAATTAGTCTAAAACAATGTGCAGACACTAGACATGACCATAAAAGTAATAATTTGCACTCCTGGGGCAATTTTGTTGACAAAATTGAGATAGCTCAAAAATGAGAAATTTCAACAGGCGGCCGATCATGGATTTTTCCCAAAATATAACAGTTTCTGTATGACTAGGAAATTAGTCTAAAACAATGTGCAGACACTAGACATGACCATAAAAGTAATAATTTGCACTCCTGGGGCAATTTTGTTGACAAAATTGAGATAGCTCAAAAATGAGAAATTTCAACAGGCGGCCGATCATGGATTTTTCCCAAAATATAACAGTTTCTGGATGACTAGGAAATTAGTCTAAAACAATGTGCAGACACTAGACATGACCATAAAAGTAATAATTTGCACTCCTGGGGCACTTTTGTTGACAAAATTGAGATAGCTCAAAAATGAGAAATTTCAACAGGCGGCCGATCATGGATTTTTCCCAAAATATAACAGTTTCTGGATGACTAGGAAATTAGTCTAAAACAATGTGCAGACACTAGACATGACCATAAAAGTAATAATTTGCACTCCTGGGGCAATTTTGTTGACACAATTGAGATAGCTCAAAAATGAGAAATTTCAACAAGCGGCCGATCATGGATTTTTCCCAAAATATAACAGTTTCTGGATGACTAGGAAATTAGTCTAAAACAATGTGCAGACACTAGACATGACCATAAAAGTAATAATTTGCACTCCTGGGGCAATTTTGTTGACACAATTGAGATAGCTCAAAAATGAGAAATTTCAACAGGCGGCCGATCATGGATTTTTCCCAAAATATAACAGTTTCTGGATGACTAGGAAATTAGTCTAAAACAATGTGCAGACACTAGACATGACCATAAAAGTAATAATTTGCACTCCTGGGGCACTTTTGTTGACAAAATTGAGATAGCTCAAAAATGAGAAATTTCAACAGGCGGCCGATCAAGGATGTTTGCCAAAATATAAAAGTTTCTGGACCACTAGGAAATTAGTCTAAAACAATGTGCAGACACTAGACATGACCATAAAAGTAATAATTTGCACTCCTGGGGCAATTTTGTTGACACAATTGAGATAGCTCAAAAATGAGAAATTTCAGCAGGCGGCCGATCATGGATTTTTCCCAAAATATAACAGTTTCTGGATGACTAGGAAATTAGTCTAAAACAATGTGCAGACACTAGACATGACCATAAAAGTAATAATTTGCACTCCTGGGGCAATTTTGTTGACACAATTGAGATAGCTCAAAAATGAGAAATTTCAACAATTTTAGTCTAACACAATGTGCAGACACTAGACATGACCATAAAAGTAATAATTTGCACTCCTGGGGCAATTTTGTTGTCAAAATTGAGATAGCTCAAAAATGAGAAATTTCAGCAGGCGGCCGGTCATGGATGTTTGCCAAAATATAAATGTTTCTGTATGACTAGGAAATTAGTCTAAAACAATGTGCAGACACTAGACATGACCATAAAAGTAATAATTTGCACTCCTGGGGCATTTTTGTTGACAAAATTGAGATAGCTCAAAAATGAGAAATTTCAGCAGGCGGCCGGTCATGGATGTTTGCCAAAATATAAAAGTTTCTGGACCACTAGGAAATTAGTCTAAAACAATGTGCAGACACTAGACATGACCATAAAAGTAATAATTTGCACTCCTGGGGCAATTTTGTTGACAAAATTGAGATAGCTCAAAAATGAGAAATTTCAACAGGCGGCCGATCATGGATTTTTCCCAAAATATAACAGTTTCTGTATGACTAGGAAATTAGTCTAAAACAATGTGCAGACACTAGACATGACCATAAAAGTAATAATTTGCACTCCTGGGGCAATTTTGTTGACAAAATTGAGATAGCTCAAAAATGAGAAATTTCAACAGGCGGCCGATCATGGATTTTTCCCAAAATATAACAGTTTCTGGATGACTAGGAAATTAGTCTAAAACAATGTGCAGACACTAGACATGACCATAAAAGTAATAATTTGCACTCCTGGGGCAATTTTGTTGTCAAAATTGAGATAGCTCAAAAATGAGAAATTTCAGCAGGCGGCCAGTCATGGATGTTTGCCAAAATATAAATGTTTCTGTATGACTAGGAAATTAGTCTAAAACAATGTGCAGACACTAGACATGACCATAAAAGTAATAATTTGCACTCCTGGGGCATTTTTGTTGACAAAATTGAGATAGCTCAAAAATGAGAAATTTCAGCAGGCGGCCGATCATGGATTTTTCCCAAAATATAACAGTTTCTGTATGACTAGGAAATTAGTCTAAAACAATGTGCAGACACTAGACATGACCATAAAAGTAATAATTTGCACTCCTGGGGCAATTTTGTTGACAAAATTGAGATAGCTCAAAAATGAGAAATTTCAACAGGCGGCCGATCATGGATTTTTCCCAAAATATAACAGTTTCTGGATGACTAGGAAATTAGTCTAAAACAATGTGCAGACACTAGACATGACCATAAAAGTAATAATTTGCACTCCTGGGGCACTTTTGTTGACAAAATTGAGATAGCTCAAAAATGAGAAATTTCAACAGGCGGCCAATCATGGATTTTTCCCAAAATATAACAGTTTCTGGACGACTAGGAAATTAGTCTAAAACAATGTGCAGACACTAGACATGACCATAAAAGTAATAATTTGCACTCCTGGGGCAATTTTGTTGTCAAAATTGAGATAGCTCAAAAATGAGAAATTTCAGCAGGCGGCCGGTCATGGATGTTTGCCAAAATATAAAAGTTTCTGGACCACTAGGAAATTAGTCTAAAACAATGTGCAGACACTAGACATGACCATAAAAGTAATAATTTGCACTCCTGGGGCAATTTTGTTGACACAATTGAGATAGCTCAAAAATGAGAAATTTCAGCAGGCGGCCGATCATGGATTTTTCCCAAAATATAACAGTTTCTGGATGACTAGGAAATTAGTCTAAAACAATGTGCAGACACTAGACATGACCATAAAAGTAATAATTTGCACTCCTGGGGCAATTTTGTTGACACAATTGAGATAGCTCAAAAATGAGAAATTTCAACAATTTTTGTCTAACACAATGTGCAGACACTAGACATGACCATAAAAGTAATAATTTGCACTCCTGGGGCAATTTTGTTGTCAAAATTGAGATAGCTCAAAAATGAGAAATTTCAGCAGGCGGCCGGTCATGGATGTTTGCCAAAATATAAATGTTTCTGTATGACTAGGAAATTAGTCTAAAACAATGTGCAGACACTAGACATGACCATAAAAGTAATAATTTGCACTCCTGGGGCATTTTTGTTGACAAAATTGAGATAGCTCAAAAATGAGAAATTTCAGCAGGCGGCCGGTCATGGATGTTTGCCAAAATATAAAAGTTTCTGGACCACTAGGAAATTAGTCTAAAACAATGTGCAGACACTAGACATGACCATAAAAGTAATAATTTGCACTCCTGGGGCAATTTTGTTGACAAAATTGAGATAGCTCAAAAATGAGAAATTTCAACAGGCGGCCGATCATGGATTTTTCCCAAAATATAACAGTTTCTGTATGACTAGGAAATTAGTCTAAAACAATGTGCAGACACTAGACATGACCATAAAAGTAATAATTTGCACTCCTGGGGCAATTTTGTTGACAAAATTGAGATAGCTCAAAAATGAGAAATTTCAACAGGCGGCCGATCATGGATTTTTCCCAAAATATAACAGTTTCTCTATGACTAGGAAATTAGTCTAAAACAATGTGCAGACACTAGACATGACCATAAAAGTAATAATTTGCACTCCTGGGGCAATTTTGTTGTCAAAATTGAGATAGCTCAAAAATGAGAAATTTCAGCAGGCGGCCAGTCATGGATGTTTGCCAAAATATAAATGTTTCTGTATGACTAGGAAATTAGTCTAAAACAATGTGCAGACACTAGACATGACCACAAAAGTAATAATTTGCACTCCTGGGGCATTTTTGTTGACAAAATTGAGATAGCTCAAAAATGAGAAATTTCAGCAGGCGGCCGATCATGGATTTTTCCCAAAATATAACAGTTTCTGTATGACTAGGAAATTAGTCTAAAACAATGTGCAGACACTAGACATGACCATAAAAGTAATAATTTGCACTCCTGGGGCAATTTTGTTGACAAAATTGAGATAGCTCAAAAATGAGAAATTTCAACAGGCGGCCGATCATGGATTTTTCCCAAAATATAACAGTTTCTGGATGACTAGGAAATTAGTCTAAAACAATGTGCAGACACTAGACATGACCATAAAAGTAATAATTTGCACTCCTGGGGCACTTTTGTTGACAAAATTGAGATAGCTCAAAAATGAGAAATTTCAACAGGCGGCCAATCATGGATTTTTCCCAAAATATAACAGTTTCTGGACGACTAGGAAATTAGTCTAAAACAATGTGCAGACACTAGACATGACCATAAAAGTAATAATTTGCACTCCTGGGGCAATTTTGTTGTCAAAATTGAGATAGCTCAAAAATGAGAAATTTCAGCAGGCGGCCGGTCATGGATGTTTGCCAAAATATAAAAGTTTCTGGACCACTAGGAAATTAGTCTAAAACAATGTGCAGACACTAGACATGACCATAAAAGTAATAATTTGCACTCCTGGGGCAATTTTGTTGACAAAATTGAGATAGCTCAAAAATGAGAAATTTCAACAGGCTGCCGATCATGGATTTTTCCCAAAATATAACAGTTTCTGTATGACTAGGAAATTAGTCTAAAACAATGTGCAGACACTAGACATGACCATAAAAGTAATAATTTGCACTCCTGGGGCAATTTTGTTGACAAAATTGAGATAGCTCAAAAATGAGACATTTCAACAGGCGGCCAATCATGGATTTTCCCCAAAATATAACAGTTTCTGGATGACTAGGAAATTAGTCTAAAACAATGTGCAGACACTAGACATGACCATAAAAGTAATAATTTGCACTCCTGGGGCAATTTTGTTGACACAATTGAGATAGCTCAAAAATGAGAAATTTCAACACACGGCCGATCATGGATTTTTCCCAAAATATAACAGTTTCTGGATGACTAGGAAATTAGTCTAAAACAATGTGCAGACACTAGACATGACCATAAAAGTAATAATTTGCACTCCTGGGGCACTTTTGTTGACAAAATTGAGATAGCTCAAAAATGAGAAATTTCAACAGGCGGCCGATCATGGATTTTTCCCAAAATATAACAGTTTCTGGATGACTAGGAAATTAGTCTAAAACAATGTGCAGACACTAGACATGACCATAAAAGTAATAATTTGCACTCCTGGGGCAATTTTGTTGACACAATTGAGATAGCTCAAAAATGAGAAATTTCAACAATGTTAGTCTAACACAATGTGCAGACACTAGACATGACCATAAAAGTAATAATTTGCACTCCTGGGGCAATTTTGTTGTCAAAATTGAGATAGCTCAAAAATGAGAAATTTCAGCAGGCGGCCGGTCATGGATGTTTGCCAAAATATAAATGTTTCTGTATGACTAGGAAATTAGTCTAAAACAATGTGCAGACACTAGACATGACCATAAAAGTAATAATTTGCACTCCTGGGGCAATTTTGTTGTCAAAATTGAGATAGCTCAAAAATGAGAAATTTCAGCAGGCGGCCGGTCATGGATGTTTGCCAAAATATAAATGTTTCTGTATGACTAGGAAATTAGTCTAAAACAATGTGCAGACACTAGACATGACCATAAAAGTAATAATTTGCACTCCTGGGGCAATTTTGTTGACACAATTGAGATAGCTCAAAAATGAGAAATTTCAACAATTTTAGTCTAACACAATGTGCAGACACTAGACATGACCATAAAAGTAATAATTTGCACTCCTGGGGCAATTTTGTTGTCAAAATTGAGATAGCTCAAAAATGAGAAATTTCAGCAGGCGGCCGGTCATGGATGTTTGCCAAAATATAAATGTTTCTGGACCACTAGGAAATTAGTCTAAAACAATGTGCAGACACTAGACATGACCATAATAGTAATAATTTGCACTCCTCGGGCAATTCCGTTGACAAAATTGAGATAGCTCAAAAATGAGAAATTTCAACAATTTTAGTCTAACACAATGTGCAGACACTAGACATGACCATAAAAGTAATAATTTGCACTCCTGGGGCAATTTTGTTGTCAAAATTGAGATAGCTCAAAAATGAGAAATTTCAGCAGGCGGCCGGTCATGGATGTTTGCCAAAATATAAATGTTTCTGGACCACTAGGAAATTAGTCTAAAACAATGAGCAGACACTAGACATGACCATAAAAGTAATAATTTGCACTCCTGGGGCACTTTTGTTGACAAAATTGAGATAGCTCAAAAATGAGAAATTTCAACAGGCGGCCGATCAAGGATGTTTGCCAAAATATAAAAGTTTCTGGACCACTAGGAAATTAGTCTAAAACAATGTGCAGACACTAGACATGACCATAAAAGTAATAATTTGCACTCCTGGGGCAATTTTGTTGACACAATTGAGATAGCTCAAAAATGAGAAATTTCAGCAGGCGGCCGATCATGGATTTTTCCCAAAATATAACAGTTTCTGGATGACTAGGAAATTAGTCTAAAACAATGTGCAGACACTAGACATGACCATAAAAGTAATAATTTGCACTCCTGGGGCAATTTTGTTGACACAATTGAGATAGCTCAAAAATGAGAAATTTCAACAATTTTAGTCTAACACAATGTGCAGACACTAGACATGACCATAAAAGTAATAATTTGCACTCCTGGGGCAATTTTGTTGTCAAAATTGAGATAGCTCAAAAATGAGAAATTTCAGCAGGCGGCCGGTCATGGATGTTTGCCAAAATATAAATGTTTCTGTATGACTAGGAAATTAGTCTAAAACAATGTGCAGACACTAGACATGACCATAAAAGTAATAATTTGCACTCCTGGGGCATTTTTGTTGACAAAATTGAGATAGCTCAAAAATGAGAAATTTCAGCAGGCGGCCGGTCATGGATGTTTGCCAAAATATAAAAGTTTCTGGACCACTAGGAAATTAGTCTAAAACAATGTGCAGACACTAGACATGACCATAAAAGTAATAATTTGCACTCCTGGGGCAATTTTGTTGACAAAATTGAGATAGCTCAAAAATGAGAAATTTCAACAGGCGGCCGATCATGGATTTTTCCCAAAATATAACAGTTTCTGTATGACTAGGAAATTAGTCTAAAACAATGTGCAGACACTAGACATGACCATAAAAGTAATAATTTGCACTCCTGGGGCAATTTTGTTGACAAAATTGAGATAGCTCAAAAATGAGAAATTTCAACAGGCGGCCGATCATGGATTTTTCCCAAAATATAACAGTTTCTGGATGACTAGGAAATTAGTCTAAAACAATGTGCAGACACTAGACATGACCATAAAAGTAATAATTTGCACTCCTGGGGCAATTTTGTTGTCAAAATTGAGATAGCTCAAAAATGAGAAATTTCAGCAGGCGGCCAGTCATGGATGTTTGCCAAAATATAAATGTTTCTGTATGACTAGGAAATTAGTCTAAAACAATGTGCAGACACTAGACATGACCATAAAAGTAATAATTTGCACTCCTGGGGCATTTTTGTTGACAAAATTGAGATAGCTCAAAAATGAGAAATTTCAGCAGGCGGCCGATCATGGATTTTTCCCAAAATATAACAGTTTCTGTATGACTAGGAAATTAGTCTAAAACAATGTGCAGACACTAGACATGACCATAAAAGTAATAATTTGCACTCCTGGGGCAATTTTGTTGACAAAATTGAGATAGCTCAAAAATGAGAAATTTCAACAGGCGGCCGATCATGGATTTTTCCCAAAATATAACAGTTTCTGGATGACTAGGAAATTAGTCTAAAACAATGTGCAGACACTAGACATGACCATAAAAGTAATAATTTGCACTCCTGGGGCACTTTTGTTGACAAAATTGAGATAGCTCAAAAATGAGAAATTTCAACAGGCGGCCAATCATGGATTTTTCCCAAAATATAACAGTTTCTGGACGACTAGGAAATTAGTCTAAAACAATGTGCAGACACTAGACATGACCATAAAAGTAATAATTTGCACTCCTGGGGCAATTTTGTTGTCAAAATTGAGATAGCTCAAAAATGAGAAATTTCAGCAGGCGGCCGGTCATGGCTGTTTGCCAAAATATAAAAGTTTCTGGACCACTAGGAAATTAGTCTAAAACAATGTGCAGACACTAGACATGACCATAAAAGTAATAATTTGCACTCCTGGGGCAATTTTGTTGACAAAATTGAGATAGCTCAAAAATGAGAAATTTCAACAGGCTGCCGATCATGGATTTTTCCCAAAATATAACAGTTTCTGTATGACTAGGAAATTAGTCTAAAACAATGTGCAGACACTAGACATGACCATAAAAGTAATAATTTGCACTCCTGGGGCAATTTTGTTGACAAAATTGAGATAGCTCAAAAATGAGACATTTCAACAGGCGGCCAATCATGGATTTTCCCCAAAATATAACAGTTTCTGGATGACTAGGAAATTAGTCTAAAACAATGTGCAGACACTAGACATGACCATAAAAGTAATAATTTGCACTCCTGGGGCACTTTTGTTGACAAAATTGAGATAGCTCAAAAATGAGAAATTTCAACAGGCGGCCGATCAAGGATGTTTGCCAAAATATAAAAGTTTCTGGACCACTAGGAAATTAGTCTAAAACAATGTGCAGACACTAGACATGACCATAAAAGTAATAATTTGCACTCCTGGGGCAATTTTGTTGACACAATTGAGATAGCTCAAAAATGAGAAATTTCAGCAGGCGGCCGATCATGGATTTTTCCCAAAATATAACAGTTTCTGGATGACTAGGAAATTAGTCTAAAACAATGTGCAGACACTAGACATGACCATAAAAGTAATAATTTGCACTCCTGGGGCAATTTTGTTGACACAATTGAGATAGCTCAAAAATGAGAAATTTCAACAATTTTAGTCTAACACAATGTGCAGACACTAGACATGACCATAAAAGTAATAATTTGCACTCCTGGGGCAATTTTGTTGTCAAAATTGAGATAGCTCAAAAATGAGAAATTTCAGCAGGCGGCCGGTCATGGATGTTTGCCAAAATATAAATGTTTCTGTATGACTAGGAAATTAGTCTAAAACAATGTGCAGACACTAGACATGACCATAAAAGTAATAATTTGCACTCCTGGGGCATTTTTGTTGACAAAATTGAGATAGCTCAAAAATGAGAAATTTCAGCAGGCGGCCGGTCATGGATGTTTGCCAAAATATAAAAGTTTCTGGACCACTAGGAAATTAGTCTAAAACAATGTGCAGACACTAGACATGACCATAAAAGTAATAATTTGCACTCCTGGGGCAATTTTGTTGACAAAATTGAGATAGCTCAAAAATGAGAAATTTCAACAGGCGGCCGATCATGGATTTTTCCCAAAATATAACAGTTTCTGTATGACTAGGAAATTAGTCTAAAACAATGTGCAGACACTAGACATGACCATAAAAGTAATAATTTGCACTCCTGGGGCAATTTTGTTGACAAAATTGAGATAGCTCAAAAATGAGAAATTTCAACAGGCGGCCGATCATGGATTTTTCCCAAAATATAACAGTTTCTGGATGACTAGGAAATTAGTCTAAAACAATGTGCAGACACTAGACATGACCATAAAAGTAATAATTTGCACTCCTGGGGCAATTTTGTTGTCAAAATTGAGATAGCTCAAAAATGAGAAATTTCAGCAGGCGGCCAGTCATGGATGTTTGCCAAAATATAAATGTTTCTGTATGACTAGGAAATTAGTCTAAAACAATGTGCAGACACTAGACATGACCATAAAAGTAATAATTTGCACTCCTGGGGCATTTTTGTTGACAAAATTGAGATAGCTCAAAAATGAGAAATTTCAGCAGGCGGCCGATCATGGATTTTTCCCAAAATATAACAGTTTCTGTATGACTAGGAAATTAGTCTAAAACAATGTGCAGACACTAGACATGACCATAAAAGTAATAATTTGCACTCCTGGGGCAATTTTGTTGACAAAATTGAGATAGCTCAAAAATGAGAAATTTCAACAGGCGGCCGATCATGGATTTTTCCCAAAATATAACAGTTTCTGGATGACTAGGAAATTAGTCTAAAACAATGTGCAGACACTAGACATGACCATAAAAGTAATAATTTGCACTCCTGGGGCACTTTTGTTGACAAAATTGAGATAGCTCAAAAATGAGAAATTTCAACAGGCGGCCAATCATGGATTTTTCCCAAAATATAACAGTTTCTGGACGACTAGGAAATTAGTCTAAAACAATGTGCAGACACTAGACATGACCATAAAAGTAATAATTTGCACTCCTGGGGCAATTTTGTTGTCAAAATTGAGATAGCTCAAAAATGAGAAATTTCAGCAGGCGGCCGGTCATGGATGTTTGCCAAAATATAAAAGTTTCTGGACCACTAGGAAATTAGTCTAAAACAATGTGCAGACACTAGACATGACCATAAAAGTAATAATTTGCACTCCTGGGGCAATTTTGTTGACAAAATTGAGATAGCTCAAAAATGAGAAATTTCAACAGGCTGCCGATCATGGATTTTTCCCAAAATATAACAGTTTCTGTATGACTAGGAAATTAGTCTAAAACAATGTGCAGACACTAGACATGACCATAAAAGTAATAATTTGCACTCCTGGGGCAATTTTGTTGACAAAATTGAGATAGCTCAAAAATGAGACATTTCAACAGGCGGCCAATCATGGATTTTCCCCAAAATATAACAGTTTCTGGATGACTAGGAAATTAGTCTAAAACAATGTGCAGACACTAGACATGACCATAAAAGTAATAATTTGCACTCCTGGGGCAATTTTGTTGACACAATTGAGATAGCTCAAAAATGAGAAATTTCAACACACGGCCGATCATGGATTTTTCCCAAAATATAACAGTTTCTGGATGACTAGGAAATTAGTCTAAAACAATGTGCAGACACTAGACATGACCATAAAAGTAATAATTTGCACTCCTGGGGCACTTTTGTTGACAAAATTGAGATAGCTCAAAAATGAGAAATTTCAACAGGCGGCCGATCATGGATTTTTCCCAAAATATAACAGTTTCTGGATGACTAGGAAATTAGTCTAAAACAATGTGCAGACACTAGACATGACCATAAAAGTAATAATTTGCACTCCTGGGGCAATTTTGTTGACACAATTGAGATAGCTCAAAAATGAGAAATTTCAACAATGTTAGTCTAACACAATGTGCAGACACTAGACATGACCATAAAAGTAATAATTTGCACTCCTGGGGCAATTTTGTTGTCAAAATTGAGATAGCTCAAAAATGAGAAATTTCAGCAGGCGGCCGGTCATGGATGTTTGCCAAAATATAAATGTTTCTGTATGACTAGGAAATTAGTCTAAAACAATGTGCAGACACTAGACATGACCATAAAAGTAATAATTTGCACTCCTGGGGCAATTTTGTTGACACAATTGAGATAGCTCAAAAATGAGAAATTTCAACAATTTTAGTCTAACACAATGTGCAGACACTAGACATGACCATAAAAGTAATAATTTGCACTCCTGGGGCAATTTTGTTGTCAAAATTGAGATAGCTCAAAAATGAGAAATTTCAGCAGGCGGCCGGTCATGGATGTTTGCCAAAATATAAATGTTTCTGGACCACTAGGAAATTAGTCTAAAACAATGTGCAGACACTAGACATGACCATAATAGTAATAATTTGCACTCCTCGGGCAATTCCGTTGACAAAATTGAGATAGCTCAAAAATGAGAAATTTCAACAATTTTAGTCTAACACAATGTGCAGACACTAGACATGACCATAAAAGTAATAATTTGCACTCCTGGGGCAATTTTGTTGTCAAAATTGAGATAGCTCAAAAATGAGAAATTTCAGCAGGCGGCCGGTCATGGATGTTTGCCAAAATATAAATGTTTCTGGACCACTAGGAAATTAGTCTAAAACAATGAGCAGACACTAGACATGACCATAAAAGTAATAATTTGCACTCCTGGGGCAATTTTTTTGACAAAATTGAGATAGCTCAAAAATGAGAAATTTCAACAGGCGGCCGATCATGGATTTTTCCCAAAATATAACAGTTTCTGGATGACTAGGAAATTAGTCTAAAACAATGTGCAAACACTAGACATGACCATAAAAGTAATAATTTGCACTCCTGGGGCACTTTTGTTGACAAAATTGAGATAGCTCAAAAATGAGAAATTTCAACAGGCGGCCGATCATGGATTTTTCCCAAAATATAACAGTTTCTGGATGACTAGGAAATTAGTCTAAAACAATGTGCAGACACTAGACATGACCATAAAAGTAATAATTTGCACTCCTGGGGCAATTTTGTTGACACAATTGAGATAGCTCAAAAATGAGAAATTTCAACAGGCGGCCGATCATGGATTTTTCCCAAAATATAACAGTTTCTGGATGACTAGGAAATTAGTCTAAAACAATGTGCAGACACTAGACATGACCATAAAAGTAATAATTTGCACTCCTGGGGCAATTTTGTTGACACAATTGAGATAGCTCAAAAATGAGAAATTTCAACAGGCGGCCGATCATGGATTTTTCCCAAAATATAACAGTTTCTGTATGACTAGGAAATTAGTCTAAAACAATGTGCAGACACTAGACATGACCATAAAAGTAATAATTTGCACTCCTGGGGCAATTTTGTTGACAAAATTGAGATAGCTCAAAAATGAGAAATTTCAACAGGCGGCCGATCATGGATTTTTCCCAAAATATAACAGTTTCTGGATGACTAGGAAATTAGTCTAAAACAATATGCAGACACTAGACATGACCATAAAAGTAATAATTTGCACTCCTGGGGCACTTTTGTTGACAAAATTGAGATAGCTCAAAAATGAGAAATTTCAACAGGCGGCCGATCATGGATTTTTCCCAAAATATAACAGTTTCTGGATGACTAGGAAATTAGTCTAAAACAATGTGCAGACACTAGACATGACCATAAAAGTAATAATTTGCACTCCTGGGGCATTTTTGTTGACAAAATTGAGATAGCTCAAAAATGAGAAATTTCAGCAGGCGGCCGGTCATGGATGTTTGCCAAAATATAACAGTTTCTGTATGACTAGGAAATTAGTCTAAAACAATGTGCAGACACTAGACATGACCATAAAAGTAATAATTTGCACTCCTGGGGCAATTTTGTTGACAAAATTGAGATAGCTCAAAAATGAGACATTTCAACAGGCGGCCAATCATGGATTTTCCCCAAAATATAACAGTTTCTGGATGACTAGGAAATTAGTCTAAAACAATGTGCAGACACTAGACATGACCATAAAAGTAATAATTTGCACTCCTGGGGCAATTTTGTTGACACAATTGAGATAGCTCAAAAATGAGAAATTTCAACACACGGCCGATCATGGATTTTTCCCAAAATATAACAGTTTCTGGATGACTAGGAAATTAGTCTAAAACAATGTGCAGACACTAGACATGACCATAAAAGTAATAATTTGCACTCCTGGGGCACTTTTGTTGACAAAATTGAGATAGCTCAAAAATGAGAAATTTCAACAGGCGGCCGATCATGGATTTTTCCCAAAATATAACAGTTTCTGGATGACTAGGAAATTAGTCTAAAACAATGTGCAGACACTAGACATGACCATAAAAGTAATAATTTGCACTCCTGGGGCAATTTTGTTGACACAATTGAGATAGCTCAAAAATGAGAAATTTCAACAATGTTAGTCTAACACAATGTGCAGACACTAGACATGACCATAAAAGTAATAATTTGCACTCCTGGGGCAATTTTGTTGTCAAAATTGAGATAGCTCAAAAATGAGAAATTTCAGCAGGCGGCCGGTCATGGATGTTTGCCAAAATATAAATGTTTCTGTATGACTAGGAAATTAGTCTAAAACAATGTGCAGACACTAGACATGACCATAAAAGTAATAATTTGCACTCCTGGGGCAATTTTGTTGACACAATTGAGATAGCTCAAAAATGAGAAATTTCAACAATTTTAGTCTAACACAATGTGCAGACACTAGACATGACCATAAAAGTAATAATTTGCACTCCTGGGGCAATTTTGTTGTCAAAATTGAGATAGCTCAAAAATGAGAAATTTCAGCAGGCGGCCGGTCATGGATGTTTGCCAAAATATAAATGTTTCTGGACCACTAGGAAATTAGTCTAAAACAATGTGCAGACACTAGACATGACCATAATAGTAATAATTTGCACTCCTCGGGCAATTCCGTTGACAAAATTGAGATAGCTCAAAAATGAGAAATTTCAACAATTTTAGTCTAACACAATGTGCAGACACTAGACATGACCATAAAAGTAATAATTTGCACTCCTGGGGCAATTTTGTTGTCAAAATTGAGATAGCTCAAAAATGAGAAATTTCAGCAGGCGGCCGGTCATGGATGTTTGCCAAAATATAAATGTTTCTGGACCACTAGGAAATTAGTCTAAAACAATGAGCAGACACTAGACATGACCATAAAAGTAATAATTTGCACTCCTGGGGCAATTTTTTTGACAAAATTGAGATAGCTCAAAAATGAGAAATTTCAACAGGCGGCCGATCATGGATTTTTCCCAAAATATAACAGTTTCTGGATGACTAGGAAATTAGTCTAAAACAATGTGCAAACACTAGACATGACCATAAAAGTAATAATTTGCACTCCTGGGGCACTTTTGTTGACAAAATTGAGATAGCTCAAAAATGAGAAATTTCAACAGGCGGCCGATCATGGATTTTTCCCAAAATATAACAGTTTCTGGATGACTAGGAAATTAGTCTAAAACAATGTGCAGACACTAGACATGACCATAAAAGTAATAATTTGCACTCCTGGGGCAATTTTGTTGACACAATTGAGATAGCTCAAAAATGAGAAATTTCAACAGGCGGCCGATCATGGATTTTTCCCAAAATATAACAGTTTCTGGATGACTAGGAAATTAGTCTAAAACAATGTGCAGACACTAGACATGACCATAAAAGTAATAATTTGCACTCCTGGGGCAATTTTGTTGACACAATTGAGATAGCTCAAAAATGAGAAATTTCAACAGGCGGCCGATCATGGATTTTTCCCAAAATATAACAGTTTCTGTATGACTAGGAAATTAGTCTAAAACAATGTGCAGACACTAGACATGACCATAAAAGTAATAATTTGCACTCCTGGGGCAATTTTGTTGACAAAATTGAGATAGCTCAAAAATGAGAAATTTCAACAGGCGGCCGATCATGGATTTTTCCCAAAATATAACAGTTTCTGGATGACTAGGAAATTAGTCTAAAACAATATGCAGACACTAGACATGACCATAAAAGTAATAATTTGCACTCCTGGGGCACTTTTGTTGACAAAATTGAGATAGCTCAAAAATGAGAAATTTCAACAGGCGGCCGATCATGGATTTTTCCCAAAATATAACAGTTTCTGGATGACTAGGAAATTAGTCTAAAACAATGTGCAGACACTAGACATGACCATAAAAGTAATAATTTGCACTCCTGGGGCATTTTTGTTGACAAAATTGAGATAGCTCAAAAATGAGAAATTTCAGCAGGCGGCCGGTCATGGATGTTTGCCAAAATATAAAAGTTTCTGGACCACTAGGAAATTAGTCTAAAACAATGTGCAGACACTAGACATGACCATAAAAGTAATAATTTGCACTCCTGGGGCAATTTTGTTGACAAAATTGAGATAGCTCAAAAATGAGAAATTTCAACAGGCGGCCGATCATGGATTTTTCCCAAAATATAACAGTTTCTGTATGACTAGGAAATTAGTCTAAAACAATGTGCAGACACTAGACATGACCATAAAAGTAATAATTTGCACTCCTGGGGCAATTTTGTTGACAAAATTGAGATAGCTCAAAAATGAGAAATTTCAACAGGCGGCCGATCATGGATTTTTCCCAAAATATAACAGTTTCTGGATGACTAGGAAATTAGTCTAAAACAATGTGCAGACACTAGACATGACCATAAAAGTAATAATTTGCACTCCTGGGGCAATTTTGTTGTCAAAATTGAGATAGCTCAAAAATGAGAAATTTCAGCAGGCGGCCAGTCATGGATGTTTGCCAAAATATAAATGTTTCTGTATGACTAGGAAATTAGTCTAAAACAATGTGCAGACACTAGACATGACCATAAAAGTAATAATTTGCACTCCTGGGGCATTTTTGTTGACAAAATTGAGATAGCTCAAAAATGAGAAATTTCAGCAGGCGGCCGATCATGGATTTTTCCCAAAATATAACAGTTTCTGTATGACTAGGAAATTAGTCTAAAACAATGTGCAGACACTAGACATGACCATAAAAGTAATAATTTGCACTCCTGGGGCAATTTTGTTGACAAAATTGAGATAGCTCAAAAATGAGAAATTTCAACAGGCGGCCGATCATGGATTTTTCCCAAAATATAACAGTTTCTGGATGACTAGGAAATTAGTCTAAAACAATGTGCAGACACTAGACATGACCATAAAAGTAATAATTTGCACTCCTGGGGCACTTTTGTTGACAAAATTGAGATAGCTCAAAAATGAGAAATTTCAACAGGCGGCCAATCATGGATTTTTCCCAAAATATAACAGTTTCTGGACGACTAGGAAATTAGTCTAAAACAATGTGCAGACACTAGACATGACCATAAAAGTAATAATTTGCACTCCTGGGGCAATTTTGTTGTCAAAATTGAGATAGCTCAAAAATGAGAAATTTCAGCAGGCGGCCGGTCATGGATGTTTGCCAAAATATAAAAGTTTCTGGACCACTAGGAAATTAGTCTAAAACAATGTGCAGACACTAGACATGACCATAAAAGTAATAATTTGCACTCCTGGGGCAATTTTGTTGACAAAATTGAGATAGCTCAAAAATGAGAAATTTCAACAGGCTGCCGATCATGGATTTTTCCCAAAATATAACAGTTTCTGTATGACTAGGAAATTAGTCTAAAACAATGTGCAGACACTAGACATGACCATAAAAGTAATAATTTGCACTCCTGGGGCAATTTTGTTGACAAAATTGAGATAGCTCAAAAATGAGACATTTCAACAGGCGGCCAATCATGGATTTTCCCCAAAATATAACAGTTTCTGGATGACTAGGAAATTAGTCTAAAACAATGTGCAGACACTAGACATGACCATAAAAGTAATAATTTGCACTCCTGGGGCAATTTTGTTGACACAATTGAGATAGCTCAAAAATGAGAAATTTCAACACACGGCCGATCATGGATTTTTCCCAAAATATAACAGTTTCTGGATGACTAGGAAATTAGTCTAAAACAATGTGCAGACACTAGACATGACCATAAAAGTAATAATTTGCACTCCTGGGGCACTTTTGTTGACAAAATTGAGATAGCTCAAAAATGAGAAATTTCAACAGGCGGCCGATCATGGATTTTTCCCAAAATATAACAGTTTCTGGATGACTAGGAAATTAGTCTAAAACAATGTGCAGACACTAGACATGACCATAAAAGTAATAATTTGCACTCCTGGGGCACTTTTGTTGACAAAATTGAGATAGCTCAAAAATGAGAAATTTCAACAGGCGGCCGATCATGGATTTTTCCCAAAATATAACAGTTTCTGGATGACTAGGAAATTAGTCTAAAACAATGTGCAGACACTAGACATGACCATAAAAGTAATAATTTGCACTCCTGGGGCAATTTTGTTGACACAATTGAGATAGCTCAAAAATGAGAAATTTCAACAGGCGGCCGATCATGGATTTTTCCCAAAATATAACAGTTTCTGGATGACTAGGAAATTAGTCTAAAACAATGTGCAGACACTAGACATGACCATAAAAGTAATAATTTGCACTCCTGGGGCAATTTTGTTGACACAATTGAGATAGCTCAAAAATGAGAAATTTCAACAGGCGGCCGATCATGGATTTTTCCCAAAATATAACAGTTTCTGTATGACTAGGAAATTAGTCTAAAACAATGTGCAGACACTAGACATGACCATAAAAGTAATAATTTGCACTCCTGGGGCAATTTTGTTGACAAAATTGAGATAGCTCAAAAATGAGAAATTTCAACAGGCGGCCGATCATGGATTTTTCCCAAAATATAACAGTTTCTGGATGACTAGGAAATTAGTCTAAAACAATATGCAGACACTAGACATGACCATAAAAGTAATAATTTGCACTCCTGGGGCACTTTTGTTGACAAAATTGAGATAGCTCAAAAATGAGAAATTTCAACAGGCGGCCGATCATGGATTTTTCCCAAAATATAACAGTTTCTGGATGACTAGGAAATTAGTCTAAAACAATGTGCAGACACTAGACATGACCATAAAAGTAATAATTTGCACTCCTGGGGCAATTTTGTTGACACAATTGAGATAGCTCAAAAATGAGAAATTTCAGCAGGCGGCCGGTCATGGATGTTTGCCAAAATATAAAAGTTTCTGGACCACTAGGAAATTAGTCTAAAACAATGTGCAGACACTAGACATGACCATAAAAGTAATAATTTGCACTCCTGGGGCAATTTTGTTGACAAAATTGAGATAGCTCAAAAATGAGAAATTTCAACAGGCGGCCGATCATGGATTTTTCCCAAAATATAACAGTTTCTGTATGACTAGGAAATTAGTCTAAAACAATGTGCAGACACTAGACATGACCATAAAAGTAATAATTTGCACTCCTGGGGCAATTTTGTTGACAAAATTGAGATAGCTCAAAAATGAGAAATTTCAACAGGCGGCCGATCATGGATTTTTCCCAAAATATAACAGTTTCTGGATGACTAGGAAATTAGTCTAAAACAATGTGCAGACACTAGACATGACCATAAAAGTAATAATTTGCACTCCTGGGGCAATTTTGTTGTCAAAATTGAGATAGCTCAAAAATGAGAAATTTCAGCAGGCGGCCAGTCATGGATGTTTGCCAAAATATAAATGTTTCTGTATGACTAGGAAATTAGTCTAAAACAATGTGCAGACACTAGACATGACCATAAAAGTAATAATTTGCACTCCTGGGGCATTTTTGTTGACAAAATTGAGATAGCTCAAAAATGAGAAATTTCAGCAGGCGGCCGATCATGGATTTTTCCCAAAATATAACAGTTTCTGTATGACTAGGAAATTAGTCTAAAACAATGTGCAGACACTAGACATGACCATAAAAGTAATAATTTGCACTCCTGGGGCAATTTTGTTGTCAAAATTGAGATAGCTCAAAAATGAGAAATTTCAGCAGGCGGCCGGTCATGGATGTTTGCCAAAATATAAATGTTTCTGGACCACTAGGAAATTAGTCTAAAACAATGTGCAGACACTAGACATGACCATAAAAGTAATAATTTGCACTCCTGGGGCAATTTTGTTGACACAATTGAGATAGCTCAAAAATGAGAAATTTCAACAGGCGGCCGATCATGGATTTTTCCCAAAATATAACAGTTTCTGTATGACTAGGAAATTAGTCTAAAACAATGTGCAGACACTAGACATGACCATAAAAGTAATAATTTGCACTCCTGGGGCAATTTTGTTGACAAAATTGAGATAGCTCAAAAATGAGAAATTTCAACAGGCGGCCGATCATGGATTTTTCCCAAAATATAACAGTTTCTGGATGACTAGGAAATTAGTCTAAAACAATATGCAGACACTAGACATGACCATAAAAGTAATAATTTGCACTCCTGGGGCACTTTTGTTGACAAAATTGAGATAGCTCAAAAATGAGAAATTTCAACAGGCGGCCGATCATGGATTTTTCCCAAAATATAACAGTTTCTGGATGACTAGGAAATTAGTCTAAAACAATGTGCAGACACTAGACATGACCATAAAAGTAATAATTTGCACTCCTGGGGCATTTTTGTTGACAAAATTGAGATAGCTCAAAAATGAGAAATTTCAGCAGGCGGCCGGTCATGGATGTTTGCCAAAATATAAAAGTTTCTGGACCACTAGGAAATTAGTCTAAAACAATGTGCAGACACTAGACATGACCATAAAAGTAATAATTTGCACTCCTGGGGCAATTTTGTTGACAAAATTGAGATAGCTCAAAAATGAGAAATTTCAACAGGCGGCCGATCATGGATTTTTCCCAAAATATAACAGTTTCTGTATGACTAGGAAATTAGTCTAAAACAATGTGCAGACACTAGACATGACCATAAAAGTAATAATTTGCACTCCTGGGGCAATTTTGTTGACAAAATTGAGATAGCTCAAAAATGAGAAATTTCAACAGGCGGCCGATCATGGATTTTTCCCAAAATATAACAGTTTCTGGATGACTAGGAAATTAGTCTAAAACAATGTGCAGACACTAGACATGACCATAAAAGTAATAATTTGCACTCCTGGGGCAATTTTGTTGTCAAAATTGAGATAGCTCAAAAATGAGAAATTTCAGCAGGCGGCCAGTCATGGATGTTTGCCAAAATATAAATGTTTCTGTATGACTAGGAAATTAGTCTAAAACAATGTGCAGACACTAGACATGACCATAAAAGTAATAATTTGCACTCCTGGGGCATTTTTGTTGACAAAATTGAGATAGCTCAAAAATGAGAAATTTCAGCAGGCGGCCGATCATGGATTTTTCCCAAAATATAACAGTTTCTGTATGACTAGGAAATTAGTCTAAAACAATGTGCAGACACTAGACATGACCATAAAAGTAATAATTTGCACTCCTGGGGCAATTTTGTTGACAAAATTGAGATAGCTCAAAAATGAGAAATTTCAACAGGCGGCCGATCATGGATTTTTCCCAAAATATAACAGTTTCTGGATGACTAGGAAATTAGTCTAAAACAATGTGCAGACACTAGACATGACCATAAAAGTAATAATTTGCACTCCTGGGGCACTTTTGTTGACAAAATTGAGATAGCTCAAAAATGAGAAATTTCAACAGGCGGCCAATCATGGATTTTTCCCAAAATATAACAGTTTCTGGACGACTAGGAAATTAGTCTAAAACAATGTGCAGACACTAGACATGACCATAAAAGTAATAATTTGCACTCCTGGGGCAATTTTGTTGTCAAAATTGAGATAGCTCAAAAATGAGAAATTTCAGCAGGCGGCCGGTCATGGATGTTTGCCAAAATATAAAAGTTTCTGGACCACTAGGAAATTAGTCTAAAACAATGTGCAGACACTAGACATGACCATAAAAGTAATAATTTGCACTCCTGGGGCAATTTTGTTGACAAAATTGAGATAGCTCAAAAATGAGAAATTTCAACAGGCTGCCGATCATGGATTTTTCCCAAAATATAACAGTTTCTGTATGACTAGGAAATTAGTCTAAAACAATGTGCAGACACTAGACATGACCATAAAAGTAATAATTTGCACTCCTGGGGCAATTTTGTTGACAAAATTGAGATAGCTCAAAAATGAGACATTTCAACAGGCGGCCAATCATGGATTTTCCCCAAAATATAACAGTTTCTGGATGACTAGGAAATTAGTCTAAAACAATGTGCAGACACTAGACATGACCATAAAAGTAATAATTTGCACTCCTGGGGCAATTTTGTTGACACAATTGAGATAGCTCAAAAATGAGAAATTTCAACACACGGCCGATCATGGATTTTTCCCAAAATATAACAGTTTCTGGATGACTAGGAAATTAGTCTAAAACAATGTGCAGACACTAGACATGACCATAAAAGTAATAATTTGCACTCCTGGGGCACTTTTGTTGACAAAATTGAGATAGCTCAAAAATGAGAAATTTCAACAGGCGGCCGATCATGGATTTTTCCCAAAATATAACAGTTTCTGGATGACTAGGAAATTAGTCTAAAACAATGTGCAGACACTAGACATGACCATAAAAGTAATAATTTGCACTCCTGGGGCACTTTTGTTGACAAAATTGAGATAGCTCAAAAATGAGAAATTTCAACAGGCGGCCGATCATGGATTTTTCCCAAAATATAACAGTTTCTGGATGACTAGGAAATTAGTCTAAAACAATGTGCAGACACTAGACATGACCATAAAAGTAATAATTTGCACTCCTGGGGCAATTTTGTTGACACAATTGAGATAGCTCAAAAATGAGAAATTTCAACAGGCGGCCGATCATGGATTTTTCCCAAAATATAACAGTTTCTGGATGACTAGGAAATTAGTCTAAAACAATGTGCAGACACTAGACATGACCATAAAAGTAATAATTTGCACTCCTGGGGCAATTTTGTTGACACAATTGAGATAGCTCAAAAATGAGAAATTTCAACAGGCGGCCGATCATGGATTTTTCCCAAAATATAACAGTTTCTGTATGACTAGGAAATTAGTCTAAAACAATGTGCAGACACTAGACATGACCATAAAAGTAATAATTTGCACTCCTGGGGCAATTTTGTTGACAAAATTGAGATAGCTCAAAAATGAGAAATTTCAACAGGCGGCCGATCATGGATTTTTCCCAAAATATAACAGTTTCTGGATGACTAGGAAATTAGTCTAAAACAATATGCAGACACTAGACATGACCATAAAAGTAATAATTTGCACTCCTGGGGCACTTTTGTTGACAAAATTGAGATAGCTCAAAAATGAGAAATTTCAACAGGCGGCCGATCATGGATTTTTCCCAAAATATAACAGTTTCTGGATGACTAGGAAATTAGTCTAAAACAATGTGCAGACACTAGACATGACCATAAAAGTAATAATTTGCACTCCTGGGGCAATTTTGTTGACACAATTGAGATAGCTCAAAAATGAGAAATTTCAGCAGGCGGCCGGTCATGGATGTTTGCCAAAATATAAAAGTTTCTGGACCACTAGGAAATTAGTCTAAAACAATGTGCAGACACTAGACATGACCATAAAAGTAATAATTTGCACTCCTGGGGCAATTTTGTTGACAAAATTGAGATAGCTCAAAAATGAGAAATTTCAACAGGCGGCCGATCATGGATTTTTCCCAAAATATAACAGTTTCTGTATGACTAGGAAATTAGTCTAAAACAATGTGCAGACACTAGACATGACCATAAAAGTAATAATTTGCACTCCTGGGGCAATTTTGTTGACAAAATTGAGATAGCTCAAAAATGAGAAATTTCAACAGGCGGCCGATCATGGATTTTTCCCAAAATATAACAGTTTCTGGATGACTAGGAAATTAGTCTAAAACAATGTGCAGACACTAGACATGACCATAAAAGTAATAATTTGCACTCCTGGGGCAATTTTGTTGTCAAAATTGAGATAGCTCAAAAATGAGAAATTTCAGCAGGCGGCCAGTCATGGATGTTTGCCAAAATATAAATGTTTCTGTATGACTAGGAAATTAGTCTAAAACAATGTGCAGACACTAGACATGACCATAAAAGTAATAATTTGCACTCCTGGGGCATTTTTGTTGACAAAATTGAGATAGCTCAAAAATGAGAAATTTCAGCAGGCGGCCGATCATGGATTTTTCCCAAAATATAACAGTTTCTGTATGACTAGGAAATTAGTCTAAAACAATGTGCAGACACTAGACATGACCATAAAAGTAATAATTTGCACTCCTGGGGCAATTTTGTTGACAAAATTGAGATAGCTCAAAAATGAGAAATTTCAACAGGCGGCCGATCATGGATTTTTCCCAAAATATAACAGTTTCTGGATGACTAGGAAATTAGTCTAAAACAATGTGCAGACACTAGACATGACCATAAAAGTAATAATTTGCACTCCTGGGGCACTTTTGTTGACAAAATTGAGATAGCTCAAAAATGAGAAATTTCAACAGGCGGCCAATCATGGATTTTTCCCAAAATATAACAGTTTCTGGACGACTAGGAAATTAGTCTAAAACAATGTGCAGACACTAGACATGACCATAAAAGTAATAATTTGCACTCCTGGGGCAATTTTGTTGTCAAAATTGAGATAGCTCAAAAATGAGAAATTTCAGCAGGCGGCCGGTCATGGATGTTTGCCAAAATATAAAAGTTTCTGGACCACTAGGAAATTAGTCTAAAACAATGTGCAGACACTAGACATGACCATAAAAGTAATAATTTGCACTCCTGGGGCAATTTTGTTGACAAAATTGAGATAGCTCAAAAATGAGAAATTTCAACAGGCTGCCGATCATGGATTTTTCCCAAAATATAACAGTTTCTGTATGACTAGGAAATTAGTCTAAAACAATGTGCAGACACTAGACATGACCATAAAAGTAATAATTTGCACTCCTGGGGCAATTTTGTTGACAAAATTGAGATAGCTCAAAAATGAGACATTTCAACAGGCGGCCAATCATGGATTTTCCCCAAAATATAACAGTTTCTGGATGACTAGGAAATTAGTCTAAAACAATGTGCAGACACTAGACATGACCATAAAAGTAATAATTTGCACTCCTGGGGCAATTTTGTTGACACAATTGAGATAGCTCAAAAATGAGAAATTTCAACACACGGCCGATCATGGATTTTTCCCAAAATATAACAGTTTCTGGATGACTAGGAAATTAGTCTAAAACAATGTGCAGACACTAGACATGACCATAAAAGTAATAATTTGCACTCCTGGGGCACTTTTGTTGACAAAATTGAGATAGCTCAAAAATGAGAAATTTCAACAGGCGGCCGATCATGGATTTTTCCCAAAATATAACAGTTTCTGGATGACTAGGAAATTAGTCTAAAACAATGTGCAGACACTAGACATGACCATAAAAGTAATAATTTGCACTCCTGGGGCAATTTTGTTGACACAATTGAGATAGCTCAAAAATGAGAAATTTCAACAATGTTAGTCTAACACAATGTGCAGACACTAGACATGACCATAAAAGTAATAATTTGCACTCCTGGGGCAATTTTGTTGTCAAAATTGAGATAGCTCAAAAATGAGAAATTTCAGCAGGCGGCCGGTCATGGATGTTTGCCAAAATATAAATGTTTCTGTATGACTAGGAAATTAGTCTAAAACAATGTGCAGACACTAGACATGACCATAAAAGTAATAATTTGCACTCCTGGGGCAATTTTGTTGACACAATTGAGATAGCTCAAAAATGAGAAATTTCAACAATTTTAGTCTAACACAATGTGCAGACACTAGACATGACCATAAAAGTAATAATTTGCACTCCTGGGGCAATTTTGTTGTCAAAATTGAGATAGCTCAAAAATGAGAAATTTCAGCAGGCGGCCGGTCATGGATGTTTGCCAAAATATAAATGTTTCTGGACCACTAGGAAATTAGTCTAAAACAATGTGCAGACACTAGACATGACCATAATAGTAATAATTTGCACTCCTCGGGCAATTCCGTTGACAAAATTGAGATAGCTCAAAAATGAGAAATTTCAACAATTTTAGTCTAACACAATGTGCAGACACTAGACATGACCATAAAAGTAATAATTTGCACTCCTGGGGCAATTTTGTTGTCAAAATTGAGATAGCTCAAAAATGAGAAATTTCAGCAGGCGGCCGGTCATGGATGTTTGCCAAAATATAAATGTTTCTGGACCACTAGGAAATTAGTCTAAAACAATGAGCAGACACTAGACATGACCATAAAAGTAATAATTTGCACTCCTGGGGCACTTTTGTTGACAAAATTGAGATAGCTCAAAAATGAGAAATTTCAACAGGCGGCCGATCAAGGATGTTTGCCAAAATATAAAAGTTTCTGGACCACTAGGAAATTAGTCTAAAACAATGTGCAGACACTAGACATGACCATAAAAGTAATAATTTGCACTCCTGGGGCAATTTTGTTGACACAATTGAGATAGCTCAAAAATGAGAAATTTCAGCAGGCGGCCGATCATGGATTTTTCCCAAAATATAACAGTTTCTGGATGACTAGGAAATTAGTCTAAAACAATGTGCAGACACTAGACATGACCATAAAAGTAATAATTTGCACTCCTGGGGCAATTTTGTTGACACAATTGAGATAGCTCAAAAATGAGAAATTTCAACAATTTTAGTCTAACACAATGTGCAGACACTAGACATGACCATAAAAGTAATAATTTGCACTCCTGGGGCAATTTTGTTGTCAAAATTGAGATAGCTCAAAAATGAGAAATTTCAGCAGGCGGCCGGTCATGGATGTTTGCCAAAATATAAATGTTTCTGTATGACTAGGAAATTAGTCTAAAACAATGTGCAGACACTAGACATGACCATAAAAGTAATAATTTGCACTCCTGGGGCATTTTTGTTGACAAAATTGAGATAGCTCAAAAATGAGAAATTTCAGCAGGCGGCCGGTCATGGATGTTTGCCAAAATATAAAAGTTTCTGGACCACTAGGAAATTAGTCTAAAACAATGTGCAGACACTAGACATGACCATAAAAGTAATAATTTGCACTCCTGGGGCAATTTTGTTGACAAAATTGAGATAGCTCAAAAATGAGAAATTTCAACAGGCGGCCGATCATGGATTTTTCCCAAAATATAACAGTTTCTGTATGACTAGGAAATTAGTCTAAAACAATGTGCAGACACTAGACATGACCATAAAAGTAATAATTTGCACTCCTGGGGCAATTTTGTTGACAAAATTGAGATAGCTCAAAAATGAGAAATTTCAACAGGCGGCCGATCATGGATTTTTCCCAAAATATAACAGTTTCTGGATGACTAGGAAATTAGTCTAAAACAATGTGCAGACACTAGACATGACCATAAAAGTAATAATTTGCACTCCTGGGGCAATTTTGTTGTCAAAATTGAGATAGCTCAAAAATGAGAAATTTCAGCAGGCGGCCAGTCATGGATGTTTGCCAAAATATAAATGTTTCTGTATGACTAGGAAATTAGTCTAAAACAATGTGCAGACACTAGACATGACCATAAAAGTAATAATTTGCACTCCTGGGGCATTTTTATTGACAAAATTGAGATAGCTCATAAATGAGAAATTTCAGCAGGCGGCCGATCATGGATTTTTCCCAAAATATAACAGTTTCTGTATGACTAGGAAATTAGTCTAAAACAATGTGCAGACACTAGACATGACCATAAAAGTAATAATTTGCACTCCTGGGGCACTTTTGTTGACAAAATTGAGATAGCTCAAAAATGAGAAATTTCAACAGGCGGCCGATCATGGATTTTTCCCAAAATATAACAGTTTCTGGATGACTAGGAAATTAGTCTAAAACAATGTGCAGACACTAGACATGACCATAAAAGTAATAATTTGCACTCATGGGGCACTTTTGTTGACAAAATTGAGATAGCTCAAAAATGAGAAATTTCAACAGGCGGCCAATCATGGATTTTTCCCAAAATATAACAGTTTCTGGACGACTAGGAAATTAGTCTAAAACAATGTGCAGACACTAGACATGACCATAAAAGTAATAATTTGCACTCCTGGGGCAATTTTGTTGTCAAAATTGAGATAGCTCAAAAATGAGAAATTTCAGCAGGCGGCCGGTCATGGATGTTTGCCAAAATATAAAAGTTTCTGGACCACTAGGAAATTAGTCTAAAACAATGTGCAGACACTAGACATGACCATAAAAGTAATAATTTGCACTCCTGGGGCAATTTTGTTGACAAAATTGAGATAGCTCAAAAATGAGAAATTTCAACAGGCTGCCGATCATGGATTTTTCCCAAAATATAACAGTTTCTGTATGACTAGGAAATTAGTCTAAAACAATGTGCAGACACTAGACATGACCATAAAAGTAATAATTTGCACTCCTGGGGCAATTTTGTTGACAAAATTGAGATAGCTCAAAAATGAGACATTTCAACAGGCGGCCAATCATGGATTTTCCCCAAAATATAACAGTTTCTGGATGACTAGGAAATTAGTCTAAAACAATGTGCAGACACTAGACATGACCATAAAAGTAATAATTTGCACTCCTGGGGCAATTTTGTTGACACAATTGAGATAGCTCAAAAATGAGAAATTTCAACACACGGCCGATCATGGATTTTTCCCAAAATATAACAGTTTCTGGATGACTAGGAAATTAGTCTAAAACAATGTGCAGACACTAGACATGACCATAAAAGTAATAATTTGCACTCCTGGGGCACTTTTGTTGACAAAATTGAGATAGCTCAAAAATGAGAAATTTCAACAGGCGGCCGATCATGGATTTTTCCCAAAATATAACAGTTTCTGGATGACTAGGAAATTAGTCTAAAACAATGTGCAGACACTAGACATGACCATAAAAGTAATAATTTGCACTCCTGGGGCAATTTTGTTGACACAATTGAGATAGCTCAAAAATGAGAAATTTCAACAATGTTAGTCTAACACAATGTGCAGACACTAGACATGACCATAAAAGTAATAATTTGCACTCCTGGGGCAATTTTGTTGTCAAAATTGAGATAGCTCAAAAATGAGAAATTTCAGCAGGCGGCCGGTCATGGATGTTTGCCAAAATATAAATGTTTCTGTATGACTAGGAAATTAGTCTAAAACAATGTGCAGACACTAGACATGACCATAAAAGTAATAATTTGCACTCCTGGGGCAATTTTGTTGACACAATTGAGATAGCTCAAAAATGAGAAATTTCAACAATTTTAGTCTAACACAATGTGCAGACACTAGACATGACCATAAAAGTAATAATTTGCACTCCTGGGGCAATTTTGTTGTCAAAATTGAGATAGCTCAAAAATGAGAAATTTCAGCAGGCGGCCGGTCATGGATGTTTGCCAAAATATAAATGTTTCTGGACCACTAGGAAATTAGTCTAAAACAATGTGCAGACACTAGACATGACCATAATAGTAATAATTTGCACTCCTCGGGCAATTCCGTTGACAAAATTGAGATAGCTCAAAAATGAGAAATTTCAACAATTTTAGTCTAACACAATGTGCAGACACTAGACATGACCATAAAAGTAATAATTTGCACTCCTGGGGCAATTTTGTTGTCAAAATTGAGATAGCTCAAAAATGAGAAATTTCAGCAGGCGGCCGGTCATGGATGTTTGCCAAAATATAAATGTTTCTGGACCACTAGGAAATTAGTCTAAAACAATGAGCAGACACTAGACATGACCATAAAAGTAATAATTTGCACTCCTGGGGCAATTTTTTTGACAAAATTGAGATAGCTCAAAAATGAGAAATTTCAACAGGCGGCCGATCATGGATTTTTCCCAAAATATAACAGTTTCTGGATGACTAGGAAATTAGTCTAAAACAATGTGCAGACACTAGACATGACCATAAAAGTAATAATTTGCACTCCTGGGGCACTTTTGTTGACAAAATTGAGATAGCTCAAAAATGAGAAATTTCAACAGGCGGCCGATCATGGATTTTTCCCAAAATATAACAGTTTCTGGATGACTAGGAAATTAGTCTAAAACAATGTGCAGACACTAGACATGACCATAAAAGTAATAATTTGCACTCCTGGGGCAATTTTGTTGACACAATTGAGATAGCTCAAAAATGAGAAATTTCAACAGGCGGCCGATCATGGATTTTTCCCAAAATATAACAGTTTCTGGATGACTAGGAAATTAGTCTAAAACAATGTGCAGACACTAGACATGACCATAAAAGTAATAATTTGCACTCCTGGGGCAATTTTGTTGACACAATTGAGATAGCTCAAAAATGAGAAATTTCAGCAGGCGGCCGATCATGGATTTTTCCCAAAATATAACAGTTTCTGGATGACTAGGAAATTAGTCTAAAACAATGTGCAGACACTAGACATGACCATAAAAGTAATAATTTGCACTCCTGGGGCAATTTTGTTGACACAATTGAGATAGCTCAAAAATGAGAAATTTCAACAATTTTAGTCTAACACAATGTGCAGACACTAGACATGACCATAAAAGTAATAATTTGCACTCCTGGGGCAATTTTGTTGTCAAAATTGAGATAGCTCAAAAATGAGAAATTTCAGCAGGCGGCCGGTCATGGATGTTTGCCAAAATATAAATGTTTCTGTATGACTAGGAAATTAGTCTAAAACAATGTGCAGACACTAGACATGACCATAAAAGTAATAATTTGCACTCCTGGGGCATTTTTGTTGACAAAATTGAGATAGCTCAAAAATGAGAAATTTCAGCAGGCGGCCGGTCATGGATGTTTGCCAAAATATAAAAGTTTCTGGACCACTAGGAAATTAGTCTAAAACAATGTGCAGACACTAGACATGACCATAAAAGTAATAATTTGCACTCCTGGGGCAATTTTGTTGACAAAATTGAGATAGCTCAAAAATGAGAAATTTCAACAGGCGGCCGATCATGGATTTTTCCCAAAATATAACAGTTTCTGTATGACTAGGAAATTAGTCTAAAACAATGTGCAGACACTAGACATGACCATAAAAGTAATAATTTGCACTCCTGGGGCAATTTTGTTGACAAAATTGAGATAGCTCAAAAATGAGAAATTTCAACAGGCGGCCGATCATGGATTTTTCCCAAAATATAACAGTTTCTGGATGACTAGGAAATTAGTCTAAAACAATGTGCAGACACTAGACATGACCATAAAAGTAATAATTTGCACTCCTGGGGCAATTTTGTTGTCAAAATTGAGATAGCTCAAAAATGAGAAATTTCAGCAGGCGGCCAGTCATGGATGTTTGCCAAAATATAAATGTATGACTAGGAAATTAGTCTAAAACAATGTGCAGACACTAGACATGACCATAAAAGTAATAATTTGCACTCCTGGGGCATTTTTATTGACAAAATTGAGATAGCTCATAAATGAGAAATTTCAGCAGGCGGCCGATCATGGATTTTTCCCAAAATATAACAGTTTCTGTATGACTAGGAAATTAGTCTAAAACAATGTGCAGACACTAGACATGACCATAAAAGTAATAATTTGCACTCCTGGGGCACTTTTGTTGACAAAATTGAGATAGCTCAAAAATGAGAAATTTCAACAGGCGGCCGATCATGGATTTTTCCCAAAATATAACAGTTTCTGGATGACTAGGAAATTAGTCTAAAACAATGTGCAGACACTAGACATGACCATAAAAGTAATAATTTGCACTCATGGGGCACTTTTGTTGACAAAATTGAGATAGCTCAAAAATGAGAAATTTCAACAGGCGGCCAATCATGGATTTTTCCCAAAATATAACAGTTTCTGGACGACTAGGAAATTAGTCTAAAACAATGTGCAGACACTAGACATGACCATAAAAGTAATAATTTGCACTCCTGGGGCAATTTTGTTGTCAAAATTGAGATAGCTCAAAAATGAGAAATTTCAGCAGGCGGCCGGTCATGGATGTTTGCCAAAATATAAAAGTTTCTGGACCACTAGGAAATTAGTCTAAAACAATGTGCAGACACTAGACATGACCATAAAAGTAATAATTTGCACTCCTGGGGCAATTTTGTTGACAAAATTGAGATAGCTCAAAAATGAGAAATTTCAACAGGCTGCCGATCATGGATTTTTCCCAAAATATAACAGTTTCTGTATGACTAGGAAATTAGTCTAAAACAATGTGCAGACACTAGACATGACCATAAAAGTAATAATTTGCACTCCTGGGGCAATTTTGTTGACAAAATTGAGATAGCTCAAAAATGAGACATTTCAACAGGCGGCCAATCATGGATTTTCCCCAAAATATAACAGTTTCTGGATGACTAGGAAATTAGTCTAAAACAATGTGCAGACACTAGACATGACCATAAAAGTAATAATTTGCACTCCTGGGGCAATTTTGTTGACACAATTGAGATAGCTCAAAAATGAGAAATTTCAACACACGGCCGATCATGGATTTTTCCCAAAATATAACAGTTTCTGGATGACTAGGAAATTAGTCTAAAACAATGTGCAGACACTAGACATGACCATAAAAGTAATAATTTGCACTCCTGGGGCACTTTTGTTGACAAAATTGAGATAGCTCAAAAATGAGAAATTTCAACAGGCGGCCGATCATGGATTTTTCCCAAAATATAACAGTTTCTGGATGACTAGGAAATTAGTCTAAAACAATGTGCAGACACTAGACATGACCATAAAAGTAATAATTTGCACTCCTGGGGCAATTTTGTTGACACAATTGAGATAGCTCAAAAATGAGAAATTTCAACAATGTTAGTCTAACACAATGTGCAGACACTAGACATGACCATAAAAGTAATAATTTGCACTCCTGGGGCAATTTTGTTGTCAAAATTGAGATAGCTCAAAAATGAGAAATTTCAGCAGGCGGCCGGTCATGGATGTTTGCCAAAATATAAATGTTTCTGTATGACTAGGAAATTAGTCTAAAACAATGTGCAGACACTAGACATGACCATAAAAGTAATAATTTGCACTCCTGGGGCAATTTTGTTGACACAATTGAGATAGCTCAAAAATGAGAAATTTCAACAATTTTAGTCTAACACAATGTGCAGACACTAGACATGACCATAAAAGTAATAATTTGCACTCCTGGGGCAATTTTGTTGTCAAAATTGAGATAGCTCAAAAATGAGAAATTTCAGCAGGCGGCCGGTCATGGATGTTTGCCAAAATATAAATGTTTCTGGACCACTAGGAAATTAGTCTAAAACAATGTGCAGACACTAGACATGACCATAATAGTAATAATTTGCACTCCTCGGGCAATTCCGTTGACAAAATTGAGATAGCTCAAAAATGAGAAATTTCAACAATTTTAGTCTAACACAATGTGCAGACACTAGACATGACCATAAAAGTAATAATTTGCACTCCTGGGGCAATTTTGTTGTCAAAATTGAGATAGCTCAAAAATGAGAAATTTCAGCAGGCGGCCGGTCATGGATGTTTGCCAAAATATAAATGTTTCTGGACCACTAGGAAATTAGTCTAAAACAATGAGCAGACACTAGACATGACCATAAAAGTAATAATTTGCACTCCTGGGGCAATTTTTTTGACAAAATTGAGATAGCTCAAAAATGAGAAATTTCAACAGGCGGCCGATCATGGATTTTTCCCAAAATATAACAGTTTCTGGATGACTAGGAAATTAGTCTAAAACAATGTGCAGACACTAGACATGACCATAAAAGTAATAATTTGCACTCCTGGGGCACTTTTGTTGACAAAATTGAGATAGCTCAAAAATGAGAAATTTCAACAGGCGGCCGATCATGGATTTTTCCCAAAATATAACAGTTTCTGGATGACTAGGAAATTAGTCTAAAACAATGTGCAGACACTAGACATGACCATAAAAGTAATAATTTGCACTCCTGGGGCAATTTTGTTGACACAATTGAGATAGCTCAAAAATGAGAAATTTCAACAGGCGGCCGATCATGGATTTTTCCCAAAATATAACAGTTTCTGGATGACTAGGAAATTAGTCTAAAACAATGTGCAGACACTAGACATGACCATAAAAGTAATAATTTGCACTCCTGGGGCAATTTTGTTGACACAATTGAGATAGCTCAAAAATGAGAAATTTCAACAGGCGGCCGATCATGGATTTTTCCCAAAATATAACAGTTTCTGTATGACTAGGAAATTAGTCTAAAACAATGTGCAGACACTAGACATGACCATAAAAGTAATAATTTGCACTCCTGGGGCAATTTTGTTGACAAAATTGAGATAGCTCAAAAATGAGAAATTTCAACAGGCGGCCGATCATGGATTTTTCCCAAAATATAACAGTTTCTGGATGACTAGGAAATTAGTCTAAAACAATATGCAGACACTAGACATGACCATAAAAGTAATAATTTGCACTCCTGGGGCACTTTTGTTGACAAAATTGAGATAGCTCAAAAATGAGAAATTTCAACAGGCGGCCGATCATGGATTTTTCCCAAAATATAACAGTTTCTGGATGACTAGGAAATTAGTCTAAAACAATGTGCAGACACTAGACATGACCATAAAAGTAATAATTTGCACTCCTGGGGCAATTTTGTTGACACAATTGAGATAGCTCAAAAATGAGAAATTTCAACAAGCGGCCGATCATGGATTTTTCCCAAAATATAACAGTTTCTGGATGACTAGGAAATTAGTCTAAAACAATGTGCAGACACTAGACATGACCATAAAAGTAATAATTTGCACTCCTGGGGCAATTTTGTTGTCAAAATTGAGATAGCTCAAAAATGAGAAATTTCAGCAGGCGGCCGGTCATGGATGTTTGCCAAAATATAAATGTTTCTGTATGACTAGGAAATTAGTCTAAAACAATGTGCAGACACTAGACATGACCATAAAAGTAATAATTTGCACTCCTGGGGCAATTTTGTTGACACAATTGAGATAGCTCAAAAATGAGAAATTTCAACAATTTTAGTCTAACACAATGTGCAGACACTAGACATGACCATAAAAGTAATAATTTGCACTCCTGGGGCAATTTTGTTGTCAAAATTGAGATAGCTCAAAAATGAGAAATTTCAGCAGGCGGCCGGTCATGGATGTTTGCCAAAATATAAATGTTTCTGGACCACTAGGAAATTAGTCTAAAACAATGTGCAGACACTAGACATGACCATAATAGTAATAATTTGCACTCCTCGGGCAATTCCGTTGACAAAATTGAGATAGCTCAAAAATGAGAAATTTCAACAATTTTAGTCTAACACAATGTGCAGACACTAGACATGACCATAAAAGTAATAATTTGCACTCCTGGGGCAATTTTGTTGTCAAAATTGAGATAGCTCAAAAATGAGAAATTTCAGCAGGCGGCCGGTCATGGATGTTTGCCAAAATATAAATGTTTCTGGACCACTAGGAAATTAGTCTAAAACAATGAGCAGACACTAGACATGACCATAAAAGTAATAATTTGCACTCCTGGGGCACTTTTGTTGACAAAATTGAGATAGCTCAAAAATGAGAAATTTCAACAGGCGGCCGATCAAGGATGTTTGCCAAAATATAAAAGTTTCTGGACCACTAGGAAATTAGTCTAAAACAATGTGCAGACACTAGACATGACCATAAAAGTAATAATTTGCACTCCTGGGGCAATTTTGTTGACACAATTGAGATAGCTCAAAAATGAGAAATTTCAGCAGGCGGCCGATCATGGATTTTTCCCAAAATATAACAGTTTCTGGATGACTAGGAAATTAGTCTAAAACAATGTGCAGACACTAGACATGACCATAAAAGTAATAATTTGCACTCCTGGGGCAATTTTGTTGACACAATTGAGATAGCTCAAAAATGAGAAATTTCAACAATTTTAGTCTAACACAATGTGCAGACACTAGACATGACCATAAAAGTAATAATTTGCACTCCTGGGGCAATTTTGTTGTCAAAATTGAGATAGCTCAAAAATGAGAAATTTCAGCAGGCGGCCGGTCATGGATGTTTGCCAAAATATAAATGTTTCTGTATGACTAGGAAATTAGTCTAAAACAATGTGCAGACACTAGACATGACCATAAAAGTAATAATTTGCACTCCTGGGGCATTTTTGTTGACAAAATTGAGATAGCTCAAAAATGAGAAATTTCAGCAGGCGGCCGGTCATGGATGTTTGCCAAAATATAAAAGTTTCTGGACCACTAGGAAATTAGTCTAAAACAATGTGCAGACACTAGACATGACCATAAAAGTAATAATTTGCACTCCTGGGGCAATTTTGTTGACAAAATTGAGATAGCTCAAAAATGAGAAATTTCAACAGGCGGCCGATCATGGATTTTTCCCAAAATATAACAGTTTCTGTATGACTAGGAAATTAGTCTAAAACAATGTGCAGACACTAGACATGACCATAAAAGTAATAATTTGCACTCCTGGGGCAATTTTGTTGACAAAATTGAGATAGCTCAAAAATGAGAAATTTCAACAGGCGGCCGATCATGGATTTTTCCCAAAATATAACAGTTTCTGGATGACTAGGAAATTAGTCTAAAACAATGTGCAGACACTAGACATGACCATAAAAGTAATAATTTGCACTCCTGGGGCAATTTTGTTGTCAAAATTGAGATAGCTCAAAAATGAGAAATTTCAGCAGGCGGCCAGTCATGGATGTTTGCCAAAATATAAATGTTTCTGTATGACTAGGAAATTAGTCTAAAACAATGTGCAGACACTAGACATGACCATAAAAGTAATAATTTGCACTCCTGGGGCATTTTTATTGACAAAATTGAGATAGCTCAAAAATGAGAAATTTCAGCAGGCGGCCGATCATGGATTTTTCCCAAAATATAACAGTTTCTGTATGACTAGGAAATTAGTCTAAAACAATGTGCAGACACTAGACATGACCATAAAAGTAATAATTTGCACTCCTGGGGCACTTTTGTTGACAAAATTGAGATAGCTCAAAAATGAGAAATTTCAACAGGCGGCCGATCATGGATTTTTCCCAAAATATAACAGTTTCTGGATGACTAGGAAATTAGTCTAAAACAATGTGCAGACACTAGACATGACCATAAAAGTAATAATTTGCACTCCTGGGGCACTTTTGTTGACAAAATTGAGATAGCTCAAAAATGAGAAATTTCAACAGGCGGCCAATCATGGATTTTTCCCAAAATATAACAGTTTCTGGACGACTAGGAAATTAGTCTAAAACAATGTGCAGACACTAGACATGACCATAAAAGTAATAATTTGCACTCCTGGGGCAATTTTGTTGTCAAAATTGAGATAGCTCAAAAATGAGAAATTTCAGCAGGCGGCCGGTCATGGATGTTTGCCAAAATATAAAAGTTTCTGGACCACTAGGAAATTAGTCTAAAACAATGTGCAGACACTAGACATGACCATAAAAGTAATAATTTGCACTCCTGGGGCAATTTTGTTGACAAAATTGAGATAGCTCAAAAATGAGAAATTTCAACAGGCTGCCGATCATGGATTTTTCCCAAAATATAACAGTTTCTGTATGACTAGGAAATTAGTCTAAAACAATGTGCAGACACTAGACATGACCATAAAAGTAATAATTTGCACTCCTGGGGCAATTTTGTTGACAAAATTGAGATAGCTCAAAAATGAGACATTTCAACAGGCGGCCAATCATGGATTTTCCCCAAAATATAACAGTTTCTGGATGACTAGGAAATTAGTCTAAAACAATGTGCAGACACTAGACATGACCATAAAAGTAATAATTTGCACTCCTGGGGCAATTTTGTTGACACAATTGAGATAGCTCAAAAATGAGAAATTTCAACACACGGCCGATCATGGATTTTTCCCAAAATATAACAGTTTCTGGATGACTAGGAAATTAGTCTAAAACAATGTGCAGACACTAGACATGACCATAAAAGTAATAATTTGCACTCCTGGGGCACTTTTGTTGACAAAATTGAGATAGCTCAAAAATGAGAAATTTCAACAGGCGGCCGATCATGGATTTTTCCCAAAATATAACAGTTTCTGGATGACTAGGAAATTAGTCTAAAACAATGTGCAGACACTAGACATGACCATAAAAGTAATAATTTGCACTCCTGGGGCAATTTTGTTGACACAATTGAGATAGCTCAAAAATGAGAAATTTCAACAATGTTAGTCTAACACAATGTGCAGACACTAGACATGACCATAAAAGTAATAATTTGCACTCCTGGGGCAATTTTGTTGTCAAAATTGAGATAGCTCAAAAATGAGAAATTTCAGCAGGCGGCCGGTCATGGATGTTTGCCAAAATATAAATGTTTCTGTATGACTAGGAAATTAGTCTAAAACAATGTGCAGACACTAGACATGACCATAAAAGTAATAATTTGCACTCCTGGGGCAATTTTGTTGACACAATTGAGATAGCTCAAAAATGAGAAATTTCAACAATTTTAGTCTAACACAATGTGCAGACACTAGACATGACCATAAAAGTAATAATTTGCACTCCTGGGGCAATTTTGTTGTCAAAATTGAGATAGCTCAAAAATGAGAAATTTCAGCAGGCGGCCGGTCATGGATGTTTGCCAAAATATAAATGTTTCTGGACCACTAGGAAATTAGTCTAAAACAATGTGCAGACACTAGACATGACCATAATAGTAATAATTTGCACTCCTCGGGCAATTCCGTTGACAAAATTGAGATAGCTCAAAAATGAGAAATTTCAACAATTTTAGTCTAACACAATGTGCAGACACTAGACATGACCATAAAAGTAATAATTTGCACTCCTGGGGCAATTTTGTTGTCAAAATTGAGATAGCTCAAAAATGAGAAATTTCAGCAGGCGGCCGGTCATGGATGTTTGCCAAAATATAAATGTTTCTGGACCACTAGGAAATTAGTCTAAAACAATGAGCAGACACTAGACATGACCATAAAAGTAATAATTTGCACTCCTGGGGCAATTTTTTTGACAAAATTGAGATAGCTCAAAAATGAGAAATTTCAACAGGCGGCCGATCATGGATTTTTCCCAAAATATAACAGTTTCTGGATGACTAGGAAATTAGTCTAAAACAATGTGCAGACACTAGACATGACCATAAAAGTAATAATTTGCACTCCTGGGGCACTTTTGTTGACAAAATTGAGATAGCTCAAAAATGAGAAATTTCAACAGGCGGCCGATCATGGATTTTTCCCAAAATATAACAGTTTCTGGATGACTAGGAAATTAGTCTAAAACAATGTGCAGACACTAGACATGACCATAAAAGTAATAATTTGCACTCCTGGGGCAATTTTGTTGACACAATTGAGATAGCTCAAAAATGAGAAATTTCAACAGGCGGCCGATCATGGATTTTTCCCAAAATATAACAGTTTCTGGATGACTAGGAAATTAGTCTAAAACAATGTGCAGACACTAGACATGACCATAAAAGTAATAATTTGCACTCCTGGGGCAATTTTGTTGACACAATTGAGATAGCTCAAAAATGAGAAATTTCAACAGGCGGCCGATCATGGATTTTTCCCAAAATATAACAGTTTCTGTATGACTAGGAAATTAGTCTAAAACAATGTGCAGACACTAGACATGACCATAAAAGTAATAATTTGCACTCCTGGGGCAATTTTGTTGACAAAATTGAGATAGCTCAAAAATGAGACATTTCAACAGGCGGCCAATCATGGATTTTCCCCAAAATATAACAGTTTCTGGATGACTAGGAAATTAGTCTAAAACAATGTGCAGACACTAGACATGACCATAAAAGTAATAATTTGCACTCCTGGGGCAATTTTGTTGACACAATTGAGATAGCTCAAAAATGAGAAATTTCAACACACGGCCGATCATGGATTTTTCCCAAAATATAACAGTTTCTGGATGACTAGGAAATTAGTCTAAAACAATGTGCAGACACTAGACATGACCATAAAAGTAATAATTTGCACTCCTGGGGCACTTTTGTTGACAAAATTGAGATAGCTCAAAAATGAGAAATTTCAACAGGCGGCCGATCATGGATTTTTCCCAAAATATAACAGTTTCTGGATGACTAGGAAATTAGTCTAAAACAATGTGCAGACACTAGACATGACCATAAAAGTAATAATTTGCACTCCTGGGGCAATTTTGTTGACACAATTGAGATAGCTCAAAAATGAGAAATTTCAACAATGTTAGTCTAACACAATGTGCAGACACTAGACATGACCATAAAAGTAATAATTTGCACTCCTGGGGCAATTTTGTTGTCAAAATTGAGATAGCTCAAAAATGAGAAATTTCAGCAGGCGGCCGGTCATGGATGTTTGCCAAAATATAAATGTTTCTGTATGACTAGGAAATTAGTCTAAAACAATGTGCAGACACTAGACATGACCATAAAAGTAATAATTTGCACTCCTGGGGCAATTTTGTTGACACAATTGAGATAGCTCAAAAATGAGAAATTTCAACAATTTTAGTCTAACACAATGTGCAGACACTAGACATGACCATAAAAGTAATAATTTGCACTCCTGGGGCAATTTTGTTGTCAAAATTGAGATAGCTCAAAAATGAGAAATTTCAGCAGGCGGCCGGTCATGGATGTTTGCCAAAATATAAATGTTTCTGGACCACTAGGAAATTAGTCTAAAACAATGTGCAGACACTAGACATGACCATAATAGTAATAATTTGCACTCCTCGGGCAATTCCGTTGACAAAATTGAGATAGCTCAAAAATGAGAAATTTCAACAATTTTAGTCTAACACAATGTGCAGACACTAGACATGACCATAAAAGTAATAATTTGCACTCCTGGGGCAATTTTGTTGTCAAAATTGAGATAGCTCAAAAATGAGAAATTTCAGCAGGCGGCCGGTCATGGATGTTTGCCAAAATATAAATGTTTCTGGACCACTAGGAAATTAGTCTAAAACAATGAGCAGACACTAGACATGACCATAAAAGTAATAATTTGCACTCCTGGGGCAATTTTTTTGACAAAATTGAGATAGCTCAAAAATGAGAAATTTCAACAGGCGGCCGATCATGGATTTTTCCCAAAATATAACAGTTTCTGGATGACTAGGAAATTAGTCTAAAACAATGTGCAGACACTAGACATGACCATAAAAGTAATAATTTGCACTCCTGGGGCACTTTTGTTGACAAAATTGAGATAGCTCAAAAATGAGAAATTTCAACAGGCGGCCGATCATGGATTTTTCCCAAAATATAACAGTTTCTGGATGACTAGGAAATTAGTCTAAAACAATGTGCAGACACTAGACATGACCATAAAAGTAATAATTTGCACTCCTGGGGCAATTTTGTTGACACAATTGAGATAGCTCAAAAATGAGAAATTTCAACAGGCGGCCGATCATGGATTTTTCCCAAAATATAACAGTTTCTGGATGACTAGGAAATTAGTCTAAAACAATGTGCAGACACTAGACATGACCATAAAAGTAATAATTTGCACTCCTGGGGCAATTTTGTTGACACAATTGAGATAGCTCAAAAATGAGAAATTTCAACAGGCGGCCGATCATGGATTTTTCCCAAAATATAACAGTTTCTGTATGACTAGGAAATTAGTCTAAAACAATGTGCAGACACTAGACATGACCATAAAAGTAATAATTTGCACTCCTGGGGCAATTTTGTTGACAAAATTGAGATAGCTCAAAAATGAGAAATTTCAACAGGCGGCCGATCATGGATTTTTCCCAAAATATAACAGTTTCTGGATGACTAGGAAATTAGTCTAAAACAATATGCAGACACTAGACATGACCATAAAAGTAATAATTTGCACTCCTGGGGCTGTTTTGTTGACAAAATTGAGATAGCTCAAAAATGAGAAATTTCAACAGGCGGCCGATCATGGATTTTTCCCAAAATATAACAGTTTCTGGATGACTAGGAAATTAGTCTAAAACAATGTGCAGACACTAGACATGACCATAAAAGTAATAATTTGCACTCCTGGGGCAATTTTGTTGACACAATTGAGATAGCTCAAAAATGAGAAATTTCAACAAGCGGCCGATCATGGATTTTTCCCAAAATATAACAGTTTCTGGATGACTAGGAAATTAGTCTAAAACAATGTGCAGACACTAGACATGACCATAAAAGTAATAATTTGCACTCCTGGGGCAATTTTGTTGACACAATTGAGATAGCTCAAAAATGAGAAATTTCAACAGGCGGCCGATCATGGATTTTTCCCAAAATATAACAGTTTCTGGATGACTAGGAAATTAGTCTAAAACAATGTGCAGACACTAGACATGACCATAAAAGTAATAATTTGCACTCCTGGGGCACTTTTGTTGACAAAATTGAGATAGCTCAAAAATGAGAAATTTCAACAATTTTAGTCTAACACAATGTGCAGACACTAGACATGACCATAAAAGTAATAATTTGCACTCCTGGGGCAATTTTGTTGTCAAAATTGAGATAGCTCAAAAATGAGAAATTTCAGCAGGCGGCCGGTCATGGATGTTTGCCAAAATATAAATGTTTCTGTATGACTAGGAAATTAGTCTAAAACAATGTGCAGACACTAGACATGACCATAAAAGTAATAATTTGCACTCCTGGGGCATTTTTGTTGACAAAATTGAGATAGCTCAAAAATGAGAAATTTCAGCAGGCGGCCGGTCATGGATGTTTGCCAAAATATAAAAGTTTCTGGACCACTAGGAAATTAGTCTAAAACAATGTGCAGACACTAGACATGACCATAAAAGTAATAATTTGCACTCCTGGGGCAATTTTGTTGACAAAATTGAGATAGCTCAAAAATGAGAAATTTCAACAGGCGGCCGATCATGGATTTTTCCCAAAATATAACAGTTTCTGTATGACTAGGAAATTAGTCTAAAACAATGTGCAGACACTAGACATGACCATAAAAGTAATAATTTGCACTCCTGGGGCAATTTTGTTGACAAAATTGAGATAGCTCAAAAATGAGAAATTTCAACAGGCGGCCGATCATGGATTTTTCCCAAAATATAACAGTTTCTGTATGACTAGGAAATTAGTCTAAAACAATGTGCAGACACTAGACATGACCATAAAAGTAATAATTTGCACTCCTGGGGCAATTTTGTTGACACAATTGAGATAGCTCAAAAATGAGAAATTTCAACAATTTTAGTCTAACACAATGTGCAGACACTAGACATGACCATAAAAGTAATAATTTGCACTCCTAGGGAAATTTTGTTGTCAAAATTGAGATAGCTCAAAAATGAGAAATTTCAGCAGGCGGCCGGTCATGGATGTTTGCCAAAATATAAATGTTTCTGGACCACTAGGAAATTAGTCTAAAACAATGTGCAGACACTAGACATGACCATAATAGTAATAATTTGCACTCCTCGGGCAATTCTGTTGACAAAATTTAGATAGCTCAAAAATGAGAAATTTCAACAATTTTAGTCTAACACAATGTGCAGACACTAGACATGACCATAAAAGTAATAATTTGCACTCCTGGGGCAATTTTATTGTCAAAATTGAGATAGCTCAAAAATTAGAAATTTCAACAGGCGGCCGATCATGGATTTTTCCAGAAATATAACAGTTTCTGTATGACTAGGAAATTAGTCTAAAACAATGTGCAGACACTAGACATGACCAT
>OY992891.1:72284655-72344655 GCA_963921405.1 Cepaea hortensis | reverse complement strand
CTTGCCTATGGACAAGGGGGAGGTGGTCGTGCCCTTGTGGGACCATGTGGAGAAGGCGGAGGAACAGATTGAGAACCCACATGTTGAAAGAATGAGATTGTGGGGGATCGGCAGGGGTTCTGGAAGAATCTCAAAACAGAGAGGGAAGACAAGGAGAAATTTTAATCAACTAGGGGTGGGAACGATTAGTAGTAAGACTCTTCGCTGGCTGTTGAACGAGGGGACGGTGTATGTATCGGAATGTCCTTAGTACAGTGATGTCGGATCTTAACTCAACTCAACTCAATTCAACTCTGCATTTGTTGTTCCTGTCTCTCATTTTTCATGTCATACCCGCATTTCATTCTTTTTAATTAACACTATTCAAGAATTATTAAAGTTAGTTCAAATGCCACATTAATATTATTTTATCTCTTTATTGCCAGTGAGCCTTGGTGGTGTAGTGTCTTGGCGCTCGTCTCCCTGGCTCGTAGTCAAGGGTTCGCATCCACAGAGGGGCGGAGTTTTTTTTTTCAAAATGCGTTTTTTTTTTTTGGCAGATCGCTTCTCTTCTCTTCTCTTCTCTTCTCTTCTCTTCTCTTCTCTTCTCTTCTCTTCTCTTCTCTTCTCTTCTCTTCTCTTCTCTTCTCTTCTCTCTCTCTCTCTCTCTCTCTCTCTCTCTCTCTCTCTCTCTCTCTCTCTCTTTATAAACAAAGAGGATTCAAATTACAATCTTAAATTTTTGGAATTTTTTTTTTGTTTGGGGAGGGGGGGGGGGAAAGGGGGGGGGGAAGGGGGGGAGGGTGTGAATATATTCTGAAAAATTACAGTACGAATGTATTATTTTACGATATTGTTACCAGTGCGTTCAATGCAAGTCTTCCAGGGCCGATAAAGTGCTTGGATTCCTGTAGAAAAACAAAATTATTTTGTTCATGTGTGTAACAACTCATACACCATCTGCAGTACCTCTTCACCGAAGTCACGCCATTTTGAAACTTTCTATTCCCCCTATACACTTGCTGAACTGACATGCATGCATCACCATACTGGACCTTCATTATCCAATTACTTTATATAGGTTTCACCCCTTCACTAATCAAAAATCGGATAACAGAACGCTGCTCCTCTTTGGTGCATGTCAAAAGTGGGGCGGCCATCTTTAAACTGTCCTTATGACGTCACCGTATTCGTATGCACCGTGATGTCACGTGCTCAGACCTCTTGACATCCGTCAGAACAATATTGAAAGGATACCTGACAACGGCATGGGTATTGTAATTTCTATCACACTTTAAAGGTTTTCATTTGAAGCCCCCTCATGCGCGTGTGTGTGTGTCTGTGTCTGTGTGTATGTGTGTGTGTATGTACGTGCGTGTGTGCGTGTGTATGTGTGTGTGTGTGGCGCGAAGTAATGATACAAGAGATCGAAGAGAGGCCAGGAATACTAGCTGGATGTCACAATATGAACAATCTACTTAATGAAGACGACACGGTGCAGATAGCTGAACACTCTAGTTTAGTCGGTGGATCAACATCACGGCACACGGGTGTAACCCATAAGCGCTCCGTTCGCCTCCTAACTCAAACCTGAGTCTGGAGAAACTCAGCTCAGTGCACGAACTCCGTAGCACCGGCGAGGAAGATCTGCAACTAAGTTTGGGCAGTGTAATCATAGACACCACCCTTTCCACCCGTCCACGGCATTCTCACCATTCTTCTATAATACAACATCTCCGCAGCGGAGCACAAGGTGGTTAGTCTCTCCATGACTTAGCGATACGACCAACACAAGCGTCTAAACCAGTGTTTCCCAACCTTTTTTGTACCATGCCCCACTTAAGCCTTGCTAAAATTCATATTGCCCCCCTCCCCCGCCCCATGCCCCCCCCCCCCCCCCCTCAACAAATACATTATTTTTAATATTCAAAAATTGAAATGTTCACTAAAGAAACTTGAATGATAGGTTTTAGGAAGAAATCACTAGGTAATTATTGAGCAAACACAGTAAGTAAATTTTCAAAACATATAATGGAGAACTGAAATTCAAGTACAAAATAATTTTAATGAAAGATTTTTCTATATTATTTTAATTATTAGTAATTATTTATTATTCAAATTTAGTGAGATCCTTGCGCTTGATGCTTGCTGCAAAGAGATCTTATGTTAGATTCCAATTTAGTTAACTTCAGTCTCAAGTCTCCCCGTTTTGTTATATTCAGCCGATTTCTTCCATTTTCGAATTGCCCCCCATAACAGTCAAATTGCCCCCCTGTGGGGCGTGGGCCCCACGTTGGGAAACACTGGTCTAAACCTTCCTTTGACTGCACTCATGGCATTATCATTCATTCATTCATTCATCCCTTCATTCATTCATCATGTGTCACTCCGAAAAGCATGGGGGGGGTCATGTTTCGCCATCTCACGCGATCACCAGAGTCGTGGATCAGCTCAGTATGAACATTCCATGTTGCCAATTTCAGCGTTGCTGTCCTTTTCTTGTGACTTTATGTGATTTGACGAATCATGATAAACTAGGCATCTTTAAAGAAGGTAATTTGCCGTTGCTTTCCTTCCTGGCAGTGACCACACTGGTCGTTGACCGTGTCTACTGTCTCGTCAAAGAGACGGGCCTGCGTGCCCAATTTGTGACCCTTTGAAAATAACGCTCGTTCGTGCGTTCGTTCGTTCGATCCTCAACTTACCGCCGAGAAATTTTCTACCATACCCAACAACTATCTGCGGCTGCCCTCAAAATTCCACACACCATCTACCTTCTGTGGTTTCCTGTGAAAAACATTCCTAAAAACGATTTATTTGGTTGTTTCGGGATTTGAGGTTTGAATATTGAACACAATCCACTTTCTGGCATTCCGGTGCGAACCTTGGGCCTTGTCCACGACAGATTGAGATTGGAATCACTAGACTCGAGTTTCGCTCTCGTTTCAGCTCGTCAGTAGTGCATATTCCTGACTGGACCCGGGATCGAACTCCGGATCACTGGCGTTAGAGGCGGGCATGCAACCACTTGACCACGCGATTCAACATATAACAACGTCACCCAAGTTTCATACGGGAATAAAATCAGCGTTGCCAGTAGTGGGTTGTACTCAATCTTAATTCCTAAAACCGCTACAAAAAACATCAAATCCTCGCCAGAAAAATACAACAGCGTTCCTCCTCGAAAAACACCGTTATTCCATCGCCATTTTACCGTAGCACTAAATCAACTATACTAAAGAGCTTACTCATGATTTAACATAACGCATCTGTTTCGTCTCCTATCCTCTCCCTTCCCACTAATATGTCTGTTCACACTTTGTGTGTGTTAAAAGTGGTGGAGGTGTTGTTACACGAGTAATCTGATTTAACTTGTCTGTTGAGACTGCGTGATGAATAACTTTTGCGATTGTGCAGTTTATCGTGCTGCAGTACTTACACAATCCATAAATCTATATATACACACACACCAGCTGGCATAGGCGTTCATGTCTCTCTACAGATCTCGGGCCTTGGTGTTCTTGACCAACGCTACTGATGATATAAACGACATTTAACTGGGGAAGGCTTACCCAGTCAACAAACGCCCGCAGAAGTGGGATGAGTCCGCCGAGAGGTGCAAATATCGCATGTCTACTGTAAACCACTACTTTTATCGTTTCTTTACTTATTCAGTTTGGGAGACATTGCTCGCAATAGACAAGTGATGTCTCCTGTGGTCGCTCTGGTGGGCCTAAATCCCGCTGGTCGCGGGGGCCGCTAAAAGTCAGGTGGAGAGTCTGACGATAGTGCACGCTTTACACAGGTCCGGACACTTGTGATTGACAGTAGTGTGCGCCCCTATGGTCCGGGCTCGTACGAGGCCCTCACCTGTGGGACTTGGCTGAACGCCTCTAAGCCGGGTCCCTTGGGTGTCAGGGTCTGGCCATCACTCGCCACCTGCTCGTGGTGGCGAGGTCTCGGAGGATTCGACGCTGTGCCGCCAGCGTCTGCAGCCTACCTTGTGCCAGACGTATTGGTTACCCATTCCTCTGGAATACACAAGAATAGGCCGAGAGAGAGGAAGTGTCGTTTGGGCATCACACTTTTCTCTGAAGCTCTGCCCAGGCATTGTGATGGAATTTTGGCCAAATTCCAACTCACATAGTTTGGTCTGTCAAGACTGCAAGGTGCCAACTTACTTACTTAACTTACTGTAAACTGACACAACACAATTACGTCCAAAAGACCCCCCCCCCCCCCCCAAAAAAAAAAAAAAATAAATAAATAATAATAATAATAAAAAAATATATAAAATATTGGACGAACGAAGAAGACGAAGAAGAAACTGACATTTTACAAAATACAAAAAAAAAAAAATAATAATAATTAAAGAATATTTAAAACTGGTGTCTTTCTAGTTTTTAGCCCGTGGACAAATGTGTTTCTTTGTTAAATATTCACATGTCGAGTTTTATCTTCATTGTGTCTCGGAATGTATTGCTGTATTCCATTCTCACTGTTTAAAGTATTGCATCATCTACATATCAGAGGCCGAGAACGTGGCAGAGGTGTTTCCAAGGCACCAGGGTCAGGTACTATACTGGCCAAGACCTACTAACACGTCCTAGTCGTGATTCCTGGGCAACAGGTCCCTTCGGGGTCCTGGCTAACGTAGTAGGATCGCCGATTCTTCCGAAGCCGGAGAGTATCTGCCTGCACGGCGAGGAACCACCAATCTGCACACCAATAAGCCAGACATGGGACAACGGATACTCACGCAAACATCAGTCCGGTATGACATCACACTGATGTTGGACAACGGGATGCCTTCATCCGACATACAGGACTTCACGCTGGAGTTCACAGCCAGCGAACACAAGCAAGCAAGCATCTACATATCGATATTCTCGAATAGATACAACGGATACTCACGCAAACCTCAGGTCCGGTATGACATCACACTGATGTTGTACAACAGGATGTCTTCATCCGACATACAGGACTTCACGCTGGAGTTCAACGCCAGCGAACACAAGCAAGCAAGCAAGCAAGCATCTACATATTGATATTCTCGAATAGAAAGTCAGGCAATTATGAATGTATTGTCACAGATTTCATATGTTTCTCATTTCCAATTATTTCGCTACATCTTGTCAGGTACATTGCAGAAATCACACAACATTAGCAGAGCCGTGCCATGCTATGATATAGAGAGGCGGCCGCACTTGGCGGCACCGTAAGGGGGCGGCATAAGCATAGAAGGATTGAGGTATTTAGAAAACTTGCATAATACTGAGAAAATCGACCGCAAGGCCCTGAACATGAACTAAAGTAATTAGATAAATCCTTCAATTTGAAATGTACACATATTCACACAGTAATTTGAATTGTCTACCACGGTAGTTACGGATGTAGCAAAATATGTTAGGCAACGAATCATGCAATATATTGTATGTGTGACTGAAGCTTCCATCACCGATGAACTGTATTTTTTCGTGGTGGACTTTTGTGTTGGCATTCTGGCATAGTATACTTGTACGGGCTCTTGGTTTGTCGAAGCTCTTGTATGTTCCACTTTTCACATGCGACAGTAAGGAGCATTTTGTGTGATACACACTGGTACAGGAACGGAGCATAATGAGGCGATCCTTTGCCGTGAAGTTGGAACCGCGACTAAGTAGTCTGTGTATTTTAAAACAGCGTGTTGTTTCACCAGCTGTTTTGACGACTGCTTGTTGTTAATGATACAATAATTCAGTAAAGTATTCGGATGTGCTGGAAATTTCAATTCAATCGCGATATTCCATAGTTCGTTATGCTGAAGACAACGGAAGGCCTTAATGTTGTATATGAAAAAAGAATGAATATCTACGCTGCATTATCTGTGCTTCTTGAAGAAGGTAGGAGAGGAGGAGGAAAATATGAAGAAGAAGAAGAAGAAGAAGAAGAAGAAGAAGAAGAAGAAGAAGAAGAAGAAGAAGAAGAAGAAGAAGAAGAAGAAGAAGAAGAAGCAGCCATCCCCCTCTGAACCTGTCCCAGTAGCCTCGTACGACACGCTTGGTACATTACTGTATTACTATTGATTCCCGTTTCTGCCACAGTAATTCGCGGATAAATTAGTTCTTCTTCATCTTCTTCTTCCTTTCACCTCCCAATGGAGAATAAAGTCCCAACCAGTTAACTCCAAACTCTTCGTGGACACATCCACGATTTGTTTAAATTTACAGCTAAGGTTTTCGACTGGATGAGATAGCCTGTCTCGTGCCAACCATCCTTGGTGGTCTCTTACATTATGTATGTTAGCTTACAGTGTTACCCTACTTTCATTATTACTTCTAAATCAATTAAATCCAATAAGCAAATATGAGGCAATAAAACACGAAAGAAAGAAAGACAGACAGACAGACAGACAAACAGACAGACAGACAGACAGATAGACAGACAGACAGAAAACTCTTTAAAATAGTCTTAAAAGTCGAGAGGATCGACGTCAATGCACCGGGTTTTATCCCATATGCTCAGTCTCTTTCTGCAAGGCGGCCTGTCGAAAACATCGTACAAAGCTCCAGCTACGACCCCCAGGAGTCTCCGAGAAAAATGCACTCGTGAACGGAAAGACGTATCCCGGAATCGAACCCACAACCTTCGGAGCGCGAGATAGATGGTTTGACTACTTCGCCATGGAGACTCCCTTTAAAATTTTCATCGTCGTCAGGATTCTAACAAACGTGGGAAAAATCCCAATGGATTGCCTTAACCACTCGGCCACGACGAGAGAGAAAGAAAGAAAGAAAGAAAGAAGGAAAGAAAGAAAGAAAGAAAGAAAGAAAGAAAGAATTGAGAAATGCTAACGAAGGACAAACTACATACAATACACGATATGAGAACAAATCAGAGTTAACCATTCTCATTAATTAAATTATAATTTACAAACAGTAAATATAGAACACAATTTAATCGCACTAAAGATTTACATGACAAACAAATACAACCAAAATCAGTGGAATACAATCACAGTTACAAATAGATAATAAACAAAATTAGAATGTGGAATTATTTAGGAGAATAATAACATGTTAACTTACTGGTTCTCAAAACACTTTAACTGATTCAGTGCCAAACAAAAGGTAGGTTTGTACTAAACATAGTGCAAAATCATGTGAAACAATTTTATTTTCCGCATATCCATTACAGGACATCGCAGTCAACACAAGCATTTTTCAGCTGCTGTTGATGTCTTGGCAAGTTTTACGTTCAGTAGTTTGACATTGCTTTCTGAACGGCAGGCTCCCATACCTCGGTAAGTAACCAGCGCGACGCGATCCGCAGCCGAATCTCGCGCAGCTGTGTTTCGTACGAGAGTATACGGGATTACGAACAACGTCCTTAACCCCTTCGCCAGAGAGACAGAGTGAACAATTACTATATTGTAAATTTCCATTCATTGAGCTTTAAACTTGCGGAAGATACTACCAACAAATCAAATAACACGATGACCGTACTAAGGCGATAGATCGTCCTTCTGTCCTATTTTGAGGTGTACATTTGACAAATACTATCCTTCGGCACTGAATTAGTTAAGTCATTTTTTTTATTCACGTTTGAGAACATTGACATATTTAAGAGAATAAAAACCTGTTAACTTACTGGCTCTCAAAACACACTTTAAGACATTTTTATGATGCATGTTTAAGAACATGGAAATATGTAAGAGAATAAAAACATTTTAACTTACTGGCTCTCAAAACACACTTTAAGACATTTTTATGATGCATGTTTAAGAACATGGAAATATGTAAGACAATAAAAACATTTTAACTTACTGGCTCTCAAAACACACTTTAAGACATTTTTATGATGCATGTTTAAGAACATGGAAATATGTAAGAGAATAAAAACATTTTAACTTACTGGCTCTCAAAATACACTTTAAGACATTTGAAAAAAAAACATATTTCTGCATGTGATGTTCGAACAATAGTTTCTTACATGTTATTACTGTGCTTTCTTAAGAAACACAAATGTCCGTACGGTATAAGAAAACTATTAAAGCACAGGAAAATAAAACAGACTTTTAATGAGGCGAACTAAACTTGTGCAACTGGCAGTTTGTGGCAGCTTGGCATAGAGGCAGACATGCGACCTTGTTCTCAATGGTCCGAAAAATCTCCCACACAGCACAAGTTTGAGCGAGAAGAGAGGTCGTGCTCCTGAATGTATGGTGAGTGTTTCTCACGTCTCTCTCTCTCTCTCTCTCTCTCTCTCTCTCTCTCTCTCTCTCTCTTCCCCCCCCCCACCTTTAACGCCTAATTACGTTAAAGGAACCATCCACATGCGTTTTAAGTTCTGTGCCAAGTTACAAATCTACACCTGGACATGAATAATAAGTAGAATCGTGAGGTAAACGAGTAACATCGTCCTAATCGACATCGTTGTCATTATGTGTCTTGCCAGTTGGCGTGGGCGATCATGTTTTATCATTGCTTTCGTTCTATAGCAAAGTTCTTTACTTTATATTATCAGAATTCTTCTTCTTCTTCTTCTTCTTCTTCTTCTTCTTCTTCTTCTTCTTCTTCTTCTTCTTCTTCTTCTTCTTCTTCTGCTTCGTCTTCTTCATTTTTTTTTGGTCTTTCGTCTCCCAATTGACTAAAATAGGGAGAAGTTGAGAGGAGGGTCCTCTCAGTGGCGAAACGCCACGAAGGGCGTGTGTTTGTTCCTTGACTCCGTAACTTGGTTCTCGAGTGCAGTGAGAGCCCTGGAGCTAAAACATTCGCGCTCAGTGCAACGTTTCAGTCAGGCCGCTCTGTGGAAAGAGACCGAGCTATATGAGATACAGCTTTTGTCATTAACCCCATTATCTTCAAATGATGCATAGTTTCCCCTACTAATTTGCACCAAGCTTTTTGTTTTGGACTTGTTCAAGACTGTTTGTTTTTTGCAGCTATATTTTCTATGCGCCGAGGTAGCCGAGGTAGGAGTTGGCTCCAACCATCCTTAGTCGAGCCCTACGGTGTGCATGGTGGAGTACAGTGTTACCGTTCTCTGTTTTCTACATGGGCCCCGGAACGCACGGCCGCTAGCATGCTTTGGCTAGGATTTAGCTCGACATTTCTTTTCCATTGAGCCCCGCAAGTTTATCTACGAGAATGCTTAGTAAGGTGGAGACAGGAATATTTCGTGTAGAAAGGCTTGCCTCGCTTCAGGGGTCATAGATTGTGAGAACTGTATGTATTTTCTGCCCTGGTCATGCGGAAGAGTGGGGAATGAATAGGCTGATAGTCTGGCAGGGATTGCACCTCTCGGTGGTAGATTTACCTAAGGACAAGGTAGAGGTGGTCGGGTGCCTGTGGGACCAGGTGGAGAAAGAAGTGGAACAGGCTGAACACCCGTATGTGGAGAGAATGATATGGCGGGGGATCAGCAGGGGTTCTGGGCGAATCTCAAAACTGAGAGGGAAGACAAGGAGAAATTTCAAACAGATGGCAGTTGGAACCATTAGCAGCGTGAATCTTCGCTGGATGTTGAACGAGGGGACGGAGCGCGTGTAGGAATGTCCTGAGTGCAGTGATGTCGTTTCTCAGCACAACTCAACCCTTATCTATGATTTAGCTAAATGAGACCTTCAAAGTAGCAGTGTTTTCAGGGTTTTATACAGTTCTCCGTCCCACACAGTCAACTCATCATCATCATCATCATCATCATCATCATCATCATCATCATCATCATCATCCTCATCATCATCATCATCATCACCATCATCATCATCATCATCATCATCATCATCATCATCATCAAGTGGCCAGTCAGCTAGCGCAAGCGTTCATATCTCTCCACAGATTTCGGCCTTTGGTGTTCTGGATCAACTCTGCCGATAATATTCCTACATGTCACCATCTCAATCCAAACAGCATCATTTCTCTTGGTCTGTCTCTGTTTCTCTTCCCCTTAATCTTTCGATTTGTCGCGATGTTCTCCAATACACCCAACACGCTTCTTCAAATAAATCCATCTGTCTTGATCCACAATCCCTTCATTACAAGATATCCACAATCTTACTTCTCATTTCTTTACTTATTCAGTCAAGCGGGAAGATTTGTTCGCAACAGATGAGCAATATCTCCGGCGGGTCTATTCTCGTTGGTCTCGGGATCCGCACAGTGTCAGGAGGGGAGTCTGACGGTAGTATACGCTTGTATAGGTGTGAAACTGTTGTTTATGTTGTCAGTGTTGTGGGAAACTGTTGTTTATGTTGTCAATGGTGTGGGAAACTGTTGTTTATGTTGTCTGTTGTCAATGCTGTGTGAAACTGTTGTTTATGTTGTCAGTGCTGTGTGAACTAGGAAGTGAAATGTGTTTTTCTTGATAAAACAATAATTTATCTAGGATAATAATGTATCTAGGATAATAATGTATCTAGGCACACTGACTAGTTTGCTAAGGCGCAGGAGAAATAACTCTGATATACGGCATTCTATAGTGTTTTTTTGTTTTGTTTTGTTGCCTCAATATAAAATTGAATATCTCAGTAATCAACTGATGGAAAATAATGAGATTTAGTATATAACCTTATCATTATGTCCACCCAACAAAAAAAATTTTGTTCGTGAGATTGTACAGCAGATTTCAATTTTTGCTTATATGAGGTATATATTTTACCGCCCCGCCATGAATGCCTTAATTTTTAGAGTATTACAGCTCAGCAAGACCCATTCGCGCTATTTTTAAAATTGTCTGGCGGTCTTTCGTTTTTGGACAGACTGAGTGTTATAGTTCAGAGGCGTCGTCAAACTGTGGGTTCTTTCATGAAACGTGATTATATAAATAAATCTTACCATTAATGTAATCTTAATAGCTAATATTTGAATGTGTTAAACTGTTCAATGGGATTGAAAGTGAAATTGTGTACACTTCAAACCATCGCTATGAAGTTGTACACATATTTTTGTCAAGAAGCTGATCGTAGGAAACTATTTCATACTGTTACAAATCCCGAAAAAAAAACAGTGCATGCATTAGGTTTGAGTAAACGATCGTTTCGTCGATGGGTGCAAGAATCTGGAATGAAACCAACACGCGATAAGCAAACGGTAGGTAGAAAGGCAATTGTAGACAGCTTTGACAAGGATGTCATCAGACGAGTTATTATAAAAATGATGGATGCCAAAGAAACAGTGAGTGTAAGAAAACTGAGGATTTTGTTGAGAAAGGACAATAACATAGAGCTATCCAAAACAACTTTGTGGAAAATTATAAGGACATTAGGCTTCACTTTTAGAAAGTACAAGGGAGGTAGAAATATCCTTTGCGAGCAACCGCATTTAGGAGCCATGAGAAGCAGATACCTACGTGAAATAAGGGAAATGCGCAAAGAAAATTATGACATAGTGTATTTGGATGAAACGTGGATCAATGCGCACCACACAAGTGAAAAGGAATGGCAATCAATGGATGGAAAGATAAAACGTTATGTGCCCAGTAGTAAAGGACAGCGTTTGGTCATAGCCCATGCTGGTAGTACTCATAATGGCTTACTACAGAATGCTGGGCTCGTGTTCGTATCAAAGCATACAGACAATAGGGATTATCATAATTATATGAATGGTAATGTATTTAGAGATTGGCTCGAGAATACAGTACTTCCATCCCTTGATAGACCGTCTTGTCTAATCATGGACAATGCATCATATCACAATGTTGTTGCCCAAGAAGACAAAATACCTATGGCATCGAGCACAAAGGAAGCAATAAAGATATGGCTCCGAAGGGAAAATATACCATTTCCAGAAACATATTTCAAGCTACAGTTGTTGTCCCTTGTAAAACAGACGCAAAAAAGCAAGAAATTTCAAATTGACAAGTTGATAGAAGAGCATGGCCATAGGTGCTTGAGACTTCCGCCGTATCATTCTCATTTAAACCCTATAGAACGTGTGTGGGCTAAAATTAAAGGACAAGTGGCCGCTGCCAATACTACATTCAAATTGTATGACGTCAAGATACTAACCCAGTCCGCGCTATTAAATATTGATAAAAGTTACTGGAATAAATGTGGGGACCATGTGTTGAAAGAGGAAGAGGACTATTGGAGAAAGGATGGTTTGAATTTTATGCAACCGAGAGCAATCATCAACCTACTGGAATCGTCCGACACAGATTAAGATCTGAGCAGAGTATGCCCTGGCCATCCTCACTGTCAGCCCTACACAGATTGGAAGACTTGAAAAGGTACAAAACGAAGCCATGCGCATCATTTTGGGCTGCACGAAAGACACCTGCTGTGTATCAATGAGATACCTCCTTGACTTCCCGACAATGGAACACAGGATCAAGATCTGGAGAGCTCGTGCATTCTTAAAAATAAGTGCAGATGAGCAGCACCTCTGCATGACGCTATATTCAGAGAAAAGGGTGACAGGCTAAAGAGAGGCAAATCATGGATGGGGCGGGCGGAAGATGTCGTCAGACAGGTCTGCAGTCTTACCAGTATCAACCCAGGCAAGGAATGGGCGCCGGTGCCTCCAGCTTTTAAGTGCACTTTCTCCTGCATTATCACACTCGACAGACGGTGCAGAGAGCAGAACCCTGTCAATGCAGAAGTCAACGCGCTCATCTATGAACACTCATATAGCCCCAAAGTGCTCATCTATACAGATGGATCTGTTGTAAAGCAGCACAGAAGTGCGTGGGCATTTACAGCCCATTCAGCGGGCCGAACCGTTCAAGAATCCAGTGGTGCCCACTCTATGACCTCGAGCAGCATGACGATGGAGGTGATGGCAGTTACACAGGCTTTCATATGGCTGGAATCACAGCATTATACCAACGTGTGTGTACTAAGTGACTCAATGCGCATGATTCAGAAGATCGAAGCTGGATCTGTACGTAGACGGTGGACTGAGTCGCTGCGGAAGTCTGTTGTTCGTAAAGTCACCTTCATCTTCGTCCCGGGACATGCGGGAGTCGAGGGAAATGAACGAGCTGATAAACTGGCTGGCTCTGCACCCCCTGTAGATGGCCAGCCCATGGATCGTGCCGATGTTATTAACGTCCTTAAAGATATGGCGAGAACAGAGGACTTTGACGTCAGTGAATCCACATCGCTGTCCAGGATGAAAGACTTGGGAGTAAGAATTCGGCACGGCCAGATGCGAGAGGTACATCGGGAAAACAAGGCGCCTCGTCAACCAACACAGAACTGGCACTATTAGCCACCGGACGCTGATGCATATGCTGGGGGGAGGATCTGAGCACCTATGGACATGTCCGGAGTGCAATGAAGATACCCCAACTGATAACTGAAGAAACAAGAAGGAAATGAAAAATAAGGTAAGAAATATATTCCTTCTACTTTCCTGTTAATTTACAAATTATTTACCCCGTGCCTCTGTAAATTCTCTGTCTTTACTAATATTACACATTGCACCCCTCTCGGGATTCTCCGTGGTGAAGTGGTCAAGCCGTCTGACTCGGGCTCCGAAGGTTGTATGTTTGATTCCGGGCCGCGTCCTTCATTTCACGAGTGCATTTTTTCGGAGACTCCCGAGGGTCGTCGCTGGAGCTACGGAGTTCGTGCTTTGTGCGACGCTTTCCGCGCTGCAGAAAGAAACTGAGCCATATGGGATAAACACCCGGTGCAATGCAGCCGACCCTGTCGATTTTAAGCTAATTCTTTCATTGCACCCACTCTCATACGAATCCGGATACGCCTTTGTGTGTCAACAGAATTGACATGTCTCACATTACCGTAAAAATAACTTCGTTAGCGAGAAATCACTAGTTGTTCAGCAAAAGATCAAAGGAATGTCGCCGCTTTCAATGATTTAAGTTGTTTTTGGACCTTTCAAAGACATATTCCTTGGGTGGGGGTAAATATAAGACGGCTGGGAAAATTTCATAACGATGCAACAGACAGTTTTCAAAATAATTGATCGTGAATGAAGGCAACAAAATGTGGACATACTATAACATGTCCTTTTCTTTATGAAAAGAGCACCACACAAGTTGCTTGATCTTGAAGTTTAAATAATAAAACATAATTGTCAAAAAATACCAATACAAGCAAAATGTATCTAGGAAACTATACGTAATAATACAAATACAATTTTACAAATATTATAGACAAATCTGAGTAGCAAGGCTTATCCAAACCAGTGTTAACCCTGTGAATATCAAATGAATACACCATCATCTTCATTTGTATGCAGCAAGACGTTTGCAAAACGTCGCCCTCCTCACAACTTACCGGAAAGATTCTCGATCATTGGCAGTTCTTCTGCCTCACTGCATGTTCCTGCCCTTCGTGTCTTTAATGTTTTGTGTCTGAGGTTGTGTTGATCGACCCCTTCCTCTTCTCAACGCAGACATATTCATATTAAGTCTTTCTTCCTTCCCTTCTCCTCTCCCTCCTTCCCTCCCTCCTCACTCCATATCTCATCCCTCCTTCCCTTTCTCTTCCCTGCCTTTCCCCTTCCCTTCCTCCCTTACATTCATCTCTTCCCTCCCTTCTCTTCCCCCATTTCTTTCTTTCGTTTCTTCCTTCCTTTCTTTCCTTTCCGTTTCTTCCCTCGTTTATTTCATATATATATTAAATCTCGTGTCTTAAACTAATGCAGTTTCAGCATCATTTAACGTTATCTCAGCGTGGTCTGTCAGGTGTTCTATGTCGGCCTCAGTGTTGCATTTCTAGCGGCAGTTGGGCTAGTGTCCATCACTACTATAATATGCATACATCTCATCTCTCAGATCGGTGTAACCAAACAACTCGAAATCTAAAGCGTACTTTTGGCTGAGCTTCTCAAACATTGCCTTAGATATAGACAAGAAAGCTTTCTTTTTAAACTCTTTCTTAGCATCCTTCATTTTCTTTGGGTTCTGAAGTCCAGATTTCCTAGCTGTCTTAACCTGGGCCATAAAATCTGCTTCAATGTCTTGGAGATCTGTCACTTCTGGGATCTCGTAGTTGAAGTCTGGGTCGATGTAGCCTCTCCATTGGAAGTTGTGCCACAGGCGGTAAGCAATCTCTTTTGGAGACAGGCAAGGCTTGTAAAAGGGCAATGTTTTGTTCTTGTAGAAATGGTGGAAATTGTAGTAGCTGATGCTGTTGATTTCTTCATCAATCTGAAAGGGAGGGTCAAAGCAACAAGAATTGTTGAATAAATGGTATATAGACATTTTGTACTTAGCAGAAATGGGCATTGAAAATAGCAGCAGTCAATAACACACACACACACGCACACACATACACACGCACGCACGCATGCACACACACACGCACACACACACACACACACACACACACACACACACATACACACACAATGTGAATATCATTCTACTGGTTGAATTAATGTTATAATTATACTTGAACTATAACTGTATCACTATTAGATTGGACTTATTAAACATTTGAAATCATATAAAAATGTGTTTGAAATTTACACTCTCACACATATTTCCTCCCCCCCCCCCCCTTTTTAACTGTGGTTTTCTAGACAAGGATAAGAATATGTTCAGTAGTTTGCTATTGCTTTCTGACTAAATTGCCAGCTAATTTCATCATTTTAGCTAAGGATTTTGTAAAGTATGTGAACCGTGTGAGTGTGAAACTTTCTTACAAATGGTCACAACACTGTCTGCGCCAATTGATCGTGTGGTTGTTTAGACAGGGGTAGGCAAGAATATCAAGACTACTCTCTATTCTGATCGGCCATTTCTTTAGAAAGTGTCTGATAGACTACTCCTCTGTTCCCAGACTACCTCATCCGGACAAGTTCATACTTCTACCTTTTCTCAGCGAATTCGAAAGTATGAGAGGGTGAAAACAGCCATGCTTCGGGCAGAGTAGCAGGCTTCCAATCAACAATCAAAAATAGACAGCAACTGTTTGATGTTCTCCAGGACATGCTGGAGTGGTGGGAAACGGGCAGGCGGACAGATTGGCTGTGTCTGCACCGCTCTATGGGGGTGTTGATGCTTGATAACGCAGACGTAGTCAGGGCTATTTGGTATCATGTGTATAGTGCAGAAGAACAGATCGTGGAATGGATATAATGGAACTACGGGACGTGACTAGGGGATCAAGCCGACACTCAGGACTCCGAGAAAAGACCAGACAGACTGCCCGTAATGTGGCGACAGGGTTTCAAATGCAATCCGCAGTCCCGCATACCGCGTTCGAAATACAGCTGCGAGCGATTTGGAAGAAGACCGCCTTGCATTGGTTTCCATACAATGGCATGAGTGTCAGTTGTTGAGAAAGCAATGGCAAACTACTGAAGGTACACTTACTAAGAAATAGAAACAGCGTAAAATTCTGGGGTTGAATGCGACGTCTCGAAAAAGGATATGCAACTAACTTTTAACTGATGCCATTAGTATTAGAACTCTTCGCTGGCCGTTGAAGGTGAGGACGGAGTACATATGGGCATGTTCTGAGTGCTGTGATGTTGGTTCTTGACTGAACTCAACTGAATCTTTTCCCAATAAGCCATAGCTTCGTTTGGCTGTCTTCTTACTAAACCCTGAATGCCTGTATAGACAGGACAAGCAAGAAAGAACAAGCAAAAACTCGGGCACTTAAAAGACTGACGAGGCATCGTAGAAGGCCTCCTGCTGGCTATGGAGTACATTAATGACATATGGGACTGTGGTCAACTGCCGAGGGAAGAAGCTGGCTTTCTCGCGGGTAGTTACGGTGCAGTGATAAGGCTGGTAGATGCACCGGGCGCTCAGTGTTCGCTCTCCGAGAGTGGGATGGCTTTTGGGCAGACACACTTTTAACGATGTCGATATGGGAAATGCACGATAACAAAGGTGAAGGTGAATACGCTCGACAGGAGAACAATGTCCGGGAGTCATGACCCTGACAGATCAGCCCCCTTAGACGTTCAAAAAGGTAAAGTGTCGAAACATTGGAAGAGGGAGGATAGTTCTGATGATTAGAAGCCCCTGTCTTGCTTGCTCCGCGGCGGATTTTTTGCCACTAGACACTTCTTTCTGTTTTTGTAAACCGTTAACCAGCTGATAGTTATCCAAAGAAACTTACTTGAGCCTGTTCATCTAGGTTTTCAATTATGTTCTCTAGCTTCATCTGCGAGAGAACCACCCGAGCGTCTGCAGTAAAAGTCTCCATTGTACTGATATGGGTAGCTTGAAAACTGCAAGGATTGCAGACTTTGTGAATCGGCATCCAATGAGGCTCCATTTGATTAAATCCAAGTTCAACAAATTCAGAAAAGGTCATATATTTCCCACATTTATTTCCAACTTCCGTTGTTGTTCTACTTCCATTTGTCTTGTTTTCTAATATATTAGCCATTTCATTTAAATGATTTCGCAGAAAGTCTGTGTTTATTATTGAAGATGAATTTCTCTGCAGTTTTTCAGCCATTATCACAACTTCAGATTTCCAAAAATCTGGGAGATAAATCTTGTCCAAGTAGGCAGACAAAAGGCGGGAGTAAGGATCTCTGGCAACGATCAGTCTTGTCGGGTACTCTCTGGTTGTGAATTCTGAGCCGTTGAACTGAATTGATGTATCATATCGGCTGTGTATAGCTTCACGTGACATGAAACCAATGGTCTCCTCAGTGTTAGTGTTCTGTAAATAAACAACAATGCCGTGTAAACTTCCTTTATAGGGTGTAGTTTTAATGACTGAGATTTTTGAAAATATTGCCGTTCCAAGTTTTGTATTTACCTTTTATGTTGCATGAACTCCACAGAGGATGAATACAAAACTTGGAACGGTAATATTTTCAAAACCCCACAGTCACTAAAGATACACCCTATAGACAGATTATGAATGAATCGCCAAAACAAAAACACGACAACAACAAACAAAAAAATTAGAAGTAGACAGTGAGGTTTACTAGAACACGATCACAAGTAACAAATTGGACGTTGTTGTCAAAGCCTTCGTCAGCACAGAATAAACAAACACAAACAGACACACAACTACATGAAAAACACTACTTGAAAATATCAATATAAAAGTTACTTATCTGTATCCTTGTTGTGGGCTGGGCACGTCTTTCAAGATCATGCCACGTGTTGTCATACCAACCATGCCGGGATATGATTGAATATTTTGTAATTTATTACTGAGAATGAATAGTCCTAAATAACAGTGAGCGATGACAATCAATATCATGTGTGTACTATTTATAGTACGAGGGTAAGTCAATAAGTAAGTCACAAATGGCTGTAGAAAAATAACTAAATATGATAACAACTTGAAACAAGTTTATTTTTATACATACATTGTCCCTTTATTTCTCAACATAATTTCCATCAACATTGATTCACTTATCCCATCGTTTTATCCTTGCTGGAGGCCTGATCTACTTAGTGAGCGTGTCCGACTTACCTCATAGTGTGATACTTGAGCCCGTGACTATGATGATCTTTCATCCTTGAGGCTACTCAAACCTTGCCATGTCTTGTCTCACATAGATACCACGAGACCTATCTCGGAATCATCCTCATTATCATCATCCTCATTCATTTTGTATAATACACCATATTGTTAACATAGATACCAGAGTTGTGTCATGAATTCAGAACGCGGTTTGAAAGGGGTAACGTCCCTTGGTTGATAGCGAGGGCGATAGTGATCCAAGGGCTGAAGGGGTTTTGTGGACTGAGGTCACCTATGTCCCAGGGCTAAAGACATCCCGTTGTTAAAGTGTGATAGCAGTTTCCCCTCACCCCAGGGAGTGTTATGACAGTGGCTTTCTTACTGATTTGATTATTATTTTCTTGTGGTGGTATGTAACGGGCATTAACGTCACAATGAAAAAGTCTAAGGTTAGTGCTAAGTTCAAGGGCTCAGTTGTCGGCTCGGTGGCCAAGGGTTTATGGACGCGGTTCGTGATCCCGCATACCCGCGTTCGAAACACAGCAGCGTGGGTGATTTGGCAGCAGACCGAGTTGGCTGGTTTATTTACGAAATGGTATGGGTGCCAGTCGTTCAGAAAGCGACGGCGAAGTACTGAACGTAAACATCCGAAGACATCCATTCATTCATTCAGTAGCATGTCCTTTGCAGAACCTAGCTCCCATAACAACGTTCCGGAAAACCTCTCGATCATAAGCAAGATGTCCCGCGTCCGATACACCCATCTGGAGATCATCCGCCACATCCTGCACCCATCTTCTCTTTGGCCTTCCTCTTCTTCTCTTCCCAGGCATTTACCCCTCCATTATTGTTCTCTCCAAACTTTCATGACGTTTCAAGTGACCAAAATATTTCAATTTTCTTTGTTTTATCGTCTTTAATATTCAGCTCTTGAAGTATGGATGCATTTGTTCTTTTCTTTACCAAAGATATTCTTAGAACTCGTCTATAACATTTATATTCAAAAGCATTTATGCGCTGTTCAGCTTGTTTAGTAAGTGTCCAGGTCTCACAGGCGTATGTTGCAATGGGAAAGATGCATGTTTTAAACATCTAATTTTTGTAGTTCTGTCTGTCCCATTCCATAATTTATCCAGTTGTCTTAGTCTTTGAAGAGCAATTGATAGGCCTAGTCGGTTTAATTTCTTTCATTGTGTCACCGTTGTTGGTAATCAATGACCCAAGATATTCAAAATTTTTCACCACCTGTAATTTGTCCTCATTAACATATATTTCTTTCTCCATAGTGGTTTTTTCTGTATGCATTATCTTTGTTTTTGCTATGTTAAGATATAAGTTGTGATTTTCACTATTCAATTGGGTTGAGACTAGTAGGTTTTCTATACCAGTCTGTGTTGTGGATAGCAATACTGTATCATCAGCATACCGAATCTCTGGCATGTCATGACCACCGATATTTAGTGCATCATATAGCTCCCTGTTTATATCATCTCTTAAATTTCTCATATTTTCGGCGTACAGGTTAAACAAATAGGGGGACAGCACACATCCCTGACGGACTCCTTGCTTGATGTCAAACCAATCTGATGTCTCGCCATCTATTCTAACCGCTGCTTGTTGGTCTAGATAGAGCATTCTTATGAGTTGTATTACATGTGGTGGAAAGCCCATATTCCTCATGACTCCCAAAGTTTCTGATGTTATACACAGTCAAATGCCTTTGAATAATCCACAAAACATGAGAATAGGTTTACATTAAATTCTCTGCACTTCTCTATTATTAAACGCATATTGAGAATGTGATCTCCTGTTCCTCGTCCTTGTCTAAATCCAGCTTGAACCACGTTAATTTCTTCTTTCATTTTCTTACGAAGTCTTCCCATTATGATTTTTAGTAGAATTTTACTTGCATCACTGATGAGGGCAACAGTTCTATCATCATCATCAAGTGCCGTGCCGGCTGGCGTAGGCGTTCATGGCTCTCCATAGATCTCGGTCTTTGGTTCTCTGGATCAACTCTGCTGCTGATATTCCTCCATGCCACCGTCTCAATCCATCCAGCATCACTTCTCTTGGTCTACCTCTGCCCCTCTTCCCCTCGATCTTTCCAGTTGTTACGATGTTCTCCAATGCCTCTCTTCTCATCACATGACCGAGGAAAGCTGTTTGTCTCTGTCTTATTGTTGTATATAATGTTCTAGTTTCATTAGCCTGTTTCAGGCAGTCGTCGTTAGTTACTCTGGCAGTCCAAGGAATTCGCAACATTCGTCTCAAGAACCACATCTCTGTTGCTTCTAATTTCTTCTTAATTTGTTCATTTACATTCCAAGATTCACTGCCATACAGCAAAACTGGTTCTACATAGCATTTCAGCACTCTCTTTCTTACATTCAGTGACAGTGACTTATCGCATAAGATACTCTTCATTTTATGAAATGCGGCTTTTGCCTGCCCTATTCTGCTCCTAATCTCTGTTGTACATCTTCCATCTGATGTTATAAATGCCCCTAGGTATCTAAAATTATCAACTTGGTTAAGGATTTTCCCTTCTATTTCTATGTCACATTTTGGTGTCACCATTTTCTTTGATATTACCATTGTTACTGTTTTCTTGATATTCAAGTTGAGTCCTTTCCTTGCACTCTCTGTTACTACAACGTCTAATAATTGTTGTAGGTCTGTTGAATTATCCGCCACCAATACTGTGTCATCTGCATAGCGTATATTATTTATATTATAACCTCCAACTAGTATTCCTGGCATCTCTTTGATCTCTCTCATTATTACTTCACTATACAGGGAGAAAAGATCTGGTGACAAGACACACCCTTGTCGTACTCCTAGCTTTATCTGTTCGTAACTACCCTCTTTATTTCCCATTTTAATTGCTGCTACTTGGTTCCAGTAAATATTCTTTATTATTCTTAAATCTTTTCCATCAGTGTTGATATCTTCCAACATTTTAATCAGTTCATCATGTTTTACTTTATCAAATGCCTTAGTATAATCTATGAAGCACAAATATATGTCCCTCTGTTTCTCTATTGACCTTTCTATTAGTGTCCGCAATGTATAAATTGCATTGTTTGTGCCCTTTCCTTCCACAAATCCATACTGTTCTTCACTAATTTCCATTTTTATGATTCATTATGATTCTGAGTAGAAGCTTAGTGATATGGTTTATAATGTTAATTGTACGAAAATCTTCACAATCAATTGCTCCTGGTCTTTTTGGTATAGCTATAAATACAGATTTCAGCATATCACTGGGTAAATATCCACTGCTGTAAATATCATTCAACATTTTGGTTAATATATCTACTCCAAATTCTCCCAATACTTCTAATTCTTCTATTGTGATTTCATCTGGCCCAGCTGTTTTTCCTTTCTTCATACGTTTCATAGCGTCAGCGACTTCTTCTTTCAGAATAGGTGGACCTTCTAAGTTACTATCTTCTGTTAATTCTGCCCTTTCTCCTTCATATAATTCTCTTATATACTCATTCCACCTCTTCATTATAGCATCTTCCTCTAATATTATCTTTCCTGTTTTTGATTTCAAACACCCTGTATTTATTCTTATTTTTTTCCCTGTAAGCTCACTGATTTGTCTGTGCATATTTTTTGTATCTTTAATGGAATTTAATTCAATTTTTTTGCATTGCTCGTTTAACCAACTTTCTTTAGCCTTCCCACATTTATCTTTTATTTCTTTATTTATCTTAGCATATTCTTGTTTGTCATTTTTACTCTGTTTTCTTTTGTCCATCAGGTTTAAGATATCTTCATTCATCCATTTTTTCTTAGCTATTTTGCCTCTCTCTGGTAATACTTCTTTGCTAGTTTGATGAATGGAGTCCCTTAACATTTCCCATTGTTCATCTATACTCTGTATTTTAGTTATTGCATTGTACCTATTTTTCACAGTCACTCTGTATTGTTCTTGCATTTCGTTATCTATTTTTAGAACCTCTTTATTAAGTCTCATGTTCTTAACCATTTTTTCCCTCTTTTTAATCTTACTTTTATTTGTCCACATAGTGGTACATGATCACTATTACAGTCAGCACCAGGCATTGTCTTTACATTAATTAAAGCATTTCTAAATCTTTTATTAATTAGTATGTAGTCAATTTGGTTGCGTATTTTCTTATCAGGGCTTATCCATGTGTACAGTCGTCTTTTACAGTTCTATAGTTGGTGCATAATTCCAGGTTGCCCTTTTTTGGTATTGGAATGAAGATAGTTCTCTTCCAATCTTTTGGCCATATACCATATCTTTTTACATAATGCGTGATAGATTTGTATGCTTTCTTCTCCTCCCGCTTTAATTAGCTCAGATGGTATCTCATCACATCCAGGTGATTTACCGTTCTTCAGCAAAGACATCCACAACAGAAGAAAAAAACTCCTGGTGTACGTCGTGTAAAGGATATGCAACTAACATTTTTTTAGGTTTCATTTGCCTATTATGATATGCTTAACTGCCCCCCCCCCCTCTGTATACATTGCTAAGTAGGTGTATAATTCTGCGTGTGGAAGTCAGGTTTCCTTTCTGTAGATCAGGTTATCATGTGCTTGATGTATTCTCATTATCTGCGTCTTTTCTCTATAATTTAGAAACCTAGTTGATGTGACCTCCCATCTAGTATTGCTTGTTTATCTAGTATCTGATTTCATGTGTGAGGCAGGAGGGCAAGGTCGTCAACAAAAGTCTAGATCATCGATCTGATTGGTCAAGAGAATCTGGCAGTTTGTTGTTGTTTCATATTCCAGTCGATAATCGGTAAGTACAATAAGGGTGGAGCGGCTGGCCGAGTGGCTAGAATGCTGGATCTCCTTCGATAGACTCGGGTTCCAATCTTCGGTAAGGTGTTGATGTTTTTTCGTTTTCTTCTGTCCGGGGCAAAAAGAAAATCCTTACCCGCACAGTTCGCGGAAACTGCACTAGCCAGGCGGCCTTAATTAATCAGGATCAAAACCCCTCTGTCCTCCACCCCAAAGTACTTTGGGCAGTAGATGACAGACAGTAAAGGTGACAAGAGGCATCCATGCCTCACTCCTGTTCTTATGTCGCTCGAATGCCTCCGTTAGTAGACAGAGGGCCTTGTAGGAGATAGCAAAAGATAGGAAAGCAAACATTAGGTATTTTTAGCTCCTGCGAAAAGAAGAGACATACTAAATACAGACGCAATGTACATACCTTACAAAGAACTCCATCATACACAGGTGAAAACAAAGTGTGACTTATCCAAAATCAGAAACAATCAATTAAATATATAATAATGAAATAATAAAATTTAAAACATAAGTATTATAGGACACAAAGGACACAAAGGACGGCCGACGTTTCGATTCTAAGAATCTTTGTCAAGGACAGGACAACACAAATAGATTTTAAAAAACGAGAAAAAAAAACCCCACACAAAATAAAATAAACACAACTACTTGGTTCCCATGTGGGAGAAGAAACATGCGAAACAAGTAGTTGTGTTTATTTTATTTTAAGTGTGTGTTTTTTTCTTTTCGTTTTTTATCTATTTGTGTTGTCTTGTCCTTAACAAAGATTTTTAGAATCGAAACGTCGGCCGTCCTTTGTATCCTATAATGCTTTTTTTTTTTTAAATTTTGTTGTTGTTAGCAATTCATATTGTTATATTCTGATACAGCCACTGCTTTTTCTTTTTCTTTTCTTTTTTTCGGCGGAAGTTGGTTGAGGGATTATCCCCCAATGGGTGATAAAAGTCAAAAGAAGAGGAAGAATTAAATTCATACAAACCTGAGAGTTTACAGCTTTAAAAACCAGTTTCCAGAAAGTACACCCGGCTTTTGGCACAACACAATATATGACACCCGCCTTTTTGTGTGTCATTACGTAGCTTACATTCCCGGAAACTCGACCGGTCGAGCAGATGTAGTTTATCCGCCGTCTGCGTTTGTTGAATTCTTCGATGGATGTTTTCTCTGGCAGTTTTTGTAGTTGTTGCTGCTGTTGTATATGCATGGGTGGGTTTTCAATTTGATACAGTAGACCCTTGATGTTTTCTTTGAGTTTTGGTAACCATTCGTTTAGACCGGTCAACAAGTAATTGTAATTTAGCATTTCTTCAAATAAGTTCGCAGATGGATTTGTTAAGTTTTCCAGTCTCTCTTTAGTCATGGGTCTCCGGTTTCTGTTTTCTTCTTGTACTGATCCTGTAGTGTGAGAAGAAAATAAGAAAATAATGAAAAGCATATATGAATATGCATTAAAAGATAGTTGCATGTCATTTACAGGACGTTGCGGTAGTGTAGTGGCACGCGTATGGACTACACTTGCAGTATGGTCGAATGGATAAAGAGCCTCGCTCTTAAATATCCGCTGTGCTGATGCCGAGGTAGCGGGTTCAACCCCTACACCGGTCAATTGCACTCGAATATTGACTTTTCGTCGTTGACTTGGGGACGCAAATTTCAGAAACATCTGAAGTCGGAGTGGGATCGCTTGATGGCGAGGGGCAGTGGTAATAGGGAAAGTTAATCCACACGCAAAAATCAGTTCAGTGCATTAGAAGTAGTGGCACGCGTATGGACTACACTTGAGTTAAAAGCGAAAGAAAGCAAAACAAACAAACAAGATAAGACATTGCAATCACCCCCTGACTTTAGTGGCTTTGTGGTTTAGTACCGGAAATCAATTAAAATAACACGTGTACAATATTGGAACGAACCAATCATTACTCTTCTTTAAATGTTTATGAATGTACTGGACGTAGTATTACGTTCCGATGTGTTTGTGTGCTTGTTATTAGACCTATGATGGTTTAATATAAAATCATGAGACCTATGGTGCTATCTCAATGGTGTGAGACGAATTATGTCCGTATTCCGTAGTTGTAGGTTCATCTGAATGATAGACCTGGCTAATGAAACACCTTTTCAGGGGTGTCTAGTTGGTCAGCGTCGAAGTACATTTGTTTCTGCGGCGAGGAGCTGTCATCATTTGGAGGTGACAGGTTCGAATCACGGTCGGTAACTATAGCTTTCAAATTTTATGTTGTCTAGTGCGTCCTTTAATCTCTACTTCCTTCTTCTCCTTCTATGAGCGCCAAACATTACTATGTGTGTTTATTTGTGGTTTAGCTGGCAATTTTACGTTCAGCAGTTTATCATTGCTTTCTGAAAGGTCGACTCTCATACCAGTCCTCCATTGGTAACAGGCATCAGGTAAAGTATCTACCCCGCGAGCTTGCTGTCCATACTATATAGCGAAAGATGTAACTAGGGTTAGAATTAAATTGTAACAAGATGGAGATTATGGTCGTCTCTAAAAAGAAGAAAAGAATTCCAAATTGTATTATACGACAATGAACAGGACCTGCAAAATTTAGTAGATGCGATTGTTACACACAGTGAACAACTAGGGTTAGAATTAAATTGTAAAAAGACACAGATTATGGTCGTCATTAGGAAGAACGAAATACCACAATGTAATATACAAGTAAATGGGAATATTCTTCAACAAGTGAATAGGTACAATTATCTCGGAACAGTAATAACATCTGATGGAAGATGCCTTGAAGAGATTAGAACAAGAATCGCCATGGCAAAAGTAGCCTTTAGCAAGATAAAAAACATACTGACCAATAAAAGTATGTCAATTGAAACGAGAAAAAGAGTGTTGAGATGCTACATAGAACCTGTACTTTTATATGCATGTGAAGCGTGGACAATGAGCAGCCAGGCTGAAAAACATCTGATGGCTGTAGAGATGTGGTTTCTGAGGAAAATGCAAAGAATACTATGGACAGCCAGAAAGACCAATGAACAAGTTCTTCAAGAAACAAATGAAGATCGTAAATTGATTAGAGAAATTAGACGTAGACAGTCAAAATTTTTTGGGCATGTTATGAGAAGAAATGGATTGGAGAACTTGGTGACGACTGACAAGATCGAGGGGAACAGACCAAGGGAAAGACCTAGAAGCAAGTACCTGGATAGCTTGGCCTTGTGGCATGGTCGAGACAGAAACACGGAGCTGATCCACGACTCTGGTGATCGAGTGAGATGGCAGAACATGACCGCCCACGCTTACCGGCATGGCACATGATGGATGGATTATACGGGTAAAAGGGAATATTCTTAAACAAGTGAATCGGTACAATTATCTCAGAATAGTCATACCATCTGATGGGAGGTGTCTTGAAGAAATTAGAGCCAGAATCGCCATGGCAAAAGTAACCTTTTGCAAGATGGAAACATGCTGACCAATAAAAAGATGTCAATTGTAAAGAGAAAACAACAAAGAGAAAAATCAATTAGCAAGTCCTACAAGTAGCAAATGAAAACCATAAACTGATTAGAGAAAGAAGAAATAAACTAGAAAACTTGGTGACAATTAGCGAGATAAAGAGAAATGAACAATTTGAAGGCATGTAAATAAATATCTGCATGGCTTGACCACATGGCATGGTCACGACAAGAAGACAGAGCTGATCTACGACTCTGGTGATCGCGTGAGATTGCGAAACATGACCGCCCATGCTTATCGGCATGGCATATGATGATGATGCGAAGATGTGGTTTCATTGAAGAATGATGAGAACGCCAAGGACGAGAAGAGAGAGAGCAATGAAGATATCTTGAAATTGTTAACTCGTAAAGAGAACTGGTTACTCGCATCAGAAGAAGACAGTGCACATTCTCTGGGCGTGTCATGAGAAGGAAAAACAGAAAGGTTGGAGGAGAACAGAGGCATGGGAAGACCAGGAGAGACGATGCTGAACAGTTTGACATCATGGTATGGGGGAGCATTATTATTGTAAATGATTGGCAGTGTGGCATGATGTCTTCAGACGTTCGCATCCCCAGTCCATTTACATTTCTCAATACTCAGTAGTTAACCACGTAAGCCGTCGTGATACCCTAACTAAAAATAGAATCGTAGATTCTAGATCGAGGGAGGGTAGATGAATGGTGGGGTCTCAATTTGATTGGGTAACCCTTGGGCTGGTAACGCTCCTTAATACATAATTAGCCCGCCAGTCGAAGCCTTGATTCCATCCCGTAAGGACGTGTTCAAGATGCACTGGTAAAATTTGCCCAAAAGCATTCTTTAGGATGTGATCATCTGCACTCCATGTACCTAAATCATTTAATATGTTATGTGTAAACCTGATGAAGTGAGAGAGAGACGAATGGCCGAGTATTTTCTTGAGAAAATGTAAAAAGAAGACAGGACTTCGGTACAGTGACTCTAAAACTGCCGCTCAAAACCTGTCATGTCTACCGCAGGGAAACATTCTTACCATGTCTATTGTCTGTCTGATTTGATGATTTGCATATGCTTATGACTGTAAACCACGCTCAATGCATATTGCAAAACCTTTGTGCGCTATGAACATTCATTGAGTGCCTATCATGACCATTCTTAACCAAACTGTACATCGCTCTTGAGAGTTACCTTTGGCAGTTATGTTTCAGAATGTGTGATGCTATATACTGTATGTAATTTCTCCCTTATAATGGCTGAGAATGTTTGAGTGAATGAGATGATAATTATATAATTAACTTCTCATATTTGTAAAAGTAAAGACACTTATTAAATCCATGTTTGCAGGACTGCATTGCACTGTGGAAAATAACCTACAGTGTTTGTCAGCTGAATACATGGGAAGGCTCATGCTATTTGTCAGGGAAAATTCATGTTTTCTTTCACCACATGTGAAAGCATTTCTAGTGCATGATTTCTGCCATACAATGCCTACTTCTTGGTGCTTAATCACACTGTCTGTTCTCATGGTACACCGGTCCCTGTGATCTACTCATTGTGAGAATTTACAAGATAATTGTGTGAAGCTGCCTCTGATTAGGAGTATGTGCCTATGACTTCACGGTTTTGGGGATGAACCTGGAGAAAGGATATCACCCCAAACAAAATTGCACTTCATCATCAGTGAGAGGCGGGTGTTCGAATATCACACTCCCCTTTCCCCTCCCATTCCTCTCTGAATCTGTGATAGTACTGTATAACTGTGACAATGGTTCAATAGATGTAAAACACATGTTGTGCCTTTGTTTATTAACAGAGAATGAGAAAGATGGGGGAGGCCTTTCAATCACCAGGACAATTCCAGGGAAGTCCTGAGCTCTAGTCTTCAACTCCAGCTGAAAAGTCAGACTCCAAAAAGGATTACATGAACAACAAGTTGCAAATGTTCAGCCTGAATCCACTAATTCTGGCCTATACAGATGGCACTGAAGAAAAGTCTTTCTTAAAAGCCTAAGACAAGGATACTCTCCAATTTTGCAAAAGCTCCAGGCTATATCTTCAAGATAAAGTCAAGAAGAAACCTTAAGAGGAGAGATCACCTGGTTTTCAGCATGTCACTACTGGCTAAGAGTGGACATTAAAGGTGCACTTGGAGCAGACTATATCACAGTTATTATTAATATAGGCTGAAAGCTGAAGGAGCAGAAGTTAATAAATAGAGCAAATTCACAAAATGGATTGGTGTTAAGTCGGTGTGGTGATTCAGTTCCATCAGAAATCTTAGGAGTGATAGACTGTGAAGAAAGACAGCTGGGACATATTGTTTCTTTTTAGATCTTCCTCCACTGGAAAAGCAAAAGAACAGTCTTGGGTGTCAACTTCATGAACAGTCAAATTTAGGTGAGATAGACAGAAAGAAGAATGCTAAGTGTCAACTTCATGAACTCACCAGTGAAAAGATAGAGCTTTAAAATTTCTTTCAAGATTGTGACAGCAGGGAATAGCCTGAATTGGAAAACCATCATGGGGAGAACTGTAACCTGAGCTGTCCAACACCATCATAGGTGCTAAAAGGATGAAACAGACCAGTGGAGCAGAACGTCCCTATGCTTGCCCCCAATTTATGGCTTATCTTGTGTTTCCCTCAGTAACAGTCGAAGAAAGGATTTAAGTCTAAAGTGTGGTGTAGGATAACTTATGGAGTAGAGAAGTGAAGGAGGAGGGTTTATTTAGATTGATGTTTCTGTGGGGATATTGAGTGATGTGTTTGGGTTTTCATAGATAATGTCACTATAATTTGCATATAAACATATTTGAGATGTAAATTGTTGGCAGAATATGAAGCCTGAGTCTTCACTTGACCTCATCAAACATTAATAAAAGATTAGTAGTAAGAGAACAGTTTTTGAGATACATGTCTCTGTGATTGTCTTGTACATTGTTGAGAAAGAAATGTCCAACTGGTGTCAAGCATCTTCATGGTGACTGTTACTCTACTGTTGTGGTTGGTTACAGAGATTGTGAAAGTCTGTGTGGTTGTTGTCAAGTATCTTCCATGATGTATGACTTGTCTAACTTGTTGGTGTGATCATTCTTTGTGAATGTTTGTCCAACTGTTGTCAAGATCTTCTCATGTTGTCTTGTTCAACCAGTGTAAAATACAGTTGTTGTTGTTTATGTTCACTACAATGGTACAATTGTCAATGTGATCATTTGTCCAAGTGTCTTGTGTCACTTGAAATAAGTAATGAGATCAAAAATGAGGTTGGCGATCAGAGCACAGTCAGCTGGAAGATGAGAGAACTGCTTTCATTGGTTACTGTGGCTAACTGCCAAGATCTCTCTATATATATATGGCCTAGAAGAGAAATCATCTATAAATAATTCTGTGTAGAACTTAACTTAGGTCTAATTTCTCACAGTGGGGGTACTCGGTGAGCCAAAATTCTGAATGGTTTCTCTACAAGGGTTATGCGAGAATGACTATCAATACCTCTAGACAACACTTGCTGTTACTAACCTGTATCTTTTATAGAGAGATATACTTTATAGAACTGCACTCATTGGAACTTCTGTAATTCTCTATAAACCCACAAAAAAAACTCACATGTTGGAGGCTCGTATCCGCGATTGAACCCCGGGAACACCCCTAAAGGTGATCACATGTTGGAGGCTCATATCCGCGATTGAACCCCGGGAACACCCCTAATGGTGATCACATGTTGTGGACCTGTATCCGCGACTGGACCCCGGGAATAACCTGCAAAAGGGGATCACATATTGTGGACTAATATAGGCAATTAGAACCCTGGGAACACCCCTCAAGGTAATCACATATTGAGTGGTCTATGCACTAATTGAACCCTGGGAATACCTTTTATGGGATTCACATAACGAGGTCTGACGACTCGGGATGTAAACTATGGGTATACCTTGTCTGGGACTCCTGTGGAGGATATCTATGTTTGTATTAGAATCAGGGAGTAACCTCTCGCAAAATTAAACCTATTGCTTAGAGTTTTATGATGTGGTTAATGGATCTCGTCACATAAATGTGGACAAAAGGTCCAGATGTTTAAACCCACAAGTAAATCTCGGGTGTGGTTGTTTCCTCAATGGTGGTAATATTGCATGTATCACTGTTCACAAATGTCACATTGTACAATGTAGTTGAATATAAATGTTAATTATCTTATGGGTCAACATGTTTGATATACCCATGATAATGTTGTGTTTCAAGATGGGCTGATGTAATGGACTGTCAATAATGTTGTGTAATTTTGTGCATACTGTGTTCACTATGAGTATCAAAGGTACCTGAGAACCAGAAGACACAAATTATTTTTAAATAACATAGACAGCTAATTTCAGGATAAATTTGATTTTTCTTGAGATAAATTAAGACACTTTATCCAGGGAATTAATAGGGGGCCTACTCCATTTTCTAACTTATTGGCTAGCATGGGAGAAAGGGGAGTTAGTGTATTCACATTTTAATATCACTGCATCACATCATAGAATGGGTACTTAATTCCTCAGTCCCCATAACATGTTGGCAACACTGAGAGCAGAGAGTGTGAACCCTGATGGAAAAATTGGGCAACCATTAAGACACCTCACTAACCATCTCTCTCAGTATAGTCAGTATTCGTACCGGCTAATGTCCAGTGTCAATTCGACGTTGGGTTTATTCTTCAGTTGTGTAATCTTGTCGGTAGCCCTGATCAAGCTGCTGAGAAAGTAAGCACGATTGAATCTCCAGGAGAAACATCCTTATCAACTCCGTCACTGCCATTTCTGAAGTAGTGGTATTATTAAGCGTACTTGATACGTAATGGACGAGATGAAGGGAAGATTCTACCTGATGTCATGGTCAGTCACTCATGACCCGACCACAGTCTGGTGTCTATAAGACGTTAGTCTATTGTTCGATGGTGTGATCTCTGGTGTACTAGGATCCAAGTCACTGGGAGTGAACTCATTGAATCTCCAGGAAGGCCATCAAAATAACTGGACCCCTAGCCATTCATATGGAAGTGGAGAGCGTACGCAAAGTTATGTGTCCAGGAAACGATGGATAACCAACCTGATGTCATTGGCGTATCATACGACTAGGAGCATAACGTGGACAACCTGAAAAATTTCATGAAGAGATAAAACAGGATCCGTCTCCGACGTCTACCGTCAATTTATCCTCAGTTGAGAAAGCATTTCTGCCCGAAATGGTGGAGATTAAAGGAAGGACAAAGTTGGAAAAACTGATGTCTTTCTCCTTTTTCATTCTCAATGGGAAGATATTTCTGCCTGGGAAAATGGTAGGAATGTAGCTCGGTTCTAGACAAGAGCAAAGTCTGTGATGGAATGGACTAATAAGGATTACTGTTCTTAAACAGTTAACTCTTATATGGTAGAGCTCACTGCAACTCCAGCAGTGACACTCTATACACAATGTCTGCGAAAGTGGACTAACGAAAGATCACTGTTCTTAAACAGCTGATTCCTTTCAAGATAAAGATCCCTGCAATTCAGCAGTCGACTCTTTATATAATAAGAACCATGCATTTAGCATGTGGAATCTTATATTATTACTGAAATGCGAGGTACATTCACAAGACCTGGCCAGGCCTATCCTCAAAGTCAGTAAAAATTTGCTTCCAAATTTCCAGTCAATATTGGTAACTAAGAAGCTAACCCACATAATCACACACCTTCAAAGGTAGCTGTGATAATGACGGACTTCTCTATGGATGAGAAGAAACGCCGTATTCGCCAAAGTAAACGTTTTGCTCATGTGGGAGAGAAAGAACGGATACTTTCCAGCCACTCAAAAGCATTTAGCTCAAGCATGGCTGAAGACAACTAGTTGGAATTCTATATTGGTTGTAGTAGATGTCACAGTCTGGCTGCATCTATAAATTCGGTTGCTACGTTAGAAAATAGAGCAACTAAGGAGAGAAAATGCTGTCACTTCTCACAACAAATCAAAATAGAGGCCTAACGGAATGAGGAAATCTCAACCAATAAGTGCACCTCTAAATCTATGGTAAGACTACAGAAATAAGTCAAGGAAATATAATGGGAAATTGCTACTATCTGCAAACACAAGAGGCTTATTGGAAAGGTAGACCCTGTGTCCAACGCTAACCAAATCTGCACTTAGTAGATTTTAGTCTTAAGTTCTGCAGCGGCTGCTATACAGTTCACCCGGAAGTGATTGTTTTTGCTCCGGTGATGATCAAAAATTTTAACCCAGTTCCAAATGCCAAGATTACTGTTGGAGAAAGTGTTCAGTTAAATACACTCTCACAGGATTATCATTCTCCAGAGGCGAGAGGAAGAATGAAGTTCTGATAAAGACAAATGAGTGAGAGACATATGGAATTATACCACTCTCATCAGACATATAGAAGTTGACTTAATTGCAAAGCATTAACTTCTCATAATGAATCTCAATGGTCTACTCATGCTTTGAAAGTGTGGGACTCTGAGAGATCATTCATCATGGACAGGAAAAATAGCATGGAGATTGACTGTGGAGCATTGTCAGAAATGAGTTGGAGAGCAGTTCACTAAGTGTGGTCATAACTCTTCATACTTCCAGTGACTAAATGGAACTTCATGCAGGACTAACTTCATGATCTTTGCAGATGCCACCAAATTCATGACTGATGAATGAATATTGGAGCAGATTTTTCAGGGAAAGAATCAATTGGTTCCATATGCACAGCTCTTGTTGGAGTAATGGGAGATGAGTAAATGATGACACCACTTAAAGGATCTGGGAACTGTGAACGCCTGACCTATCAGTCATTGTATCCATGACAGTTTTATGGGGAGGCTATGTGGCATGATGTCTTCAGACGTTCGCATCCCCAGTCCATTTACATTTCTCAATACTCAGTAGTTAACCACGTAAGCCGTCGTGATACCCTAACTAAAAATAGAATCGTAGATTCTAGATCGAGGGAGGGTAGATGAATGGTGGGGTCTCAATTTGATTGGGTAACCCTTGGGCTGGTAACGCTCCTTAATACATAATTAGCCCGCCAGTCGAAGCCTTGATTCCATCCCGTAAGGACGTGTTCAAGATGCACTGGTAAAATTTGCCCAAAAGCATTCTTTAGGATGTGATCATCTGCACTCCATGTACCTAAATCATTTAATATGTTATGTGTAAACCTGATGAAGTGAGAGAGAGACGAATGGCCGAGTATTTTCTTGAGAAAATGTAAAAAGAAGACAGGACTTCGGTACAGTGACTCTAAAACTGCCGCTCAAAACCTGTCATGTCTACCGCAGGGAAACATTCTTACCATGTCTATTGTCTGTCTGATTTGATGATTTGCATATGCTTATGACTGTAAACCACGCTCAATGCATATTGCAAAACCTTTGTGCGCTATGAACATTCATTGAGTGCCTATCATGACCATTCTTAACCAAACTGTACATCGCTCTTGAGAGTTACCTTTGGCAGTTATGTTTCAGAATGTGTGATGCTATATACTGTATGTAATTTCTCCCTTATAATGGCTGAGAATGTTTGAGTGAATGAGATGATAATTATATAATTAACTTCTCATATTTGTAAAAGTAAAGACACTTATTAAATCCATGTTTGCAGGACTGCATTGCACTGTGGAAAATAACCTACAGTGTTTGTCAGCTGAATACATGGGAAGGCTCATGCTATTTGTCAGGGAAAATTCATGTTTTCTTTCACCACATGTGAAAGCATTTCTAGTGCATGATTTCTGCCATACAATGCCTACTTCTTGGTGCTTAATCACACTGTCTGTTCTCATGGTACACCGGTCCCTGTGATCTACTCATTGTGAGAATTTACAAGATAATTGTGTGAAGCTGCCTCTGATTAGGAGTATGTGCCTATGACTTCACGGTTTTGGGGATGAACCTGGAGAAAGGATATCACCCCAAACAAAATTGCACTTCATCATCAGTGAGAGGCGGGTGTTCGAATATCACACTCCCCTTTCCCCTCCCATTCCTCTCTGAATCTGTGATAGTACTGTATAACTGTGACAATGGTTCAATAGATGTAAAACACATGTTGTGCCTTTGTTTATTAACAGAGAATGAGAAAGATGGGGGAGGCCTTTCAATCACCAGGACAATTCCAGGGAAGTCCTGAGCTCTAGTCTTCAACTCCAGCTGAAAAGTCAGACTCCAAAAAGGATTACATGAACAACAAGTTGCAAATGTTCAGCCTGAATCCACTAATTCTGGCCTATACAGATGGCACTGAAGAAAAGTCTTTCTTAAAAGCCTAAGACAAGGATACTCTCCAATTTTGCAAAAGCTCCAGGCTATATCTTCAAGATAAAGTCAAGAAGAAACCTTAAGAGGAGAGATCACCTGGTTTTCAGCATGTCACTACTGGCTAAGAGTGGACATTAAAGGTGCACTTGGAGCAGACTATATCACAGTTATTATTAATATAGGCTGAAAGCTGAAGGAGCAGAAGTTAATAAATAGAGCAAATTCACAAAATGGATTGGTGTTAAGTCGGTGTGGTGATTCAGTTCCATCAGAAATCTTAGGAGTGATAGACTGTGAAGAAAGACAGCTGGGACATATTGTTTCTTTTTAGATCTTCCTCCACTGGAAAAGCAAAAGAACAGTCTTGGGTGTCAACTTCATGAACAGTCAAATTTAGGTGAGATAGACAGAAAGAAGAATGCTAAGTGTCAACTTCATGAACTCACCAGTGAAAAGATAGAGCTTTAAAATTTCTTTCAAGATTGTGACAGCAGGGAATAGCCTGAATTGGAAAACCATCATGGGGAGAACTGTAACCTGAGCTGTCCAACACCATCATAGGTGCTAAAAGGATGAAACAGACCAGTGGAGCAGAACGTCCCTATGCTTGCCCCCAATTTATGGCTTATCTTGTGTTTCCCTCAGTAACAGTCGAAGAAAGGATTTAAGTCTAAAGTGTGGTGTAGGATAACTTATGGAGTAGAGAAGTGAAGGAGGAGGGTTTATTTAGATTGATGTTTCTGTGGGGATATTGAGTGATGTGTTTGGGTTTTCATAGATAATGTCACTATAATTTGCATATAAACATATTTGAGATGTAAATTGTTGGCAGAATATGAAGCCTGAGTCTTCACTTGACCTCATCAAACATTAATAAAAGATTAGTAGTAAGAGAACAGTTTTTGAGATACATGTCTCTGTGATTGTCTTGTACATTGTTGAGAAAGAAATGTCCAACTGGTGTCAAGCATCTTCATGGTGACTGTTACTCTACTGTTGTGGTTGGTTACAGAGATTGTGAAAGTCTGTGTGGTTGTTGTCAAGTATCTTCCATGATGTATGACTTGTCTAACTTGTTGGTGTGATCATTCTTTGTGAATGTTTGTCCAACTGTTGTCAAGATCTTCTCATGTTGTCTTGTTCAACCAGTGTAAAATACAGTTGTTGTTGTTTATGTTCACTACAATGGTACAATTGTCAATGTGATCATTTGTCCAAGTGTCTTGTGTCACTTGAAATAAGTAATGAGATCAAAAATGAGGTTGGCGATCAGAGCACAGTCAGCTGGAAGATGAGAGAACTGCTTTCATTGGTTACTGTGGCTAACTGCCAAGATCTCTCTATATATATATGGCCTAGAAGAGAAATCATCTATAAATAATTCTGTGTAGAACTTAACTTAGGTCTAATTTCTCACAGTGGGGGTACTCGGTGAGCCAAAATTCTGAATGGTTTCTCTACAAGGGTTATGCGAGAATGACTATCAATACCTCTAGACAACACTTGCTGTTACTAACCTGTATCTTTTATAGAGAGATATACTTTATAGAACTGCACTCATTGGAACTTCTGTAATTCTCTATAAACCCACAAAAAAAACTCACATGTTGGAGGCTCGTATCCGCGATTGAACCCCGGGAACACCCCTAAAGGTGATCACATGTTGGAGGCTCATATCCGCGATTGAACCCCGGGAACACCCCTAATGGTGATCACATGTTGTGGACCTGTATCCGCGACTGGACCCCGGGAATAACCTGCAAAAGGGGATCACATATTGTGGACTAATATAGGCAATTAGAACCCTGGGAACACCCCTCAAGGTAATCACATATTGAGTGGTCTATGCACTAATTGAACCCTGGGAATACCTTTTATGGGATTCACATAACGAGGTCTGACGACTCGGGATGTAAACTATGGGTATACCTTGTCTGGGACTCCTGTGGAGGATATCTATGTTTGTATTAGAATCAGGGAGTAACCTCTCGCAAAATTAAACCTATTGCTTAGAGTTTTATGATGTGGTTAATGGATCTCGTCACATAAATGTGGACAAAAGGTCCAGATGTTTAAACCCACAAGTAAATCTCGGGTGTGGTTGTTTCCTCAATGGTGGTAATATTGCATGTATCACTGTTCACAAATGTCACATTGTACAATGTAGTTGAATATAAATGTTAATTATCTTATGGGTCAACATGTTTGATATACCCATGATAAAGTTGTGTTTCAAGATGGGCTGATGTAATGGACTGTCAATAATGTTGTGTAATTTTGTGCATACTGTGTTCACTATGAGTATCAAAGGTACCTGAGAACCAGAAGACACAAATTATTTTTAAATAACATAGACAGCTAATTTCAGGATAAATTTGATTTTTCTTGAGATAAATTAAGACACTTTATCCAGGGAATTAATAGGGGGCCTACTCCATTTTCTAACTTATTGGCTAGCATGGGAGAAAGGGGAGTTAGTGTATTCACATTTTAATATCACTGCATCACATCATAGAATGGGTACTTAATTCCTCAGTCCCCATAACATGTTGGCAACACTGAGAGCAGAGAGTGTGAACCCTGATGGAAAAATTGGGCAACCATTAAGACACCTCACTAACCATCTCTCTCAGTATAGTCAGTATTCGTACCGGCTAATGTCCAGTGTCAATTCGACGTTGGGTTTATTCTTCAGTTGTGTAATCTTGTCGGTAGCCCTGATCAAGCTGCTGAGAAAGTAAGCACGATTGAATCTCCAGGAGAAACATCCTTATCAACTCCGTCACTGCCATTTCTGAAGTAGTGGTATTATTAAGCGTACTTGATACGTAATGGACGAGATGAAGGGAAGATTCTACCTGATGTCATGGTCAGTCACTCATGACCCGACCACAGTCTGGTGTCTATAAGACGTTAGTCTATTGTTCGATGGTGTGATCTCTGGTGTACTAGGATCCAAGTCACTGGGAGTGAACTCATTGAATCTCCAGGAAGGCCATCAAAATAACTGGACCCCTAGCCATTCATATGGAAGTGGAGAGCGTACGCAAAGTTATGTGTCCAGGAAACGATGGATAACCAACCTGATGTCATTGGCGTATCATACGACTAGGAGCATAACGTGGACAACCTGAAAAATTTCATGAAGAGATAAAACAGGATCCGTCTCCGACGTCTACCGTCAATTTATCCTCAGTTGAGAAAGCATTTCTGCCCGAAATGGTGGAGATTAAAGGAAGGACAAAGTTGGAAAAACTGATGTCTTTCTCCTTTTTCATTCTCAATGGGAAGATATTTCTGCCTGGGAAAATGGTAGGAATGTAGCTCGGTTCTAGACAAGAGCAAAGTCTGTGATGGAATGGACTAATAAGGATTACTGTTCTTAAACAGTTAACTCTTATATGGTAGAGCTCACTGCAACTCCAGCAGTGACACTCTATACACAATGTCTGCGAAAGTGGACTAACGAAAGATCACTGTTCTTAAACAGCTGATTCCTTTCAAGATAAAGATCCCTGCAATTCAGCAGTCGACTCTTTATATAATAAGAACCATGCATTTAGCATGTGGAATCTTATATTATTACTGAAATGCGAGGTACATTCACAAGACCTGGCCAGGCCTATCCTCAAAGTCAGTAAAAATTTGCTTCCAAATTTCCAGTCAATATTGGTAACTAAGAAGCTAACCCACATAATCACACACCTTCAAAGGTAGCTGTGATAATGACGGACTTCTCTATGGATGAGAAGAAACGCCGTATTCGCCAAAGTAAACGTTTTGCTCATGTGGGAGAGAAAGAACGGATACTTTCCAGCCACTCAAAAGCATTTAGCTCAAGCATGGCTGAAGACAACTAGTTGGAATTCTATATTGGTTGTAGTAGATGTCACAGTCTGGCTGCATCTATAAATTCGGTTGCTACGTTAGAAAATAGAGCAACTAAGGAGAGAAAATGCTGTCACTTCTCACAACAAATCAAAATAGAGGCCTAACGGAATGAGGAAATCTCAACCAATAAGTGCACCTCTAAATCTATGGTAAGACTACAGAAATAAGTCAAGGAAATATAATGGGAAATTGCTACTATCTGCAAACACAAGAGGCTTATTGGAAAGGTAGACCCTGTGTCCAACGCTAACCAAATCTGCACTTAGTAGATTTTAGTCTTAAGTTCTGCAGCGGCTGCTATACAGTTCACCCGGAAGTGATTGTTTTTGCTCCGGTGATGATCAAAAATTTTAACCCAGTTCCAAATGCCAAGATTACTGTTGGAGAAAGTGTTCAGTTAAATACACTCTCACAGGATTATCATTCTCCAGAGGCGAGAGGAAGAATGAAGTTCTGATAAAGACAAATGAGTGAGAGACATATGGAATTATACCACTCTCATCAGACATATAGAAGTTGACTTAATTGCAAAGCATTAACTTCTCATAATGAATCTCAATGGTCTACTCATGCTTTGAAAGTGTGGGACTCTGAGAGATCATTCATCATGGACAGGAAAAATAGCATGGAGATTGACTGTGGAGCATTGTCAGAAATGAGTTGGAGAGCAGTTCACTAAGTGTGGTCATAACTCTTCATACTTCCAGTGACTAAATGGAACTTCATGCAGGACTAACTTCATGATCTTTGCAGATGCCACCAAATTCATGACTGATGAATGAATATTGGAGCAGATTTTTCAGGGAAAGAATCAATTGGTTCCATATGCACAGCTCTTGTTGGAGTAATGGGAGATGAGTAAATGATGACACCACTTAAAGGATCTGGGAACTGTGAACGCCTGACCTATCAGTCATTGTATCCATGACAGTTTTATGGGGAGGCTATGTGGCATGATGTCTTCAGACGTTCGCATCCCCAGTCCATTTACATTTCTCAATACTCAGTAGTTAACCACGTAAGCCGTCGTGATACCCTAACTAAAAATAGAATCGTAGATTCTAGATCGAGGGAGGGTAGATGAATGGTGGGGTCTCAATTTGATTGGGTAACCCTTGGGCTGGTAACGCTCCTTAATACATAATTAGCCCGCCAGTCGAAGCCTTGATTCCATCCCGTAAGGACGTGTTCAAGATGCACTGGTAAAATTTGCCCAAAAGCATTCTTTAGGATGTGATCATCTGCACTCCATGTACCTAAATCATTTAATATGTTATGTGTAAACCTGATGAAGTGAGAGAGAGACGAATGGCCGAGTATTTTCTTGAGAAAATGTAAAAAGAAGACAGGACTTCGGTACAGTGACTCTAAAACTGCCGCTCAAAACCTGTCATGTCTACCGCAGGGAAACATTCTTACCATGTCTATTGTCTGTCTGATTTGATGATTTGCATATGCTTATGACTGTAAACCACGCTCAATGCATATTGCAAAACCTTTGTGCGCTCTGAACATTCATTGAGTGCCTATCATGACCATTCTTAACCAAACTGTACATCGCTCTTGAGAGTTACCTTTGGCAGTTATGTTTCAGAATGTGTGATGCTATATACTGTATGTAATTTCTCCCTTATAATGGCTGAGAATGTTTGAGTGAATGAGATGATAATTATATAATTAACTTCTCATATTTGTAAAAGTAAAGACACTTATTAAATCCATGTTTGCAGGACTGCATTGCACTGTGGAAAATAACCTACAGTGTTTGTCAGCTGAATACATGGGAAGGCTCATGCTATTTGTCAGGGAAAATTCATGTTTTCTTTCACCACATGTGAAAGCATTTCTAGTGCATGATTTCTGCCATACAATGCCTACTTCTTGGTGCTTAATCACACTGTCTGTTCTCATGGTACACCGGTCCCTGTGATCTACTCATTGTGAGAATTTACAAGATAATTGTGTGAAGCTGCCTCTGATTAGGAGTATGTGCCTATGACTTCACGGTTTTGGGGATGAACCTGGAGAAAGGATATCACCCCAAACCCCCAAATAAAATTGCACTTCATCATCAGTGAGAGGCGGGTGTTCGAATATCACACTCCCCTTTCCCCTCCCATTCCTCTCTGAATCTGTGATAGTACTGTATAACTGTGACAATGGTTCAATAGATGTAAAACACATGTTGTGCCTTTGTTTATTAACAGAGAATGAGAAAGATAGGGGAGGCCTTTCAATCACCAGGACAATTCCAGGGAAGTCCTGAGCTCTAGTCTTCAACTCCAGCTGAAAAGTCAGACTCCAAAAAGTATCACATGAACAACAAGTTGCAAATGTTCAGCCTGAATCCACTAATTCTGGCCTATACAGATGGCACTGAAGAAAAGTCTTTCTTAAAAGCCTAAGACAGGGATACTCTCCAATTTTGTAAAAGCTCCAGGCTATATCTTCAAGATAAAGTCAAGAAGAAACCTTAAGAGGAGAGATCACCTGGTTTTCAGCATGTCACTACTGGCTAAGAGTGGACATTAAAGGTGCACTTGGAGCAGACTATATCACAGTTATTATTAATATAGGCTGAAAGCTGAAGGAGCAGAAGTTAATAAATAGAGCAAATTCACAAAATGGATTGGTGTTAAGTCGGTGTGGTGATTCAGTTCCATCAGAAATCTTAGGAGTGATAGACTGTGAAGAAAGACAGCTGGGACATATTGTTTCTTTTTAGATCTTCCTCCACTGGAAAAGCAAAAGAACAGTCTTGGGTGTCAACTTCATGAACAGTCAAATTTAGGTGAGATAGACAGAAAGAAGAATGCTAAGTGTCAACTTCATGAACTCACCAGTGAAAAGATAGAGCTTTAAAATTTCTTTCAAGATTGTGACAGCAGGGAATAGCCTGAATTGGAAAACCATCATGGGGAGAACTGTAACCTGAGCTGTCCAACACCATCATAGGTGCTAAAAGGATGAAACAGACCAGTGGAGCAGAACGTCCCTATGCTTGCCCCCAATTTATGGCTTATCTTGTGTTTCCCTCAGTAACAGTCGAAGAAAGGATTTAAGTCTAAAGTGTGGTGTAGGATAACTTATGGAGTAGAGAAGTGAAGGAGGAGGGTTTATTTAGATTGATGTTTCTGTGGGGATATTGAGTGATGTGTTTGGGTTTTCATAGATAATGTCACTATAATTTGCATATAAACATATTTGAGATGTAAATTGTTGGCAGAATATGAAGCCTGAGTCTTCACTTGACCTCATCAAACATTAATAAAAGATTAGTAGTAAGAGAACAGTTTTTGAGATACATGTCTCTGTGATTGTCTTGTACATTGTTGAGAAAGAAATGTCCAACTGGTGTCAAGCATCTTCATGGTGACTGTTACTCTACTGTTGTGGTTGGTTACAGAGATTGTGAAAGTCTGTGTGGTTGTTGTCAAGTATCTTCCATGATGTATGACTTGTCTAACTTGTTGGTGTGATCATTCTTTGTGAATGTTTGTCCAACTGTTGTCAAGATCTTCTCATGTTGTCTTGTTCAACCAGTGTAAAATACAATTGTTGTTGTTTATGTTCACTACAATGGTACAATTGTCAATGTGATCATTTGTCCAAGTGTCTTGTGTCACTTGAAATAAGTAATGAGATCAAAAATGAGGTTGGCGATCAGAGCACAGTCAGCTGGAAGATGAGAGAACTGCTTTCATTGGTTACTGTGGCTAACTGCCAAGATCTCTCTATATATATATGGCCTAGAAGAGAAATCATCTATAAATAATTCTGTGTAGAACTTAACTTAGGTCTAATTTCTCACAGTGGGGGTACTCGGTGAGCCAAAATTCTGAATGGTTTCTCTACAAGGGTTATGCGAGAATGACTATCAATACCTCTAGACAACACTTGCTGTTACTAACCTGTATCTTTTATAGAGAGATATACTTTATAGAACTGCACTCATTGGAACTTCTGTAATTCTCTATAAACCCACAAAAAAACCTCACAGGCAGCATACGAGATAGAAGGCTGTGAAAAAACATGATGATCAACGCCAAATGGCATGGACTATAAGGAGAAGATGATATGTCGAATAAAGCACAAATTCCTAGACGCAGTAAATACGTATTCAAGCCACCAAGAACCACTTTTGTCAGAGGCAACATGTAGAAAGTTTTGTCTGGTATTAGCGTGCCACACGCCATGACACACTCTCAAAGGAAACCTTCCAGAGAAAAGCTGAGAGAAAAAGGGGAGGAGATAGGCAGGAACAACCCTGATAACATTAAAGACTGGCAATGAGGCACTATTTACGCACTTATATGCGATTCCGAGGACAAAGAGCTGGGGAGGACTTTCATTACTAATGCTTCTCTCATAACACCCTTGTTATTCCTCACTTGTCAGTTAATTGTTCATTATTCGCATCCATACATCAGGATTGGCTAAATATTTCTGTTAAGAACCCCACACAATCATCATCATCATCATCATGTACCATGCCGATAAGCGTGGGCGGTCATGTTTCGCCATCTCACGCGATCACCAGAGCTCTGTGTTCTTGTCTCGACCATGCAACTTGGCCAAGCCATCCAAGTATTTACTTCTCTGCCTTCCCCTGGTTATTTTTTCCCCAGTCTTGCCAGTTGTCATCAAGTTCTTCAATTTATTTCTTCTCATAACACGCAAAAAATGACTGTCTACGTCTAATTTATCTCATCTGTTTATGGTTTTAATGTGTTTCTTATAGGACTTGGCTATTGATTTTTCTGTCTGTCCATGATATTCTTTGCATTTTCCTCAGAAACCACATTTCCACAGCCATTAAGTTTGTCTACTCATTGTACACGCTTCAAATCTATACAAAATTATAGATTCTATGTAGCATCTCAACACTCCTTTTCTCGCTGCAGTTGACATCTTTTTAATTAGTCAGTATGTTTTCCATCTTGCAAAAGGCTACCTTAGCCATTGGGGATTCTCGTTCTAATCTCTTCAAGGCACCACCCATCAGATGTTATGACTGTTCCGAGATACATGTACCAATTCACTTGTTTAAGAATCTTAAGATAATCTTGCTTGATAACTTGCTTAAGATAATCTTTGTCTTCTTACAATATAATTCTAACCCTAGTTGTTCACTGTGTGCAACAACCACATCTACTAAATGTTGTAGATACTGTTCATTGTCTGCAATCAATACTGTATCATCCATATATCTAATGTTATTGATGTTGCATCCCGCAAAGGTGATTCCTCTCATATCTTCTACAGGGTGTATTTTTAATGACTGTGCAGTCGTAAGGTTATAAGATAAATATGGGTAATTTACCTAGGGGTATCCCGGATGGGACGGGTTATCATACTAAATCAACCTTCTTAAGGAAACCCTGAAATGGCTCTGAACCCCCAAGTATTGAATCAAGGCAGACAAGGTTACAAGTTCAACACTAATTTTATGAAGAAAAGGGCCTCCTTTCGAAGGTGTAGAGATCCTGGAAATTTACCGTAGACAACAAAGGAGACTGGTCACTCTATAAGGAAAATTTGTCTATGTGTTGCCGTCCAGCCTCACTCTAATCTAAACTAAATGTATAAACAGTGACATATATCAACAGCAAACAACCACTGTTGACCAAAAACATCCACAATAAATCGATTCAAAAACGCTTGGTTAAACATACACACTATATTGTGACAAACTGAGTTTTGGGATAGATCTCTGATATGAAGTGTGATATCATGTACACAACTACATATGGTAAAAAAAAACAAACAAACAAACAAACAAACAAACTAGATGATTCCCCAAAAAGCATTCTGCAGGTTCATAAACTAATAACATCAGTCAAGATACCAATAAAACCAACAGGTCCAGAAATAGATGAACTATTTCAACTAAAAATTCACCATCCTCTCTCCTTCTTCCAGCATATGTAAAGTAACCCCCTTTAGTCCTGGGAAAGTACAAGTTCGCACTTCACTTGTATTCAACAAAATAATATCCATATCCACTGCAAGAAAGCATGAGATGATATTCCTACAAAGTCTCTGCCATAAAATATTCTCCAACTAATTCATAGCTGCTAATGTGCTGGGTTACATACTCTCCTGCGTGGTGTAACTGTCTGGTGTAGGACTGCCATTAAGGGCTCCCGATGGTCAAAGGTTTGTTATAACTAGGACTTGGTGTCTGTGACATAATCACCAACCATCATTATAAAGTGCGTTAACATTTACACACCAAACAGAGAACGTTTTACAATTTGCCGCACGAATGAGACCGAACACCAACTTGACACTCGAGATGGGCAGATGTCGTTTAAAAATAGAAAGTAGAGCGTCTACAACTAGAGAGATTATTGGAAGGATCGGGTCACGTGATGACAACTCTGACCTGCGAAAGCGTTCATTTCTTCAAAACCGCGCACTTCTTCATCTTTAGCCCTGACGGACAGTCAGAAAGCCAATGTGACCTGTCTTTCACATGAAAAAACGGCAGTTTGATCCGAAATCCGAGGTAAGCGTGTGAATCCTCAGATCAATGTGATACCCAGATGTGTGCAGCAGAGGTATCCAGTGTTTGTGCGTCAAAATAAAATGTATTACTTATAAAATAAACCTCTGAAGTGTAAAATTGTCGACTGCAAACTTCTAGCTACACCGAGCCTTTCTCCGGAAAAACTATCTCATACTTTCTCAAAACTGCAAACTCTGAAGTTCTTCATTAAACCGGTTAGCTTTACTATGTGCATACTACAACAATCTATCACAGAAAACTGTACGAGGTGAGAATTCAAACGCACTCTGATGCATTTCATCAAAACCGCTTTAAAATGCTTCTGCTAACACAAGACAGTTTGTGCACAAGAACCACTGCCTCGCTTGAAACGTACTTATTTCTGCCTATTCGCAACCTAAGGAGCTGAGAGAGGGATTATATCTTTCCTTTCCTCTTTACGAATTGAAATAATAGGGTTTGATAGAAAATGATTGTATTTATGTGTCAGATTTTCACTTAGACAAAGCACTCATTAACTGCATTGCTTTAAAAAGCTTACGCTTCACAGACGCTTTTTGTGACAGACGGCCTAGTTAATCTGTCCAGACCAAAAGGTAAACAAAACCTCGGTCTATTGCCAACTGTTGATCGCCAACATAACGGACATGATGTGCACTGATAACAGAAGAAGACGAATAGATTGATATGAAGAAGAATAGAGGAGAGGATTAGGAGAGGTACTTTATGTAGCAACCTCTTACTAATGTATTGTTGTCATGATTTTGTATGGATTACATTTTGTAACAAATACACATCAGAAATTCTGTATGATGAACATGGATAACAATAAAACACTTGATGAATTAAACTCATATTAACTGATGAAGATGGGGGAAAAGTGGTACAAGCTATGAGAACCCCAATCAACAGAAGTTAACTCAACACACTACACCACACAGCACTCCACTCAACACCACAACAACAGCAGGAAAAAGGAAATGATTTATAAGAAGAAGAAAAAGACAAATAGTTAATTTGGAAGGTACAGATAAACATTTATATACACAATGCATAAACAAATGAGTTGATGAAGATGTTTAATTGTATGTCATTTATAAAAATGCATCTTATCCTTGTCTTGGTCTTGCACTATCAGCTTGACTTGAATGCTCCAAGGAACAACACATCATCACTCCTATCTATGTCTGATTGTACACTTCTCAATGAACCCCAGGTACACTGAGAAAATGCATACAGCAGGTACCAGATGATAGCAGGTGCATCCAGTGTAATAATCTCTGACCCCACACAAATTAACACAACACCAGCTCTTCTGATCTTATCCTTCCTGTTATGTTGTGTTCACACTTAATAAAATGCTGTAGAATTACATTGGTAGGATTATACATGCCTATGTAACTTTTGCACAGTGATGTTCTTGGTGGCAGCCTGACCGGAAGAGGGAGGCAGAGAGAAGAGATGACCCACACACATGAGATGGAAGATACCTCAGGCCTTGAGCAGAGCAAGGGCAGCCTTCAGGGTAGCTTCACTGGCAAGTACTGAAACGGATCCATCAGTCAATGGACCCAGGCTTAACCCAAATCTACCACTTAGGGGTGACCTTTCTCAATGCCAAAAAACACAATCCCTCACAGGAAAAATGATTTATAAAAACGTTTTAATTAACTCAGGCCACACTATGATTTAGAACATTTATTTATTTAGAAGAAGATTTACAACACTTATGATCATCATATTGATTATTGTTTATTGATTGATTGTCTGTACTCGGTACTGATGTGCATTTTCCCATTTGAAAATATGACATGATGAACAGATGCACACACAAAAAATGAGATATGTATCAAAAGGCCAAAAGAGACAGGCCAGTCAATAAATACCTGAACAGTAACTGAATCTCATATTAATTTGTCAGTTCAACCTGTCCGTTAATTACCTGTTTATTTGTGTAAACAAGATGTCAATGTCTACCAGTATTTGTTAAATATTTATTTGGCAAACTAAAAAAAAAAAAAAAAAACTCAAAATGAATTAACAAAGGGAAAAGAGGAGACTCTATATCTCTTGACTGTTCCAGACCCATGCTAATTTTCACCTGATTCATACTGAGGAAGTCTTTTCAGACATTTTCATAAACTATCAAAAGGGGGCTCATGAGCTATAAGAATCCTGGTGAAGGGGCAGAGTCAAATCTAGTGTTCACTGTTCTCCAAAAGAGGACCACTAACTCCTAGACAAACAATGAAACCGAGTCTGTAATACATCAAGGGTCGTATTCTTGATATATTTACATATTGGAAGTGGATGGGGCCCAGCTTCTTAAACCAGAATATGGGTAATGCACAACAGTGATCCCCAGTCCCTTCAGAATATACGACAGTATCCAACTTGTCTGCACATGCCTGGGACAGAAGTGAAATAAGATTGAAACCAAAACTGAAAGTCCACAAAGCAGTCGTATTATCCATACTGCTATATGCTTGTGAAACATGGACTATCCATAAGCTTCCTGAAAATGCTGGTTGATGTTGAAGCCATGCGGTAAGTCCCAAAAAGAGGGTATCACGCTTGAATAAGTATAAAAGGTAAATCCTAACGTTTTGGTCGACATTGTAGTACGGACTATCGTCCTGTAGTTCCCAGACGTAGGTCAGAACGTATCCACATCCTTCAGGTAATCCACTCTGTATGCTTAAGATTTCCATTGACAAAGCCAAACTGTGAGTGTGGCAGTAAGCTCTTTGATTCTGCAGAGATAATCTGATGAAGATTATAGACCAAGCCAGTCATGCATGGGCTGGGTCACACTGATGCAGCGGGTAGTTAACGTTGATAGGTATTCCTGACCTCAGTGCACAAATATGAGAGGAATGAAGTCCATTTGTTCAGGTTAATGAATCTGAAAATTGCAATAGCCATCAGGTAGCAATTCAGAGGGACTACGTGCACTGGAAGTATAAGGCCAGCCACCACCCAACTCTCACAGGCACTACAAACATGAAAAAAGCACAATCGATATATATTTGAAATAAAACTAAATTTCATCGTAAAAATATCAACAAACAAAAACAAAAAACAAAACAAACAAACAAACCAAAAAAAAAAAAAAAAAAAAAAAAAAAAAAAACAAAGGAAAGAAAGAAAGAAAATAAGGAGAAGAGACAATACTTCTAATTCACCAATCTCTTTTATCTGGTGATTGAGTTTAGTTCAATTCTGATGGAGTGTGTGATATCTACTCAATGATCAACACCTATTCGTGATTGACACTGAGACCACAAGATGAGTTGGGGACATCAAAACCAACCTAACATCATGATAATACATCATGAGACATAGACATGACCTCTTTACTATAACTGCAATATGTAAATGTCAACTTACAAATAGCAAATGGCCAATGACCAGACCGGTCAACAATCCATTAGTGTGGCACTCCGGTACACAAGTGCCTTTCCCATCATCTACACTCACAAACTCTTTTACACTTCTCTACTGGGATCAATTAGGACGTTTATCCCCCCCCCCCCACCCCCAAGTCGGGCAACAATCAATAAACACATTCACGTGGGAAACAGACACAAAGGAAAAAACATACAATCATCCTCATAAAATTATGCAGGAGCCATCCATTGTATATCCACCCAACATCAACAAAACCTCACACACGAACACACTGTCCTTTCCCAACCTGACTTTTAGGCGCAGGGGCGGGGTTCATAACGCAGTTCTTCTTCTTCTTCTTCTTCGTTCATCCGGAGTTTTTTTTCGGACGTGATTGCGTTGTGCCTGTTTACAGCAGAGCTGCGTTCTTGCGCCGTTAGGCCGACACATCCGACTTCTGCGGGCATTTGTTGACCGGGTTAACCTTCCCGGGGGTTTCTTAGGACGTTAGACTCTCACTGTTGTGGTGTTATCTCCCATCCCAGCTGGCCCATATAGAACAACCAAAGGCATCCTGGTCGACCCTCAAGGGAAGGCAGGGGCAGACCATGGGCATTCCCCGCCATCCAAGGAGGCTTCCATAATTGCAGAGCCATCACACAGCACTCTGGTACTGGGCTCACCCAAGGAATCGTCACGTCCAGCACATGGCTGCTTAGCCTCACTTCCGTATATTGGGCCTTCCGTTCACCATAGGCTGTTCTTCTAGAAGCCAGAAGAATGCAGTTTGCAGATGACATCCACACAGTGAGCTTTCTATTCGGACTTTCCACGTAATGGATTTGCTATCCAAGCAATATTCCATTTTGTGCCACTAGGACAATTTTTCCACCTTTTATGAAGCCCACACAGTGAGCTTTCGATTCGGACTTTCCACGTAATGGATTTGCTATCCAAGCAATATTCCATTTCATGCCTCTGGGAGGCTTGTGTAACCGACATGCCTGTGGTATGAAGTGTGGCAGTCTAAATACTTCTTCATGTACATTTAAATGTCAACCTGAATACAGTTAAAGTAAGCTGCAGTCGACTTGAGCTTGTTGATATCTCCATAGAGCTTGTCCTCGAATGAAGCAGGTGTGGGCCAAAATATCTTTCTCTGTTCTGCATATATTGGGCACTCTTGTAGCAAATGTTTAGCTGTCATTTTACCAGTTCCACAATTACATTCATCTGTGTCTCCTATCTTTAGTTTGTTGAACAAGTGGTATTTCAGCCTGTTATGTCCTGTGCGGAGTCTGAAGATTGCTACTTGTTCTCTTCGATCGAGTTTGTAATATGCATCATCCTTCTGGTGGCCTGGATGCTCTGATTCCCATTTGGTTCTATAAGTGCTTTTTATCAACCTCTTTGCCTCATTATAGGTTGTGTCTATGTCAGGCTGTGGTAGTCGTCCGCCCTCTTTTGCCAGTCTGTCAGCCTCTTCATTTCCAGGTACACTGCAATGTGATGGGATCCACTGTATTACAACTTTTTTGGATTTCTGGCATAGACCATGGATTGCTGCTCTTAGGTCAGCTAGTTCTGTGCTGTTTTTGCTCTTCAGTATTGAGACAGCTGACTTTGCATCTGTAAAGATAGCTATTTGCGTCTCTTTATTTTCCTCCATCAAGAGCATTTCATGCTGAGTGTTCTTTTTCTCAATACCAGGAATGTTTTCTATCATCTCAGGCAGTTGCTGCTGTCTCCAAGCTGGGAACTTGTCTGCATTGTAAATGGGTTTGACTGTTGATATGTTAAGTATGGGATCTGCCCTAATCTTTCGTTTTGCAGTTTCTACAAAGTTGCTACGCTTCAGTCTTCCCTTTCCAAAACCACTAAACCTTTTATACATAGGGTGGTCTGTCAATCTTCTAAATTTTTCAGCTTGTTGCTGGGCTCTGCTATCTCTTCTATCCTGCATTGGTTGTAAACAAGTGATCTTTTCTAATTCATTAATAGGCGTTGTCTTCAGGCTTCCAGTTATGATTCGCATTCCTTGATTTTGGACTCTACTTATTTTGTTAAAGTTTGACTTAGCTGCTGTTGCCCAAGCTGCAATGCCATATACCAGTACTGGCCTCACCCGTCCAGTATATAACTTCTTGAGAACTTTCTCATCTGCTCCCCACGTTGTACCAGCAAGCTTTTTCATCATTGCCATTCTTGGCCTTGCTCTTGTTCGATTTTTCTCAACCTGTGTCTTCCATGTCAGGCGACGATCAAAGGTGACTCCTAGATAGTTTGGATTTTCTTCATGGCGCAATATTTTTCCATTCAATACCAGCTTAGGTTGCTGAGTTTTAGTTGAGAGGGAGAACACTGTGCATGTTGTTTTCTCCTCACTTATCTTCACTAGCCATGATTTTGACCAGTCCTCTAGTGCTAATAGGGCTTGCTGTATTCTGCTGTTAGCTGTACTAATATATTCTTCAGATGTCCATATGGCTAGGTCATCTGCAAAGGATGATGTGTGTACTCTGGCTGGAAAATTTTCCGTGATGTCGTTTATATATGCTAGAAATAATGTTGGTGAAAGAACTCCTCCTTGAGGGACACCTTGCTCCAATAGCATCATTTTGCTGGTTTGTCCTTGTACTTTTGTCCTGGCAGTTCTGTTCTCAAGGTAGTGGCTGATCCATGTGTACATTTTCCCACAAACATGCATGTTTTGCAGTTTTACTTTCAGTCCTTCCTTCCATACTTTATCAAATGCTTTTTCTAAATCTATCCAGACCGCTAGTGTGTGCTTTTTCTCTTGGAAGGCATCCTCTATTTCCTGAGCTATATAGGTTATTTGATCTTCAGTGGATCTGTACTTTCTGAATCCTGCTTGGTGAGGTGTTAAGAGTTGGTTTTCTTCCAGATGCCATGTTAGCCTGCCATTGATAATGCGTTCCATTAATTTTCCTACACAGCTAAGAAGACTGATAGGTCGATAGCCATTTGGTTCTTCCAGGTCTTTTCCTTTCTTTGGGACTGGTATTAGTATAGCTTCCTTCCATGCCTGTGGGACTATTCCCCTCTTCCAGCTGTAATTTAGGACTGCTAGTAGTTTCTTTTTTGCCTTAGTGCCTAGTCCTATTAGCATTTCATTTGTGATTCCATCCTTTCCTGGTGATGTCTTCTTTTTTAGGGTATTCATTGTCTGTTCCATTTCTTCCATTGTTAGATTTGCCATCATATATTCTGCTGCTGTCTCTGTATATCTATGATGTATCTGATTATCTTTGATTGCTTTCTTCTGTTCGGCTGTAATATCAATGTGGTTTGCACTGGCATAGTGTTCCATTAGTGCATTTGCAGCCTTTTTTCCTGTAAGCAAGGCATTTCCTTGTTTAATTGTTATTTGTTTGTTTCTAGGTCCTTCATTGTTCATGGCTTTCACTAGTTTCCATAGTTTGTTTCCATCCCTGTCAAAATTCAGGTTTTCTGTTTTTTTCCTCCAACAATCTCTTGTTGTTTGATTTACTGTTCTTTTATATTTTGCTGAGATGGCTTTGAGAGAGATGTTCGCTTCAGTTGTTTGTTCTCTCTCTGCGGTCTTCCTAGCATCTTCAACTTTGTCCTCCAAAATTTGTAGTTCTTCAGTCCAGTATGGTTTGTAATTTTTCCTCGCTCCTCTTGGAATAGACTCAGTGGCCGCCTGTATTATTGCTCTGTTTAGACTTTCCACCATTTGCTTCATGTTTCCATATCGTGTATTTATGTTTTCACAATATTTGTCTGTTAGTATGGCAAATCTGTCCCAATCTGCTCGTTTGTAATTCCAACGGGGCAATGGCTTTTGCTCCTGTGGAACATACTCCATATTTATTACAAGCTTGATTGGTCTGTGGTCACTACCTGCTAATTGGTCAAGCACATGGCGATCGATTTTGTGGAGGATGTCTCCTGTGCAGAAAGCTAAGTCTGGAGTAGAAGTGGTAATCCATCTTCTGGAGTAGAAGCTCGGTGTGTCATCCGCTTTGTTGAGTAGATGGAGATTTGAGTCTATTTCCCAGTCCTCCACTTCATCTCCTCTTTTGTCAGTATCTGGGTATCCCCATCTTTCTGAACGGCTATTAAAGTCTCCGACAACAATGCAATTTGTGTCAGTTATTTCCATGTTTGAGAGTCTAAGATCCTTATCTGCTGGGCTATACAGATTGTAAATTCTTATTTTCACGTCCTTTATCATTATATCAACACCTATAATTTCCGTTTGGTTGTCAGAGATCACAGATACTTCGCTGCAGGGTACTGTATTTCGTGTAAGTATTACAACTCCTCCTTTGTGTCCTTCGCGGTCGAAACGTGTGGCCTGATATCCCTCGACTGAAAATGTGCGATTGGCGTTGAGGTGTGTCTCTTGAATGCATGCCACATCTATTCTATCTTTATGAAGACGCTGTGTTAGGGAGGCTTTCTTGTTATAGACTCCTTCTGCATTCCATTGTAGTATGTTGAGTGTCCGGGGTGTTTGGTCAATAGCTCTTAACCTACTCCTCTGTGCCTTGACTCCACAGCACAGGGGAAGGTGACCACCAGTAGTCATGGGTGGACCCCCTCGCGGCAGGGGGCCCGGCACTATCACCGCCTGATGGGACTTCACGGGATTAGCACCATAACGATTAATTTTCATCTGTGGCATCATGAAATGATAAAGTTACGTTGCACTTCTTTGTCAAGCCTGTGGCTCAGTACATCCGATTTCGACAAGCATTTTTCGGGATGCTTTCCCTAGCCTTTGACTGTCCCCAGTCTACCTACAAGGCAGCAGGTTTGTGCGTCGCTTCGTCTGGTCCCTCTCCCTTGACCTGTCCGACATGGGTGACCCTACCAGTAGCTGTGCTACCGTCGGCATAGCTCTTGGGGTCATTGGAACGCGCAAGCCCCTCTACCTCGTCAAGGTGGACGCACGGCAGAGGGGATAACGCAGTTCAAATCTACCCACTGTTGCAAGACTAAGTACACAACCTTCAGAAACGAAAGGCATTATGGCAATTCTTAAAGAATGCTGCTATCATAAAATTAAAATAAAGTTAGTTAGTTAGTTAGTTAGTTAGTTAGTTAGTTAGTTAGTTAGTCGAGGTTCCAACTTCACGGCAACGGGTAGTCCCCATTATGCTCCATTCATGTGCCAGTGAATATCACACAAAATGCTCCCCACTGTCCAATGTGAAAAAGTGGAATAGGCAGGAGTCACGGCAAACCAACAGCTCGCACAGGAACACTGTGCATAATGCCGCTGCTAGAATGCCAACACAAAATTAATCCACGAAAACCACAGTTCATCACCGATGGACTCGGCAGTCACCAGAAAGACCTCATGGACCCGGGTTTTCTCACATGTCTCGGTCTTTTACCGCAGGGCGACCCGCCGAAAGTGTCGCACAAAGCACGAACACCGCAGCTTCAGCGCCGACTCCCGGGAGTCTCCTGAATAATGTACTCGTGAACCGAAAAGGCAAGTCTGTCAAATTCACCAACAACCGGTAGCCATTGTTCCGAACATGCAGGTCACTGTACATGACAGCTGTAAAAGCATTCCCCGCGAAAATAACAGCTCACAGTATCGCCCACGCACTCACTCACTAGCAGGGCGACGGAACTACCAGTCCAACATGAGAAACATGCGATTGCAAATCGTAGCTGCAAGCATAAACACGCCACAGGCCTTAATGGTTTAACGCCTAACCGCCATGCTGGCGACCGGAAGTTAAAAAAAATATTTGCCAAGTCATCAACAACAATTGTGCAAAGGTGACGGGAAGTGCACGTCATGCAAGATATGTTGATATATGGTGCGTCTATCTTTCTTCTCATATGAGATTATATATTATATATATATGAGACAATATTGTTAGTCCATGGTTTGTATTTACCTATTATGTTGCATGAATTTTACAGAGGGTAAATACAAAACTTGGACCGGCAATATTTTCAAACACTGCACAGTCATTAAAAATACACCCTATTTATTTCATATAGGAGGAGTATTTGTCAGCGTGTTGGGGTATGTGGGTGCAGAACATAGAGAGGACAAGGGACAGAATAGAGTCAGGACTACATAGATAACGACATACAGGACATAGGTAAGGGCATCTATATTATAGTCGATAGATTAGAGACAGGACATAAGTCAGGACACTGAGTGGTCATAGACAGGACATCTACAGGACAGTAGATAGAGTGGAGACAGGACTTAGGTGGGGACACAGACGTGTCATAAACAGGACACCGGCAGGACAGGACCCAGTGATAGGAGGGGACATAAGTTCACGGGATACTACCCTGAACAGACTAGACGTTAGAACACTGAATAACCTAGTCTAACACGGACAGACTACAGTACGACGTGGCGCCTAGGACCCCACGGGGATCACGAGCGGCACGGGGTCCAGGACCACGAGTCCAGCCGACCAGCCTGAGAAACGTCAGACGGGACTCAGACAGTTTCAGGGAAAGGATGCTTGTGGTTTCGAGAGCAAGTGTACAGCGTTGCGAGAGTGCCAGTTTGGTAGATAGCGAGGGTAGGACTGTGTATTTGATTGTGTGCTATAAGCGTTTGCAAGGCGGCATTGATATATATTTTGTTGTGAATTTACCGCCTGTTTGCACATTGTAATATTATCAGGTTCGCCTGAATAAAATGTGAGAATTACCTTACACACGACTGATGTTTTCTTGAGTGCGTAAGAAGCAGTTAGAATGCCTGTGAGACGCTGACAGTATTTTTCTACAGTATTTGTTTTCAAAAGAAAGCCATTGTAGCGCAACAGCCAGCATACATGTCTACCAAACCGGTTATCATGTTTTCGAAAGCTCGCTGAGTGGAAATCGTCTGCAGACCGACCGTTCCTGGTTTGTGCAGGAGCGGCCTATGACGCACGGAATGCCCAATACATTGAAGTGAGGATTTAAAGCAGCCATGTGCAGGACGTGGTGATTCCTGGCGTAAGTCCAGTACCAGAGCACTATGTGTCGGCTCTGCAATTATGGAAGCCTCCCCAGATGGCGGAAATTGTCATGGACCCCTGCCTTCCTTTGAGGGCTGACTGTAAAGTCTTCGACCGATCTAACTTGACCAGCTGGGATATGGACGGCACCACAAAAGTGAGAGTCCCCCAGGAATGCTAATCTGAATAAAAATTCACGCTAAAGTCGAATGTGTTGGCCTAAGGATCTCGGTCTAAGAGCGCCTAACTTAGACACACCGCAAATACGTCCGGAAAAAACCCACTTCGGATTAACCCAGAAGAAGAAGAAGAAGAAGAAGAAGAAGAAGAAGAAGAAGAAGAAGAAGAAGAAGAAGAAGAAGAAGAAGAAGAAGAAGAAGAAGAAGAAGACCCCCTCCCCCCCCCCCCCCTACAAATTCAGGATCAGCAAACCGGATGTTTAAAAACGAGATCTCTTATCCATTCGACCAGGACAAGCCAAGACCAAACGAGATTACGTACCTGATCGTTTCACGCGATCCGTCTGCAGGCTGTACACATAGAGGACCAGTATCATAGAAACCGACACAACGGCTAATGTCACGAACAACGATTTGGGTTTCGAACTCAGCATGGTAGAGTTGGTACCGTTTCAGTATCGTAAAGTGCTCGTCTCGGTGAATTGGTTTACATTCGCCGGCCATTCTGAAATGTGTAAACATGAGAAATAATGGTTTGTTTATGTACGGACATTTTGTTTCGTGCATTGATATAATAATCAGGTTGAGATTGAGAGTCTTTCTGGCTGTTGGTGATGACAGCGACGTTTTGCAAAGAACAAGCCGGGCACTCTTCTGAATTACGGTCCCAAATTATTTAGTGTAAAAAGTATCCCTTACAGGGCCTCATTAGATGATAGTTAGTTAGTTAGTAAGTTAGTTAGTCGACAGATCATCCTCATTGCACATCGAACCATTCAGTCCATAAGTGCTCGGATCCCCTCCTCAGCAAATCCCGCAGCGTGTAGCGGCTAACGACACCAGTTCTGTGTTGGTTTATCACTCTTCTTTGGCTTCCTGCGTAGTGGTCTTGTTTGGCCACCCCTCTTTTAATTTGCTGTTCTCGCAGTCTGGCCATGGTTGTAGATTCACAATCATCACTTGGTTCTCGCAAAAGTCTTACTTCTCGTAGAGCATTCAGAATGTCAGCCTGGTCCATGGCGCGCCCGCCCTCCACAGTAGCCTTACCTGAGAACTTGTCAGCCCGTTCATTTCTTTATACTCCCGCATACCCTGGCACGAAGATGAAACTAATCTTTGCCGGCCAAAACCGCTCCAGAGACAGCAACCATTCTCTTTGGATCCAACCCATCTCTATCCTCTTGAGCATGCTCATTGAGTCGCTAAGGAAACATGCCCTAGTGAATGTCTGTGTCTCGAGCCATGTTATTGCTTTACTTACTGCCATGACTTCCATAGTCAGGCTACTTGTGGTCTCAGCAAATGCATCAAAGTCCTTCACAACTCTCCCTCCGGCCTGAGCCGTAAAACCCAATGAGCTTCTCACATATCGGACGGCCGACCCATCTGTGTAAATGACAGCATCACCGTCTAGCGAATTCTCGAAAAACAACGCTTGTACTTCCGCCTCCACAACAGCCGGATTTTCTTGTCTGCATTTTCTGTCTAGTTGGATGCAAACTGAAAAGGACGTACATAAATCTTTTGGCACTTGTAACAACTCCTCGCCAAGTTCTAAGTCCTCAAGTGGAAACACCTATTGAAGAATGTCTTCGGCTTGACCCATCCACGACCGTCCTCTTTTTAATCTGCTGCCCTTCACTTTCATAATTTCACTATGCAGTGGATGTTGCGTGTTTGCATTAATTCTGAGGTAGGCGCGTGCTCTGCAAATTTGTATTCTGTCTTCAATGGTTGGAAAATCAAGAAGGTAGCGCATCGCCCTGCATGCTATATATCTTGTACATCCAAGAATAATGTGCATAGCTTCATACTGTATCATTTCCATCCTTTCTATCTGCGTACGGCTGAGAGTCAGGATTGCCATTGCATACTCAAAAACAGACATGACCAGCCCCTCGTATAGAAGACATAGATGGCGCTGCTCACAGTTTGCTGCCGCCATCACCCGCATCGCAGCCAAACCCCGCTTGGCCTTTGTTGTCACCTGGTCTATGTGCTCATTATAAGCAAGGCTTCGATCAAAACGTATCCCCAGGTAATTCATTGCCTGCGTTCTTTCCACCGTCTCTGAACACAGATTAACAGTTGGTGTTGGAGTGTTGATAATATGATTATTCAACGAGAACCATATCACTGTTGCCTTTGTTGGGTTGACAATTGCCCCAGCTTCAACACACCAAGTACTTATGCGATTGAGTTCGGTTTGTAGTTCCACAGCAACCTGATTCCTATCCTTCCCCTGACGATACACTAAAACATCGTCGGCATATGACAGTGTCCTCCCCGGTCCATTGATCTGCTCGCTGGCGATTCTCACAGTGTAGGCGTTGAACAGTACCGGAGATAATGGTGATCCCTGTGGTAGGCCAAGATATATTTTTGTTGGTTCCGAAGTCCAACTGCCACATCTAAGAACTACTTTCCGTTGGAAGAGGGCTGCAGCGATCCAACTACGAAGGAATGGACTTATATTGAGTTCAAGAAGCTGAAGCATTAGAAAATCCAATGGTACTCTGTTGTACGTGTCCTCAAGATCAATCGCTGCAGCAAAGGTTTCAATGCCTGAGTGGAAACCTTCATAGACATCATGGTAAAAAATTGCTGCATTGGTCCAGCTTTCTCTTTTTGGACGGTACCCACCCAGGGTAGATGGGAAAACACCTTGCCCCATCTAGCTGGCTTAATATTTTTCTGGCTATTAATTTCTCCAGCAGCTTGCCTATTGTATTCTGCATGGTTATAACTCGATACCCCTGAATTTTTGTGTGGTCTTTGCCAGGCTTCAGCAAAGGAATCAGATAGTTGTGTAACCACTCCTCCTTGATGCTGGCACTCCGTATACTGTTGTTGTACATGTCTGCTAGTTTCTCTAGCTCGTTGTCGGTACACCTATTGATGTCGTCATATCTTATGCCATCTGGCCCTGGAGCGCTGTTTTTTTTTTTTTATTGTCGAAGCACAGCCTTGATTTCTTTCACTGTCACTGTGTCTTCATCCGAAATGTTCTGGGCCTTGCATCTGTCTGAGGTGACCTCCTCGGCAAAATTTCGGCCTCCCATGTCTGTCTGGTTGCTCTACTTAGATAGCATTCAAAGAAGGCTTTGCCCTTGTCCTCGTCAGTCCTCTGCCAGATGAGGTCAGCACCTTGGAAGTCAGAAATGCTCTTATTCTTGACTACCCCACTCATGCTTTTATGTAGTCGCCAGAACAATTTCAGTGACTTGTGTGTGCTTACTCTTTGACATACCTCTGCCCATGTTTCACGTTTAACCACCGTGACCAGTTTTTTTTTTTTTTTTTAAATAGCTTTTGTGTGCATCTTTCTTTCTAAGTGCATCCAGGGACTAGGATGGCCAGCTTTGTTCTTCTTGGCATTTTGCCATCTCCTTACAGCACTGCGCTTATCCACCCATGCCTTCTCCACCTCGGAATTCCACCAAGGTGGTTGCTCCCAGCTTTTTTTTCCTGCCCTGAAGCTTTCTGCGCTTGGCACATCTTATTTTATTCACCACATCTTGCCCTGTACTGTCATACTGGAAAGTCTTGACCGTTAACTTGTGCTGCCTGGTTCTGCCTTTCTCCGCCAATGTACTGCAAGGGTGGGTTGCTGCGGTGGTGCCCTAGGACACCCCATCTACACACTGTAGTGAGTTAAGGAGAAACCAGCGCCAGGTCAATAGCACTGTCCTCATCACCTGGACGGCTTGCTGTCATGGTAACACAGCCACTGTTGATACAAACCAGGTCAATGGTTTCAAGTGCAGTCTCGAGCTCCTCCCCCTATGTGTTGGAGGAAATTTTTCCCCATGATCTGCCTTTAGTGTTGAAATCGCCACAGAAAATAACATTTCACTCATTATGTGTTCATCATCATTAGATGATGTTGTTGATCACTTCCGGTTCAGTGTGTCGAGGACTGCTACTGCTAGAACGATCGATGGATGCTATAAATGTTTTTGGGCCCGGAGGGCCCTCACTGTCGTCGGAATGTATATCTATTTCCACATATAACTAACAGATATACACTCCGACGACAGTGAGGGCCCTCCGTGCCCAAAAGCATTTATTGTATCCATTTATCGGTCTAGCAGTCCGCCAACACACTCAAGTGATCGACAACACATTCAATGCTCGTTCCGATATGTACAATTTTGTTCACAATGAACATGCTTTCGGACAGTATTTACAACTTTTGT